>CM020026.1:21927341-22557726 GCA_009769605.1 Bucorvus abyssinicus
ATAAACTGAAGGTATTTGCAAAAGAAAAAATTGTTTAAATCAAGTTTTCCAGTGAAACTGTCTAAAATTACACTAACAGGTTCATGCACACCTCTGTTCCTGTATGGACAGTTATGAAGTCATCTGGAGTGCGGTTATACGGTATGGGTTTTAACAAGCTAGTTCTCAAAGCATAAATAGAATACAGATATTTTTAACATTCTTACTCTGACTTTTGTTTAGACACTATGTGAAACAAGATCAAAAACAACTGAAAAATATTGAGTCACATTTTCTAGAGTCTCAAGAGTTGGTGGTCTGCTGTTGAAAGATTGCCAACTATTTCAGCTCAAACCAGATTTCATACAAGCAACGGTCAGAAAGGTGTTTAAAAGATGACATATAAATGCGTAACTGGCCTCTCATTTTCAAATTTTTTATCTGATTTGTCATTTATTAGTTTCAGCCTGGATTGAAAGTATAATTATTGAAAGTATAACCACAACAAAGATCTAGGTTCAGACTAAGTTAATGGATAAAGCACTGTAGTTACTAAGTCAATGTAAGTAAATGTAGAGGCCAAAATCAAACAGACTTCGTGGGTGAGATCAAATATGAGAACACAGGGATCCATCCAGGACAGAACACTGGAGACAAGCAACACGCAACATCATTGCAGGAAACAAAATCAGAAATAGTGCTGGAGCTTTGCACTCCTACATCATCTGTGGGGCAGTGACTGACAGCCCCAAGCAGGGTTGAAATGGGATTCTGGTCTCTGGGGAGAGGGGAACCCTGGTGAGGCTGGACAAAGCCAGTAGTAGTAGTGTCCTCAAGACTGAATAACTTCTCCAGTTGTGAGATTAATGTCTTTGAAAAACCAGGCTTTTTTTTTTTTTTTTCCCCTTCTGAAGTCACTTTCACTCTTGTAGTATCTCTACTTGACTGCTCCTCATCTGAATTTGTTAATCATGTCCTCAGGTATGTAACTTTACCCATATATTTCACAAGGATACACATTCCATTCAAAAATAGGGATCTAGGGAAAAGAAGGCCTGGGGCAGACCTTATCACCGTGATCCAGTATTTAAAGTGTGGCTGCAAAGAAGATGGATATTCCCTGTTTTTCAGGAGTCATCTGGAAAAGACAAGGGGCAATATGTACAGTTATTCCTGGAGAGATTCCATCTGGACACAAGAGGAAAATTTTTCATAATGGGAACAATTAGGCATTGGAATAATCTTCCCAGGGAAGTTGTGGATTCCCGAATATTGGACGCTTTTAGGATTCAGCTTGACAGGGTGCTAGGCTGTCTTGTTTACACTGTGCTTTTACCAAGAAAGGTTGGACGAATGATCACAGAATCATCTGTTAGAAGAGACCTTTAAGATCATCAAGTCCAACCGTTCACAGTGCACTGCCAGGGTACCTAAATCATGTCCCTCAGCACCACATCCACACAGCTTTTAAATACTTCCAGAGATGGGGACTCCACCACCTCCTTGGGCAGCCTGTTGCAATGCTTAATGACCCTCTGAGTAAAGAAATTTTTCCTGATACCAACCTAAACCTCCACTGGTGCAATTTGAGGCCATTTCCTTTCGTCCTGTCACTTGTTACACGGGAAAAGAGACTGACCCCCACCTCTCTACAACCTCCTTTCAGGTAGTTGTAGAGACCAATAAGGTCTCCCCTCAGCCTCCTCTTCTCCAGGCTAAACAATCCCAGTTCCCTCAGCTGCTCCTCATAAGACAAGTTCTCTAAACCCTTCACTAGCTTCGTCGCCCTTCTCTGAACTTGCTCCAGCACCTCAACATCATTCTTGAAGTGAGGGGCCCAAAACTGAACACAGTACTCAAGGTGTGGCCTCACCAGTGCTGAGTACAGGGGGAAAATCACTTCCCTCCTCCTCCTGGCCACACTATTGCTGATACAAACCAGGATGCCATTGGCCTTCTTGGCCACCTGGGCACACTGCTGGCTCATATTCAGTCGGCTGTCAACCAGCACCCCCAGGCCCTTTTCTGCTGCGCAGCTTTCCAGCCACTCCTCCCCAAGCCTGTAATGTTGCAGGGAGTTGTTGTGACCCAAGTGCAGGACCTGGCACTTGGTCTTGTTGAATTTACTATAAAATTGAGGTCTCCCAACCTGTTAGTCTATGATTCTTCCTGGCTTAACACTTTGATCTCTTGATTGATGGTACCTTTAAAAGATCCAATCTAGAGTTTTCAAGGCAACAAATTTTAATTTTGGAAACCCAACTGACGGTAAGTAGAACCCAATGCTTTCTAAGCATTCAAAGTTCAGTCTGAAAATGTATGTCTGAAGGCCATCTCCCAAAGATTGAGTTGCTACTGTAAGAACTCAGAATTTGTGCCGGTATTTTAAAAAATTGGTCATAGCAGCCATTGAGTAGAAGTCAAAGTTTCTTTAGGCTGGTGTTCTGCCTGTCACTGAAAAAAACACTGTCTATGTTAGTGTGTAAGAAGTGTGCAAGTATACCTGAAATATCACCTAGCTGCCTGATTTGGGGCTCAGGAATGTTTTGAGTTGAATGTGATATCCTTCTTCTTAGATCCCTTTGATGAAATTTTCTGAGTATATAGCCGCTTTGAATCCAATCTAATTTTCCGCACACACTGTATTTTGTACAAAGTAGTTTCGTTGTACAATTTCACATCTTGATTTCAGCTAGTTTTGTTATTTCTCTATTTCTAAAGCAATGAACACTTACTTGTTATCTATTCTTTCATGGTTTGTCAGACAACATCATATTCCTTCTAAGGTGTCTCTTCTCTAACCCTCACAGAGTTTCTACTCAAAAGCTTTTACATAACTTTTGTTATCATTGTTATCTTTCTTTGAATCTCTTCCAGTCCTATTACATCTTTTGTAGTAGTAGTGAGAAGAACGGGGCAAGCAGTATTCTAAATGAATATCCACATTAGACTGGTTTAGCAAACAAAATGCTGTTCACATCTCTGATTTGCCTCCTTTGCTTTTCTAATCAGTCCTAATATTCAGTTGACTTTCTTTCGTTGCCAGTGCCAAGGTATTTAATTGGATGCCCAAAAGACAGAAAAATATGCAATTAGTGACCAACTATGAAATGTTTGGTTAAAACATTCCTTGGCATCACATAAAAACCCTATGGCAGAAGGCAGATTTCAAATGCTTTAGCCCTCAAGGCTCTGTGTCCTTTTCCTGTAATCCTCTTCATCATTCTCTCCCAAATGTGAGGATTGTGCCAAATGAAACAAATTCTCATGGAAAACAGTCTGCTTACAAAAAGCTTTAATTTCTACACCTCCATTCTAGCAAAACGCTAAAGTATAGGACTAATTTTAAACATGTTATTACACTTAGTAGCAACTTGGAATACCTCTGGAATATCTTTAACTTACTGAAACAAGGAAAAAAAAGAAAAATCATGTTTCTTATGTTTACATCAACAACTGACAATCAAGTTTCTGATGTATTCCACTGTGGTTGTGGTTTAATATTGCTTATATACTGTAAGCAAGGTATGATACAAAGACATTGAAACTTATTTTAAACCCCAAGATTTTAGCATGAACTACTGAAGATCATTTATTCATCCTTTCCAGGAATTACCTTAACTCCTATCACATGTGATGTACTTACCCATATCCCTTCTGAAGTAAGTTATTGCTGATTCATATTTCCCTTGAGGTTACAGGGATAGACAGTATAGATAGTATAAATTTCATAAAGTGTGCAGAATATGTTGTTTCCTTTTGATTCCTTTTACACAATACTGCATCACAAAAGAAAGGGACAACAATAGAGATAACACTAACTGTAATTTTTTTTATTTTTTTTTTTTTTACTGTTGAAACAGTATGGGCATGGCGATTTCCCAACACAGAGTAATCCATATATTTTTATACAACTCACAAATAAGTGTAAAAGGCTGCCCAATTTCCCTGAAAAATAAAATTCAAAACATATAAATCCTGGTAAAAAAAAAATTAAATATAAACTAAATATATTCTTTCATATTGCTGAAAAAGATGTTAACTAAACTTGAACAGCAGTTTCAGTAATTGAGACGGTTAACAAAAAGTTAAGTGAATATGTAAGTATATCCTCCACAATCATACACACAAAACATACATACTCTGATTAACCTATATGCTATGGAATTCAAAAGCAAATATTTACTATGAAAGTTTTTCCTATTCCCTAATTCATAGAATACACCTCTCCATTATATAATTCTCATGAGACAGAAGCAAGACTCATGCATTCAAAACTACCTATAGTATTATATGAGTAATTTTTTTTATCTATCCGAGGCTGCTCTTTCAGGCAAATGTGCATATCATCATGTTCATTTCATATATAGACATCATCATTTTGTTTCTAACATCTAGGAATAGAAGAAATTAATATAAATGAGAAATTCTTTCTTTTTTGTTTTTAGGCACTACCTAAACTTATGCCATAATTCCAGAAATCAGAAAGGTGATTATATAATACTATATAATTACTGTATATTCTAAATTGTATCTCTTTATTAGAGATGGTAATAATTGGAAAACATTGGAAATATCTATATAGCTGAAGCCTACCCGACATCCTAAATACAAAAGTATAGTGAGTGACAGATATACGTACATTCATACTTATGTACTGCGATCACATAGATTTGAAACATGTAAGGTATTTCAGTTAGGGTGCTTAGGGAAAAATTTGTGCATACTATACTTCAAGAATCTTTTTAATCCAAGGAGACCTGGGCAAATGAGAGACACCAGAAAAAAATAACAACCAGGTTTAACTTAAAATACAATAAGACGTTGTGTTTTCATTGAATAATGTGAAGATGGTCTAGATTAGAGCCCCCTTTCTGATCACTATTGTGCTACCATCTTAGTATTATTTATTATTTGAACCATTTTTTAAATGCATAAATGCTTTTTGATAACAGCTGGAGTTTCAACAGGAAATTTACTGCAGGCTGGACCCAGACAAGTAAGAAACAAGTGAAGTGGCCCGGAAGCTTGACTTATAATGAACAGTTATGTCGTCACTATAATTTCTAAGATAGATTTTTGTGTTCCAAAACAGCTGACAGGTTACACTGTGGTACAAGCCACTCAAAGTTTGACTGGCACTTAGTAACCCTAAAGATGGTTGTTCTGCCTTTTGTTTTGTTTACAAAAAGTTGTTGTTTCCAGTTGATTGGTTGATAGGACTTGGGAAAGATAAGTTACTTTTTACCATGTGTTGCCAAATACTACTATTCGTATGAAGGAGTGTTCAGAATCCTCACTCATTACCTTTTCAGGAATACGTAGTTTTCTCTGATACTAAAATAAGCTGAAAGTAAACATTCTTTTCAGGATTATCGTAGGGCATTCATAGGTCAAGATTTCAGAACTGCCTGATCCTTATGTATTCCCCAAACAGCCAGTAGCTTTTGTGAAGAGCTGAGCTACATAAAAAGTGGTTGATTGAGTGGCTAAGTAAGGAATTCTGGTAAAACTGAAACATAATTTAACTTGGTCAGCTCTGAATTGGTCAAGGCAGTTGGACTAGATGATTGTTATAGGTCCCTTCCATAAAATTACTCTATTTTATTCTATTATTGTCTTACCAAACACAAGACAAAAATGGATAGGGAGTGTAAGCAGGGACATGTCTTGGAAAGAATACAGAGATACTGCCTGGGAATGTAGGGATCAGACCAGTTAAATCACCACCAGAGCTGAGTTTGGCAAGGAATCTGAAGAATAAGAAGGGGTTCTACAGGTACATTAGTCAGAAGAGTAAAGAAAATATGCTTCTCCTGATAAGAGAGAGAGGTGATCTGGTGACAACTGACATAGAGAAGGCTGAGGTACTCAACAATTTCTTGCCTCAGTTTTCACTGACAATTGCTCTCTCCATGTCTTTTGAGTTCCTGAATCTCAAGGCAGGCACTAGGAAATGAAGTCCCACCTATTGTAGGAGAAAATCAGCTTTGAGACCATATGAGGAAGGTGAACATACACAAGTTCAGATGAGATGCATCCCAGGGTCCTGAAGGTATTGACAGATGTAGCTGTTAAGCAACTTTCCATCATATTTGAAAACTCATAAGAGTCTGACGAAGTCCCCAGCAACTGGAGAAAAGGGAAACATCACACACATTTTTAAAAGGGGTAAAAGGAGGACCGTGGGAACTACTGACCAGTCAGCCTTACCTCTATTCCCAGTAAGATCATGGAACAGATCCTACTGGAAGCTATGACAAGGCATATAGATGACAGGGAGGGCGTTAGAGACAACCAACATGGCTTCACCAAGGGCAAATCATGCCTGACTAATCTGGTGGCCTTCTATTACAGAGAGACTGTGTTGGTGGAAAAGGGAAGAGCAACTGATGTCATCTATCTGGGCTTCTGTAAGGCCTCTGACACAGTCACCCACAACATTCTTGTCACTAAATTGGAGAGATACACGTTTGGTGAAAGTGCTCTTTGATGCAGTCAATGTCTCAATGTTGAAATGGAGCTCTGTAACAAGTGGTGACACTCAGACCTTTGTTCTGAGAGCAATACAGTTCAATATTTTTATTAATGACATAAGGGGATTGAGTACATCCTCAGAAAATTTGCAGATGATACCAAGATGACTGGTGAGATTGATACTCTAAGGGGAAGGGATGCCATCTGAAGGGATCGTCACAGGCTTGAGAGGTGGGCCAATGTGAACCTCATGAAGTTCAACAAGGTCAAGTGCAAGATTCTGTACCTAGGTCGGGGCAATAACCAGTATCTGTACAGACTGAGTGATGAATGGATTGAGAGCAGCCCTACGGAGAAGGACTTGGGGATATTAGTAGATGAAATACTGGATATAAACCAGCAATGTGCACTCACAGCCCAGAAATCAAACAGTATCCTGGACTGCATAAAAAGAAGCATGGCCATCAGGTCAAGGGAGGTGATTCTCCCCCTCTACTCCACTCTGATGAGACCTCCCTGGAGTACTGTGTTCAGCTCTGGGGCACGTAATATAACACATGGATCTGCTCGAGCAGGTCTAGACGAAAGTCACAAAGACGATCAGGAGGCTCCAGTGCTGCCTGGAGAGGAGAAATCTTAGGAAGACCTTTTATGCAGCTCTTCAATACTTATAGCAGGGCTATAAGAAAGATGGAGAGAGACTCTTTATCAGGGTCTGTAGTGATAGAACACAGGGTAGCACATTTAAACTAAAAGAGGGTAGATTTAGATTGGATATAAGGGAAGAAATTATGATGCAGATGGTGAGACACTCGAACATGTTGCCCAGAGAAGCGATTTATAGGACCTGTTCCTGGAAATTTTCAAGGTCTGGATGGGTCTTTCAGCAACCTGATCCAGTGGAAGATGTCCTTGTCTGTGGCAGGGGGTTTGGTCTAGATGATCCTTAAAGGTTCCTTCTAATCTGAACCACTCTGTGATTCTGTGATATTTTTTTCATTAAAAAATCCACTGTGACAACTCCTGCTAGTTTATATGCTGTTCTCATTTAAATCCTAGGCTTTCTTAAGCAAGTTTTGATTCCTTTCTCAGACTTTTCTCAATTTAGTTCTGTCTACCTGTCCAAAAGATTGGTTAAATGCTGGTCTAATTAAACCGACATTACAATGTCCATTAACTTCCCTGTGCTAGCATTTCACTCACAGTTCCCATTTTTGGAAAGCCACTCTTCCTTTTATCAAAACTATTTTCTGCATTATGAAAGCTCCAGTAACCTGGTAACAAGTAACTAGCTTTGAAACTAAACCAAAACACTGAAAGTAGTTGCAAATGTATTTAACAAGTATGGTTCAAGTTTCTTAAACTATCATCAAAGTTACTAATGTTGCAACATGGGTGTAAGTACAGTCAGATCTCCATTAAGTCAGAGATTTGAAGCATTCAGCCCTGGAAGAACAAAAAACTATCTTATCTAATGATGGTCCTACACGTCACTGTTCCTGAATTGCACTTATGTTACAGTCAAACACAATGATAACTATGAACCAGAATGATAACACACAAAACTTGTTCTGTGCAGTAGTGAGACTGAGACTAATGTTTCAATCATTAATCACACTTTCTGTTAATAGCATTTTTTTGCCTTATTTCATGCTTTTATTTCTCAAACTTCAGTTTTCTGCTTTTGATTGCTAACCCTTCCTGTTTAAGTATACAGTATTTTTTTCCCATGATGGCTTTTATGCAGTGTTGGGTCACCTCATCTTTTGGTCTTCACTTGGTTTCCTTTCGATTAACTACAAAGACTAAGTACTTTTCAACTCTTGCTCTGCAGATTTTTTTCTAGATCTTACAGTATTTTAGGGTTTCTTTTCTATATTTCTTTCTACCTCCTTTTAAAAAGATAATAATAAAATTGAATAAAACATTCCAGCATTGGTACCGCCATTATCATTATCTAAGTATGCCAGGTTTACATGTCAAAAGCTCTCATTCTCTTTTCTTGATCTATCATTGTACTCCAATTTTATAACTGAGTTACCCACTCAGACTCTTTAACAAGTTTTGTTGAAGCACCACTTCTTCTTTCAAAGTTATGTAACTATTGTTTAAATTTGTATGCATCTGTGTATAAATGCATGACTGCTTCGGGACATTTGTAGGGGGAGAGACTAATGATAACTTTTCTTTTGGCTGAAAATGCATTTTATTTGAAAATGTCTCCCATTGAGCACCCATAATGCATTCTGTAATTGCCTTTTACTTGTTGGCTACCACTTTAGCAGCTGGAGTCAGTTAATATCTCCCCATTTATTTCAATTGTTATTAAAGCAGTGCCCTGAAATTAATTTTGATAGGCTGTTTCTGCTTCATTCTTCCAAAGTCAAGATGCAGTGTGTGTAAAAGCTCTTATTCTTTGCTTCAATTGTCTTCAGAAGTCTCAAGGGAACTTTGTCTACCTTTATAAATGACATAGGTATGAGTTATAGTTTAAAATCATCACCAGCTGTTTTGTTTAAGGTTTATCATGCTCTTAACATTGATATATTTTTGAAAATGTGGAATTTGAAAGGATTAAAAAATGTGGAAGCACTGAAGGCTTTCTACCTTGTTTTTCTGTGCTGCTTTCTGTTTATGCTTGTGTGTTGGTATCCTAGGAAACCACTCAAGGTGGAATTTGTGAGCTGAGAGCTCACAGTTATATTAAACATTAAAAATATTTCAGTCTTGAAAAGTTTGTTAGGAAATTAGATAATGCCAGTTTCATTTAGTATAAAAATAAAATAACTCTAATTTCTGTGCAGAAAGATTATTCAAGTAAGTGAGCCGAAGAACTGGAAAATATTCAATAAGTAAACTGTTGACTTTGTAAAACTCCTGGAATAAGGTTCATTCAGTAAAGTTCCTTTAAAAGTCCAGGGCATGATTTTCCTCTCATTTTGTTACTTCAGTACGATGTCAGTGAAGGTCTACTGAGAGCAATGCAAATGCATAAGTGTAAAGGAGTATATTTCTGAGTCAATCAGTCATCAAACTACAGTACTTTTTAAACAGAAATGTGGTAAGAGATTCTAAAACCAGGAGAACTAACATTAAAATCAGAAATCAAGATTAAATTACTTTGTACTTAACACAGAGAGCAATAAATATACGCGGTGAATTACTGGAAAAGGTGACAGAGGTAGACTATAAATAAACTCAAATTAAACCTGGATTTATTAATGGAAAATTTATAAATCCAAGTGTAGAATGGAAAAAGACACTACTGGCACTAAAAGAAAATTTAAAGAGTAGATGATGTTTTAAAGTTTGTTAAATCCTTGTAATAGCTATAGCACACATTGTTCTGAAAACAAGCAAAAGTGAACAAAAAGGCAAAATTCTATATGCAGGTACTCTGTTTGCAAGGGCAGAGAAACGTGCAATTAATTGACAGTTATTCATGATTAAGCTGCTGAGAAATCCATAAACAGTGGACTTCTTGGGAAAGTGTGTGACTAGCAAGTGCAGTGTCCACAAAATAATGGAAAGCCAAACTGCAGCTTGTAGGCTATGAAGAAAAGGCTACTAAAATGATAATCTTACTGTGGCTCTGGTTGCTGGAATCTGAGAATAAGTAAGAAAAGATGGATCATTGCATATTTTCCCTCTTCTCAGACTCTTCCCTTAAGCAGCTGCTGTAGGGAAGTTTGAAAACTGAATATGGAGCACGTCCCTTTTCACAACAGCCTTCTTTTCAGGTGAGTCTTGCACCATGGTAACACGTTCAATCAGTAAATGGAAAATGTTTTTGGCAGCACTCTCCCTTGCCCGTTTTTGTCCCCTCACATGTGTCCAAGATTCATTTCAGCTATGGAAACTGTAAGGGGATGTGGACTGTGAGAACATCAGCTTCATTAAGATTATCAGATCAAGGACATTTTCAGTTCAAAGAGAGTTGTAAGTAACAGGGAAAGTAATAAACAAAACACACAGAGACACACACCTGATAGAGAAGTGCCAAAAGGAACAATACCAAAGACCAATACTCTTCAGCAACTAAGTGAGGGGCTGTTAAGAAACTCAAGGCATATCTATGGAGAGGATCAGACTGGAATTTGCAACTGATAAGAAAGGGGAGTCAAAATGATCACAAGCATTACAAATATTTGAAAGGGGACTGTGGGACTGTGCAAAACTTACTAGAGAGTGTTTCACAACTGGAGAGAGTGAATTCAGGGCCAGTAACTGGAGCCAGACAGGCGTGACAAGGGTTGGTGGTCAAACACGGGAACAGGCTTCCTAAAGAGGTGGTCAATGCCCCAAGCCTGTCAGTGTTTAAGATGCATTTGGACAATGCTCTTAAGAACATTATTTAACTTTTGGTCAGGCCCAAACTGGTCAGGAAGTTGGACTAGATGATCATTGTAATTCCCTTACATCCGAAATTATTCTCTCCTCTCCTCTCCTCTCCTCTCCTCTCCTCTCCTCTCCTCTCCTCTCCTCTCCTCTCCTCTCCTCTCCTCTCCTCTCCTCTCCTCTCCTCTCCTCTCCTCTCCTCTCCTCTCCTCTCCTCTCCTCTCCTCTCCTCTCCTCTCCTCTCCTCTCCTCTCCTCTCCTCTCCTCTCCTCTCCTCTCCTCTCCTCTCCTCTCCTCTCCTCTCCTCTCCTCTCCTCTCCTCTCCTCTCCTCTCCTCTCCTCTCCTCTCCTCTCCTCTCCTCTCCTCTCCTCTCCTCTCCTCTCCTCTCCTCTCCTCTCCTCTCCTCTCCTCTCTCTTCTCTTTTCTCTTCTTCTATTTATTCGATTCTATTCTAGCAACTAGCATGAGAGTGCAGGTTCGAGGGCCCATGTGCCTAAGTGTGTGGCCCATTGTGTGCCCTTGGGCTGTTCGTGTTTTACTCTAACCCAACGTGTGTGAAGGGGTGTGTTTAATTTGCTACCAAACTTCAAGCTGAACTAGCCGGCATGAAGGAGGAAAAACCCAGTGTCTGAGGTGGGTGAGGCATCCCTGAGTGCAGGGTGCCTGTGAGACAAGTGTGTGCATCTGTTCACTAGGGAGCAGCAAACTGGACTCATCAATTGGGAGTATGCCCCAGTTCTAGGCAGGGGTATCAGGTAGGCAGAGGGATTGTGCAAGTATTTGGGGAGACCTGTGAGTGAGGGGTGCCTGTAAAGTAGGTGCCTCAATACGTGAGTGATTGCTAGCCAGCACAAAGCTGGACCTACAGGTGGGTAGGAGACATATGGAGCAGGAAAGATGAGCCCAGGATCTAGGCAGGGGTGTCAAACGTACCAGGGAAATTATAGTGTCAAGGGTGTGCTTTCAGTACTGTGCTTAAATCTCTACCAACTGAAGAAGAGGAAGGGGCCTTGGCTCTCTGTGCTTGTGTTTCCCATGAGTGCTGGTGACGCTAGTGCCACAGGGCAATGCCCTGACTGTGGTAGCTGGTGTAGCCAAACATGCCAGTGTGCTCTGCATGTGCATCTCAATACACACTTAGCCTCACCACTGGCTGGACCTGAAAACCAGTCATGTCGCTCAGTCTGGCTTAGAGACCCTTGGGTGTCAGGATGCCCCAGGCTAGGCTCCAGTAGCTGGAACAAAGGAATCCCTGGGCCCTGGAGTCCGCTGAGGTCAGAGGCTTTACAATGTCCCTTAGCAAAAACAACAAGGAAAATAAAAGGAAGAATAGGTAAGAGAGCAGCATTTTATCTTTTCAAAGTTTTGAAGGCACTAAGTTAAAATCCACATAATTTGAGAAACCATTGTCCAAAACGTTTCTACACTAACCGAAACTGCCTATGAGGCCTTGGATTGTTCTACAGGGTTAAGGACAGCTACACTGAGAAAGTATTTACTAGAACTGACTGCAAAAATAATTTTAGCTTGAGTAGCTAAAGAGAAGTGGATGGAACTTTTAAGCATAGATACCCACCTTGCAATGTCAGGTAGTCTATAGAAACGGCTCAGGGAAGAAAAAGCTTGCTAGTGATTGCTCTGTGTTTTCAAAATGTTTTTAAAAGGAATATTCATGTGAAATATAGATCTATTACATGGTCATTCAGTACATAATTTACAAACTAAAAATAGAAAAACCCAGAAATTGAGAATTATCAGATACTTCTATTGTGTATATTGTCTGCAATTAATGATGTGAAACTTGTTGATATCAAAGAGCTTTTCAAAAGGACTGTGTTGCATTTTCGAATGTCATAATTATAGTTTAAGAATTTTTTACAGAGACTTAACTGTGGGATTTATCTGAAAGTATAATTTGGGAGGATGAATGATCTTAGTTGAACACCAGATTCGGTCACAAGAGACTTATTTCTTAATGTTGCCAGAGATCTGTGTGACCTTGAACAAAATCTCACAGCTTCATTCTTTTATCTGGTTAAAAAATAAGAAAAGGAAAACAGGGAAAATAGTTATTTTTGTCTTGTTTAGGCAGCTCCTCTGACCCCCACCTCAGATCTGTAAGTCTTAAGAGTTTTCAGCATTTAGCATACAAGCAGTTTCACTGAAATAATTTCAAACTTATTCATTATTTATTATATTTCCTGCATTTCTTTGGTATCATGAGCAGACTTTTCATATGTATTATATGTGATTATACATGAAATGTTGAGATAAACTTTGTAATTCACTTTCCTGGAAAAGCATACTCGCTCCCATTGTATGCTTCACTCTGTGCACTTACACAAAAAGGTCAGAAGTACAGTATTGCCTGAGGACTTGGAAACCATATGTCAAGAGGAATGGAGTCCTAAAACAAGTTTCTGACTTGCCAAGGACTACTTACACAGCATAGTCTGCTCTTTGTGCTCTTTTGTCTTTGTGCATGCAACATTCATTGAATTGCAAGACATCATTACTTTTGCACTGCATTTGCAGTCAATATCAGTATATATAGCATTGTTTTTCATACACAATATTCTTTTTATATTATATATCTGGTATATTATATATGCAATACAGTTTAAAGTTTTCCCCAGTCTGTAAAGCAAGCCAACAAATACTGTTATATTGCTACTGTCATCCATCTTTTATCTATCTATTGTTAGTATTTTTCCCCTTTATATCCATAAATTTTAAATCATTTAGATTTTCCTATGAACTCAGTGATTTTGACCTGTGTACAGTGCTTTCCAAGGAACTTATAGGAAATCTAAAAAATACACTAGTAGCAATAATTCGACAATCATATAAAAATATAAAACACTCAGCAGCTAGGAATAGCATATACTAGATAACTAGATTAAGGCTCAATAGTGAAAGAAGTTTTATTTGGGAATTATTCTAGCTATAACTACAACGTATAAGGTCTTGTTATGTTTTCATGTCATGCTTTTATGAATAGAGCACATAGCAATTGTTTTCATAGCAAAAAATAGTAATGTTAATTGGCGACCTTTGCACTGTCTCTCAAATGAAATTAACAATTCCATTCTGAGAAGCACCAGATTTTTTTCATCTTCCTTTATAAACTAAGAAAAAGATTTGTTTGAAGTCAATGAGTCTACAACTGCTTCAAATTTAAGCATATATTTAAGCGTTGTCTTAGCTTGCAGTAGATGTAAACGTGCATAAGTATTTTCTTGGATTTTAAACTAAAGCACACATAGCTTACAGAATGAACTGAAAATAATGATGAATATCATTGCATATACACACTCATGTAGACAGATGGCATACATGTACACTGCATACATGTACATACAAATATATTTATATACCCGCTTACATATATATAAATATGTGTGTTTTATTAAGTGTTAAGCCTAAGCATCCAAAAGTTCTAATTACAGTTATTTTTCAAAGAGTTGTACAAACAGAAAAAAATCTACTTAATAAAATGTATATCAGAGTCTGAAGATGTACATTTTATTTCAATGCCTTTCACATCATTACAGTTAAAGGTGATTCACCTACTACCATTTCATCCTTAAGTGTAAGCTTTCAATTTGGAAAAAATGTATATAACCCTGTATTAATCCTTGGATTGTGAGCCCCACAGAGAGTAGTTGAAGTGAGAACAGGCAGAATTTGTAAAAATAGGATTTGATATGAATGAATCAAAGTAATTTCCAGGTAACTTGAATTAATTACTATATTTTAACACCCAAGTTATACTTAAGTTCCTAGTATATGAAAGATATTTAACTGTTGTATGTGAATCATGTTTAGAATAACAAAGCATAGGAAACGAAATATGGCACTTCAGTAATGGCATGATTTGACTCTTGCTACAAAGAGGGATACTGTGCCCTACTGATATAATCGTGAGCACAGTATGAGTGTGTCTCATTACATCAACACCATTTAACATACAATAAAACTCCACAGAGCAGAAATAATAAGCTGGAGAGAGAATGTGAAGGATAAACATTAAATACTTTCCACTTTACAAAGGGGATATTGAGGTACAACAAAATTATTAGCTTCTTATCACACATGCAAAGTGCAGAGAGGTCTATGGATTAAAATTCTATATACTCCTCTGAATATTATTTTTGCTGTTATTATTAACACTTCATTAACAACAAGAGGACTGAAAAGTATTTTAACATTACAGATAGGTCACAAGAGAGCTTGCCAGGTCAAATTTTAAATCATTTATAAACAACTTGCATGAAGAATGCTTAATTAGACTGTATGTGACATGAAAGGGATCCAGAGAAAGTAAATATATCCAATTCTATTGTAGCTCCATAAAATGTCATTCTAAGCCTATCTCTGCATTTTAAGTAGAGTCCCAAAGCTAGGTTTGACACCATATTTGTAGGTCATGCGCTGTTGAATCATAGATTACTAACTACGGTGTTTAGAATGGAGCGGTTCCTATGCCCAAGGGAAATTACTTGGGAATATGATTTGTGGTTTAGGGCATTCTCAGAAAAGATCATTCCAGAAACATAGCAGGTCACTGGCAAGCATAGCCATCCTATTTCCATACATCTGACTTGCCTTGCTGTGGTAGATGCAACTATACACCCACCCAGCTGCTCACTCCCTCCTCAGCAGGTTAGGTGAGAGAATCAGAAGAGCAAATGCAAGAAAATTCCTTGGTCAAGATAAAAACCAGTTTAATAAGCAAAGCAAAGTTGCATGTGCAAGCATTGTAAAATAAAGAATCCTTATACCCCTTCCAATGGGCAGGCAGACAACCAGGTAAATCCTAGAAAGCAGCATCCCGGCATACGCAATAGTCACCTGGGAAGGCAAACACCATGACAATGAATGTCCCTGCTTCCACCTCCTATTCCTGAGCTTTTATTGATGAGCACAATATCATATGATTCTTTTGGTCAGTTCAGGTCAGCTGTTCTGGCTGTGCCCCCTCCAAATTTCTTGCATACTCCTAGCCTACTCACTGAGGATTCAGAGTGGGAAAGATGTTGTGCAAGCACTGCTCAGCAATGGAGAGAACACTGGTGTGTTATAACTCTAATTTCCTCACAAATCCAAAACAGAGCACCATATGGGTTGCTATGAAAAATCCAAGCTCATCCCAGCCAGACTCATTATGCTTGCCCTTACAACAATGTAACAACATCACAAGAGAGATTGGTATGAATTCTTCCTAGGAGAACATTGGCTAGCCTCAGAACATTGGCTAGTCTGTGTTCAGAATACCCGAAGTCCACATCAATTCACTGATCGGCTTGGCAGGCTGGATTTCTGAAGACTATCAAAACTTTCTATAAGCTGATGTCTTCAGGACAAGTGTAGGTAAAGCTAATACGATCGACTGAATTAAGTGTAATGCCAGATACCGGCATCAGTAAGAGACACAGCTCTACTCATCTGTTGTACTCAACAGAAATGGTTGGTTGGCAGATGGAGTATACTTGTTCAAGTTAAAGTGTACATCCTTTTTGGGTATGACAAATGATTCTTCTGCTTCTACTCTAGAAATGATAATTCAAACTCTGTAGCCCATAGAATTTGTGCGTGTGTGTCTGTGTGTGTGTGTGTGTGTAAAATGTGTGTATACATGTTTAATGTCAATCTTCTCATTGTTAGTCACGTTTGTGGGAAAGAATGGTCAAACCAGTATTTCATTAGATATTGTATAGAAAAAAAGGGAATTTCTTTCTCTAAAACGAACTGATGAAGCAGCCTTCTAGAGAACTAACATTTGAATTGGTAGAAATTATAATAGCATATCTCTTTCATTTTCAAGTAATTCTAGCTTTTCATTTGTTCTGTGTATGCCTTCAGTTAAGCTACAGTTTCATTCAGATACTGTACTATAATTTTCTAACATTTAATAAAGTAAGGGAAATAATTCAAATTTTTTTTTTCTGTCTGGCTTTATTTTTGTAGCAGTTCAAAGCAGCATCACGGATCTTAAGCTGCTTCCAGGAAAAGGAGTACTTTTATAAAGCCATGAGGTCAGGAGAAGTTGCAGGTCTGAGGATACTTGAAAACAGATCATTAATCATCAGGTCTAATTTTGTCAGTTTTAGCACAGCATATGATTTATTTTAAAAGACATCAGAGGTATTAATTCTACAGCATGTTATAGGCTTACTTTCTAAACACTATAATTCTTCTTAAGTGTCTTTTATGCAAAAGGTTCTTTATGGACAGAAGTACGTATTAACCTTCAGTATCAAATATCAGAATCTTGTTTTATCTCATAAAAGTCTGGACATTTCTTTAGAGGTATTTTTAAATTTTGAAAATTTTATGCTGCATTTAGTTGAAGGTGGTGTTAATTTTTCTAAAAAGATGGATGAAAAGCTTGATTTTTCATCTTTTATTCTGATGATTCTATGTTTTGGCCCAAAGTCAAACTTGTAAACATATGTCTTTGCTGGTGTATTTGCAGTAGAATCTGAT
The DNA here is from genome assembly GCA_009769605.1 of Bucorvus abyssinicus. Taxonomy (NCBI): domain Eukaryota; kingdom Metazoa; phylum Chordata; class Aves; order Bucerotiformes; family Bucorvidae; genus Bucorvus; species Bucorvus abyssinicus. The sequence goes on from CM020026.1 coordinate 21,944,626, forward strand.
TTGATTAATTAAACCTGAGTTTCTGTTGTTCTGTTGAGCAGAAAGGAGTCTTATTTTTGAAACACACATCAGTAACCACAGATGTCTCATAATACTTCATAGACAACAGATCCCCCTTTCGCGGACAGTACAAAGGGTTATAGTTAAAGGCTGTGTCTGGTGTTGCAGATTATCCACCAAATTGAAGAGTTGTTTTGAGCATATGCCTAAATATAGTCTCATCCTTGCAGCATCCTTCATCATTGTCTAAAACTCACACAAATTGGCCTTTGGGGAATGCTGAGCATCAGCACTCTAAAGTCCTCTATGTTTGAGGATACAGCTCTTACGTTGTATAGGGTAGGAAAGAAAACTATATATATAAAGGAATTAAAATTACTGATATGATAAATGTGAATTATTTTATTCTTGCAACCAAACAGATAACAACTACATAAAATTTATCGTTTGAAACAAAATAGATAAACTTTGTAACAATTTTTTCAAGTCCTTAGCTGCTTGGTTTCACTCACTTCGTTTCTACAAGCTCCTTTTTGTGTGTTGAATGCAGTATATTGGATTGACAATAATCTCATCTATCATTCATGGGGTTTGATGGTTCATAAGGTACATTTTTTGGTAACTCAGATGAAGTGCTCTATTTTTTGGTTTTAATATGATCTGATTCCTCAGGAAATTTAGCATAGAGGAGGAGTAGAGTTTGAATGGATGCCTATCACTTCTTTTTAGAGAAAAAGGAACAAAATTGTTTCTTAATAAGGTTGCTTTAATGCTCAAAAATAATAAAGCCTGTTGTCTCTCCAGATAACTCTCAAGCTATTAGTGTGCAAGTTTGCAGCTAATGATTGCAATAAGCAATTTGCCAGGGCAAAATGGTACTATGATCTTAGTTATGCTTTTGGTAACGATTCCATTTGTCCGTAGATTCATCTCACAGCAGTGAAGTAGATACTATCCGAGATACAGAAACCTGAATTTCCATCAATGTCAGTGTAGTCAGTGTGGGTTGGAAATCAAAGCTTTCTTCACCTAGTGTAAGTATAGCTTATTTTTAAGTGTAGACTTCGTAACTGTCAACTTATCATTTATCAGATGTAACTACTTTAAAGAATACATAGTGGAGAGTGTACAATATCCTGAAAGCTGGGAACATACATTCTGAAGCAAGAATAAGAGAACTGAGTTAATCATATTTAGGGAGAATAACTTCATAGATAATTGCAGCAAAAGATCTTTTCAGATCTTCAGGCTCCAAAAAGGACTCAGAGAAGCCACTCACATCAATAAAGGAATATATGATGAAAGGTTATAATATATGTATGTGATAGATTATATATGATATTCCAATAAAGGAATACATGATGAAAGGCTATAAATATATCTGCTCAGGTGTCCAAGAATGTCAGCAGCATCCTGGCTTGTATCAGAAATAATGTGACCAGCAGGAGGAGGGAAGTGATTGTCCCCCTGTACTTGGCACTGGTGAGGCCACACCTTGAATACTGTGTCCAGTTTTGGGCCCCTCACTTCAAGAATGACATTGAAGTGCTGGAGCAGGTTCAGAGAAGGGCAACAAAGCTGACGAAAGGTCTAGAGAACAAGTCCTATGAGGAGCAGCTGAGGGAACTGGGGTTGTTTAGTTTAAAGAAAAAGTGACTCAGGGGTGACCTCATCACTTTCTACAACTACCTGAAAGGAAGTTGTAGGGAGGTTGGGGTCAGTCTCTTTTCCCATGCAACAAGTGACAGGACGAAAGGAAATGGCCTCAAATTGCACCAGTGGAGGTTTAGGTTGGATATCAGGAAAAATTTCTTTACAGAAAGGGTTATCAAGCATTGGAATAGGCTTCCCAGGGAGGTGGTGGAGTCCCCATCCCTGGAAGTGTTTAAAAGACATGTAGATGTGGTACTGAGGGACATGGTTTGGGGACCCTGGCAGCGCAGGTGAACAGTTGGACTCAATGACCTTATAGGACTCTTCCAACCGCAATGATTCTATGATTCTGTGATTCTGTAATTCTATGATGTAGGCTACAAGAACTGACAATAATGAACTAAGGAAACTTACCTAAATACCTTAAAAAATATTAAACAATAGATCAGAGATTTATGTGGAATCCACATACCAAAACCTGTGTCTGAAATAAAGCAGAATCATTGGTCTACTCACAAAGATGTTATATCCCTTTAACACAAACTTCCAAGGATCTCTTTTCAACTTCTCTGCCATCTTTCAGATAGGCTGTGGGTTTTTCCTTCCATTATTTTTTTTTAGCAATAATAAATCACCTCTTTTTTGGTACTTTGAGGCTTTAAAGCTAGTTCTCTCAAATTCTTTCTCACTCTCTCAGTTTATATGATAATGGAATCTAAACATTCAGGTTGCATATAGTCATACTCACAGACTAAGAAAAAATGATATAAAAAGAGAAAGAGATGGTAAACAAGGTGATAAATGCAGCCTTCTACTTATGTCAAGGAGATTATGCAATATTTCAGAATTGATAGAATTTGAGACAATTTTGCTTGCAAACACATAACCATACACACACAGACACACTGACTATATGAGCCTGTGTTTTCTTCTATGTGTAGGTACTTGCACATCTAGTTCCTCACAAGACTCCTGATCCAGAAGGATAAAGGATCCTTCTATTCTGCATATTTTGGGAGGACTCTACTCCTGGTTTTCCCTCATTTGCCATACAGCACATTGCTCTTCCTTTCAGAAATCCTTTTTCTCCTGTTATTCTTACCTCTACCTACTACTTTTTCATCCCTAATTGTCTCCTTTCCTTATTCCCTAACCTGTCCCTCCCCAAGCAAGCTTTGTGCGCTACCCCATTGTTTCAGATACTCTCATTTCTCTACTTGAGTGAAATTTTCTTGTCCCATACTCATTTGTTACCTCCACTCTCTCAGGCCTGCTCTCCTGATGTTTTTATTTTCAAAACCCCTTTCAGCTGTATACCTAGTTCAACTGAACTGCAAATCACATCCTCTTCTATAAAAGAACTTCCTTTATTACATAAACAAACCTTTCTCTTGATCCCTCTAGAAACTTGCTGAGCTAGCAGATAGCTTTTACTGAGTGTCCAAAGGGAAAAAAAATCTTACCCTCTGTTTTGCGAAGTATGTAAAAATAATTATTGATAATCTAAGCTCACTCTAATGAATGTTTAAATTAAAAGAAACTGGTCAACAGAGACCTTTTAAAAATAAACTGCAAGTGAAAACACTAATGTATTTGCTACTACAACAGGCCTCAGACAGAATTTGTTTAACACCAGAAGTTTAAAGACTAGTGGGTTCTAAGAAAGTGTTGTGGAGTGATGCCTTTAAATTAGCTTTATAATCAGTCAGAACACATTTGAAGAGGATTTTATTTGCAAGGTTTAACCATCGATCTTGGCTTAAATCTATAATCTCTGATGGGTTGGTCATTTGCCCAACAAAGAATTTCAGCACCAGCTGTTCAACCTTTGCCGAAGCGCTGTAAATTGATTGATCTGCCCCAGTTCACACCCTCAGGACATACTTGGTCTATTGGCCCCTATAATCCTGAATGACAGTGTGGATTATAGCATGCACAGCATCTGAATTAATTTGTATTTTTGAGTGGAATACTTTCTGTAAGAATGCTTTTAAATTTTAAACCAAATTTATTATTTATTAGCCCTGTGTACTACAAGAATAGTATTCTACAAACACACATGCAATTAACACATCCATATTCAAAGAAATTTACAGCCTAACAGCATAGTTTGGATACAAACACATTTTAGAGCCCTAAATTCAACTGTACCCAGTGAAAGGAACCTTCAGTGGCAGAAGGGTGGAAGAATTATCTAAAGAACAAAAGATGCTCTTAACCACCAAGTGTATCATGTTCGTCATGATGAAATTAGAAAAATGCCCTTCATTGCTTATTCTCTTGAATTTTTAATAATTGATCATATTAGGATACCTGGTAAATACCAGAATAATTTCTTAATCAACACTGAAATAAATCTACTTACTCTTATTTCTTATCACAAATATGGCATGAATATCATTACTGGTTCTTGTACTCCCTGTGCATTAGAACGCAATGAAAGGATACATCTTTACATTAAACACCTAAACCTAGCAGTAAATAGTAAGATGCTAAAGATTTAAAATAATGATCATTTCTTTCCAATTTACTATCAACAGGGATACGGAAGATTAGGATAATGTGCAATAAAATGTCTTATCATTTAACAAATCAGCATGTTCCCATGGAGACTGTTTGAAGTCTAAATGAAATCAAACGAGATCTTGTTATTTAGTCTTCATGTGTATGTTCTATTTGTGGTCAGTCCCAAAAAGTCATATCACAAGTATAGTTTAAAACAGGAGTCCAAACATTTGAGTTCCAGTCCTGTGCTCTTCTTTCAAACAAATTTTCTTGAGCTCATTGGAAGTTCTTGCTCTAATAAATAGGGAGTAAAATGGCTGCTGATGAAAAGAAGTATGGAAACAACTAACTTGAGGTTAAATAAAAGTACCAAAAGCAGACATTTATTTTATAGTCTTGTCCCTAAATACGTAGGTCACTCCAAAAGTAATGCCTCCTTATTTATGACTTATTTCCATGAAAACTACAACAGTTACAAACAGCGCAGTAACACTATTTGATAGAGCACATTCTCAGCTACAAAACACTGTTTTTCAACACAGTCACCACCACTGGCTGTGCATTTTCACCAGTGATGAACAAGATCCTACGTGCCATGCTCTTAAAAATCTATACCAGCGGAGGGGACCCACCGTCACTGTCACCACTGCTGAACGCACCACCTACCACCTCACTGTCCTGACACCCACTGTTTGGTCTCCGTAAACATTCAGCAGCATCGATGAATGTCAATGGGTGCAACTTTTTCTGTGTGGAGGAATTCAGTTACACCCCTTTGCTTCATACGCACTCCCATGTCAGACACCATGATGTCAGGTGGCCCCTCTGCTGCCCTCTGTCATATGGCAACAAAATTTAATGGAATATTGGTGGGAAGGTTCAACCTCTACTGCCAGACCACCAATATCCGTCTCTGATGTCATGGGCAAGCATAATAAAATAGAAGGCATGACTTTCAGAGCAGCCCTCATATATTGGGATTCTGTTTCTCTTTTCTTTCTTTTCTCCTTTCCTTTCCTTTCCTTTCCTTTCCTTTCCTTTCCTTTCCTTTCCTTTCCTTTCCTTTCCTTTCCTTTCCTTTCCTTTCCTTTCCTTTCCTTTCCTTTCCTTTCCTTTCCTTTCCTTTCCTTTCCTTTCCTTTCCTTTCCTTTTCCTTTCCTTTCCTTTCCTTTCCTTTCCTTTCCTTTCCTTTCCTTTCCTTTCCTTTCCCTTTCCTTTCCTTTCCTTTCCTTTCCTTTCCTTTCCTTTCCGCCAATTAAATGGGGTCTTCACAAGAGGGAAACATTACATATTTTTTGGTGGAAAGTTCTAAAATTTAAAATTTTAATTGCCATTTTTTGGCTTGCACAGAAACACATTTTGTTCAGAAGTTATTAGAATTGCCTAGCCTATTTGTTTTCAAGTTTATTTCTTCTGGGACAATGTGGCAGTAAACAGATAATCTATGACTTGATTTTACACAGTTCTGCATCAGAGCATGCACAGGAAATAGAGCAAATGAACGAATCAGGATATTTACAATAAAGATTCCTATAGACTTCTTATTGGTGATATCATTTACCATTACAAAAATTCAGTCCTCAAAGCTCAGAAGAGCAGAGTGAGCAACTTGGACTTCTAAAGGACATAAAATCATAATGCATTTTCTTGCTATTTAACTCATTTTTGTTGAATAAATTAATTGTTTAGATAGAAGTCTTATGTTCTTGGTAGTACAAATATTTCACCAAGCTAAGGATCATTTTACATCCCTAAAGTTTTTATTAAAAATCATCAACATAGTGTCCTCATTTGAGCTAGAATAGAATAAACTTTCCTTTTTTATAGTGATTTTACTTTCCAGCTCAGTTTCTGTAACTAACTGCACTTTCTGAAGTTAATGGCATATTTTTTTCAGACAGTGCTTGCTTCTAGAAGTGATAGTGCTTGATGTTTATAGATACTGCTAAGGATTGGTATGCAGAAAGTCTTTTGCTTATATTTGCTCCTATAGAAACCAAGGTCACTACTAAATGCTGTGTGCCATGTTGGAGTGCCATCAGTAAAAGGGTTGCAAGTACGTAAAAAGGTTGCACTTGTGGGGAGGAGAGAACAAGGCAGGTGACTCAAGCCTGACCAACAAAGTGTTCCATTCCATGTATGTCATACTCAAAACAAAGAAGAGGAGTCACAGGGGTCAAGGTTTCTTCTTCTATGTGCGGCATCTGAGGAGGAATCTGCTCATTCTTCTGCCTTTGATACCAATCCATGAGATCTCGAATCCAGATCCTGAATCCCATTCCTGTCTGCCACTGAGTCCAGAATGGACTCTGGGGGAGTTCGATATTGGTTTTTTATATATTTGTATGTATTTCATAATTTTCTTATTAATATTATTATCTTTTTATTGTTACTGTTTCATTAAAACTGTTTTAGTAGGTTTTTTCCAGCTTGTAACTATCTCTCCCTTATTTTCTTTTTATCCACCTTCTGAGAAGGGAGAGGAGTTAATAGAGAGCATCTGTCATTTGTTTAGTGGCCAGTCCAGCCTTAACCCTTGACAGGTAGTAAAACGATTGAAATTATTTCACCACTAGAGAATTTTACCAGCAAGTTGTTTTAGAGATAAACACAATATCTGAAGACAGATATATAGACATATTCCTTGATATGTTGGGAAGAGTATTACTCAGAATGTTGTTCCAGTTTATTTTTCTTAAATAGATTTTCCAGTTTCAGAAAAAGTTCTTTCTATAAAATAATGTTTTCTGTGATTTTTTTTAAATGAAGGTTTATATTCAAAAATAGCAATTGTGCTATTCAACTTTATGAAATAAAAATTCACATAATATATATATCTTGTGTGTTTCAAAAAAAAAAAAAAAAAAAAAAAAGACTAAAAACCCACAACCTGTCCAAGAAATATCAATTCTGTGTAGCAGAAATTAAAAAATAATTTACTAAGGAAAATGTAGAAGCTTCAACATTTAGAATACATAATGGAAAAGTTACCTTTCACTTCATGACTCCTTTTTTTTTCATAATGCATAATAATTAATTTTTAAAAGACATAGTTCTTAGATGCCTGCCTTAGCAAATGTGTAATTTCATATAACATGTAGATATGGACTTCCTGAATGGGTTGATTTAATGTTCTTAAGCTCTGACTGATTTTCTTGAACATGAAAAATTCTCAGGTTTTGAGATTTAAGGTATCAAAATCAGACTCTTAATGTTTAATATCAGGTAATTACTTGTAGGTAATTTTATATTTATGATGTTTAATTTACACTATATATGACTAGTTTGACTATCTAAGCATTTTGCCATATTAAATCAAAGGCATACATGATAAACCACGCACATATACAGCACACATACAGACATACATACATACATACAAACATATATGCATTATACATAATATATTAAAAAAAAAAAAAACCAACCTCATGGTCTTTTCTTTAATGGATTTTAACATTTTTCCAAGTACATACTAACCAAAGAAATTAAGGTGATAGCAAATATATTGATTCCTGTTTATCAGATAGCTAATAGACATATTTTGAGCCAGATTGCTCTGATGATAGGAAAAAAAAAAAAAGGGGGGGTAAAATCTAAGAACACTTCAAAGCCAGCATTGCACACAGTTTCAATCCCTTGCCACTACCATGAATGGCAGTGACAAGAAAATATTGTCTAAGAATGGGAAACCAGCTCTTCTTTCTTTCTAGGGGATTGCAACATCTAACTGTGAAGCTCTCGCAAATTGCTTTGAAGGGCAAGCTGGAGAGCAGCTGCTTTGAGGTCCTTTCAGATTCCTGCTCTCCTGTACAGTATCTTTGCCATGTCCATACATTCTAATTGCAAATCAGAGGTCTCTGTAGGGAAACTTCCAATTTCCCTTTTCTTTTTACACCAAAGCTTCACAATTCCCTTTCCTTATAAGACTGAATCCTTGAATCAGCAGATATTGCCTTAATCTATTATGCTTGTTTTCATGTGGAGAAAAGGAAGAGGGGAAACAAATATCGTAAATTAAGGCAGATGTTTTTTAAAGTTGACTAACAGTCTGACGTGCTTAGTTAAAAATTATTTTCAATCCAGATGTGTAATTCAGGTAGACTAAAGAATGACCTGAAGCAGAGAGTACTGTCAAAATATGTCACTTATTAAAAGGTTGCTTTTGAAACAAGAGTTTTATTACAGTTATAATTTCTTAAACGTTTCAACATGGACATGAGCATAAGATCAGTGCTCACAGTTAGGAGGAGAAACGATTATAACTAGATGCCGCTATTTAGACCTGGCTGGCAACTAAAGCCACACAGATGTTTTATTTCCTCTAGGAGGAGAAAACAAAACAACTACTTAAGGGTCAAGGCAGGGGATAAGGGAGAGATAAACACACCACTTATAGCCACGGGCAAAACCCAGACTGGACTAGGGGAAACAAAAACAATTTAATTCAAAACATCAAAACCACAAACAAATCACCAATTAAATTAGGGTAGAACAGAGAGGGAGAAAAGCAAGATCTTAAATACACCTTCCCCCCACCCCTCACCTTTCCCTGACCCACCTTTACTACCTCCCCTCCCACACTTGGAGCTGGAGGAGGGCAAACACAGGATGAGGGGTGAAGTAATTTTTAACCCTCTGAATGAAGTTCCAGCATCTTGCTCCATGGAACACATGCCTCACAGGTTCCCTCTGGCCATGTGGCATGTGGTGTGGCGTGTGTGTGTGTGTGTGTGTGTGTGTGTGTGTGTGTGTCCCGCCAGTCCACAGAGGGCAATCTAGCATGAAGTTCACCAGTTCATATGGGGGGTCTCCTGTCAGGGTCATCTCTCCCAGTGCCAAGCCAATCTGGTTCTTAACCTCAAATTCACTGCATTTTTCAGGGGTCCCCAGATATCCACATTGCAGATCATCCTTTTCTCCCCCACCAGTGCGCAATAAGTTAGTCCACTTGCCACAGACTGAAGGAGGAAAATCACTGTACCTGCGTATATTTCAGCAAATTTCTCCTCATTACCTCTATGACCGTGTGGCACTTCTTCCTCTTCTGTCTTACCCTGTCCAAAACAAAAGAGTGCGTGGGAAAACAAAAAGCGTTTCCCCTCTTAAATAGGCTTATTTGCAGAAGCACTGACTGGTGCAGCCTGGGCCAGAAGCGGGGGTGCAAAATTGGAGCCGAGGCGGGGGTTCCCATCACAGAGCTTCTCACAAAGGCAGCAGCCTCCTTCTTCTGCAGCTGAAAACCAGGCCAAATCCTAAACCACAACACTATATCTGAGTTGTTGGGTTGAAATGACTACTGGCTACACTTGCAAATTGATGCACAAGACACATCTGAATTAGTATCTGATATATGAGGCATATAACTGATGTTTATTTTATGAAACATTTCATCCTGAAGGTCAATTTATGGCTGAGGTTCGAGGTCAATGTGTTTGCTTAAAAATGAATACATAAATGCATTCAGAACTCGAGTTCATATATGAAAGGAAGATGACCCTTAAAACTGTGCTTACACATATTTAAATGCAAGAATATTATCCCGTAATTGTGCTAGTATAACGAGCTATTCCAACACTATTTCAAAAAGTAGCTCTGTCACTTTGCTGCTCCAGAATCTCTAAAGGCTGTGTTTTCTCTAAATATACCTAAAATGTTTTAGAAAGAATCTTCTCCAGAGCCTCCCCATAAAACTTAAATACAATTTCAAAGGAAGCCAATGTCCTCTGTACCTATTGTCTAAATTGCCGGCTTTATCATAAACAGTTACGATGGAAAACACCATGATTTCACTTTTCTAAGAATCATGGCATTCTCTCTGTGATGGCAAATGTTTTGATTGCCACCCTGGGAAAATAGATTCTCTAAATACTGTTACTCCTATTGTCACTGCGATGAAGGAAGGAAAGATGATGCAAGTATCAATTTCTGATCCAAACTCTTGGCTCCTTCTCTGTCTCTGTGATAGACCATAGTGATTCTCTCTGTGTAAAGGAGATTCCTCATTTCTTTACAGTGTCTATTCATCTGGTGTGAGATACAGAACGATACTACAGATATGTGTAATACTGCAGAATTGCACCTGGAAGTGAAAGAAAGAATGGTAAGAGCTAGGAAACAGACAGAAAACACTGCCGAAACTAATAGATACGAGAAAGAGAACAGCCCAGGAGAAGCAGATACATGTAGAGCCTGAGGAAGATTGACATAAATGTCTAGAGGGATTTAGAATAAGTTTGGGTGGCAGGGAGCATACCTATTCTTTATTACAAGCAATCAATTCTCACTTTCTTTGAGTCATCCCCGAAAATTATTACCCATCCCTTATTATAAGAAATATTCCCTATTTCATTTGCTTGTCAAGTGAATAAGAAGGCAAAAATCAATCAAACAAGCTTTCACAGAGGAACATTAAGCAATGTTGCTTTTTAAATCTTACTTTCAGTACAGTACTGAGCCTATAGGAAGCCAACATTTAGGCCAGGAAAAAAACCCAAAGCACAAAATATAGAACTCAAAAGGATGCTTCTTTTGTGTTGTTTGAAACTTCAAATATTGCATAGGTTTAAGACACTTTCCACATTACAGTAATCTCCACATTTGTATTTTTAATCCAAGTAAGGAAATGGCTTTCAAATAAGAAAAGATCTGGCAATGTTAATTAATGATTAAATGAACAGCAAATGCAGGCATCATCACTTTTACAGAAAATGTTCAACGAGTACTGGAAGAATAAAAGTAATAAAGCCAAAGCTCGGCTGGACTTGGAGAAGAGATTAAAAGGCCCAAGAGACAGTTGCTGCATTTACAGTTGAAGCAAAAGTAAACATAAGGAAAATTATATTCTCATACAAAAAGGTGGGATAAGTCATGACAATGGACCCATAAAATGGTGAGGGAATAAGTGCTTTATTTGCTTTTGTCTTTAGTAGCAATGTTTGTTCTCAAGTGTTTCAGATTTATGTTGACTAGTGGCAGAGTCTGAAGGATTATAGTATTATTAATGAAATAAGAAGATGAATTCAGGGATAACTTGAGCAAACTGGATAGGCACAAGTCCATGGGACTGGATACCAAGAGTACCCAGGGAACTGATCAGTTTCGTTACTAGGCTGTTCTTTGTAGTCTTTGAGAGGTCATGGTAGACTGTCCCAATGGCAAGAAAATAAATGTTATGCCCATTTTTCAGAAATGGCAAGAAATTAGCTTAGCTTTTTTGAAACTAACCTCTTAAGGCTTTGATGTGAGGAAATGTGAATATACAAATACAAAATACATGCACCAGAACCAATAAGAAGTGCATCACATAATTACTTCTGGTCATTCACATATTACTTATATATATGAATATATAAATATATATGTGGTAATATTTTCCAGGATTGACTGAAAACTAAACTGACGAGTCTGGGTATGGGAAACATCAGTGAAGTGCTAGAGCTATCTTACCTATTCTTTAAGCTGAAAAATAGATGAAGGACTCTGAAAATAAATACTGTTTCTCTGTGCCTTCACACCATTAAGATATCAAAATATTTAGCACCATCAGTTGTTATGCAGCAAGTAAAAGGAGAAAGCTAAAGTTTTTTTTCCTGTTAGTTTCAAGATATATCTGAAAGAAACACTAAAAAGAGCAAAAACCATACTGTAATCATACAGTTTGATTTTTTTTTTTTTCTGATGGATCATAGATTTGCTGCTGATAATGAGAACATTAAAGTGGGACAGAAAGATGGGCAAAAAAGAAGGGCTTATAGAAGCACTTAAGTAGCAAAAGGTAGACCTGAAAAATATGACCCTGCTGTTGAATGGAGCAGGGGCCCTAGTGACACAGGACACCTAAAAGGCTGAAGTACTCAATGCCTTCTTTATCTATGTCTTTACTAGTAAGAACAGTCTTCAGTAATCCCAGAGACTGGGGGAAAGGCTCCTGGAAAAACATAGCCTTGGTGGAAGAGAATCAAATTAGGGAATACTTAGGCAACATGGAGATAAGCCCTGATGGGATGCAAACATGAGTGCTGAAGGAAGCTGACTGATGGCATTGCAAGGCCACCCTCCATTATCCCTGACTGATCATGGCAATTGAGAGATGTGCCTGAGGACTGAAAGAAAGCAAAAGTTACTATTCTCTTCGAAAAGGGCAAGGAGGAGGACCCAAGGAACTACAGGGTAGTCAGCCTTACTTCAATCTTGCTTCAAACTTACTTGTCTAGAGAACAAGTCCTATGAAGACTGGATGAGGGAACTGGGGTTGTTTAGCCTGGAGAAAAGGACACTCAGGGGAGAGAATCACAGAATCACAGGATCATCTGGATGGAAGAGACCTTTAAGATCATCAATTCCAACCATTAACCTGCACTGCCAGGGTTCCTAACACATGTCCCTCAGCATCGCATCTACATGGCTTTTAAACACTTGCAGGGATGGGGACTCCATCACCTCCCTGGGCAACCTGTTCCAATGCTTCACAACTCTCTCTGTAAAGAACTTTTTCCTGATATCTAACCTAGATCTCCCCTGGTGCAACTTAAGGCCATTTCCTCTCATCCTGTCACTTGTCACATGGGAGAAGAGACCAACCTCAACCTCTCTACAACTTCCTTTCTGGTAGTTGTGGAGACCAATAAGGTCTCCCCTCAGCCTCCTCTTCTCCAGACTAAACAATCCCAGTTCCCTCAGCTGCTCCTCATAAGACTTGCTCTCCAGACCCTTCAGCAGCTTTGTTGCCCTTCTCTGAACAGGTTCCAACACCTCAATGTCCTTCTTGAAGTGAGTGGCCCAAAACTGAACACAGTACTCAAAGTGTGGCCTCACCAGTGCTAAGTACAGGGGGACAATCACTTCCCTCCTCCTTCTGGTCACACTATTTCTGATACAAGCCAGGATGTTGTTGGTCTTCTTGGCTGCCTGGGTACACTGCTGGCTCATATTCAGCTAGCTGTTGACCAAAACCCCCAGGTCCTTTTCCACTGGGCAGCTTTCCAGCCACTCTTCCCCAAGCCTGTAAAGCTGCAGGGAGTTGTTGTGGCCCAAGTGCAGGACCTGGCACTTGGCCTTATTAAACTTCATACAGTTGACCTCAGCCCATCAATCCAGCCTGTCCAGAGTGCCCTGTAGAACCTCCTGACCTTCAAGTAGATCGACATACCCACCCAACCTGGTGTCATCTGAGAACTTACTGAGGGAGAACTCAATCCCCTCAGCCATTGATAAAGATGTTAAAGAGAACAGTCTCTAACACTGAGCCCTGGGGCCACCACTGGTAACTGGCTGCCAACTGGATTTAGCTCCATTCACCACCACTGTCCTGGCCCTGCAATCCGGCCAGTTTTTTTATCTACCTTATTACACTCCACAACTATATTAAAGGAGGTTGTAACAAGGTATGTATCAGTCTGTTCTCCCAAGTAACAAGGGACAGGATAAGAGGAAATGGCCTCAAGTTGCACCAGGGAAGGTTTAGGCTGGATTTTAGGAAAAATTTCTTTACAGAGAGGGTTGTCAAGCACAGGAACAGGCTGCCCAGGGAAGTGGTGGAGTCACCATTCCTGGAAATATTTAAAGCACATGTAGACGTGGTGCTGAGGGCAGTGCTGTGTTAACCATTGGACTTGGTGATCTTAAAGGTCTCTTCAAAGCAAAACAATTCTGTGATTCTGTAATTCCTGAGAAGGTGATAAGGCAGCTACTCCTGGGTATCACGAGAAGTTTACATGCACTCCTGAAGGGGAAGTCTTGCTTGATCAACCTGGTAAACTTCTATGATGAAATGACTTAACAAGGAGAGAGCAGTGAATATTGTCTGCCTGGACTTCAGGAAAGCTTTCGACACAATCTCCTGAGTGACTTCTAGAGGTCACTTCCAACCTCAATAGTTCCGTAATTCTATGGGACATACCAGTGTGCAAATAACTGGAAAATGAGAGTATTTGCTATAAGCTATATCTGAGATACTGTACAGTGCAGTAAATTAAAGCTGTAGCATTATGTGATACTGAATATTAGCTAAAAGTTTCAATTAATTTTCCAAAAAGATTGAGAATTACAAAGGATATTTGTTGTCAACACTTCGTGCTTAGAACTGTTGAGGAAAGCTCCAGTAAAACACAAAACCTGAAGTTTTAAGGAACTTAATATGTCCTGTAGGTATTAAAATTTTTCTTTCCATGTTATAACTATTTTAAAGTCATGAGGTTTTGTAACAGATGTCAGAAATTAATATGGCAGTGACTTTTTATTAGGAAACTTATTTTTCTTTCCAAATATTGAGGTCTTTTTTCTGATATGATTTTTTAAATTATAAAATTTCTGAAGTTTATGACAGTTTATGATTTAAGAGGTAAATTGCAACAAGGATTTGATGAGAGCTTATTTTAATATAGTACTAGTTTATCAGAAATTTTCACCGTCAAGCAGGAAGAAAGAAATAATTCCATTAAATATGGTATGCTGATTGTCAAATAGGGGATTAGATATTCTTAATTTTATCAAGAAAAGTCACTTAAGTGTGGAAATACCTTGCTCATTCTTTCCATCTTGAAGAATTTTAAAAACAGTGAAAACAATGTGAGGGGTAAGTATGTATTCATTTAGGTTAGGAAAACCTGGCCATTTTCAAAGTTTCTTTATCCTCCTTTCTTTTTGTTGTTCCTCAAGGAGATGTGCCTGTATGGCTGAGCAATAAAGTGAATTGTTAAACTGATCCACCGGGAAAATTAACATTATTTTTTCTCTCCTGAGTTAACTTTCAAACAATTCCCTGATCTAATGTTTAATACTACATGGCAGAGCACATTAAGGGATTGAAAAAGTAGCTGAAATGGAAAATAAAGATAAGAAATGTTCAAAACAGCTGAAGCCATAATTCCACTAAATGCAAAGCTATAGCATATGGATCATCTGGCTTATAGTTTGTAAAAAACATTTGGTAATGTTTAGTCCATGCAGGTGACTCATGTGGGGTTGTAAAAGTGACTCAGCCTCAGATAGCCTTGAGGACCTGTCTGTGCAAAGACAGCCCATGGGCAACTGTGTAAATAGCTCAGCCCCAAGCTGTCCATAAGCCATAGACCAAACAGGGCAGTACTGCATCATTCAAAGAAGTGGAACCTGAGCTGAGCCTTGACATCAATCAACAAATAATATGCTGAGTCTCCATCTAAACCACTACTCAGTTGCTTGGGAAAGTAAGATACAGAAAAGCTGGAGGATTTCAGTTTTGGTTTAAGCCAAGGTTATCACCTTGTGTATCCAAACAATCACAATATCTTCAAAAGAGAAGTTAAAAAGAAGAGCATACAGAAGTGAACCTCACCCATGGATGAATAAAAAAAGATAAGGGAAAACTCCCATCACATTGCCAGAGATAAAGAGAGATGGTATAATCCGTTCAGGCACAGTCTTGCCCGCAGTCACGCAAATCAGGGGATAAAAACCCTAAGATTCAGGTTGGGAATTGGGAGTCGCCTCTCCAACACTCCATCTTGCCTGTATGGAGACCCTTCCCCTTTGGTTGGAACACCATCCAAGGTCACTTTTCTAGGATTGAGAGCCCTTACTTGGAGAGGTAAGTGAATATTTATCATGCTATAAGTTTGTAACTGTGGGTCATTAACTAATAACTTATAATATTTAACGCAATTTTTATGTTGCTATAATGTATTCCTGCTTTTAAGTTGTAATAGTATATTCTTCCATTGTATCTCTGAAAACCTGCAATAGTGGCAAATTAAACCTGTAAGTGGAGATCAAATAAATTGTTTAATTGAGCCTTGTAGTTGAACCTGTAAACAAAGTTCAAATAAAGAATTTGCTTGAACCTTGCAGTCTATAGTCTTAGAGACTACTTAGAGCATATAGTCTTAGAGATTCAGATCAATTGACAGTTCATGCTTCGAGAGCCTTGCATTAAAAGAAGGTTTAATAGTCTGAAATCAAATTCTAGTCTGTTAGTTGTATTTATCTCAAGGAAGAGATTAAAAAGGAAACAAACAGTTGTACATGAGAAAATGGGAAGCATTGGATTGACAAGAAAGACTAGCAGAACTAGAGGAGAAAGGATAATTTTGGCAAAGGAAGTCAGAAATAATAAAAGGATGAAAAAGTACAGAAAACATGCTAGAAAGAAAAATGTAAATGGCAGAATAGAATTAAAATGTGTGAGAGTTTAAAAAGAGCCAAAATATCTATTGAGACTAAAAAAACCTATCACAAAATGTCAAACTATTACTTTAAAATACATGTAAATTTTTGTATATGTGTCTGTCCGCATTTTGCCCAAATTTGAGGGAAATTTTCAAATTATTGAAAAATTCATTCCTTCCTCTGGGGACATAATATTAGATTTTCCTTTCAGAATCAATTTTTCCTCTCAGAGCTGATTTTTATGAAGCACCAGCAAAATCAAACTGTAGGATTATAGCATATTTTATACAGTTCTCAGTTTGGCTGTCAGAACTTCATGGAAACATGCATTTATTTCACTTTGTCCTTTGAACAAATGACATTTCAAATAACTTTCACAATAAAAATTACTCCTAGCACCTTTCAATCAAGATTTATCCCCTCTCTTGCTCTGGTAGTTCCAGCTCAAGGTGTAGATTCAAAGCATGTTCAACTGACCTAAATCTAGGCTATCATCTAAAGTTAGACATTTCCTCAAAAGCAGATTTGGTCACAAAAACAATTGGTATGAAAAAGAAGACTCCAGAAAAGTTTCTCCCAATTTCTTCAGATACTGGTCTGATAATGAAGAATTCTTTTTCCTCCTTTAGTTATATAAAAAATTCAGACAAATCGCTGAGACCATATACTTACCTTTTAGAGGATTACAATTACAAAGGAGTTACAGTCATCTGTCATTTATATTTGTGTTCATGCATGCATGTGCATGAACACAGATGTATTTTTTAAAATTTTCAAATATAAATTGTATTTAAGTATCAAAAAAGTGATTTGTAAGAAAAAGCACACTCAGAACTAAGCATAATGAAAGGCAATAAATGTTCAAGCAATGTGTTTGAATGGAGTTGGGGACAAAAAAGCTGTTCAGAAGAAAGCGTTTTCTTCAAGTAGAGCAATATTGGAATGGCACAAGAATAATAACTATTCCCTTCATATTTTTAACCATCTCCTCCTACTAATTTTCTTTACATTCAAGAAGTGTTTTACAAGAATCAAATGTTATTTGCATTACATCTTAGCAAGGATTTCATGTTACTGTGCTAGTGTGCTTTCTTTCACAAGCATCTATATGCTATGAAAAAGTTCCTTGACTTCACTCATGACAAAATGTGCACAGGATTTTCATCCTCGCTGTGCACTCTGCCATTAGGAAGCTAATGCGTATAAAGATATAGAGCAGGACTTTTAGATTTCATAGGTCTTACACAGGCTCTGATCCTTAACCCTTAGACAAATGCTGTATCAGGCTATGTGATGCAGTGTAATTTTATTTTGATTCAGAATATTGTCAAAACAATGTCTGATTTAAATACTACAAATTATTCCAGGCCTTATATCTGGTTACACAGAAACATGACAATATAAGCTTCTTATGAACTCTAAACACTAGATTTCTTTCAAGTATACTCTTAATAATACAAATGCAAAGGGAAAAATTAAAATGAAGATTCCTGTAAAACACTTGGTATTCTGAAACTAAGGCAAAAAATCAATTCCTTTAAATTTATTTATTTTCCAGGTGATACACTCGATTATGATTTTTGTACTTTCAAATGTTTCTAGCAGGTAAATCTTGAATTCACTGCAAATGCGCTCCATAGTTTTAAGAACACTGGGAATCTACTGTGATTATGTTTTATGAAGCAAATTTTTCTCGAAGTATATCGCAAATTTTTTAGTAAGTGCATAAAAATTGCTAGTGTTCAGTTCTTTGAACCTAATTGGGTTCAGTTGTTTTAACACAGAAGTTATAATGTACAGAGGTGCTTAGATTGTCCATAAACTTAATTTTTCTTTTATATTTACTTCTGCATACATATTTGGTTATAGTATGATCCAGTTTTGCAAAAATTTACTTAAGTAGTTACCTTTATACATGGGTTACCCTGTTATTTTCATTCAGACATTTGTGATCTTGAAGTACATATGTAGACACATCTTACAACATTGATATCTTAACGGTTGGACTCGATCATCTTTTTCAACCTAAATGACTCTATGATTCTTAATCATAGGGGAAGCTTTAAAAACAGGAAACTGCTATGAAAAATAATTTTAAATTCTAATAAGGATCTTGGTATTTTCTGAGCTCTGTCAGATTCAGTTCTAGTAAGTCCACAGTCAAAATAATTTCTATTGTTTTCTGTTGTTTTTCACTAAAGTCAGCCTTACAGACCAAAGATTAAAATAGTTAGCTTTCTGCTACTATAGTTACATTTTGTTAGAGTTTGTTGCATGGATACAATTGTTTGACAATTAGAGCAGAAGAGTTTACCTGTTAAAAGTTCTCTATCATGGTCTAAGCTATCCTCCAGCTAACATTAATTCATAACCAAGGAATGCTCAAAGCAACCTTTGTTTAAACATCACTTCTGAAAGTTAAAATTTGTGACTTGTATTGAAATTTCCCCAAATTTTCATGGCAGAGAAAGTAATTTCTTACACTAGTCTATTTATTTATTGCAAGTTTTGGAGAATTGCCCAGAATACACACTCCTAACACACTCATATCTTGCAAGCAATACTTGTAAATACACCAAAGATAGCATATCTGCAATTTATTCATTTACTTGACTTTATCTTAATTTAGCTGCCCTAAAAGTTTTATGAAATATGACAGAATATTGATCATTTTGGCCCATATGAACTACCAAAGTATATAATATATTAAATATTATCTCAGGACTTGGAGTAATCGCTAATTAAAATGAGTATCTGGACCTCCTAAACACTTTTTTAGAAGTCAAAAAATATCATAGAACAACTATATGAAATAATTGTTTCTCTGCTTCCTTACAGTTTAAGCAGAAATTGAATTGAATGTTTTTACCTTCAGCTGTTGCAGGATAGCCTGGAGAACACAGCAAAGACTGCACCAGGCACTGTTGCCTCCATTAGGAAAAGTGTAGAAAGAGCAATTGCATAGATGTTCCAGCCTGGAACTAAGTATAGACTTAGAACATCTAACCTAGAATTTTACCCGACAGATATTAGAAATCTTTATGTTTTTCTTATGCAGCAAACAAAAGATATATTTTCTAATACAGGGTTCAATCTTCTTTCTGCAGTGTTACAGATGTCACCTTATTCTGTCAAGGTGCTCAGTGTCTCCCATCAAGTGAAAAAGATTCTTTTCCCATTAAAATCAGGGATGCTAGGAGGTTCCATACTTATGAACATCAGATTCACTGGAATAATTCTTTTTTTCCCCCTAAACATTCAGGAATACACACACACACCATCATCTGGAAACCGCTTGGAATATTCTATTACTCTGAAATTCTATTTAGCAATAAATTATGATAATACCAGTGTACCCCACTGAGATGCATTCACTGAGGTTTTACTAGAACTTAAAAATACTGTGTAAAATCTTATTATAGTGAAGACTGCCAAGGTCATGTAGGTTCCAAATACTGTAAATTTTTGTTATACTTCATGACACAGGGCATTAAGTTTGCCAGTGTGTTCTCAGCCTGTTCAATATGGCTTCAAAGTAAAAGGAAAACAGATTTTTTTTTTTTTTCAAATTACTAGTGTTCTTAAATTCAAACTAATGATAGAGATTCTTTCTGACTTTCTAATATTGATGGGGAATTTATCATTAATTTATTTATCAATTTTCATTATGCATTACATAAGTTAGGGAATGCAGATGCACCATTTAGAACTACAAACTAGGGAAGTTCTGTAACTTAAGAATAACCGTAAAAAAGATTAATGAATAATTTATTGAAATGTCCTTTTCAAGACTAAATCTTTTGAAATTGTTACGTCCCCATCAAATAAGTACAAACAAATAAGTATAAATAAACTACTTTAGTAGCAAAACCTTAATAAAATTAGTAAATATCTACTCTTAAAATGAAATGCAAAAATGTTACAGCATAAGTAAATGTCATTCCAAATTTTACATTCATCTGTGTATCTACTGAGCGTAGTTAGTCAAGGATCATATTAATTCTGAGACTGAATTCTACCAGACTTCCAATGAGTAATGGATACAAGCTGTTCTCGGAAGTCCCTTAAGACTCTGACACAGTGTTCTAATTTCTGTTATTTCTTTAAGTACTACAGTAAAGCATATAAAATGCCAAAAAAGCCTCCACATGTTTCATAATAAAAACCTGAGTTTGGCATTGTAGCATGGTCAGTGAAAACAGCTGGATTTGGACAGTGTATCTTAATATTTTGTTTGGAACTGCCTTTAACCCCTTATTTACATCAGCTCCCAGCTCACTTAGATCCAAATAGATCTTAAAATCTTTGCCTATCTGCCATCTATCATACGACATAACTGACACTGTTGCTACTATGGACATTAGTAACAGCAACACTCCTACAGGAGAACATGATAGTTGTTCCTTTTTTTGCCCATCTCTTTGGTAATGTCAATGATCCTAATACATAGATTATATTTCAGACCTGAAAATATGTCGTACATTACAATATTCCATACCAAAACCAGTACACTTGCAATGAGATTCCTAAGTCTACGAGCTTAACATTACTCAGCTTACCCACAAGGTGACAATTTGAACTCAAAGAACATCACCAGCCCAAATAGAAGCAGTGAAAAAACTTACAAAAGAGTTCAGCTACTCATTTACACATCACCAAGTTTATGTGGTGAGACCTTTATGAACAATGTCAATACCCAGTATTAGAGGTTGAAGGAAACAGTATCTGAATTTTTCACCATTTCTTTTCCCTGAAAACAGTCACAGTAATAGTGAAAGGGTCCATAAAGTGTTTGGTGCACAGGTCAGACCTCCAGCAAGTCATAGTTCTTTACCTAAAATATAGCATAGGTGTTAATTTTCAAGCATAGAGACTAATTTTCAGTATGTTTCAAAATAGCAAGGCTTAAAAAATAAATTATTGCATTAAGTAAAGAAGAAATAATACCTTGCAGCAGAGTTTTTAACTTTCTCTTATATTCTTGTAATTTTTATTGGGAAATATTACTGTTTCCTAGGAGTAGGTTAAGCTATTAGTAGAGAAAATTATTCTAGTTTGTCCATCAGTAGAACATTTTCAAATTCCTCTAAGCAAAACATTGCTAAAACACATAATTTCTTGGTCCAAGAGCAGTTATATTTCATATACCACATATATTATATTGTTTTTTTAAATAGACATACACCTTCTGAAAGATTGTCTCAGTAACTGGTAGTCAGATTTAACTGATGAACAGAAATACTGAAGAGAAAATAATCTTGTAATTTCTTTTATTTCTCTGATAGGATTTTTTCAAAAGAGTAACTATTCACTTTTGACCTAGCAAAGCATTTTCTCTCAACACAAATGGAAAATTTCTTTTTCAAGTCCATTAACAGAAGCAAAGGAAATGAACAACTATATAATATACCTGGAAAAGGAAGAATTTCATTCAGAAGTGCTCTTGTCCAAAAGCTATTTCGTTAATCCAGGACATGGGAGAAAAAATAAAAATCAAGGCTGTCTCTTGGTAATTGGAATATTTTCATGTGTGTGTGTTGGGGGAAAACTCCTGGATTCTAATTCTATGTTTAATGTGTATTCAAATGTGCCATGCAAAACATAATAGTATGAGCAGTAGAAAATGAGAAACTCACAAGATACCCAATATTATAATTGTACCACAACTCACATACAACATATGGCTGAAAATCCTTTGAGGAACTAAAATTTTATACTAGCTGAAGAGCCTAACCACTTAACTGTTGGATAAACCACATAAAAGACCCCCTAGCACAGGGAATTTTAACCTGAACTAGCCTGGTGTAAAGGGCTCAAATCTGTTGTGGTTTCTGTCCACATATCGGTCTCCTTCCTGATTTTTCAGAGATGCCTGATGGCATTGGCTACAGTAGTTTCACCCCCTGTGAGAAAATCTTGTTGGATTCCTAACCCAGCCTAACTTTCAGCTATAAGTTTTGTATTCCTCCTGATATTACTCAGGCAACAGGTGCTCTGGCCTGTGAATATTGGTCACCTGGTACTAACTTTAGGATGGACCATCTACTTTTGCATTTTTTATGCTGGTGGGATGAAAAACCTAAATTAATCTTTACAATTTGCAATTGTGTTATTGCCCAAGTGCATGGAAATAACAGTTTATTTCAACCCTTTAAAACTTGTAATTTTTTCCTCATTTTCATTTCAGGTGAAATGGAAATTTCAAGTGATACAGAAAAAATGACAAAATTCACAAATGCTTTTGATCACTACTCAATAGCCTTACAGTGACTAAAATGATCCACAAAACAACACCAAATCAGCCAGTTTTAACATGATTGTGAGCCGCAACATTCAAACATTTAGTACTTTTATGGTTGATACTTTGTCAGTGTTAAATAACTGTAGACCTGATCATTCAACCAAATGAGCTTGCATGGACTCCAAGGATTTATTCTATATCAGTGTTCAACCTGTAAATCACAGCTACAATAGTAACTTCTACACGGGTTTACCTGCTCATCTCTCCTTTGCTTGGGAGACTCACTATAGTAAAACGTTGAGCTGCTATTGCTGTCAGGGTGCTCCATTACAGTTCAAAATGCCCAGCTTTCACAAAATGCAAATTAGTAAATAGACCAAACAAAGCTATGAAGTAGGTGGGTATGTTGAATTTAGGTATAGTTGGAACCAAAGCAATTCAGTGTTACAACACTGACAATTATCTATGAAATTATATGCACTTAGACAATTTTACTTAAATGGAAACTCTTTTCACAGGAATTTGTGAACTAGACCATTATGACTGTCTTTTGGTTGTAATTTTAGAATATTATTACAAAAAATGTGTAGTGTCAGGAATGTTCTTAAGGAGATAATTATTGTAAAAATCTATTATATATAATTATGTTAAGATGTCAGTGTATGGGAATAAAGATGTGTATGCAAAAAAATTCTTCCTGTCTATAAAATATCCTCAGAAATATTGAACAAATAAATGGAATTCAAATATTTCTTCCATAATTTTAGGATCAGATGTCAAAGAAGCTGCTTTTGTTGCTACAAAATTAACTGTAACAGATCAACAGGATGCCCAGATATTTAGAGACTATCATCCAACGGAAGGTAACAAAATCTTTGAAAGACCACTATATAATGCTGTAGTAATTCTTGTCAACAATGGGCTTCCATGTAACTTCACTGGTTTACAGTTTTCTTTACCAGTCCAACAAAAAAGAACTAGAGTTGTCAAAAAAATCTCTGATAGAACTATTTTGGAGAGTAGAAATATTTAATTTTGTAAATATATTTTAATGAAAAAATAACATTCACCCTTTCTTACAACTTGTTACTGACTGTTCATCATTGCTATAGACTTTGAAATTCAGCCAAATAATCAAAAAAAACCTGGGGTATTTTTATTTATTTTATGAGATACAGAAGTAATTAGGATAGCAAAGCAAATGTAAATTCCTCCATTTGTGGAGAGTTGTAACACATTCTAATAAGTATAGAAGTCATGTAAACACAGCCTTAAAAAAAAGCATGTGGCATTCCTATGAAACCTTGTTTACACTAGGACAAATCACATATTCTGTAAATGAAACAAAAGCTGCATAATATGAAACAAAAGCTGCATAATATGAAATAAATATTTAATTGTTTTTTCCTTAGGAAAAAATCTTAAGAGACACAAATTAAAAAATAAATAAGTAAACAACTGAACTTCGCAGGAATACCCCCTCTACTCCAATATCTGAGTAAATACTTACTACAAAGGCACTGCCTTAAAATTGAGAGCGTGTTGTCTCAGTTGTACACTAAAGAGAGCTGTAGATGCCAAATCTGAAATGCCCTCCCCCACCCCTGAATTTGTTTCCCAGAGAATTCAGCTCTGCAGAAAATGTGAAGGATTTGGAGACTGATATAACTGTATATACGTTGGTTATACACATAGAAAGGGCTGTATAAACTCCCTAACCCTTAGATTGAGATGATTGTGTCCTGACAGTAATAAGAGGAAAACAAACAAACAATCAAAAAGACAACAAGTCATCAAGGTCAGGAAAGCCACATAAATGTCGTCTTTGTTTCACTATTCCACCAAAAAACCCCCTGGGTTGTCAGCTGACCGGGAAGCACAGCAAACCAGGATCTAATGCTGCTGCATGATCAGTGAGTCGGGAAGAAAAACAAAGCATATCTGCACACAGTCAGACATATGGAGGAAACATGAACACAGGCTAAATTAAAGTCTGGCCAAAAAAATATTCTTGATGATGTTTTGTGGGTTCTGGGAGTCTAATTGGGCCAGACACCAGTGGTGTTCCTCAGAGCTCAGTATTGGGGCCTGTTCTTTTTAACATCTTTATCAATGATCTGGATGAGGGGATTGAGTGCACCCTCGGTAAGTTCGCAGATGACATCAAGTTGGGTGGGGGTGCTTGAAAGTCAGGATGCTCTACAGAGGGATCTGGACCGGCTGGATCGATGGGCCAAGGCCAGTAGTTTGACGTTCAATAAGGCCAAGTGCCAGGTCCTGCACTTGGGTCACAACAACCTCCTGCGACACTAAAGACTTGGGGAAGATTGGCTGGAGAGCTGCCCAGCAGAAAAGGACCTGGGAGTATTGGTCGACAGCCGATTGAACATGAGCCAGCAGTGTGCCCAGGTGGCCAAGAAGGCCAATGGCATCCTGGCTTGTATCAGAAATACATTCTGGCCAGCAAGGGGAGTCATTGTTCCCCTGGACTCAGCACTAGTGAGGCTGCATCTTGAGTACTGTGTCCAGTTTTGGGCCCCTCACTTCGAGAAGGATGTTTAGGTGCTGGAGCATGTTCAGAGAAGGGCAACAAAGCTGGTGAAGGGTCTGGAGAGCAAGTCCTATGAGGAGCGGCTGAGGGAACTGGGGTTGTTTAGCCTGGAGAAAAGGAGGCTGAGAGGTGACCTTATTGTCCTCTACAATTACCTGAAAGGAGGTTGTAGAGAGGTGAGGGTTGGTCTCTTCTCCCCTGTGACAAGTGACAGGATGAGAGGAAACGGACTTAAGTTGTGTCAGGGGAAATTTAGGTTGGATATTACAAAAAACTTCTTTACAGAGAGGGTTGTGAAGCATTGGAACAGGTTTCCCAGGGAGGTGGTGAAGTCCCCATTCCTGGAAGTGTTTAAAAGAGGTGTAGATGTGGCGCTGATGGTTTAGGGACCCTGGCAGTGCAGGGTGAACAGTTGGACTCGATGATCTTAAAGGTCTCCTCCAACCACATGATTCTGTGATTTTATGAATTCATATGCAGCAGCCTTTGACTAGAGTTTTTAACACTTCAGTAAATTTGGTTCCTCAAGTTTTGCTCTCTTACAGTTTCTCTAGGCACACTGAAGGAGAAACAAACCAAAAATCAAAGGAATCAGAATAAGAAAAGAAGAATCCCACCATCATTCCCAAAAAAAACCCACAACTACACACAGATACCAGCCCCCCCCAACAAAAAAAAAAAACCAAAACAGAAAACCTCAGAACTGAGTTTCATCTTTTTTCTTTGGCCAGATTCCACGAAGATAGAATACTGTTCAAATCATCATGACCAAGGGAAAAGAAAATATTTAAAACTTGTATTCCCCACAAAACAAGAGGAGGGCAAAATATCCTCTGTCCTATCAAACAGCATAGAAAATTCTAGAAAAGCAAGAAAATTTTGCGTGTTCTAATAAAAAAAATGAATGGGAATCTGAAACTTTCCTCTAAGTTTTATGACCTGCTGCCTTGATCTACAAGATTAATACTGCCATTTTGGCTTTTTTTTTTTTGAGGGGTGGTGGCTTTTTCCCCTCCCTTTCCCCTCCCTATAATTTATTAGATCTCTTTTTTCCTTCCTTTTTAAGTACTTTCTCACCCATTATGATTGTAGAACTACACTTGAAGAAACAAGGCTCAAAGACTCAATAAATACCAAGGAAAACTAATCTTAAATGTATAATTTATATTTAAGTCAGTACCATAAGACTTTTTTCAAAAGCATGATTCATAGTTTCTGAATATTTGGGACTGCTAATGCTTACGATTACTCTGTAAGTACTTAGCAGTGCACTTTGTACTAATATACGCCATCCTGTTTCTATTATTCAAGTCTTCATGATAACCTCGCTCTTCCTATATAAGATTTTTCTTTCCTTAGGTATAGAAGCTCCCAGGTCTGTTTTACTAACAGATTTTCTTAGTGCGTCTTTTTTTTTTTTTTTTTCCCCCCTAAGGAAGACTGATAAAGATATTTGATGAAATTATTCTCATATTTTCCAAAGTTTCATGAGTATCCCTTTCCTTCTGTGAATCTAGAAAAGAGACATTCCTTCTACAATAATTTTATCCCAAAAAATCAATCTCATTAGTCTGGAGGAAAATACATATTGACCAAAATGCAAATACTGCTGCCTCTGTGGAAAGACATCACTGGCCTTTACACGTGTTTGACGCATTATTTATTATCTTCCTGTGTGCAGTAATATAATTACTTATTTTGGATGTCAAAAATATTTACCTGGAGATAGATAATTTAGCTAAAACTGTCCTGTTTAGATCTTTTTTCTTCCTAAAAATTTAGGCATTTAACTACAATTCCACATAATAAATAACCCAACAGCCCTGTTCCTAATCTTTATTACCATTCAGTTGCATGCAGAATTGATTAATGCAGAACCCATTCTATTCATGTGGCTGAGCAATACATTTGAAACATAAATTTTACAAAATTTCTAACTGTGTTAAAAAATAAAAGTTTATTTAGGTTTTCATCTCTGTTCTTTGAGTCTCTAGTCAAGGGGAAATTCACATGTGATAGACCTGTGTTTTCTAAAAGATCTAACAAGATAAAACTCATTGCACAGAACCCTGAGTATAAAACCAAACATAGACTACCTATAAAACTGACTGACTCTTGTAAACTTAATACAGGATTTCCTCCATGTGAATGGCATTAACTCTTAAAAAAAAAAAAAAATCTTTCTACTACATCAGAATCCATCAAAAAATTGTGGCTTATTTATTTTTCTCCATAACAGACTTTGGGAGGGGCAAGGGCGCGGGAAGCAGAAAGCAACTCTGGATGTTAAAAATCTTAGTTGTAAGTTTGCAATATGACCTCTCCTCAGTGGCTTAGACTTCACACTTCGTTTAGCCTTTCAGGATGGTACACTGATCACAGGAAAAACCTGCATCTGAGAGCGATTGTCTACCAGCCCAAAGCAAAAAGACAAGTCCAAACTAAAGGCTTCCTAGGGCAATAGACCAGGAAGGCAACTAATTTTCATATTCTGTAGAACCAATTAAAAGGAAAATTTTATGCATTTTTTACATTTAATTTTGGCTATATTTCCACTCAATTTCTGGGTCCGTGTTTTTTCTTTCCTGAGTACACCGAATTGTGTCATGGAAAATGACAATTTGCAGAAGCCTTATTTCTGCAACTTACATTTTAATGTTATGCTTTCTTCCTTTTATTGTTTCCTCTTCTCCATAGTTACTCACATTGTTTGCAACAGCTTTTATTATATATACACATTTGAAAAAAATGGAAAACTGAGGAAAAAACATGAGTTACCTCTGTACTGCAGTGATTCTTTGTATGAGATCTTGTTCCAAATGCCAATATGCCACAAGGCAGTAATTTTGTATCCTGTAAATTAATAAGGGATCAATTAAAATAAAGATCTACAACAAGCTCTGGAACCTTTTCTTTCTTTTTTTTTTTTTTTTTTCAATTCTAATTTCTTCCTCTTTATTTCTCACTGTTTTACTGAAATATTTATTAGGAACAAATGTATCTTCCAACACAAGAACACAGATTCATGAAAAATCTGTTATTTTAGTCTCATGAATACCAAAATTACATTGCAGTTCCAAATGATACAACATTAATGAGTTTTTCATTCCTTGTATTTTCTGAATTATTTTCTCAGGTTTACAAAGATGCCAAAAATAAATGAGTAGTTATATTTTGAAGGCAATAACTAATTTGTTTTTTTTGCCAGAGAACATGAGAGACCAAGGTAAAATGAATTTTTTTCAAAAGTCATTCTGAGGGGCTTAATCTGCAGGAAAAAAACAAAGCCAAAAAACACCTTGCCTTTTTATAGCCATATGGTATTAAAAAAATTTTATTTTCTCACTGCTCTGATATGCTATCGCAGCACTTGAGATGTCAGTGGCAGTATACATAGTGTTTAGCTAAAGGGCTTATCAAATCTGTAATGATATATAAACGTCTTTGTGAAATTTCAATTTCTTTCTGAAAACAGAAACTGTGACTCTGTTTTTCCCCCATTTGAGTAGTCCTTTGAAATTCAAATCCTTAATTGAAGAAATGGAAAAGTACACTAAAAAGTCATTTTTAGTGAATATATTTTTTACATAAAGAAAAACAAACTAACACATTTCCAGCTGAGTTAAAACAAAAAATTTTGAAAGAAAGAAAAAAGATCATTTGCTTAAAATAGACAGGCTCTTATTTACTTCTTCCTTAAATCAACTGTAAATAAATGTTGACCATTTTATGGTCACTGAAGAGAATAAAACCATTTTCAACCTTCAGATCAATGGTAAGCCATAAATGCTATTCTGATATAATTGGGTTATCAAGAAACAAGCTACTAATACCGAGTGATTTATAATTGATGTTCTGCTATCAGACTAAATGGAATAGGTTTGTCCCATCATTTTGCTGATTCAGTAGTACTGCTCAACTACAGTTCTGTCTAGCATCAGGAATTTCTACTTTCACTGGGCAACTTTTCATTGGCAGAGTAATCTTGTTGCTAATTTTTCCCAGTCTAATTTTGTATTCTAGTATTCAGCATGTTACCCGTGTTAGAGGGCAAGATGAAATTTCTTATATATAATAGAAGATTGTCAAACTATTCCTTTAATATGCTTGTGTATATAATAGGAAGAGAGAGGGTATTCACAGCCACTATTTTACTTACCAAAGTTACAGGCTTAGTTTTCCTAAATTCTCTCTACACAGTCATCATGATTAAACTAGATGAGAAGCACTAACAGGATAAAGCAAAAAAAAAAAAAAAAAATCAACAAAACTATGTAAATTAGGTTACAAGGACATGCACTGTAAGCAAGGAAGGCTGTTGGATAACAGCCATGGACTGTACAGGACATGTACCTGTGCTGGGCCAGCATTTGGAGTACAAAGAAAGGCAAGCTTGAGTTAAGCGATTGCCCAGATAATCCACCTGCACGTATTCAGGAGTCTATGTAACTCTTTTAGGAGAAGTGAATTCTTCCTTTCTTCATTAATCACATAAGGCACCTACAGAAAATAGGCCATTCTGGGAATACAGCAAACACACAGAGCAAAAAAATTGTCATTAACCTGATTAAATCTTAAATGTCTCATCAAAATATAGGAAACAGTACCATCACTCATAGTCTACATTCATACAGAAAAAACTCTATCTTTAAAATTGCTGTACAAAAACACCTGCTAATATTTGCCATTGTCCTCTGGCACTATACTCACCCCTCCAATGTTCTGGGTCCTAAGGTTGATAGCACCAGTCTTCTTCAGACAGGAAGGTGGTGGGAGGTCACAGCAAGATATCAGTGCCTCAAGTTTTTGTTGGGAGTAGGTACTCACAGAGCTTCTTCTGAAACAGGTGAGGCATGGTTCATTAGGCCATCTGCCAAGTTAAACTAGCTAAAACCAGCTTGAGTTTCAGAAAGTTCCAATTAGTCCTGAGACCCTCCAATGTCACATCAAAAGCCTGTGGCCTTTTATCAGTAATGACAAAAGTATATTACTGAGTATGTCACAGAACATCATCTTATTTCTGCAATCTACCTGAGTGATAAGATCTGGTCCCTTAAAAACGAAAACAAACAAAACCCAGTGCTTAACCCTATGATGACAGGTGATCGGAATTCATAGAGAGGGGCAGGATCTTCACAAGAACAGACATCTGTTTTGATAAAGGAGATTTATGAGCTCAGAGTACTTTTTTGGGGGGAAAAACAACAAAAAAGAAATCAACCTCCTAGAAGATCAGTAGGGCTTGCATACAAGATTTTTCTTGCTTTCTGGAAACCCTAGTGGTTTCATATAAGGAAATCTATAGTTTTGTTAAAAACCCTAGGCACAGTATTTTCTGTGTATTGTTTACTTGGAAGCTACTTCTCAGAGGATCTGGAAGGTGTAAACAAACGTAATATGTTCAGTACTTTTGGCAACAACCACCTCGTAAGGGTAATACAGTCTAGTCACTGATAATCACTGACATTCTATCAGTGATATGCTGAGCACTACCCAAAAGACTCCATCAGTGCATAATTAATTCATTATTCACTGTATTACTTAGTTGGTTTCTTTTCAACTTTATCCACAAATTTCCCTAAGTTATTCAAGAATTTATAATGATATTATTTGAGTAATGCTCACTAAAAATAAAACCCTACACATTTGCATTTTCCGTATTTCCTTCTCTGTCCTTCGTCTTGGTTTTCTGTAATGAAATCGTTCAGCTGCATCACGTCTGGCTGCATCCTGTTGTGGTTGAACTGCAGTGGCAACTAAGCACCACTCAGCTGCTCCCTCCCTCCCTCCCTCCCCAGCAGATTGAAGGGAAGGGAATCAGAAGGGTATAAGTAAGAAAACCTGTGCGTTGAGATAAGAACAGTTTAATAATTGAAATAAAATAAAATAAAAAAAATTAAATTGTAATAAAAGAATAACAAAGACAGATAAACAAAACCCAGGAATGACAAGTGATACAAATGAAAATGATTTCTCACCAATTGATGGATGCCCAGCCAGTTCCCAAGCAGCGGTCTCCCGGCGAACCTTGCCCCTAGTTTATTGCTAGGGTATGGAATATCCCGTTGGTGAGTTGAGTTGAGCTGTCCCAGCTGTGTCTCCTCCTAACTTTTTGTGCACGCCCAGTCTGCTCGTTGGCAGTGCGAAATGAGGAGCAGAAGAGGCCTTGACTCTGTTGTAGTGCGGTAAGTAGTGTAGTGCTATAAGCACTGTTCAGCGGTGACTAAAACATCCCTGAGTTATCAACACAGTTTCAGGACAAATCCAAAACAGAGCCCCATACTAGCCACTATGAAGAAAATTAGCTCTTCCCCATCCCAACCCAGCATGCATGCTGAGACTGGAAAACATCATGAAAACATCATGAATATACTAACAAGAATAAAAAAGTTTATTGTTTGGGGGAAATTAACTTTTTCTTGTATAACAGTGGAAAAAAGCTATGCTGAATATTATTGTAGCTAGATAAAGTAATTTCTTATTAATCTATGGTCATAAAACTTTGCAAAAACATGGAAAACACAGAACTGCTCTGTGAGGTAAAGTCAGTTTGAATCTACTACTCTGCTGAATTTTATTTCTTTTACGCAAATAGTGCTATAATTCAGGAAGAAATATAAAGTGGTGCTAAAAGATGAAGCGTGTGTAGTATTTATAAGCCATAGTGTTATGCTGTTCACCATTCTTTGCAGAGGAAATGAAGGACACGACTGCAAATTCAAAGCTGAGACAGCTCAATAATATCACTGAAATGAGACACTATGAAGTCTAGTTCCTAAAAGGAAGAATCCTGCAGGAAGGAAATATCACAAATATTTGTGACACTGATTATGCAGATTTGTTCATTTGTGTGATCTCGTCTGGGCCGCCATGCATTTCTTTTTAAGAATTGAGTATCAGCCAGGAAATGTAGATATTTCTCTGATAAATACAGACAAATAAGAGTTCTGTTACATAGGTTGCCCTACCTACTTTTCTTTCTTAATCTCAGATAAAACTGATATCAAAGCACTTTTGTTTGTTTGTTTTATTTTTGTTTTGTTTGTTTTTATGTTTTAATCTTAAGAAACACACCTACAATCATTATATTGAGAATGTTAAAGACATCAAAACAGATTTTATTGAAAATACACACACACACACTTTTCAATGGAAGGCACTGCTTTAAACTAGATGTTTTAAAGTATCTGCTTTTCCCCAAAAAGCTAAAGTCCTTTTCGTTTTGTATTAACACTTTTTTTTTATTTCTCAGCATGAATATCAAAATGTTACATTCAGGACTTAATTTTTTTCAACAAAATAAATCATGGTTTACTCAGAGAATTTCAGCAGTATGTGTTTTTATTCCTTCAGTATCACTAAAACACACTATTTCTGATACAAGCCAGGATGTCTTTGGCCTTCTTAGCCACCTGCTGACTCATATTCAGCTGGCTGTTAACCAACATTCCCAGGTCCTTTTCTGCTGTGCAGCTTTCCAGCCACTCTTGCCCAAGACTGTAACATTGCAGGGAGTTGTTGTGGCCCAAGTGCAGAACCTAGCACTTGGCCTTGTTGAACCGGATACTATTGGCATCAGCCCGTTAAACAAGCCTGTACAGATCCTTCCTACCCTCCAGCAGATCAACACTCCTGCTCAACTTGGTGTCATCTGTGAACTTATTGAGGGTGCACTCAATCTCCTGAACCAGATCACTGATAAAGGTACTAAACAGGACTGTCCCTATACTGAGCCCTGGGGAACACCACTTGTGGAAGGAAGTCAGGTAATAGAGTTTACAGATAGCATATGAGTTCTGTGTAAGAGAACATAGTACATCCTTTTTTGTTTTAATTTTTTGTTTTACTAATTTTAATCTTGCTAATTTAGGTTACCAAGAGCTTTTGTCTAATTAACAATGCTGAATGCTCTGTTGAATTTCCCTACACCATTCCTTCTCATTTATCCCTCCTTCATACCAAACCATCATAGTCTAGTTCCCTGACTGGAAGACATTCTGTAAATTACATCATCATTGTCACTTCTACCTGGATTTTTTTTTTTTTAATATGTACTATATATTTATAGAGGTGTAGCAACCAGAACTCTAAATAATGCTAAAGATATCAGCAAACTTGAATTCCTTTGAAATTTTAGTATTAATGTGACATATATTTCCCCAAACTCGTATTATTTACATTTTGGTTTTGGATAGTCCTTTCTTATAACTATGGAAAAAATTTTTAAGTGACTGATTTTTTTCTTTCCTTTTAAAGGCTGAAGTTTTGCCAGTTTGCTATTCCACGCTGAGGAACTAGGCTTGCTTTATTTATTCTGGAAGGAGATATTTGTTAGAAACATACTTCTGTTTCAGTGTGCACATTTTGACCTTGACGGCACTTTGAAAAGCACAGCCCCTAGTCCAACAACTGTGCATCTGCCCATAATTCATGAAAAGACGTAGTAAGCCCAAGTGTGGACATGGTCCAGAAAATTTCATGACAAAATGATAAAATACTGCTCACTTCAGCAGTTATACTTGTGGTGACCCAGATTATCCACACTGCAATTATCTGGAATGAGGTTGTCTTTTCTTGAAATGTAATACTAGGAAATCTATATGTGGTATTTATATTTTTCTTGTTATAAAAAAATGTAAACATCTTGCAATCATTAATGTTATCATTCTTAAAATACCCAAGAGGTGTTGGGAAATATTATATCAAACAAATAGAAAAGCTCAGATGAAGAAAAGATAAACCTCTTAGAAATGTTTAGGTACACAAAAATGTAAAATAGGACAAACGGCTTTACAAGAGCACAATGTCATGTGTGGCAAGATTTCAAAAGCTGGCAGTGACTAAGGCATACAGCTTCTTTGTCCAGTGGAGGAAAATGTTAAGTATAGAGCAACCAGCACAATGAACTGAGGATGAATAAGCTTGAAGTGCTTATTTGGTTAGGGATAATTGAATTGCTGTCTGGGATTGTTTGCTGGCTTGTTTCTTTCTTTGTTTGTTTTAAGATGACAGAAAGCAGGAGAGGAAGAGAGTGCTTACATCCACTTTTTCTATAGTCACGAGAATTGACAACTCTGGCCTTACTTCTTTTCAAGTCAGCCTTGTTACTCTGTAGGAGCGTATTCTAGCTACTATTGTGCCCAAGAGTGCAAGGCAGCACTGCGACTTAGACACTAACCAGATTCTGTGTGGAACATTGGGTAAAAACAGAAATAGAGTCAAACTGAGAAGCCAAGCTTTGACCCTTCTTCCAAAACAGTCAAAATATTAAATTTCATAGTTATATGTCTTCCTTCACCCCTGCTGCAGAGCAGCCTAGTCCTGCCACAGGGAATGACGGCACCCCTCAATACTCTCTCCTGCCAAAGTAGCAGGCACTTACCTCGTGGGCCTTCACGGCTACAAGACGAGTGCAAACTTAAAATACCTTCGGACTCTTAGTACCTAAACATTTTTAAATCACCCTCTATGTCTCAGATGACTATCTTGTACTTCGGATGCCTAAGTACATTTTCGGATCTCACTATTACTATTTATTGATTTCAGTGGCACTCAAACGCTGTGGTGCTTTCAAAAACACCATTCATTTTCTCTCTGTGTGTTTTTAGGAAGCTATTGCTTTTAAAAACCATCACACAGCAAAAATCTGAACCTGAATTAGCTGAATCACAGGCTGGCCAGTTTAATCAATGGTGTCGACTTCCTCACTAATCATTCATCTTCTAATGTACATTCAGTTAAATAATAAAAGTCTATTCCAAAAGTCTGAGTTAGTGCATATACTCTCATACTGCTCAGTGAACCAAAAGGCCGATTGGCAAAAGTAAATATTTTATAGTATGTGTGACAATTTCTTTTACAGAAAATATCCCATTTTACATTCACAGTTACATTTTGATGCATATAATTTTTCCTTTTGTATTTTTTTCCTGCGGAATGCTTGGACATAATCTAGAAGGTACAGAAATACAGCCAGTGTCAATCCACTCAGTTTTGCGTGAGTACAAAGGCGGCGCTCTTTTCAGGGAAATGTATTTAAAACATTCATATAAGGGTAACAAACTTTTATGATGAATGATGTATTGTTTGCTGTACAAATACTAATAACAACAGCAACAAGGGTTTTTTTCTGTTACAAAAATATGTTAAGCATCTTGACGTCACACCTGAAATCTTCATCTTTGAGTCATGTTGGGTTTTTTTTTGTCCAGAAACAAAAATCAAAAAACCACAGGAATCCCATAAAAGTGTGTTCCTATAAGGATAATGCAGAAAGATTTGCTTATCAGAGAATGATTTCAGCTGTACTGCAACCCTTGCATTTCCAAAAGAGCAAGGAAGAAAATATTGATCCACAAACCAAAGAACACTATGTACAGTGCGTAATCTTCTAATAGTTTTCTTTTATAGTTAGTTTGCAAATAGCTTTCCCTAATAAAAAAATATTTAAAAGAAACAAAAGCACTTTGCATAGTTGTAAAAGTATTCATTTGGACGGAATTATTTCACATAAAAGAAAGTTTACTTCACATTTTACCTTTAAAATAAGTTTCATATTATTATTTAAAGATCATTATTTTCTAAATACACTTAATGAAATAGGAAAGACTACATTCCAGTGCCTTAAAATAGTTATTCTACTCTAAGTTGAGATATCATGTTTATAGAAAGTTTAAAATATTTATGAATTCTTGCTTAGTATTACGATCTTTTTTTCCTTCTAAAGCAAAATGTTTAAAAGATAAAAATAAATCTTACTTGCTAGTCATAACATTTGCTGAAATTTTCATTATGAACCTACTAAGAGCTGCATGATCTGAAGACAAAGAGATTTAAGACTTTTTTCTTTAGCTGTAGGGTCATCAGATTGAATCTACTGTCGGATAAGTTTATCTGATTTTATATTACAATATCATTACCATTTTGGTTTTTACCTTTTACCTTTCTGGATTCCTTAAACAGGAAAAATAAATTTCTTAAGAAATAAAGAGAATATCAGTATACATAAATATAAAATGAGAAAATAAATATAAAACAAAGACATTTAGACCAGCATGTTATAGTGCTGCTGGCATAATGCATTTAAGCAGTTGTTTAAATGTTCTCCTAATTTGTAGAAAATATTTCTGGCACATGTTTTCAAGGAAAGATAGTGAGATAAAATTTTAAAGAAATTGTAAATTTACCTGAATGGATTTTATTCCTGATATTTCTCATTGCAAGTTTTGTCCTATCCTACTGTTGTTATATCACAGGTAAAACAAATCTGATTTTGCCAGCATCATTTACCTTTGTAGCTTGTAGTACTGCACACTCCTGGAGGTGTGTGCAAGTAGGTGGGAGATATGGGTGCTCCAGCTTTACACAGACCTATGCCATTACCTGCAGTTTGCTAAAGCTCACACCAGTGAGACAGCTCCCCACTGTGCCAGTTATGCATCTCAACGTGAGGGTGTCTGCATGGTGTGCCCCATACTGTCACTCAAGAATGCTGTGCAGACTCATCACAGTGCCTGATGGAGAGGCTGCTCTGTGCAGCCATCCTGGGCAGAAGCCATGATGTCCTGGGGAGATAGGCAGCACCAAAGTGGGTTTGCACATTTGCTGTTTCCTCTCCCTGATTTTTGACTCTGTTAACTTACCTCAAAATCTTAAAATGGAATGAAAATCTTTCAGGATTCAGAATGCCAGGTATCAAAACCCCTAACAGTACAGCAGTTGAAATATGATTTTCATTCTGCTGATGCTGTAAAAAGACTTTTCTTATACATCTTCAAAAATTAATATGTACATGTTATTTGGTTTAAAAGCTACTAATTTTGCTTTTTCACTTTTTTGACCTTCAGCTCATTTCCACCTTGATCCTGCATCAAATCCACCCAGCTCAGTTCTTTGGTAACTCTCTTTTGCAGCATAACGTTCTTGCCTAGTTGAGCTAGAAGCAAAAATAGCTTTCCTGTGGTCCTAATATATTCTAGGGCTTCAGGGCTTCTGTGAACAAATACAGTGAGATAATCACCAGTTCCCTGACCCTCAGTCATGTTGTCAAGCAAACGTTTTCTTTCCTGTACTAACTCCAGCCAGCACATTGTGATCAAACATTGAGATGTGATTCTCCTTTTAAAGAAACTAACCAGGTGCAATAAGATGGTCACTGTTAGTGGATAAAAATTTTTTCACCTACTAATACTGTAGCTATAGGAAAGGCTATTCCATAAACTTTGAACATGTGGAAGGTTAGGTGGATTTGTTAAATACTTTCCTTTTAATCGGGAACTAAAATTAGTTACAATAATGCTATTTTTATCTTCTCCAACCAAAATTCTTCTCTTCCTTTATCTTCTTCAATTGTAAGGGCTTTCAGTATCATGACATGAAACTCCTGTACAGCTGGATACTTGTGGGGAAAATGCCAGCAGATAAGTATTGCAGAATTCATACTTAATATAATATGTATGTTAAAGTGTCTTTTATTAAAAAAAAAAAAGAAAGAAAGAAAGAAAAAAAGACGAGAATTTGCAGTTTATTTATCTCATTTTTGTCCCCTCCTTTGAAAGGCATTCAAGTCCCTTTAAGTCAATTTAAGGAAATAGGAAAAAAGTGGAGCTGTCAGAAATTCAGACATCTACATCAGAAATAATCTTGTTCCCATATGAAAGGGGTATAAAAATGGTGGATAATCATCCTCTATTGTTGTTCTCTTCAATGTAGTTAGAGGTAAAAGGCAATGGGTGCTACTCCAGTTCTAGTAGTTTTGTCCCTTATTTAATTTAATGCAGCCTACATTCAAGCTATGTTTTGGGGGGGAGGGAGAGGGTATTGCATACTTCCACTACTCATGCATTCTCCCCCATCTTCAGACGGCAGGCACAAGGATTGCTTCTGAACATATAGAACAGTTATGAAGATATTTTACATGATAATTCATATCTTTTTTTTTTTTCCCATGGTGAAGTTGGTGACTTTATTTAAAAGTCACACTGAGTGGTGGGTATCTTTAACTTACAGTCATAGTCAAGAGCACTGTGGGGTTTTTTGTGTTAATAGCAGGATATATTTGATTAAATGCATAAAAATAGGTTGCAACCTTTCCGTGTTCAGGTGATATTTGCAGTGTTACTTCTAGTAGTGGCATTGTGGTCTGATCAAGACATATAATTCTTTTGCGTTTTTCAAGTCAGTGATTTCTATGACTGTGACAAACGATTTACTAAATTTCTGCCTTCAATCCAAAATAAAATCAGAAAGAACTTAGAGAAAAAAACTTTGCATGGAACATCCATGGAATTTTTTCTATATCATAAAGTCTTAAATTATATTTGGAGATGAAATCAGCAGGTTTCCAAACAGCTTTTCTGTGACAAGATCTTCACACAGTAGAACTGTCTGTTTCAAAACAGGATTTGAAAGGTATTGTTCTTTATTAATGTTGTAGATGGTTCACAAATGAAGTGTACGGAGAACATTTTTATTTGTAATTTCCATTTGCATTGAAAATAAAATAAGAATTTTTATTTTTTATTCTCTTTATATCTTTTATATTTTCTTAGTTGCCTGAGATATTCATGACCTAACACTTTATAGAGCATATTCGGTAGGGGTGGAAATGATGCCATTAAATAACTACATAAGGAACTCTTCAAAGGAAATCTCACCAAGATTTAGTCCAAGGTGAGGGAAAACATTTCATTTCTCTGTGTGTATCTAGGTCAGTGTATTTTTTGTCTGTAGTTACTGTCACAGCTAAACTAACCCATAATCCAGAGAGACCAACACATCATCTGGATGTAACAATTTAGAGAAGATATAAGACTATTCTGAATAACATTTTAAAGGATATTAAGGCAGACATCTTAAGTGGTTTATGAAGATTCATAAAGGAGCAAATGAGTGAGACCTTAGTGACGACATTCACCTGAGACACATTAATTATAGATTTCTTGTCATTCAGGATTAACGTATGTCTAACCATAATATAAAAAGGGGCAGACTGAACAAAGATGGGAAAAAATGTAGTTTTATGCTGAACAAGGGGCAACATAAGAGAGAGCAGAGCTTTACTGTGCCTATACTAGATGCATTGTATTTCCCTTCCTCTACCACTGTCCTGGTTTCAGCTGGAATAAAGTTAATTTTCTTCCTAGTAGCCAGTACAGTGATGTGTTTTGGATTTAGGATGAGAATAATGTTGATAACACAGTGATGTTTTAGTCATTGCTATAGCAGTCTTTAGATATATTTTATATATATACTTTCAGCTTCTCATACTGCCCTGCCTGAAGAGGATGAGAGTGTACAAGGATCTGGGAGGAGACACAGCAAAGACAGCCAAAGGGGTATTCCATATCATATGATGTCATACCTAGTATGTAAACTGGGATGAGTTGGCCAGGTGGCACTGCAGATCAGGGGTTGGTTGGGCATGAGTCAGTGGGTGGTAAGCAATTTTATTGTGCATCACTTCTTCTGTATATTTTTTATTATTATTATTATTATTATTAATTTTACCATCCTGTTCTGTATTATCAAACTGTCTTTATCTCAACCCATGAGTTTTACTTACTGGATGGGGGAGTATGCAAGGGACTGTGTAGTGCTTAATTGCCAGCTGAGGTTAAACCACGACACAGACGCTGACTTTTTTAAGGTACTGTGAGACAGAGAGAGTAGAAAAAGTCAAAGACTACTTACTCATTTCCAATAATGAAGGCAAAAATAAAGAAGCATATGTCAAAA
Organism: Bucorvus abyssinicus; assembly: GCA_009769605.1. Lineage (NCBI taxonomy): Eukaryota > Metazoa > Chordata > Aves > Bucerotiformes > Bucorvidae > Bucorvus > Bucorvus abyssinicus. Next base: position 21,984,459 of record CM020026.1, read on the forward strand.
ATTTTCTTTTCCTGCTCTTACTGTTATCTAGGTCAAGCAAGTGACATGTCAACAATAAGTACTACCTTATGTCTCACTTAACTAAGCAGACATAGAAAAACCAAACCACAACTTTGGCTTATAGCAAAGTAAAAGATCTGTCTAGACATTCATTCTGTCCGTTCTGCATGACCATTTATTTTTTTTAAGGTCTGGCATGCTGTAAGATACTTCAGTGAAAAGGAATTAAAATATAAATAATTTTTTCTCCCTCTGTCTGTGACATAGACTCTTAAACTGACAAAAGCTAACAGATTTATCTGTGGTAAAAGAGCACTCTTCATAACGAATTACAATTTATGTCTACAGGTCAGAAGGACCCATTGTCTCCCTGGACAAAATACAAAGATGTCACAATGACATTTATTTCTGTGGGGATTCTCTGTCAATATTTCCAATGGAGAACAATATATAATATATCTATAACAAAACACTGAACTGACTGGAGGTCCCCAGAATAATCTTTTTTAAAAGTATTATACTCATACCACACAATACACTGCAGACACTGAACTTATCCACATTAAGTTTTTGTGCAATTAAATTAGAATAGATTAGATGTCACTCATGAATTATTTTCTGCTCTTCTACAGTAATTCATTTAATTGGCCTCAATGATCAACTCTGAGGTTTCTCATCTCTAGTGAATTTGGTCTGCCCAGAAGCAGAGTTTGCAGGAGATATATCAATTCTGAACACTTCAGTTCACTCCATGTTCTCAAGCGATTCAATGACTAGACATGAATGAGGACTCAGCAAAAGTCACCAAAAAACATAATCCACAAAATTTTTAAAATACCATTTCTTTAAAGTTCCTGATTAGTTTCTACTTATCTAGCAAGGCATGTCTTTAAATTTATTTCTCACCAGGTTATTTTTGATCAGGTAACTTCCAGAGTTAAAAGAATATAGCCAGTTATAATATTGCGTTTAGCACCTGATATTTAAGTTTAAAAGCAGTGGATATACAGAATTAACAGGAATAGATTTTGTAGTCGAAGTATATGATATTACTAAAAATGTGGGTCAGTAGCTGAAACGTTTCTAATCAGGCTACAGCGCACATGAGGATCATACTGCCCTTTTTTTTTTTTTTTTTTGATACTATTTAAAGCAGACCAGCATCAGAAGGAAGATAAAATTTGAAAGTGAAAGGCATACAGATTAGCAGAGGAAGAGCAAGATATTAACTCCATGTAGTAAAACGTTTTTTCCTCCACAATTACTGTGTGTGTACGTGCATGGGTGGGTGTGGATGTACAAGCACTATTGGGTGGGTTTTATGGGTACCTGTATAATTTGTAAAAAACATCACCATTTTTGCTTAGGAAATCAAGCCTATCTAGGTTAAACAGCTAATTTTCTCCCCTCCAAATTTGTTTGTTTCACTATTCTGACAGAATTATTTCCCTCTTTTTACTAAAACAGGGTTATGAAAGTTGAGAAATGGAAACCTTTTCTCAGTGTTTTCAGAGAAAAGTACTTTTCTTTAGGCAGAGGTCTGCTTGCAAACCTCAGTACAAGCATTGCCAAAACTGTAATACATCCACAGCTGATTTCTAGTGAATCATGTAGTCAGCCACCTAACTCACAGTAGTATCCTATTATAGTGATCGGCTGATTAAGCTTCATAAGTTGTCTCTGAAGAGAGCTCTTGATGGGAGAATCAGCAAGAAGGAATGAAGCCTGAGGTTCTCCCTTTGAAGCAGAGCTGTGCAGCAGTCTCTCTAGCTCTGAAAATGGACTTTTCATGGAAGTCTTCAGTGAGCTGTCAGCTCTTTGCAGGAACAGAGTAGCAATCATTCGGTTCCTCAGCTAAGCCATTCTGTTCCAGAACATCGGCATTTTAATTAATGCCAGAGTAGTTACCTAAAGATAGTTACCTAGAGCTAGAATATTCATACATATTTAACAGGCTGGTGATATCTGGACTTAAGTTCAGGACCCATGTATCAGGAAAATGCTCTGGAAGTTCTGTTTCAGACCTAGGCCTCTAAAATGTGTTGGAGATTCATAAACAAAAATCATTCCCCTGGAATGAGAGAATTAATTTGCAATATTGTCACATTTTGGTTTATCTAATACGAGAGACACTGGAAGGTAGAAATACCTCTAGAACACCACAACGCTTGGAAAGGAAATTTGGAAAATTAGTTTAATGCAACCTCTATGTTATTAGTCAAAAAAATAACCTTAACTGTATAGAAAAGATCAGCTGTTGATTTGTTTTTTAAAAAAGTTTATTATTGGAGAATTTTAACATAAAAAACCTGAAGCAGATAACAATAATAATGGATACATAAAATTTTTTTTCAGTATTGAAATTTTATGCAGAATATAATTAATCCTCAGAATTAAAAAATCAGTTCTCTATTTAAGAAAAGAACGAACGATGTGGAACAAGTTACAGCTCTATCACTTCCCCTCCTCAACTGGATAGGGGAGAAAAAATAATAGCAAAAGACTCATGGGTCAAGACAAGGACAGGGAGATCACTCAGCAATTACCATCACAGGTAAAACAGACTTAACTCGGGGAAATTAATTTAATTTATTGCCAATCAAAAAGTCAGAGTAGGGTAATGAGAAATACAACACAATCTTAAAACATCTCCCCCCCCCCCATCCCTCCCTTTTTTCTGGGCTCAACTTTACTCCCAATTTTTCTACCTCCTCCCCTTGAGCAGCCCAGGGCTATGGGGAATGGAGGTTGTTATCAATTCATCACACAGTCTCTGTCACTCTTTCCTCCCGGGAAAAGTCCTCCTGGGGAGGACTTCTTGCACTCTTCTGCTACAGCATGGGATCCCTTCCATGGGAGACAGTCCTCCATAAAATTCTCCAACACAAGTCCTTTCCAAGGGCTGTCATTCATCACGAACTTCTCCAGCATGGTTCCTTTCCATATATTCTTTCCATAGGGTGCAGTCCATCAGGAACAGACTGCTCCATTGTGGGTCTCCCACAAGGTCACGAGTACTGCTAGTAAAGCTTCTCACCAAGAAGTCACTGCCAGGAGTCTGCTCCAGCGCAAGGTCTCCACAGCGTCACAACATCATTTATGTACATCCACGTGCTTCAGCATGGGGTGCTCCATGGACAGCAGGTGGATATCTGCTCCACCGCCAACCTCCTTGGGCTGCAGAGGGACAATGTGCTTCACCATGGTCTTCACCATGGGCTGCAGGGAAAACTCTGCTCTGGCACCTGGAGCACCTCCTTCTCCTCCTTCTTCACTGACCTTGGTGCAGATTTGTTTCCTGTCTTCAGATTTGTTTCCCTCACATATTCTCACTCCTCTCTCCAGCTGCTATTGCTCACGCGCAATAGCTTTTTCCCCTTCTTAACTATGTTATCTCATACATAAGATTCGTATACATGTAGATTAGTATTGTATGGAATTTAAAATATTTTAAATAAAAATATTTTACAAATTGTGAAATTATAACTTTATTTCTTAAAAAAAAGGCATGAGATATTTTGACTATAAGAAAATATGAGAACAAAATATAAATACATCCTTATGGACTATGACACTATTTTCAATACATACTTCATTTCAGTAAAATATTTCAAATGGGGAAAAAAAATCCTTTGTGGAATGTGCTGAATTTCTTTAGAGGTCCATGTTTGGTAATAATATGTAAATTTCAAATCTTTGCGTAGAATAGTTATATTTGCTTTGCCTTAAGTAATATGCCTCTCAAAATTATATGAGGCATTGTTTTGCCTTAGTGAACAGCAATGGAGGGGTTTTTTCCTACTTACAGAGATGCCAGGCAGAAAAGAGGGGGAAAATTAGCCTTGGCGAGAAATACCCACTCAAGAACAATGGCTAAGTTTAAAGCTGGGAAAACACCACTCCTCAGTTCTTGGCAATGAGGATGGTATGCTCCAGTCGAGAGAAGTAACATCAAAAGACAGTAATATGTTAAGATGAGGTCCTTACAGTGAGGCAGAACCTCTCAGTTTCTTGAAGCTGACAGAGACTGGTTGAGAATCATTGTTTACAATAGATGAGCATTTACAGGGTCCACAAATACCAATATACACCGTATTTATGTAGGGACCGAAGGTAATGTAAGTCAGTTCTTAAGTGTATTTTTGTTTCAAAACCATCTCCAGCTGCAAAAGTTTAGCAAAATAGATCATACTTTGTTTTTAAGTATCTGTTCTTCACTTACATAATACTGCTTCTTCCCAAGGCTTTCAAAGAAAAATCTTGAAGAAATCAGAAATATTACACTATTTCTAACTTTAAAGCTAGTAGTGAAGGCAGTGTACCTCAAAGGCTAAAGTAAGAATGTCCGTCCACAGAGAAACAGAAGTGTAAGTCATCTACTTCGATTAGACATAATGATGGAACTGAGAGACAAAAGGGAAAGCTGACTCAGGAACCACCTTATTCTGAAAGATGTACTTCAAAAATTACAGTAAATTACTCGAGTCCTCAACAGTAAGTATAAGTGTTCTGTGGATATCAAGAATACTTTTGTTTTCAAAATAATGAAAATTTAAATCTTAACAAGGTATTTATCGTCCTCTAGATGGAAGAAAAAGAAAAAAAAACCTATATGGGTGCAAATTATGCTGTATCGGCCTAGTGTGGGATCCTCCACTTTTCTGTAAAATGGGTTCTGGAGTCAGAAAAAATCTCCTAGGCTAGAAGTGTCTAATGACAATTCTTGTAAGTTTAACAAGATTGTTAAACACAGTTTATATAAACTACATAGTAAACAACAACCATTCCTTTTATGAAATGCTTGCATACATCTCTTCTCACTTCTCCTTGATGCTATTTCCTTGTGTTCTCTTGCCTCTTCTGACTTAACAGCCTGAATATATAAATGCTGTTTAGACATAAATGAGTCAACATTCCCTCACACAACAAACATTATTGATATTTGCACATGGCTTTTAAGTACCTGAGAGAAAATCATTTTATAATAACGGAAGTTAAAAGAGTCCCACTAAGTTTATTGTTCATATGGTCTGCTAGAGCTTCTATATAAGGAATGTTTCAACCATTTTAGCCATTTTAATTTCAATTACAAAAAATACTCAGGTTCTTACAGTTTCCCAAAGGAATCTATCAGGTAGTTTAATGGACTTCAGCAGAAAACAATTTTCAATACAAATGTTTCATGCTTGGATTCATCCCATTATTTCTAGAATTTACACATATTTCTCAGAAAAAATAATTTATTGGAGAGGGGAGCAGTGGTATTGAGACTTCAGATACGTAGAAATTGCAATAGTTTTCTCCTAACAGTCATTTATTCTGTATTCCATTAAACATTGCATAATACATGAAGACAGTAAAATACAGGATGGAATTTTCAATTATGTCTATGATGATTTGCACATTCTAAGCAAGTGTATTTTGTATTTTGTTGGGCATTACAGAATCTGTGTATAGCTCTGGTATGCTGCAGTCTATTTGGATTGTGTAATGTGTTTGATTTCTCTACTGCTTATTTGTACCATAATGTTTAAAAAACAACAAAAAAACCCCCACAACAAAACAAAAGAAAACAAAACAAACAAACAAACAAAAACTCTAGAAGTGACAGGAGAAGAAGGTGTTCTTAAACTTTGACCACTCAAGTGAAGAATCATGAGTCCCCTAGACTGATACTTACAACACTCATTTGAGAATACAGGCAGCTGAATTCCACCTGTGCTGCATATATAATCTGGGAGTTTTAGTCAGTGAATTTGCAAAGTGCACTGGAAGTCCTAGAAGCAAATGTGCAAAAGTTGCCCCCTTTTTCTTCCACATAACATATAAATTAGTTTTTTCTGAAACTGTAACTTGTCCATGCCTGGCTACAAGCCCAAGCTTTATAGGTGGAGATTGACCTCTCTTTTCATTGTATTCCCAGTAAAATCAGATTATGTTTGACATTCAGGGTAACATACAGCAAAGCAGACATGGTCTTGGTGAAGAGTACTAAACTTAGTTATTCCACCTCCTTCGTATGAATTATTATTTTGGAGTAAAAAATTAGGAGGTCGCCTTTCCAACTCTTCTTTGAAAGAGAACAATTATGCTGTTAGGCTCTACTCTCAGGACAACTAAATTACTGTGATGAGCAGGTGTAGCCCTGGTTCGTGTGGATTCTGGTAACATCTCTAAACTAGTTTTTCGGTGCGCTATGACCTGTATTCAGACTGAGGGAAGAAGAGTGTATCTGTAGCCTGATGACAGGGATATTCCTGTCATCAGTATATGAGTATGAAAAGATTCGTATACTTAAATCTTGTGAAATAAGCTCCCCTGCTTTTGGGAGAGTATCTCAACCAGGCTTTTATCTTATGCACTTCTTTTCATTGAATGAAAATAGTCAGAGTTGCTTATCTACTTGCCTGGATTCAACCGAGTAGAGTTCAAATTAATGCTTTTGTTGTAAGATATTTTCCAAGCACACCATAATATCAGATAATTTTGCCTGTGGTTAGATGTGTTTCTGGAAACGTACAGGCATCTAGATTAAAGTAAGTAGTTCATATTGGAGGCCACTATTAATTTTAGACTCTGCAAGCTTAAGTAGCTCTGGAAAATAGGTTCTTTAAAGTGTTTTATGAGATCTACATAACTTGACCTTCCCAAATATGTCACCTGGGTCAGTCTAGAGTAATTTAGATAGTTTTAAGTATTTAGCCTATACTCCAAATATTCCTGCATAAAAGTTCCAGGATCTTAAGCAAGCTGGTCTTTCAGAACATGTTATAATTACATGGGACTTAAAGAACTGACACTACTTCCACAGTCAAACAGCACAGTCATTCTACACTGAGACTGTGAAAGGAAAAGGAATTTTTGCCATACTACTTGAAATTATCGGTACAACATTATGTACTGTAAAGAAAAGTTTTGCATTCTCCTTTACTTATAATAAAGCATTTAATGCATTCAGTTCCAATCCAGTCATGATCGTCCCCCAGTGAATTAGTGAAAAGCTTTCATAGGTTCCACTCGTTCAGGATAAAAAATAAGGAAATATTACTGAAATGTGTTTGTTGAGTCATAAGAATTTTATTTTGGTGGTGATGGGGGCTATTTATATTAATTTTTATATTTTAAAATATGAAAAGTAACCATTTTCTGGTTTTTAATTTGTTGGTGGCAAGCGTCAAGTATATTTTTAATTGTATAAAATTTACTAAAAGTCACCATGAAGTGAAATGAGGATGGTGGTGTGTTTAAGACACAGAACTGAGGTAAGAGTTAATGTGCAGATGTCTAAACTTACTATCTTGGGCAGAAGGTTTCCTTAGCTCTCCCTACTGACAGCAAAATCTGTACATTTTGTCAGGAGCTTTTCCTGTATGTTTGCCAATCCTTTTTATCATCTGTTTCTTTTCTGTTATTATAGATTAAAAATGTTCTCAAATTTTAAGTCAAATACTATAAAGCTGGGGTGGTGCAAGAGCTGAGGGACAGTATCAAAGTTTTCTTAATATTTAGTATAAATTAAAAGTTTGTTTATTTAAATGAAAAGTTTCAAATTGAAGTGTGAAAATAGATTTCAGTTTTTATAAAAAGAATTGTGATTGTTGAAGGACTAAAAAGACATCAAGCCAAAATGAAAATTCTTGGTTCGAAGTAAGTTAGGTATGCATTGCTATTAAAAAAAAAATCTGAACTAGCATTCTCCAGCCATAGTGTATTATCACACATCAGCAATTTTAATTTGACAACAGGAAGAAAAAGCACAGATCAAGAGAAGCAAAATAAAATAATAACCAGCTCTTCCTAAGTCTTCTTAATCAGGGCAAAAAAACCTGACTTTGTCTCTTAAGGTCTGACTTGATAACGGGACATATATTTCTAGACCCAGCTTCTGGTATCTATGATCTTTTTGTTAATATTTTGTAAAATAATCTGTCAGTTTTGAAATGCAGTGTAACTAACTTATTTGTGCATCCTTGTATTTGTGTGCAGTCAGTGAGGTTACTCCAGCTAAAGCTCAGTGGTCACTTTGTGTTTGATGAAACAGCCATTATATACAACTTCTTACAAAACGCCACAGCCTACAGTTGTTTTGTAATTACTTCAAATGGAATGTTTGAACATTTTCTAACATCACAACACCACTGTGTCAGAATAGAAACTATATAGACATATTCAGTTATAGCTCTGGGAATAATTACCGGTATTTTCCTTAAGTTGACAGATGTTAGGGGTTGAGTTTCCGAGTAGAACTCAAGGTCCCTAACGCTCATTAAATCCCTTGTTGATACAGGGAAAAGGGAAAACAAAACTCAAATCTCGGAATATATGGATGGGAAACGGAAACAAACTTTTAATAAAAATTCTAAAATGCTATCATATCACACAACTATATATTAAATGCAAAACAAGAAAACAATACAGTAAGAGTTAAAACACTGCAAAGGGAGGAAAAGGGAAAAGAAACTACAATTATGGCCGATTGGCCACAGGCCAGGAGATGACGTCACGCGAGGATGGTAGCTCAGAAGATGGCGTCTATCCAAAATGGCAGCGAGCCAAGTGATTAAAAGTTTTTAACAGCTTAGAGAAGTATTTTAACGAGTTCATAGGGAGACCTTTTTCAGTGTCTGTAAAAAAAACATTCAAGGACACTCCGGACTGAAGCGGTGGCTTCAGATGCGGATAAAGGAGAAGCCCTCGCAGCTGGAATGCGAAGGGGGGTGAGCTTCCCCTGCGTCCGAATCCAGCGGTAGATTCTCGCTGAGTGAAAAATATCTCTTCTCTTACCCGATACGAGAGAAGAGATGCTGACTGAGTCCCACAACAATTCACAGTAGGGCTGGGCGCCGATAGACAGAAACAGTTCTGAGTTAGGCCCCGGGTGGGGGGGCAGGCCGCAGGCTTTCGGCCTGGACAGTAGCCAGCCCTCTCGCTGTGGCTCTTTCTCCGAAGCTGCCCGGTGTCCAAAGAGGAGGAGACTCCTCCTGGCTGCAGGTTTTAAGGAGTATCTGTCGGAAGAAATCTTTTGACCTGCACTTTTAGCCAATGTGATGCCAGGTTTATGGAACTTGTATGAAATAATCCCGATACTCTATTGGGCACATTTCCAAAACAAGGAAGTCTTGGCTCAAACTGGGACAACAGAAAAAAAAAAAAAAGAAAAAGAAAAATCAGGTAGAAGAATCATCTCCAACAGTTCTAAAATTCCAAAGAAGTCTTGCGGCCCAGAAAAGGTGATGTACAACGAAGAGATATATCATTGGCATACCTACACAGTAGGATTGAGATCTGGTACTTGAGTCATAGACCCATTTCTGTCATTGACTGAACTTGACACTTTGCATCATTTCGCAAATGTGGGATGGGCTTGAGATTGTGTCCTTTAAATACGGATTGCTAGACAAAATGCACTAGAAGACCTGACTTTTCAAATTCGGTTTTGGAGTTTGTATCTTTTGTGATAACAGCCTCAGCAGGATCAATGACATGTACTCTCTTCCATTATGAACTTCACAAGTAACATTTGTACAGAAAATACTATTGAAGACATTGCAAGGAGTAGGAATACTGCTTGGAAATTCCTAACTTGCCTCTCATAGTAAATTCTTTAGGTTCTGTACATTCCTATGAGTGAGCCTGGGTCTGAATTCGCTATGTTCTATCTTATCCTATTGGTCCTTTTTTGTTTTGACAGATGAAAAGGTTTTCCAGCTATGTCTGAATTGCATCTCCCACTTGTTTCTATTCGGTGGTCCTCTTTTCATACAAATACTTGATAAAATGGTTCAAGTTTAAACATACAAGATGGTAATAGTCATCTTTGAGCATCTTTCTTTAAATTAGAAATTACTAGGGGGGTTTTTTTGGTTTGTTTTGTCTTTTTGGTTTTTGGTTTTTTTTCCAGGCACAGCAATTTAATTATAAATTCTAACCTGTAGATTTATAAACTGCATCAGTTTTCAGCTATGTTTGTTATGTAGTTTAAAGGTAAGTCTAGTTGAAGTTTCCAGTGTTGGCCAAAGAATACCACTAGGCAAAAGACAATTTATGTCTCTTTAATTAGAGATGCATTATACAAAGTCGTACATTGATCTAAAATTGTTTTGCCTCTCAGTAATAAAATTTGCATATATCCTAACTATGCTCCATGAGGGAAAGTTTCCTGAAGTAGTAATTTTCAGAGATGTCCCTTTTCCACAGATTTCCAGATACTGGACTGGCTTTTCCATGTCAGGTAGACAAGTTTAAGGCACACTTCACACTGGAAAGGAGGGCTAGACTATCAGACCAGAGGCAAGCTGCCATTGCTCCCTTCCATCCATTGTAGCAATATATGCAGCTTAGCTACAACAAAAAAAGTTAGTCTCCAAAGTTTTGCTCCCACTGTTTTAACCTCTTAAATCCCATGCACACATACAACCCATTATCAATACTAAAGAAATCATACAGCCATTCAGCCCTTGTCCGTGTCCACAGACCTTTAGTAGGATCAAGAAACTTCAAATTTTCTTTCACATCATGAATAGTCTAAAAATGCAAAGACTGCTTCTAATACAAAAGAATGAGAAAGTGTACACAGAGAATGTTATAGAGTATGTAGTGATACTAATAGACTTTTCTATGGCTTTTATATAATTCCAGATAAACTAAGGCTTTTAGCTTAAATTAAATCAAAAAGAGATGTCATCAGAAGAAGAATAAAAAATTAAATTAGGCAAAAGACCAGAAAAACTCAGCTTTTCCACAGACCATGTACAATCAGCCACAGAACTAGATCAGACAGGTTTGAATAACCACAAAACATAAAAGTTATGCTAGAGTTTAGCTTGTGCCTGCTTAAAGTCAAAATGACAAAATAAGTATCTTCACATCCCTCAGAGTTGAATGATTATGTAGTAAAAAAATAAGCTCTATTCTTAAGTTTTTTTCCCTTTGTTTTGTTTATGATGAGGTTCCCACCTGCATTTGCAATGAGATAATCATTTCATCACAACATAAAAGCTTGGAAAAGATCAGTTCTAACATAGCAGCTACCTGAGAGATTTTATTAATTTAAATCAGTAAGTCTTTGAGAATGAAGGTATTTCTCTTAGGTTTTTAAGATTTAGCATTTGTGTATTGATTTCAAGCACTGTTTCTATTAAATTATTTTGATTCTATTGGGTAATAACACTTTTTGTCAGTGAAGTTCTTTTAAAATGAATTATTTTCCTTTCAGAGTGGGTTCTTTTGGTTCTTAGCTCCTTCCAACACCTTTCATGCTAGTAGTGCTTTTATTCCTACCGGAAAAGCATTATGCAAGCAAAATAGCATTATTCTTCAATTAGGACAAGCCTGTTCTTATTTATATTCCAATATCCCAAGATAGTAAAATCATGTTAGCATGACTATGTCCTCCTTAAATTAAATGACTGGTTGTTTGGGACTCAATAATTTGTTTGTACAATAATTTGTAGTTTCTATGTGCAGGCTGTTTAAAAGTGTTCTTAGTGGTTTAAAGTTTTTACTGCATGATTTTCAGGTGAAGGTTCAAAAATAACTTGCTTGCACATAACTCCATTAAAACAAACAAACAAACAAAACTGAAAACCCTACTATATTTTATTCATTTAAAGGGATATGATGGTCAAAAAGAAAACACTTGTTTGTCAGCAAACCATGAGAATGGATGAAGACTCAGAGGAAATGGGCACAGGTGATGTGGTCATGAAGCTCAGTGAGGAATATAAGGAATGACCACAGCTGTTGTAAAGAAAGCAGGATTTACATCAGCTCAAAGGGGATTTGAGGAATACCTTTGTTTTGTTTGTGACAGTTGACTACATCAACAGGCTATACCAGCTGAGGGGAACTGGTCATGTGAATGGCCTTCCCTGAGTCAAAAAAGTGTGAAAGCCTTCTTGAGCCAGCCAGGCCAGCACAGGGGAAGAGGGAGTAGAGGGCACACATCTTTATACACAGCTCAGCTCAGTCCAGCCATGAGCAACCAGCAAAATGAACCGTGAAAAGAACAGGCTTCAACTAGCTTCAGCCCGTGTATTCCTTCCTGGTAACTGAAGATGCCCAGTGTCGTGATGGTGAGCTTATAGAGACTGACAATGGGAATCATGTTTGTATTGTGATCCAGTTGCAATATTGTGCTTATATTGATTTCAATACACTCCTGTGCCACTCTGCTAATCAAAATGCTGAGTAACATCAAATACCTTCAAATAAATAGATTTTCTATTAAAATAGTAAACTTTCTGGTGTGGGATATCTGAAAGAAACTGGTCAAAGAATATTGGAGTGACAAATCCAAAAGGTATATAGAATCATAGAATGAGTTGGATTGGAAGGGAACTTCAAAGATCCTCTAGTCCAATCCCCCCGACATTGAGCAGGGACATCTTCAACATGATCAGGTTGCCCAGAGCCTCACCCAACTTGACATTGAATGTTTCCAGTGACGGGGCATCTGCCACCTCTCTGGGCAACCTGTGCCAGTGCTTCACCACCCTCACTGTAAAAAATTTCTTCCTTCTATCTAGTCTAAATCTCCCCTCTTCTAGTTTAAAAAAAATTACCCTTTGTCCTGTTGCAACAGGCCATGCTAAAAGTACAAGTGCTGAAAGGCCGCAATAAAAACTCTCGGGAGTCTTCTCTGCTTCGGGCTGAACAATCCCAACTCTCAGCCTGTCCTCATAGGAGAGCTGCTCCATCTCTCTGATAATTTCTGTGACCCTTCTCTGCACCTGCTCCAAGGGGTTCAAGTCCTTCTTGTGCTGAGCATTCCAGAGCTGGATGCAATACTCCAGGTGAGGTCTCATGAGAGAGGACTAGAGTGGCAGAATCACCTCCCTTGACCTGCTGGCCCCACTTCTTTTGAAGCAGCCCAGGATATGGTTGGCTTTCTGGGCTGTGTGTGCACATTGTTGGCTCACATTCAGCTTTTCATCCACCAGTACCCCCAAGTCTTTCTCCGCAAGGCTGCTCTCAATCACATCATCCCCCAGCCTGAATTGATACCAAGGATTGCCCCTACCCAGGTGCAGAGCATTGTATTTGGCCTTGTTGAACTATATAAGACTCCCAGAGGCCTTCTCCAGCTTGTCCAGGTCCCTCTGGGAGGCAACCCATCCCTCAACCATGTCAACTGCACCACTCAGCTTGGTGTAATCTGCAAAATGGCTGAGGGTGCACTTGATCCCACCATCTATGTAATTGATAAAGATATTAAACAACACCGGTCCCAATACCCTGAGGGACACCACTTGTCACTGATCTTGATCTGGACATCAAGGCACTGACCAGTACCATCTGGATGTGACCATCCAACTAATTCATTATACATCCAATCCATATCTCTCAAATTTAGAGAGAAGGGTGGTGTGGAGGACCATGTGAAAGGCTCTACAGAAGTCCAGATAGATATGACATCCATAGCCTTTCTCCTGCCCACCAATGCAGTCACGTTGTTATAGAAGGCCACCAGGTTTTTCAGGCAAGACTTGCCCTTGGTGAAGCCATGCTGGCTGTCTCATATCATCTCCCTGTCTTCCATGTGCATTAGCAGAGCTTCTAGGAGGACTGGTTCCATGATCTTCCCAGGCACAGAGGTGAGGCTGACAGGTTGTTTGTTCCCAGGGACTTCCTTTCTATCTTTTTTTAAAATGGGTGCAATGTTTCCCTTCTTCCAGTCACCAGGGACTTCACCTGGTTGCCAGGACTTTTCCAATAGCATGGAGAGTGGTTTGGCAACTACATAGCCAATTCCCTTAGGACTGTGGGATGCATCTTATCAGGTTCCATAGACTTCTGTATGTTCAGTTTCTTCATGTGGTCATGAACCTGATCTTCTCTTACAGTGGGAAGGACTTTGCCCTCCTGGTCCCTGTCTTGTGGCCCGTACACTTGAGAGGTGTGGGAAGAGAGTTTGCCAGTGAAGATTGAGGCAAAAAGTTGGTGAGAACCTCAGCCTTCTCCTCATCTCTTGTTACCAGCTTGCCAGTCATGTTCTTCAGAGGGAGTATGCTCTCTTTAACCTTCCTTTTCTGATCAACACACCTGTAGAAGCCCTTCTTATTATTCTTTGCATCCCTTGACAAGTTCAGCTCCAGCTGGCCTTCCTGACCTCATCCCTACACAACCAGGCAGTGTCCCTATACTCTTCCCAGGATACCTGTCTCTGCTTTCACTGCCTGTGCAGTTCCTTCTTGACCTTTAGTTTGATCAGCATGTCTCAATTCGGCCATGCTGGTCTCTTCCCTTCCTTGCCTCATTTTGTACACCTGGGGATCAACAGCTCTTACGCTCTATGGAAAGTGTCCTTAAAGATCTGCCAGCTCTCTTCTGCTCCCTTGTCCCTGAGGGCCATTTCCCTGGGGGTCCTATTGACTGACTCTTTGAAGAGCTGGAACTTTGCTTTCCTACAGTTCAGGGTCCTGACTTTACTCTTCACCTGACCCATCTCCCTCTGGACTGTGAAATCCACCAGTGTGTGATCACTGCAGCCCAGGCTCCTTCCAATCTTGATGTCACCATTTAGCTCACTTACATTGGTGATCATCAAGTCCAGCATCACATCCCCTCTGGTGGGGCTGTCTATTACCTAGCTTCAGAAATTCTCCTCGATGCACTCCAGGAGTCTCCTGAATAGCCTATAGCTCACTGTGCTACTTTTCCAGCAGATGGTGGGATGGTCAAAGGTCCCCAGCAGGACAGGAGTCTTTAAGCATGATGCCTCCAGTAGCTGGAGTAAAAAGGCTTCAACAGGCTCCCCTTGATCGGTTGTCCTGTAGTAGACACCACCAACAAGGTTCCCTTTATTGCCTTTGTCTCTAATGCTTACCCATAAGCTTTTGACCTGCTCATGGCTATTCCTTAGGGAGAGCTCTTCACAATCTTTCCATTCTTGAGATAGGGAGCAAAGCAACACCCTCTACTCCTCCTTCCTCACCTGTCCCTTCTGAACAGCCTGTAGCCATCAATAGTTGTGCTCCATTCATGGGATTCATCCCACCCAGTTTCAGTAATGTCAACCAGATTGTAGCTTTCCAGCAGCACAATGGCTTTCAACTCCTGTTTCTTGACCATGCTGTGCATGTTGTTGTAGAGGCACTTCAGCTGGGCTGTCAGCTGTGTCACCTTCTTGGAGGAACACCCCTTAATTCCTGTGAGATATTTCACTTATGTTTCTGCGTTGGCTCTTGTTACCTCAAGAGCCCCCGGCTCATCTCTGTAAGACTTCAACTATGCTGCAGTGTTCTCAGCATGCCTCAGAGCAACACACTGAGGGTCCTTGCTATCATCCTGTCCCTCTAACCATGGCATGTCATGCCACAGCTTGTCACTGGCAAGCCTGATATTATACTCCTTCCCCTTCGTGTCCAGTTTAAAGCCCTGTCAATGAGCCCCACAAGCTCCTGAGCAAAGACCCTCTTCCCACTTTGAGAAAGGTGAATCCCATCTGACACCAGCAAGCCTGGTGCCATGTAGACCATCCCATTGTCGAAAAATCCAAAACTGTGATGGTGACGTCAGCCAGAGAGTCATATATTAATAGACTGGATCCATCTGTTTCTTCCAATGTCACTGCCCACAACTGGAAGTGACATTGGAAAAGACAGAAGGAACCAGTCTATTAATGACACGGCTCATCACTAATACATGACTCATCTGTCTTCAGATTTAACTCAAGTCACTTCTCTCTCTACTGTTACACTCCTGGTTGTCTTCTGAACAACCATCATCAAATATTTGCAAGAGAAATAGTATGTTAATTTTGAAATTAAATTACTCTCATTATACAATTAAAGTTCCACTGTGTTTTAGCTTATTTGATAAGCTCTGTTTAAACGCATCTATTTCATTCAGTAGTAAACAGCTTTTGGGAAAAAGTGTATCAGTAATCTGATCTTGCACAATAATGTGCAAAATACATGATAATGTTTAGGGAAAAGCCAGGGCCATTCAAGCGAGTGTCAGCCATATCTCAGTAAAAATGGAATCATACCTTTTTTCTTTGAATGTTTAGAAAATAATTCAAGTCGTTACACGTACATCATAGAGAAATTTCTGATGGTGACAGAAGTTTCTCAATATGCAGTATACAAAATACCAAAGCAAATGAAAAGCAGTAGTTATTCGTATTCCCTCACCTCTTTTTCCAGTGCCTGACTCCAAAGTGTTCTCTGCATTCTTGACCATCAAATCATAGAATCATTTAGGTTAGAAAAGACCTTTAAGTTCATCGAGTCCAACCATAAACCATAAACTGGGACTATGTTTTCAGTCCCCCTGTGCTACCTATACACTATTTTTACCCTGTCTGGCGGTTTCTATTTAATAAACCTCAAAATCTCCTCCAACCAATAGTTTTTCATGTGTTCTGTGTCAGTATTGCCAGGATCTCTTGAAATGAGGATCATCACTGCTTCACCTATTTCTATCCAGAGTAGTGTCTGTATCTTGCAACTCGCGTATCAAAGGACAGGGTCAAAGGAAGAGTCATGCCCTCCCACTTCATGGTTTTTTTCGCTCATCCCATAACTGAAATTGGGGTGGATACCTTGCTCATTTTATGATGTTTAAATTTTTCAGAATCCTGGTAGCTTTGATAATAACTACCTTGAGATCCAGTAAAATGTTATATTCACTGAAAAAGAGTAAATATTCAAGAAAAATATTTAGAATGGTTTTCTCAAAAATGTTTTGAAAACCTACTTCTTGTGTTATGAATGAGATAGAGTAACGAGCATTCCTGTGAGGGATTGACAGGCAGGATTGCTGAGCAAAGGGCATGGGTTGATGGAGCAACTCGTCTGATATACAACGGAATTAGTTCCTGTTTCAGAGCTGAATGGTTCTTGGCACTTGATGTAAATATTGAAAAAAAACAACAGTGGTCACAAAAAGTCCAAACTGACAATTTTACACAAATAAAAATCCAGAAAGCAACAACAAGACCATTACACTAACAGAACTTCATAAAGTAAAACTACATAAAAATGAGAAAGCATGTAAAAAAAAAATAAACACAATGTGTTTCAGTAGTTAATGAAATAAAAAAAATATATTTCAAAAACTGGAGATTGTTCCCAAATAAAAGAAATGGAAAGGAACATAAATACATTTATGTAACAAACCACAAAAAAAAAAAAAAAGGACAAAAAAAATCACTTTGAAGAGCAACTTGATAAGGACATAAAAAATAGTTGTAAAAACTTTCCAATCCCATCCGTAGCAGGATTACTTTCCAGAGAGTCAGTGAAGCTGACAGATGATAAAGATGTAGAAGGATGACTCCAAAAAGACAAAGCCATGCCACAGAAGAAATATAATTCTTTGTCTCAGTAACCACTACTGAGGCACACAATACACTGATATTAGAGACTTTTTACAACAGATACATCTAAGGAATTTTCTGAAACCAGTGAGTCAGTAGAATAGACTGTAAAGCAGATTAATAAAATCAAAGAACAACACATTGCAAAGATCAGATAGTTTTTATCCAGGAGCTCTAAAAGAACTCACACACAGAACTGCTGAACTAATACCTGTGGTATATAATATATTGATTGATACTTCAGTATTGGGAGAAAAGAAGGTGGCCAATACTTTTTAAGTGTTTTGGAGATTTTTACTTTAGGTTAACTCTAGTCTGATCCCATAAATAGATCATCTCTTAGCATCTGTAGTGCATTATGAGCATTCTAGAATAAGGTTTGTGGTTTAGATTATCAAAAAGGAATCCAGTTCACGGCCCCCAAGAATATTTTAAGGTATAAATCAAAGCAGACACCAGAATGCAGCTTCTGGTCAGCTAACACAGTGGCAGCAGTGGTCACAGCAGGACAAAAATGGGCCCAGAATCTTTGCTATATTGTTGATGTGTTCAGTGATGATGAGAGAATCATAGTATCATATAATCATTTAGGTTGGAAAAGACTCCTAAGATCATCAAGTCTAACCATTAACCTAACACTACCAAGACCATCACTAAGTCATATCCCTAAGCACTGCATCTACACATCTTTTAAATACCTCCAGGAATGGTGACTCCACTGCTTCCCTCGGAAGCCTGTTCCAATGCTTGACAACCTTTTTGTTGAAAAGATTTTTCCTAGTATCCAATCTAAATCTTCCCTGGCACAACTTGAGGCCATTTCCTCTTCCCTTATCACTTGTTACTTGGAAGAAGAGACTGAAAAGATCACCTTGCTACAACTTCCTTTCAGGTAGTTGTAGAGAGTGATAAGGTCTCCACTCAGCCTCCTTTTCTCTAGGCTAAACAACACCTGTTCCCTCAACTACTTCTCATAGGACTTGTGCTCTAGACCCTTTGCCAGCTTCATTGCCTTTCTTTGGACACGCTCAAGCACCTCACTGTCTTTCTTGTAATGAGAGGCCCAAAACTGAAAACAATATTCGAGGTGCAACCTCACCAGTGCCAAGTACGGGGGACAATCACATCCCTTCTCCTGCTGGCCACACTATTTCTGATACAAGCCAGGATGCCATTAGCCTTCTTGGCCACCTGGGGACGCTGCTGGCTCATATTCAGCCAGCGGTTAACCAATACCCCCAGGTCCTATTCCACTGGGCAGCTTTCCATCCACTTTCCAGCCACTCTTCCCCAAGTCTGCAGCATTGCATGGGGTTTTTGTGACCCAAGTGCAGAACCCAGCTCTTGGCCTTGCTGAAGCTGATACAATTGGCCTTGGACCATTGTCCCAGCCTGTCCAGATCCCTCTGTAGATCCTCCTTACCTCCATCAGATCAACAGTCCTGCCCAACTTGGTGTCGTCTGTAAACTTACTGAGGGTGCACTCAATCCTGTCATCAAGATCATTGATAAACAGAACAGTCCCCAATACTGCATCCTGGGGATCCGGACTTGTAACTGGCTGCCAACCGGATATAACTCCATTTACCACTACTTTTTGGACCTTGCCATCCAGCCAGTTTTTTACCCAGCAAAGAATACACGAGGGCAGTCTCTTAACATAGGCTGGAGCAGCTGTCCCCAGCACATCAAAGTTCTTTGACCCAGTCAGAAATCCTGAGGGACGATACTGCTGTTCAGTTCCTGGTGACTCCTTCTGGAGCTGGGGATGGCAGTATCCTTATCTGTGGTAGATGTGCTCTGGTGGCAGCACTGAGTCGCCAGGTGAAGAAGCTGAGGGATAAGGTGAGCAGACTCTGTCCCTTCAGGGACTGCAGCTCTTCACAAAAACCCTACAACACCAGGAACCCAGGGCCTGATTTGGAAGAAAAGACTCATTAAAAAGTTTCTTGGAAACAATCAACATGGATCAAGCAGAGATAAACCATGTCTGACCAACCTAATTACCTTCTCTGATCAAATGTCTGGATCTGCACATGAGGAGAGAGCAAACATTTACCTCTCCAGCTTCAAGGAGCCTTCCAATACCTATGCAAATTATTTTAAGATGGATTCAGACTTTTCACAGTAGTGCCTGGCAGGAGAATTAGGGACCATAGGCATTAATCTAAACAGGAGAGCCTCCACCTGAAGTTAAGGGAAATTTTTTCACCATCAAGAACTGGAAGAGATTGCCCAAAGACTTGATGCAGTCCCCATCCTTCAAGGTTTTCAGGATCAGACTGGATCAAGTGCTGAGAAAACTGGTTCAATGTCAGAGCTAAATGTGCTTTGCACAGGAGCTTGGCTCTCATGGTTCCCTTCCCATCTTAATTCTGGGATTCTGTTTAGGGATAAACAGGAGATGGATCTAAAAATATAACTCGGTCTGAACTAAAATACTAATGTAGGTGCATCCCATAGACATGTGCCGGATACTGAGGTAGTGTTAATACAGGAAATAAAGGAAATAATGCATTACAAACCCTTCAGAGTTCTTTTAAATTGTCAAAGAGGATTCAGGTGAAGATGATCATGCCACAATTGCACTCATGGATTTTAAAAAATTTTGGATACTTGTGGCAGGTACAACCACCCTTACAAGAACCTGACAAAGACCAGAGCTTGCCCAAACGCCTGATAAAATCAGGTTGACACCTCAGGGCCATTACTTGGTGCCTCACAGTCTAGGCCTGGTTGCCTGCCTTTGTCGTGTATTTACTTCCAACTAATTAGAATGACCACAGTTCAGACTGGACTAGGGTATAGATTTAGTCCTGTGGGAGAACTGAATTTGAGCTGATCTCCCTCAGAGCAGCAGGTTTGAAGTGGAGGACTCCCATTGAATCAGGACACCGTCCAAGAAAACTACTTGGAATCAAATGAGCCCTCAACCCTCCTTTGGTGAGTGAATTATTTCTTCAGGATATCCTTGAGTGAATCCTCACAACTTTTTGGTGAGCGACCCCTTGGTTTTGGTTACCCTTTTTAGTGGGAGATTTTCCCTTCTCTGGGTGAGTGCGTGCACATTTTGATTCATCTTTCTTAAAAAGCATTCCTTAAAGTTTAGGAATTCATTGTGTAATATATATTCCTGCTTGACATCCGAATTTGTAATTAACTCCGGTCAGCCAGACAGATGGACAACTTTGATTACCATAAAATCGCCATTTGCAGATAGCTGCCGCGGTCTGTTTTGTGGGTGTCTCCACAACAACACTGCTCTTCACCAAAGGCTTTGATAGAAACAAAAGAAAAGATACATGGTCTTTTCATGGGTAATATATTTTGAAGCTAAGAAACAAAGACAGGAATAAACAATTATTTTTTCTAATGGAAGAAGATCAGCAGCATATGTCTGTGCTACGGACCTTGATGTGAAGATATTATGATCTCACAAGAGAAATGGGAAAATGATTGACAAAGTTCAATGCTGCTGCCAAATTATCCAAGTTAATCAGTGGAATGCTGACTTTAAAAAGAAATTGGATAATGAAATAGCAGGGGAAATTCAGTATTGATAAAAACAAGATAAAGCATATTTTGAAAAGCAAGTGTAATTACGCATGCATGGTGATGTGTCTTAAATCAGTCACTAAAGTCAGGAAAACAGATCTTAGAAAGATTTTTGATCATGTTCTGAACAGCTGGGAGTGCTACTAGAATGTTAGAAAGGAACTAGAAGCAAAACCCATCATAATTATACAATTATATTAATATTTGATGCACCTGGATCTTAATATTGTGTTGAAGTCTAGCTTCCTTGTTCCCTTATGGACTAGAAAATATACAGAAAAAAGTGACAAAATGATCCCTAATATGGAAATGAAAAAAGGAAAATAATGCCATGTTAGGGGATACTAAATAAACCGTGCATGTCAATCTGGAACAGATACAGTCAAAAGAACCTGTCACAGAAGCCTAAAAATATCATACATGATATGAAAAATCTGAATAGGAAAAGTCTACCTGTTACTCCTGTTCACTCAAGAAGTACACAACGATCACTGTAGCAATCAAATAGTGGGTTAAAATGAAACAATAAGAAATAGTTTTTCACATGCCAGCTATTTGCATCATGGAGTTTAGTGGGGGGTGGGTGGGGTGGGGGGTTGGGGGGAGTGGGGCCTTCAGTATAAATAGCTTTAAGTGGAATTAAACACATTTATGGAAGAGAGTTTCATCCAGACCTATGAAATCAGAAGGTCTTGATCAACATATCCAGCTCCGAAAACTGTTAAACCTCTGGTTGGCAAAAGTTAGGAAGGATTTTCAAGGGAAAAAACATCTTCTGTTTGTGAATCATTCTTAGTCTACTTTTTTTTGTTGTTGTTCTTAAGCTTTAAGTTGCTATCGGAGGCCTGCACAACCAATTACAATTTTTTTTTTTTTTTTAATGACATATGCCTATTTTGTGTGTTTGATATTTTATATAACTGCATTTAAAATCCAGCAGATTGATAGGGGTTAAACTGCACGTTTAGATATAAACACACCATTAATGTGGTGTGGCCAAGAACACATAAGTGAGTCTTTGAGTCTCAACTTTGACAAATTATTATTTCTCATTTTAACTGTGACATGAATCCTTATTTTAGAGGATGAGCATGCTACCCATCTTCTGCAAATTGTTCTGGTTCTTATAGCTGCTGCCAACCCAATGAACAGTTTTTAGAACCCTTGAGACAATGCAGGCTCATGTAAACCTTGTCCTTAATTATCACATGAGCAAAATCACTTCTAGTGCAGATAACTTCCTGTTCTATTGCTCCCTTGTAATAACCCTTGCATGAGATAGCATGCTGATAGCTATCTGTGCTAAATGACTGATCAGTACAAAGACGTTAGTGACTTTGCAGCCCTGCAGGATAGCAATGCATCTCTGTATCTAACACCTGCTTAATGGACCACAGGATATCTGTAAATCTTTTTACTGACATATTTTGAGAAGGCCACCCTAGTGTTAAGCAGCAATGAAGCAGGTCTTAACTGAGTTCAGACTTTTTATTTACCTACTGGAAAACAAAACATGATGCATACAAAATCTCTTTGAAGTGACTGCTGATGTTTCTCAGTACCTGTAGTGAAGATTGAATTAGTGACCACGGCATGTGTTTATTTTCTTCTCAGCTGGAAATAAAACATGCAAACAGTTTTTCCTGCAAAGAAATCTCAATGATTTTCCTTTTTCTTAGGAATATTTAGTAAGGAATATACTTATAAACTGATTATGTATTTCTTCTTGGTGTATACATATCTCATATGCACAACAAGCTTGGTAACCTCATAATTTTTAAATACCAACAATTTTTATAATTATTTTAATATTGCCTCCTCTAGTTTATGTATTTTGTTTGTTTGTTTTCATAAATTCTGAGGATTCTCCGGTTCCAAGTTTAGACAGCAGTCTTCCCAGAATCCTAAACTCAAAAGATCCCTCTTTAATCCATGTGATGTACCTGACTTTTGAAAATATCAGTCATTCACATATTTTTATCTCCCTTCCTCTCTTACACTCCAAAGCTTACATCTTAATACTCCGATCATTTTTTTTTTATCCTCTGTCAATTTTCTTCTTGTAAAAGGAATGGGAAGTTTTTCATCAAGTGCCAGCAGCACTTAGGAAAATTCCAAATAAAAAATGTACTTTATAATGCATGATGGCTGTGAATCACATATAACCTACAAAAAAATCCCCCTATAATCTGCCAAATTAATGTAGTCATATTTATGTGCCTCTTTAGTCTCTTTCTCCTATTCTTATTTTACAATCTTTGATTTTTTTTCATGTACCTCTTTCAAAAACTGCAATTGCCCATTGTCTGCATAGTTATGTGACCACACTGGGATCATAATTCTAAATTAAGTGCTATTTGGAATTATACTAAATTGGAAGGTTGTTAGTAGGCAGAATAAAGGAGACAGCAATATATTTTGTTATTTGGGCAAGAAAATTTTCTTTACTTGTCTGAAAGCGCCTCACAAAGAACATATATAACATTATTTGATGGTTAGTAGTAAATATGGAAGCATAGAAGACATAAATTCATTAAATACTTAGTTTCATACTGTAAAGAAATGTGTCATCTCCTGAAACTATAGGTATAAAAAATAAAAGTCAGACATCATGTAAAACAAGAAAATCATAAATACTTTAAAAGTATGTGGGACATATCAGATAAAAATATTTGGGATACAAATTAGTAACAGGAAGGGAAAAGACAAGCATTAATTTACTTGACCAAGGGTAGAGAGTCTACGTCTGAGCAAAGCAGAATCATAAACTCAACAGCAGTCTGAGAAAGATGAAAAACCACAACCTGTAAGGAAGATAAGATGAGGATAGCCTCTGTAAAGGTAGGAATTGTCGACTCGAATATGGCCATACTCAATCCAAAGATGAGGTCTGTGTAGTTTCAAGCTCCACAGAGAGAAAATAGTAATGTCACAGATAATGGAATATAGAATGAGATATCAAATATAGAAATGACACTTACGAACAGGAAAATGTTAACACCAGGAAAGGAAATTGATATTCTGACATAGAATAGGAAGAAAGAAGAAAAACCTAATAGGGAAAGCTGTAGAAAAATGTAAAACCTTAGAGTATCACAGGAGCTCCAATAAAAGTTCAAGCTAGAGACAGCAAAGAAATCGTGGCAAAATTAAACAACCAGTCTATTTGACTGGAATGGAAATTAATATTTGCTGATAAGTTGGTATAGACAGCTACCTGTGATACTTTGCAGAAGTAAAACTGGATGATAATTAGGGGTAAAACATCATTTATACCTCAGAATCTTTCCGGATCATGGACTTTAAGTTTAAATCAGAACAGAATATGGACGAAAGCTTAGTGATGAAAAATTTCACAGGCACGCAAAGGTTTAGCTAATAAATATATAAATGTCATTGGCCAATAGCTCCACAGAAAAATATTATGCTGAAAGAAATGGTTGTGAATATATTGAAGAGTACCAGGATTTTGAGTTACTAAACTCAAAATAATGATAGATGTGAAATATATGTCTTAAGGTGAAATTGAATGAAATATAAGTTGAGCTTACAAACAGTAGATGATGCTAGAAACGTTTCTTTTTTTGACAATATTGCTTTGATTTTAGTCAAAGGAAACATATTAGATCTAATCCATATGCAATTTTACAAAATATTAGCTTTGGTTTCATTAATGACATTCTTAGCTAAACTATGTCAGATAAATATAGCTAGATCATGTTATTAAAGAACTGGTTATAGAAACATAGGAGAATAAAATTCCCTATTAGAGCTGCTGTGTTTAATGATATTACTATGTGTTTCTGAGTTCCACACTTATCTTTAAGTTCATATGTGTATACAAGCACTTACATATAAATGTTTAGCCATAGTCATGTTGACAATCATTAAATATACTCACATATCTACATGCATTTAATGTAGATTAAAAATATAAAATATTTATACATGTAGCTAGCATTTTTCCCACTTTTGGAGGCTTTCACTGATGACTGCCATTCCTTTTAATCAGTGTTCATTACAAGGAAAGGAGATAGAATTTGATTTTCAGATAAAATACTTCCATCTGCTTCTGCCTATTCTCCATTTATACAACCTTGTGTATCATCTCTCAAAAACTTTATTCTTACATAAAGTAAATATTTTCCTTATATTCTACAGGCCAAATGCGAGCATTTTGTGCAGTTTGATATAAAATGTGATGATGAGTGTTTAGAAAACTCTCACCAACTCCATATTATTTCTGGCAAATAAGGAAGTGCATTATTAATGTCAATACAGTGAAGAGGAAAGAAAGAAGATGATGATGTGAAAGACATGGGGAAAAGGAGCAGATAGTCCAGCCTATTTCCCTACAAATCATCTTGGTTCGCTCTAAAACCGTGGGTCACACTGGTGACATTTTTAGTTTTCTCAAACAACTTTTTCAGTTTTAATCATTCTTATACCTTAACACTGAATGCCCTCTAAAAAGTTGCTTACAAAGGGGTCAAAAATAAATATGTATTGCAGGAAAGAGCATATGAACATACATCTTTTCTGTATTATTTGTTGATTTAGAATTTCACTTAGACTATTTTTCTTTTACTCTTATCATAGCTTTTGGACTTGACATGTTCAGTATAACACCAACATCCATATCCTGAGCTGATACAACTAAATTATCAATCCTGTGCATTAGTATTCAAATAATTCCCTTTGTATTGCTTTTCCTCCAATAGCTTTTATTTTCCTCTATGATTCGTATTCATTTATCTTTATTAGGTCTCCTTGGAACTTCAGTTGTATCTCTTCTCAATTATCATTTTAAATTATTTAATTATATATCACTGCTTCCACCTTTTCCAGATCATCAGTAAATATCACACTACATAACACTGGTTCTTACTCTAAGCCACAACCATCCTCTTCCTGTTGAGAACAAAATAATTATTCTCATGTTTTGTTTTTCTTTATTTTAGTCAACTTTTTATTTATTATATCACTTTTCTTTTGAATAGTAATAATTCAACTTCTTTAATAGATATTTGTAAAGATTTCACCAAAAGCATCTGAAAAATATCTGAATATGTGCTGTCATCTAGGTCTGCACTACTCAATATTATCTGAAGTTCTGGCAAATGTATTTTTTGTAAGAAAAGAAAAAGAAGAATATCTGTAAACACATAGTAAAATTAGACACCTATAAATGCAGAAAGAAAAGACAGCGTTAGAAGCAGAGATTCAACATATTAGATTAGACAACGGAAGCTCCAAAGTTAAGGTTTCTTCCTGTTATAGTTGTGTGTGTTAGCTCCCTCCATTGATGATTCATTATCATAATTCTCATTTTTGTGAAAAAAAATACCTTTCTGTTAAAAATGTTTGCAAATCGTTAGCTTAAACTGTCCAGGAGTTCTGTCTCTCTTTAAAGTTATGCCTTAGCCATTGTTATTTTGCTACGTATTAAGCTCGCTCTTTTTCCTCTGTCAAGAAGCTAACAGAGAATAGACTGGAACTGGTGAACATGCAAGTTTTATTTTAAAGCATTCTTCTTCTACATACTACTAACATTTTTTTGTAAATCTTTCTCTAACTTTTAAGCTGTCTTCACATCTTCTCAGAGATATGGTTACTCAGTGTTAAGAGGCCTTCTTTACTGTATATAGTTGGTGATCCACACACTATTACAGCTTAGCTCCAATAGTTACATTAAACACATTGAAAACATTCTCTGGCACTGAGGACCATTGACAAGAAAGAATTTCATCACATGCTCATTAGCTCTCTCTCCCAAAACAAAACGGCTTCTTTCAAACTGTCTGCTGAGATTAACTCCTGGATCTCGGTTTTGGGTTGAACCCCATCCAGTAATTATTTGGGAAAAGACTAGCTGGCATATGACAAACTCATGTTCTAACAGTTTACTACTACAGATAACCGCATTCCATTGCCTGAGAATATTCACAGGAAGTGTTTAATTTAATTAAGACACACCTCAGTATACCATAATGAAGCTCAAAATATTGATTTATGGACATATACAGTTTCATTTTTAATCTGTTACTTTGTTTAGTGTCCCACTTCTTTGCCCTACATTGCACTTAGCTTTTGAAAAGTCATTTTTCCAATTTGTCACTATTTCTTTTAGGATTCCCTTCTTTTGTCACATTTAATGTTCCTTTAAGACTGCAATATTTATAAACACTTTTACTTTCAGTGACATTGAATGTACCTTTACATCTGAATTTGTCATGTTCCAATCATGATTTTTTAACAAATCACTACAACTGTATGAGTTTCTCTTTGTTGTTCTTTTTCTTTTTTTCCCTTACATGAAAATACACCTGTTTTCAGGTATTGCAGCTGACTTTTGCTTAGGTCCTCTTCTTGTATATCCCATCCCATCCTTTCCACGTGTCCACAAATGGAAACCAATTGATAAGCCATCAGTTTTCTGGCTTGGCTATTCAGCATGGTATGCTTTAACAAATTTCACAAATATTTTGTGGTAAGCCATGTTACAATGATAATGAAAATTCTACGGATACTGTGTTTACTGATGTGTCAAAACTGTTGATTTGGTTAATTGCATGAGAATCATACAATCATAACGAATCCCAGGTTGGAAGGAAACTCAAGGATCATCTGGTCCAACCTTTCTTGGGAAAAGCATGGTCTATGTAAGATGGCCCAGAACCCTCTCCAAGCAAATCTTTAATTTTCCAATGTTGGGGAATCCACCACTTCCCTGGGGACATTATTCCAACAGCTGATTGTCCTTGTGAAAAATTTTCCTTATGTCCTGTTGAAATCTCCCCAGCAGTAACTTGTAGCCATTACCCCTTGTTTCCAGGTGACTCCCTGTAAAAAGGGAATCTCCATCTTCTTTGTAGCAGCCCTTCAAATACTGGAATACGGTGATAAGTTCTCCCCTAAGCCTTCA
Source organism: Bucorvus abyssinicus (assembly GCA_009769605.1). Taxonomy (NCBI): domain Eukaryota; kingdom Metazoa; phylum Chordata; class Aves; order Bucerotiformes; family Bucorvidae; genus Bucorvus; species Bucorvus abyssinicus. The sequence goes on from CM020026.1 coordinate 22,012,262, forward strand.
TTTCTCAAGACTAAAAGAAATATTCGCTCAGCCTTTTCTCCTATATCAGCCTTTCCAGTCCTTAGATCATCTTTGTGGCCCTTCTCTGGACCATGTCCAGCTTATATATGCCTTTTTAATAACAAATATTACTTACTGATATTTGATAATTTATTAATACATACTTTAAGATAGAATAAAATATTAAGAAAGATTAGCACTGAAAAGTCACATAACTAAATTAAGTGATGCACTTGGTAACTTCACATGATATTTCAAAAAAATATAATAGAAGTTAACAAACCCAACAGTTAATTAAAGCCAAAAAGGATTTTTTTTTACCCCAATTTTCATTAATGTGCATTAGCAACATTAGCTCCAAATACACAAATTTAAAATTGTCAGGACAAAGATTACACCTCCTTAAATTTCACAGATTACCCCAAACATCAGCTTGGGATACTAGCGTTACATTAGTAATACCTATATTCAGTAGTGCCCTATATGCCCTCTCAAAGAGTAGCTTTAAGACTGATCCCTGGATTGTTTCACAGGTTCTACAGAAACTATCATCTTGCTCTGGCATGAGTCTTAGGTACTCAAGTTCATGAAATTTTCTGTGTGCTTAAAATAAGATCTGTACTTAAATATTTTGTTAGACGAGACATCTGTGCGCTTGAGAGGAAACCTCTATTCAAGCCTCCTAACTGTCTGGAGTATTTTTGTTCAGTTACTTATTTTTGGTGGGTGTCCTTCCAAGTGATGAATAAATTAGGTTTCAGTCAATATTCAGTAAGTCTGTAGTCCAAGAAATAATGCAATATATAATGGTATGAATTTTGATATCTCATGCTCAGAATATACACAGGCAGAAAAAAAAGTGTGCAATATTATTCTTTAAATCAATGCAAAATGCAAATTTAGAAAAAACAGAGCAAATTGTATGAATGAATATATTCTTTATTTGTGTATACTTACTTAAGGACCTAATATAAAAGACACTAAAGTTGATAGGTACTGCTTCATTATTTCTAAACTGAGTTTTTAATTACTTAAACTTAATAACATACTCGGACTTAATTTAAAATTTCACAAGGAAAAAATATAATTGACTAGATATAGCAGGAGAGGAATAGTACAACTAGAAATGTTTCTGAGAATGTGACACATGACAAAACATCTGGAACAAACCTCATAATGTAGTGAAATTGTGAAATCATAGAAATAATAGTTGGATGACACTTGTGGAGGTTATCTAGCCCAGCATTCTGCTAAAAGTGTTATTGCCAATTCTAGATCAGGACAACCATGGATTTGTCTAGACAAATCTTGAAACTCCCAAGGGCAAAAATTCCACAGTTTGTTTTGGTAGCCTGCTCTGGACAGTTCTAGTGCTGCTTTACCCTCCCACAGGAAAAAGGATTTTTCACATGTGCAGTCTCAACCTTCCAAGACACAACTTGTGATTGTTGCCCATGTCATATTTTCTGCCACTACAGAGGAGTTTGGCTTCATTATTTCTGTAGTTCAGAAATTCAAGTAATTGTGATCTGTTACTTTGCTTGTCCCTTCATCCTAGAAATGACTCAACAATGAATATCTTAGCCATGACCTCAGAGCATGCTCCTACCCTCCCACACCTTTTCTATGACTGTAACTGGCTGTGCTCAAGCACTCTAATAAGAGGTGTTGCAAAGAAAGAGCAGAAAGAAATCTTGAAGGCTGTTTCTCCTTCATTCATTTAGGAAATGAAAGGAGAACATGCTGGAGTTCTAGCCTCCTCCCCGCCACCCCCCACCCCCCCACAAATGTCCTGCTGCTCCAGAGACCTTGCTGTAGGGAAGGAAGGCTTTCAAGTCTAGCCAGGTAATGTAAGTGCTCCTGAACAACCAGAAAAAAAATAGAAGGGTAAATAAATCCACTTTAAAAGTCTTCAGACTTTTGTTCAAGATTGTTGGTGGAAACACTGAGATAAGATTCAGCTAAGGTATCCAGGCGAGAAACCCGGAGAGATGAGTGTACATCAGAAGTATAGACTACTTCGTTCAATGGCTTGGAAAGTCTAAGGGCATGAAGAGTGACTAAGGTGCCACTGTTGCGGACAATTTTCAGTGGAATGTTCATTCAAATGACCTAATTCTCCCTGCAGATGCTGTGGATTGTGGAAAGTTAAGGAGCATGTTACCCTAACCTGAAATCCTTAAGAGTTCATCCTGAAACTAGTTGAAGCAAAGATTAACAATAGGATCCCGCTTCAAGAGAACAAATTAATAAAAGAGCATTTAGAATAGTGTTGCATTGTTTGCCTGGAACTCTTTATTCATAAAATTTTGTCCTTTGGGAAGGATTTCTGAAAAGTGAAACATTTTCTCTTGCCATTTCTTCTGTAAGCATCTTGCCATGCTGCACATAATTAGAGCGGGTTACATCAAACAAATGACTAAGACCGGTTGCAGAAATGAAAGAATCATTGTCTTCAATATACTAAATACATTCAGGTCCTTCACCCACTCCCCAAAGGACACGTGCTTTAGAACCCTGGCCATCTCTGTAACTGCCAGCTACAAAAGTTTCCAGTTTCTCCACATTTCTCTTATTTGTTCCTATAATTTGTCCCAAAACTGGACACAATACGCCAGGTGTGACCTCCCAGTGCTAAGAAGAGTGGAATACTGTCAGTTCTTTGAGGGCACTAATTGGCTTTATGGGCCTGAACAGCCTCCCCTGTGGTTTCCACCCCTCAGACTCCCTTCCATTGGACCAGGGTGTCCGTTTAAGGTCAGAGTAGGACCTTTAGTCCTGACTTGAGTTATTCTGTATGTATGTTGTGTCGGTGTCAGGCCATGGACACCCGACTTGTGGACTGACTTCCAGGCTTGTCATCAGACCTCTAGTGACTGGATTTTCCTGGCAGTCACAGGGATGTGTCTTATCCTAGTTACCAGCATAAGGCATAAGCCTGCTGCAGGCTCACTTCCTAGCTTTACCTTGGACCTTCTTCATCAACCATGGGCTTGCCTCATGGCTGAACCTGGATGCCATAACTGGGCCTGCCCTGCATGATTCACTTGGATACTGTGGGACAGAGCTCTGATTGTCAAGGTTCCTGTCCTGGTGGATGTGTTACTGTGCTTGACCGCTAGCACCCCCTCCTTTAGAGAACAGCTGATTCTCAAAGCTCCTCCTGCTCGCTTTAGTACACACTGGTTGCTTTACCTTGGCAGATCCTTTTCTGCTAAGCTCTTATTCAGTCAGACCCTTTCCAGCCTGTTATGATGCATATAGTTATTCTTGATGAGCTTCTGCATTGGGTTTCCATGGCAAGATTTTGGTAGCAGGGGGACTACAACGGTGGCTTCTGTGAGAAGCTGCTAGAAGCTTCCCCCATGTATGACAGAGCCAGCGTCAGCCAGATCCAAGACAGACTCAGCACTGGCCAAAGCCAAGCCAATCAGCAACGGTGGTAGCATATCAATGATAACATATTTAACAAGGGAAAAAAGTTACTGTGCCCAAGCAATTGCAGATGGAGAGAGGAGCAAGAATATGTGAGAGAAACAAATCTGCAGACACCAAGGTGAATGAAGAAGGAGGGGGAGGAGGTGCTCCAGACACAGGAGCAGAGATTTCGCTGAAGTCCATGGTTAAGACCATGGTGAGGCAGGCTGTCCACCTGCAATGTAACTGTTAGAGGTCATAAGCTGAAAGGCGCAGATGGTAATTCAGAACAAAGGTAAGGAAACACTTCTTTTCTGAATGAATGAAGATTATTCACAGCTTTCTCCAAAATGCTAAAAAAATCACTGGAATAAACAATAAAAACAAAAGGGTGCAAAATTAATCAAAACAAGAGCTTCCATTTCTGCTTAGCAGGGTACATGTACTACATACCACTGTTAAGTGGAAAAGTGCAGCAGAAAGAATGACCAACCCAGTACTTAACTCTTCCATTGACATGTGCTGTTGATCATTAGATGGTGAGTGAGATGCATGCTTGTTCTAGCACTCTATGCTACTCATGTCATATAAAGACACTGATTTGAGTACGAAAAAGTAAGCACATTTTCTTACAGGAATGGAGCGTTGCAATATATTGCTCCCTATTATTAACTGAAGTAAGGCAGGTTACATAGGAAATACATCCAATTTGAAAAATATCTCCTGAAATACAATAATATTACGTTTTGTGACAGCCACAAATATTTATCATCCTCTTCTATCTTGATCATCTGATCTGCTCATAGTTAAAATCCAGTGAAATTATCAATATAAATTACATGCTGCTGCTTGCACTAAAGTTGCTGAGGGGAGATAAATATGTGAAAAATGTTTTTGAAGCTTTGTTTCTTTTATCCTTCCCATTGTTTAATGACTAGAAGTTCTTCATCAGGAAAGAAAAAGAGAGGCAAGAGATTTTCTTTTCAAACAAGAACTAACTTGTTAGAAGTTGCTGTTTTAAGTGTATCCTGTTGTTAGGGTAACTAAAATTCTAAAAATACTTTAGATGAAAAGGGCATCACCTTAAAAACTACTCAAGTAGTCATAGCAACAGGGTTTTTTTGGAATAAAAGCAGTTCAGAGAGGGTTTTTTTTTTCCCTCCTGGCCTTAAGATTTGCAAAAATATACAGCCAACTTCTTTTTATAAAGTGCATGTGTTTATACAAAGCCAGTTAAAATCCAAATTAAGAATATGCAGAAGTATCTAAAAGCATTTTATGTATATATAGGCTACTAACATACTTAAGAGCACATTAAAATTAATATTACTCTTTTCTGCATTTCCAGAAAGCCTGTTCCTATTGCAGTGTTATAAGTGCTCATACCAAAACCCACTTTCGATTCTATATTTGTCAGATAGATATTCTTCTCCATTTTTTTCTTTCAAAAATATGTGCTAATGAAATTTTGCTCTCTTTTCAGTGTTAAAGATCCTTTCCTATGCTGAGGAAATAAGTCTTATTGAAACCTAAAGTACAATTTTACCTCACACTGTGATTACTCAACAACAGCACTTGTTTGCAAAATAGTGACCCTTCTGTGTACCTCTCTACTACTTGCTCTTAGGTATGAATTACTAAAACACTGTTACTTTCATGTATGTATTCAGATATTTGTTTAAATTTTGCCTTCTTAAAAAAGAATCAGTAACACTTTTGATTGTTGTTACTAGCCAACTTAGATAAGAGTGAGTGAGAGGGATATTAATCCATCTTGCATTTCATTAACAGAGTTGTTAAATAGCGGCCTTATTTAAAGCTAATTGAAGTCAGTAAAAAGACACTCATCATTTTCAATAACCTTTGGATCAGTCTTAAAATCTATTTAGTTACAGATGTACCTCCAAAATGAACGTTATGAAATTATAGAGTTATCACTGAGAACATAATTTGAAAGTAATGGAATTTCATCTGTAACCAAGGGCCTAATTTGGCATGCAAAAACTTATTAGCAATGATGACAGATACAAAGAGAAGAACACAGCTTGAGCCTGACAGCTCAGGTTGTGATTTCAGGAGTGAAATTAGAAATAAATATAATAACATTGTAAAATCCGCTCTTGATATCGAGAGGTATCGAACATAGAACTCATGAGACAGCAACTCATTTGAACAAAGACATAGACAAAGTTCTTTACCGTCTTAGAGTAGAATATTGCTTCTCCTAAGCCAATAAAATTTCATTCAAATAGTATCCATATTTGAAGTAAAATCATAAGGATTTTATATTCAGTATCCTTATTTGTGCATAGATAGTATTTTAAGCTTCTGAGAAGTTTTAATACAAGCAGCATCGATAAGTGATTAAGGGAAAGTATATGACTGAATGATGCATGTGGCCCATTCACATTGCCTCCCACTAAATGATTTTTGTCATATATCACTGCAATTTATCAAAAGTTTTTTATTGCTATCTATGTAGTCAGTATTTTAAAACATGGTTACGTAACCACCTGAGAGAAAGGTGAAGCTCAAGGGCACCTTTGGCTGCAGTGACCATGAAATGGTAGAATCCAAGATCCTTAGGACAGTGAGGAGGGCACATGGCAAGTTTGCTGCTCTGGACTTCAGGAGAGCAGACTTTGGCCCCTTCAGGAACCTGCTTGGTAGAGTACCATGGGATAAAGACCTGGAGGGGCCCAGCACAGCTGGTTAATAATCAGGAATCACCTCTTCCAAGCTTGGGAGCATCCTGACAAAGAGGTCAGACAAAACCACCAAGAGGCCTGCATGGATGAACAAGATGCTCCCAGACAAACTCAAACAGAGAAAGGAAGCCTGTAGCAGATGGAAGCAAGGACAGGTATCCTGGGAGGAATACAGAGAAATTTTACAAGCAGCTACGAACAGGTTAGAAAAGCCAAAGCCCTGATAGAATTAAATCCTCCCAGGAAGGTCAAGGACAACAAGAAAAACTTCTATAGGTACCGCAGTGATAAAAGGAAGACTAAGGAAAATGTAGGCCCTCTCCAGAAGGAAAAAGGACCCCTGGTACCTTGGGTTATGGAGAAGGCTGAGGTACTCAAAAACTTTTTTGCCTCGGTCTTCACCAGCATGTGCTCCAGACACACCACCCAAATCACAGAAGGGAAACGAGGGACAGGGAGAATGAATAACCTCTCACTGTAGAAGAAGATCAAGTTTGAGACCATCTAAGGAATATGAAAGTCAACAAAACCATGGGACCTGATGAGATGCATCTGTGGGTACTGAGGGAACTGGTGGATGAAGTTGCTAAACCACTATTCATCATATATGAGATGTCATGTCAGGCTAGTGACATTCCCACTGACTGGAAAAGGGAAAACATAACCACCATTTTTGAAAAGGGAAAAAAAGAAAATTGGGGGAACTACAGGCCAGTCAGTCTCACTTCTGTGTCCAGCAAGATCATGGAGTGGATTTTGCTGAAAACTATGCTAAGGCACATGGAAAATAAGGGGGTGATTAGTGACAGCCAATAAGGCTACACTATGGGCAAATCATAACTGACAAATTTGGTGACCTTTTACAACAGGGTTACAGCATTGGTGGATAAGGAAAGAGCATCTGACAAAATCTACCTGAAATTGTGTAACGTCTTTGATGCTGTCCCACATGATGTCCTTGTCTCTAAATTGAAAAGACATGGATTTGATGGTTGGATTGTTCAGTGGATAAGGAATCAGATGGATAGTCACACTGAAAGAGTTGCAGTCAATGGGTCAATACCTGAGTGGAGGCCAATGATAAGTGTCATTCCTCAAGGGTCGGTATTGGAACCAGTGGTAACATCTTTGTCAGCAACATGGACAATGGGATTGAGTGCACCCTCAGCAAGTTTGCAGGCAACACCAAGCTGAATGGTGCAGTCAGCTCTTTGGAGGGACAGGAAGCCACCCAGAAGGACCTGGACAGGCTTGAGAGGTGGGTCCATGTAAACGTCATGTAGTTCAACAACGTCAAATGCAATGCCCTGCACCTGTGTCAGGGCAATCCTTGGTATCAGTCCAGGCTGGGGGATGATGTGATTGAGAGCAGCCCTGCAGAGAAGGATCTGGGGTTACTGGTGAATAAAAGGCTGGACGTGAGCTGATGATGTGCGCTTGCAGCCCAGAAAGCCAACTGTATCCTGTGCTGCTTCAAAAGTAATGTGGCCAGCAGGTTGAGGGAGGTGATTCTCCTCCTCTACTCCTCTCTCATGAGACCTCACCCAGAGTATCGTGTTCAGCTTTTGGGCCCCCAGCGTAAGAAAGACACGGATCTGTTGGAGAGGTTCCAGAGGAGGGCCACAAAGATGATCAGAGGGCTGGAGCACCTCCCTTATGAGGACAGGCTGAGAGAGTTGAGGTTGTTTACACTTGAGAGGAGAAGGCTCCGGAGAGATCTTATTGCTTCCTTCCAGTACCTAAAGGGGGCCTACAGGAAAGATGGGCTGGACCCTTTAGCAGGGAATGTAGTGACAGGGCAAGGGGTAATGATTTTAAACTGAAAGAGGGAAGATTTAGATTAAATATTAGGAAGAAATTCTTTTCTGTCAGAGTGGTGAGACACTGGAACAGGTTGCCCAGAAAGGTTATGGATGCTCCCTCCCTGAAAACATTCAAAGTCAGGTTGGATGGGGTTTTGATCAATCTGGTCTAGTGGAAGGTATACCTGCCTGTGGCAGGGGGGTTGGATCTAGGAGATCTTTAAAGTCGCTTCCAACACAAACCTTTCTATGATTCTATGAAATTAAAATATTTATGGATGTTACAGTATACAAAAAAACCGCAAAAAGTAGCATTATAAAATCGTAAGGCCATTTGTTATTATAAAATCATGTTATTTGTTAAAATAAAAAATGGCAAAACATCAGCTTTGTGAAGGAGCCACAGATAAAGGCAGTTATGTTGGGACAAAGCGAATAGTAAGAGCGAAAATAGAATGGAAGAGAGAGGACAGTTTGCTTTTTCTCCATTACTGGTATATTAGTACCAGTAAATCTATTCAATAAATATATGGTGAAAACTCCTAATTTATTATGAATTCTAGTCAGGAGTTTGAAGGAAATTGAAATTTGTCAGAGAAATTTCATTCTCAGCAGCTTTCAAATAGTGGTTTCGATACTTCATGTCATTACCTTTTTCAAATTTTTCATAGTTGCTACCAAGCTTTGCAGGCTTCAGGACTCAATAGCCTCCTCAAAGAATTCTTGATGCGAGAATGTGATTGTATATACTTCTTACTCTGTTAGGTAAAGAAAAAATTTAAAGATGACATACTGTGAAACTATTATGCCTTCCAGGTTGACAGCACTTTTCTGAAGACTTCCATGGGGAAACCCAAAGGAATGGAACTCCATGTTATGGGTCCATTTAGAAAGCAGCAGCAGCGTATAAGTCTTATTAGCCGGTTAATTCTGAATTCACAGGTCAACTCTCACACCCAGTTTTCCAAAACAAAATAGTTTTCATAGTCTTTGACAGAGACACTTCTCCTAGACCACAACTTCTGTCTCCTTTGGAAGAGAGAAGAGAGCTTCTTTGCAAGATGCTAACATGAGGCTACCAAACCAGGAAAACTGAGAGATAGAGAGAATGAGAAACCAGTTTTCTGTGCTTATTTTGTGCCAGATTGAGCACAGAACAGGCAAACACAGTCCTGTGTAATGGAATGATTAAGTGTTTAAAATGATGTTTTAATTCAATCAATTAAAAGCATAAACAGCATGAGTTTGATTGAGTCATTTTAAAGAATTACACAGAAGCCAATGTGGTTGTCAGCAGGGGTGAAAAATTCATGTATCACCTACACACAGCTTGAATTCTCTATTTCTCAATTAGATATTATAAACAACCTACTCTATCACAGAAGAATAGCTCTTGAGTAAGAAAAAAAACATAGCAAAGCTTTCAAAACATGTGCAGTTAATTAAAATTTAGGCACTCATCAACCACTGTCAAATATTTAATAAATGTGACAGGTTGATCAGTCTTTATTTGTTCTGTGTCATCCACAGACAATATCATGAAAATGTGTAAAAGATTTAAGATTTAAATATGCTTTTAAGAAGAAAAAAAATGTTTAGTGTTTAATGAAACATCTGCCTTTTAAGATGTCATTTTTATATTCAGTAGATGCATTCCTAAAACACAACAGATTAGAAACAACCATAAATATTTAACTACTACTAATTGTATATTGTGTACTTAAGAGATAGAGACATGAGAGCAAACAAAAACATCCAATTGCAATTGTAATATAAAATTGCTTTTATCCTACACTACACATATTTGTTCGGTAATTTAATATGTTAAAGTTAGGGCAAGCCTTTCCAGAAGTGCTGTTTTGTCCTACATGGAACCCAAGCTGGTTTTGAAAAGGTATATTCCAAAACCACAAAAAGATTAACATTAAATTTCTTGATGGAATGTGTGCATTTAATTCTATTCGTAATTGCATAAGGACAACCTGATTATTGGAGTAAACTGATTTAGTTCCATCAATTTCTACACCTTAGTTGATGCACATTTGCAGAACATTTTTGTTCTATTAACTTTAGGTTTCATTGCAAGCAATATTCAATATTTCTAAAATGAAATATCATATTAGTATAACCTTTTCAGATGGCTAATCGTTCTTTAAGGTTTATCATCATACTAATTTATTCACAGAAAAGCTTTGATTGTTATGATAAGAGCTAAAATCACATGAATTTTTCAGAATAATTTAAAGAAACATACACATGGAAGCAAATAACATATTCAAAATTAGCATTCTCTGCTTTGATTCTTCTCACCTCACAGTTTGTTTATCAGGTTTGCTCCAATTGTCCATCAAGTTTTAAAAGGGGAAAAAAAAAAGATTAAGAATATTTATTGGACTGAGTGTTCACATCATTCGTACAGTGATGAATACCTTGAAATGAGTTGGTGTTAATATTTTAAAAAGAATCTTTAGCTGTTGATCTACAAAAAGGGCTGAAGTAATAAACTATTTTAAGTAATCTAAAATCATTTATTAAAACTTCCAAAGTACCTTTCATCCTAGTGCAAGAGTTTTGCAAGCAAAGAACTGATGAATTAAAAATATGTCATGCAAAAGACATTGGCAAAGAAGGTGCTTTTAAACATGATTGAAACATATAAATCAGTTGGATACCATATTACCTGAAAATAAGCTATCAGAAAGCTAACTTTTGGGACTGATACTGTATCTGAAATTTTCCTCAACCACTAGTGACATTATGTTTTTGAAATAAATTAATCATATGAACAGTCTCATATTGTGTTATTAATCTTAATAAATCACAAGTCAGGTCACGTTGCAAGACCAGCAAAACATTACTGCATATGCAGTATTAAAGGAAATAAGTGTCCTAAAAGATTTTGGGAACATTAGACAGCTTTATCGTAAGTACAGTCAGTTATATAACAATAACTAAGAATTTTAGAAAAGTGAATTGTTCATTATTTTTGTAACTGGAGTTTTGTAAGAACTAGTTTCAGATAAAATGACAAAAAAAAAAAAAAAAAAAAGGAGGATCTCTTAATTATTCTTCCTATCACAGGAATCACACCTTTTTTTTTGTAAGTCCCCCAGCAGGACAAGAACCTGCAAGTTCGATGCCTCCTGTAGCAGGAGTAGGACAACTTTGTCAATATATAATACTCAATTATAACTGATGGTCACTCAGGTGAAAGCTGAGACAGATAAGGACCCTTTGTTTACTATTTTGATCCCACTCCAACTCACAGTGTCCTCTAGATTTTAAGGCCTATACTGATAGACACAATGCAAAAGTTATTTTTTGTGTTTTCTTTGCAGCAGTTAATCAGCCCATAATCGCCTCAAATTGCCTGTGAACTAATCTTTTCTTTGAAACATAAAACTATCATCGACCACTTGATCTACTCCTTATCATCCCACCAAATAGGCTATGTCACCCTTACAATTCATGGGTTTGGAATGTTATGATTGAAAGTTTTACTCAGTAACTGAACCCTTTCTGACATGGAAGAGGCTATAGGTGAGCCCTGATTCACCCCATTTCTTACAAGAATGTGGTCGTCTTTAAGGGAAAATCTATGCCATCTTGGAATGCTGTATATTGGTCATCAAACAACCCAGAAACTTAGAAAATATATGGCTCTCTTTTTGGCGCTTGTCCAAAAAGCTTGACATGTTCTTTTGGATAAGAGACTTAAAAAATTTAGCTTTGATTTTTACCCCTTCCCTGTCTCAGTGTTTCAGAACAAATGACATTGGTTCAGTCAATTCTTAGAGCAAAGGAGTCTAAAAGTCCAGAAAAATATAAAATGTCAATTGTGTCATCTTAGAAAATTAATATTCTTTACTGAATACAAAATATTCAGGTTACTATAATGTCTGTGATAAGAAGGAGAGAACAAAATATATCTTTGAAAATGAGACTTTGGGGGCAAAGGTACAGTTTAGTAAAATTAGTGAGATGATTAATAGAAAAACACTTTCCAGAGCCAACACAAAAAAATCTGAATATTCTTTATATGTTTTTCCCTATTTAATGTGTACTAGACATTTTTCTTGCACATTTTTTATGTTGTAACAAGATTGATCTGATTATTTTCTAGTATGGTTGAATGAAATCCATATTTTCTCATATTTTCTCAGATCATCTTAAACAGCATATAATAACATTCTGGAGAGCTTGTGTTATCGCCATCTGTATACCAAATTAGAAAAAATCCACTTCTTATCTGCAGTAGAATTTCTGCATCACGGAAGTTGAAAATACACTCTAAGAAGAGAAGACTATATCTACAGACTTTTGGAAAACCTCAGCACTTTCTCCTGCTGTCCAACTTAACTTCTGCTTCACTAATAAATTTCTATGAGGTAAGCTCTCTCGTATTGGTTAAATAACAGCTGTCCTGGTTTGAGTTAGAACAGAACTCATTCTGTTCAGTGAATTTACTTTTCAGCTCAGTCTCTTTTAAGTGACTGCACTGTCTGAAGTTAACGGCATGTTTGTGCAGACAGCATCTGCTTCTAGGAGTGATAATGCTTGATGTTCACAGCTACTGCCAGGGGTTGGTGTGCAGAAAGGCTCTTGCTTGTACTTGCTCCTGTGAAGACCAAGGTCACTGCTGAATCCTGTGGGAGTGCAGAAAGTTAGAGGCCATACCTGTGGGGAGGAGAAGACAGGACAGGTGACCCTGAACTGACCAACGGGGTATTCCATCCCATAGATGTCATAAAGGTGAGGGATCATGAGAGCCAAGCTCTCTCTTCCTCTTCTCCAATGGCTGGCATCTGAGGGGGACTCTGCCCATTTTGCCTTTGATCCCAATCTGCGCATTCCTGAATCCAGTTCCAGAATTCAGCTCCTGCATCTGTTTCCCATCTGCTGCTGAGTCTATTCTGGGACTTCCCCAGTGCCTGCCCCGCAGAATCACTGGTGACAATGACATGATTGCCATCAGGGGGGTTTGGTTTGGTATTGGTTTTGTATATATTTGTATATGTTTCATTTTATTGTTATTTTTTTCACTAAAGCAGTCTTTTCCAATGCATAAGTCTCTCTCTCTTATTGCCTTTCTCTTTCCCTTTGGGAAGGGCAAGGGGTTAATAGAGAACATCCGTCATTCATCTAGTGGCCTGCCCGGCCCTAACCCTTGACAACAGTATGATTCATACTTAGCATCAAATCCACCCAAAACTAGCAAATACATCTGGAAAAGACAAAGTCTAAGCATACTCTTCCTGTATTAATCTCCAAATTTTAAAGTAAGAAAAGGCCTGGCTTGCTGCCAGCCATCTACTAATATCTCATACATGGAAAAAGTTCCTCAACTTCTCAAGACCTTTACAGTTTCTGCTCTGATTAACCCAGTTATCTGTTGTCTTGCTCTGTTAGTCTTTTGCAGGTCCTTTTTAAATTCCTTAATCCAAAAGGGAATTGTAGGTTGATAAAGAATAAGACAAGGGTGACCCATGAAGTGTTTCACTAAGTTAATGATCTGTGATTAGATGTCCTAGATCAATAGTGAGGTGGTATTGACAACTTTCTTAAAACGAGTCCTCTTTTTATTCTTCATCAGTTTTTTTAGTTTTTTTGACTCACCTTCTCATTCTATTCTGGAATTAGGTCATTCTGATAGGGAAGGATGTACTGTCTGAAAAGTAAAATTTATGTAGTTGGATAACATCTGCATATCACAGTGCTATTACAATTTAAACAGAGTGCATGATGCAGTCATAAACAAAAGTAAAATTATAGAATGAAAGAGTGGAAACAGTTTAGTGGTAAACATTTAATGATTTTAAATTTTTATATATATTATAGTTTTTGTACATAGAAATAGATTGTCACTGTACGAAATATATTACAGAAAGTTTGCTGTTATTGTTTACAACACGCCCAAGAAAACTTCAAGTTATAGGGAAAAAAAATTTTTTTTGTTTTTCAAACTGAATGCCCTTTTTTATGTTTTCTATTTCTGGTGGTAGGCATCTACTTACATTACCATTTGCTGGTTTTATGGGGAAAAAAAAGTAGGCAAATGGCTTTCACTTATAAAGATCTTCTAAAAGAGAGAGAGTAGCTGACTGGAAAGGTTCTGGCTATAAACTGAACAGTAAAATCAAGAACTGAAAAAGCTGTAATAGAAAATTTTGTGTGCACCACTGCCAAAGCAGGTGATTCAACTTCACATTGTTCTTGAAAGAATGCTAGATTTTTAGACATCAGTAAATAAAACGTTAGTATTTTCATCCAAAATTATAAGAACCCCTTTATTTTAAATATTTCAGCATGATCTTTCCAATAAAAAATGAAATTATACAAGTATTCTTCACATTTTAATTCATTTTATAATTGTTATTTTCTCCTGGTGGAAGTTTTGAAAGGACATATATGCATTATCCCCAAGCAATTCTGAACTATGTAAATTTCTAATGCATTAAATGCATTAGAATACCTAATGTTGTCACATGCATAACTACACAGTATAATGGAAACAGGTTTTGGTTAAAATAAAGATCAGCATAAACATTGCTGTTTTTATCCTGACACCAATTAAGTACCTTCAAGATTAGCTGATGCAGTGTTATCACTGATAATTACCCAAAGTAGTTCATTATCACCAAAAAAATCATACTTAAACATTCAGTGTAATGTATCTGAAAAAGTATAAGCTCTTGTTGCTTGATGTTCAGAAAAATATACAGTAATGTAAATATTCTATTTAGGTGGCTTTCCCATCTAGCTAAGTTGGGGCCCAAATACTAACCTGGTATTTATTCTGTTCTGTGTGTTTTCTTATAAAAATGCTTATCTAGCACATGAGATACTGAACAAGTAATTATACATACATAGAAAAATCCCTCCAAGCACAAAGAAACACATAAGGGACTTTGAATAAGTAAAGCAAGCTATAGACTGTTTCTTCCTATAACCTCCTTTCAACCTATCAAACTAACCTTTTCCTCCTATCAACTCCTTCTCTTACTAATGAATGATAATTCAGTTTTGTAGTATTCTCTGAAGGTCATCAAATCAAAGAAAAAGTAATAATAAATAGCAGATTTCATCAGTTGTGACCCACCTTAACCAAACTTACAGTAGTTTGGTACAGGCTCCAAAGGAGGTGAAGACCAAGGCAGACCAAGAACTCCTCTAGGAAACCCACAAAGGAGCAGAGTGACCCAGTGAGCACCAATGCATACGAATCTGGAACACCGAACATGAGATTAATGTGTGGGTAGCAAGTATCTCCTGCAAGCCTCATTTATCAACGAACAAAGACAGTTGTGTGTACAAGGAGTATCATCGCTGCCTTTCCCACTGTATGCAATTTGACTACGAGCTAGCCACTTTATCCCATAAATATGACAGCCAAAGCGAGCCTCCTTTGAGCTCTCCCTGCCAGGCAGCGTGGCTGTGTGATGGTGACCTCCCCTTGAGCTGGGACGCCTCTCAGGATTGCTCCTCAAAGCAACGAGATTTTTCCACCAAAGACAGATTACTGGTTGAGCCCAATTCCAGTTGTCTCCAGACGGCAACTTCATGCACACCAGGTGACTCTCCCTTTGAACAAGGACACCTCTCAAAGTTTGAGATTCCTTACCTGAGACTAAGAGATCCTTCCTTACCCAAGGCTGTATTCACAACAAGTCTTTGATAATTAACTGATAGCATGCTGAATTAATACTAATGAAGTCCATGTGTCTAAATCCTTTAGACATAAACCATTGACCAAATCTGGGACTAACTCTGGATCCAGTCACACCTGAGATTCATCAGGAGTTTAGAAAGCCAGGGGGTCCACTCTGAATCTCGTGACTCAATTGGAGGGTCTCCCTTACCCTTTTACCCACTCTCTGTATAAATCATTCTCAAATGACTTTCCTTTCTGTATTTCTTCCACGTAGAAAGTAAGAGAGTGCTTTGCCATTGAACTTTGTTAAGTCACATATTTACAAATCCATATTAAAAACCCTTTTCTTAATACCTTTGACAGTGACTCTTTAAGTGATTTAAAACACTCATATGCAACTGTTGTAGCTCAAGTCATCTTCCATTAACATATAAAGAATATAAAAATGCAAACAGCCAAATCCTGATCTATTAAGCTACTCGGAATCAATGTAGATAGTTACTTTAAAGTTAAACATAAAAAACTGAATGCAGAATCATACATGTGAATTGGTCAGGTTAGGTTTTAAAGATTGGCTAGAAATAATTATCCATTCATTCTATGCAACAGTTCAGATTTTAGTAAGCCATAATCTTTCACGCTCATTACTGTACTGATGCTACAGACTGTTTAATTTCTAATCATAGGTCTTATTCCATCAAAAAAAAAAGGGGAGTGGAGGGGAGGGGTAATGAGAAGGGAAGGGGAAAGAAGGAAGTTCTGCCCTAAACACAGATTTTAAAAAGCGCATAGATAATAGCAGAATGACTGCAGTGATAATTTGCTATTTCAGAGCACTTCAGACATTAGAATGTTTTGCATGAGTAATTGAGTTTACCAAACATATAACTTATTTTAAAAATTCTCCTTTCTTTCCGTAAGTCTTATGTAGTTTATAGGAATAAATAAAATTTATTTTTCTATGTGTAAGTGTGAAGAAACATCTTTATAAGATTAAGATGGAAACACGCAGCTCTGATGAGTGCCTATAGCATACTAGCTAAATAAAATCTAGGCTCAAAAAATCCATAATGGTCTCCAAATGTCAACACAATGGCTTTCTATGGCCCAGCCATGACTTTAGAAGGAAGCATTTGATCATTTAATTATTCTTATAATGAAGAAAAATCAGAATAAACAACAGAAAAAGTATGGGATTTTTCATATAAGTAACATAATTGTAATTGCAGTTAGGTAGAACACATTGCACTGTATTTTTTTCAGCAGTTTTTACATTAACTTGTCCAAGTTCTATTCTCAGCACAGATCACAGTACAAAAATGATCAGGAAAAAAATGTTCAAGAGTTTAACACTCCTGAAAAGGAGAAGGGAGAGTTTGAAGTTTGGGTTATTGACATTTTCATTAGGAAATGTATTCCTTTGCCTGAAATTTTTTTCTTCTAACAATTACACAGATGAAAAAGTGACTGTAGAGCTGGCGGTGGGGTGAGTCAGGGAGAAAAAAGAAGGTGTCAGCTTGAATTTCATGTTTACTATGTATATTTTGCAGGTTTAGAACACCAGCAATCTGTTACAAGACTTGCTAGAAGGAATTACTTGGGTAATTGGATATAGCCAAACATTATATGTGCTCAAGAACATATGTTTGCATATACGAAGGTCCTTCTGAAAAAGCTGACACCGTGAAGCATGTTCTTTGTTAGCAATTCTATCCTCTCTATGCATGGCTCACTGAACTCATGTTGAAGCAACTTCATGTCACATTCTAGAAGTAAAGAAAAATTTTTAGAATGTTATGCAGAATCATTAAAACTCTTTGAAATATATGTTACTCCATATGTCATGACTGCTGTGAGTATAAAAGTACTTTATGTATGTTTATCATATTTTAAAATGTTAGGCTTTAAAGTTAAATGTTAGACCTTTTCTGGATAGTTATATCTATCAAAAAGCTGGGAATATCTTATTTCAAAAGGTATAAACCACTAATTCTGAACTCAGCAGCTAGATTTAACTGATTTATAGATTGTGGCATGTCTCAATTCTCTGATCTGGGTATGTATGCAGTTTGGGAGAAGGAGGAACTGATTCTCTGTAAAGCAGAACCAGCTTCGGAATTATGTCTCTAGGGACCTCAGATTGATCAGTGCAGGGTAATGCAGAGTGAGGAATGCACCCAAGGTTATGCATCAGTGAGAGCAATGTTTTGTTTTACCCTCTGCTCTTGGCCTGGTGTCAGCTCTACCAACAGAACCTCTGTGTTGCAGGAGAAAATAGCAATGTGATTGTGACCAGCCAGCAATGTAAGATTTATTAAAGGTGAGGTGTAGAAATGAAAGCGTTGATTTTTAGTGGCTCTCAATCAGTAACCAATTTAAAATTAACAAGGTGACTCAGTCGAATATGTTGCAATCAAATAGTGACTTAGTTACAGGTTTGCGGATGGCAAGATTCACATTAACTTACCACAGGAAATCCTATATATATAAGCATAGACTCAACCACAAAACACATACACATATGCAGACAGACAGAGTTATTTGGATCCAGTGAAATATATACCCATCCACATTCGTGTTAGAGGGGTAGATGAAAGCGAGGCCAACCTATATTTAAAATTGCTTTCCAGAGTTTAGAGCGAAACTCACAATGCTCCGGCAATCTCAATGGATGGTTATTGAGCCTCGAGAAGTCTGAGTTCGTCTGGGCCTTTCGCATAGTTTGTACCTGAGAGGTGTCCCAACTCGGGGGAGAGGCTGGACAGAGCCCCTGTGGCCCAGGAGAGCTCAAAGGGTCTCACCTTCGGATCACTATTTATAGGGTCTGAGATGATTGACTTTCATGGGATATTTTCCCACTCTAGCCCACCTCAGATGTCAAAACATTCTGTTTTTTTTCTGACAGTTGCGCAGGGCCAAAATTTGTTGATTGCTGAAGTTTGGTATCACCCCGTTGTTGGCCTCGACTGAAGTACAGATATCTGAGGTTATCATGACCAAGCATGGACGTACCAGGCTATCAGATGGTAACTATCTTCCAAGTGATAAGGCGAGCACTACAAGGCTGGGAGAGCGGGGCCCAGCACGCCAAGGAAGTGCTGTAATGTTCTGTTCTGCCATCTTTCGCAATCTGTGCCTGACTTACTGTCACAGGTTAGTACTATGAGGCTGTTATATCTGAAAAGGTGTCGCGACTACACGGGTTTGGAGGCAAGGTAAACCCACACAAACCTACACGAATGGCTCTTAGGGCTTTGCTTAGGTGAAGGAAAAGGAATGTGATACACAGGGCTTAACTTAAGGGAGGTGAGAAACAGAAACGTTTTAATACCGACCACAAGCTAAACCATAAAGCAATCATTTAAATACAAATAGGACTGGAAGGAGAGAGAGAGAGAGGGAGAGATTGATAAATACATAAATAGTCATCTACAAGTATAATACAGTCTCCCATTTCGACCCACATCTCCCATTTACAAACAAAGAACCTGCCACGCAGTCGCACCACCGGGAGTGTGGAGGGGGGAGAGGAAAGAAAGTCATTGTCCGTCCCCTCGCAAAGTTTTCAGTCCAACAAAAACTTCTAGAGCAAACCTTCATGCAGGAATGTAGTCCTTCTTCCTCCGGGGTAGCTGGGAAAAGACTTGAGTGCACCAGGAGCAAAATCACGAGGATTCTGGCTCTCCCCATCTGCAGGGCGGGAGACGGACCGGACTCTCAGGGAATGCCTGTGGGCTTCCTGCGTGGCATGCGGGAGCTCCAAGCGGAGCCGTTAGAACTCTCGTCTCTTTTCCCCTCGTCAGTGGTTTCTGTCCCTTTGATGCAGGATCTGGGGGCTTACAGTTGGTTTTACCCCTTATCGGGTAGAACTCGGGTCCAAAAGCCACCCCTGCCAGCAATTGGCAGAGCGGAAAGGTCTACCTGCTTCGCAGAAGGAGTCTTTACTGCTCCAGGGGCACTGAGGTAACTGCGGATGGTTTTCTCTCTCTGGTGAAGCTTCACAGTCCTGGCGCCATCTTAAAACTGTGACACTTACACTGGGTTGGTTCATGGCATAGGAAGCGGTGGGGTTGTGGGAAGGAGAGAAACAATCTCAGGTCTCAAGTGGGCTTTGAGTGCCAGGGGGACCATACCACCACACTCTGTCTTCATGCAGTTGTATTAACTAAGTATGGAGTCAATGTCATTCTGCCTGGTCTCTGTGCTAGTGAAGTGCATATATGAATCTATTTTTTCTTCAGTTTTTCTTGTCCTGTAGATAGCTACACTTGTTTCGTACACCATTTTCAATGACTTTTTGCTAGCACAGCTTTAAGTGGTTCACTGGATTTTACCAGCTTATCGCTCCACAGAGCAAAAAGTAAGAATTTTTTTTGCAGTTACATTTCCTTATACTTGAGACCCGTAAACTTTCTTTCTCTAGATTAATCCCATTATTTGCTTTTTTTACTTCAGCTTTTTTAGCATCTTGCTCTGCAGCCCTTTGTACAAAAGATTTTCCTGCAGCACACAGTCTGTACTTCAGCTAAGCTTGTTAATTATCTCGTCTGCTGATATAATAATTCTTTCTCATGTAGATTCCAACATTTTAGTTTAATTGCTCTATAAAGAGTGGGGGAAAAGGGAGAAACTCAGACGATCTTGTGCACCTAGCTGGACAGAAACCATCATGATTAACAAGTATATGATGAGAAGTACATGGCTGATGTGCCTCAGCAATGACTTGCTTCCTCAGCTATGAGTTTACTTAAAGAAGATTGTACCTCACTCCAAAGCCTATATAAGAGTCCATTACTAGCAAATGCTGGCTGATAACAAGCCAGCGCAAACACGGGAGCTGCAAAGGGAACTCTACTGTTGCAGTGTTTTGTTGTGCAAAATCCTGCCAAGAACCAGAAATATTTCTTGTACTGAAGATCTTCCTGGAGGTATCTTTGCTCTTTGAGCCAGTGACTACATCTGACCCTTAATATATTAAAATTCTGTAAAATATTGCCATAAGGAGGGTTGGAGATTTTGTCAATAATCTTCAAACTGCTATAATGATACTTATTTAACTTTAAGGCATCTTCTAGGCATATATAATGGGCTGATATTATACTACAAATTGTACACAATTTGTTTGCTGAGCAGATAATCCGGTACTGTTGTAATTTATTTCATATAAAAATATAAAAATGTAAAAAAAAGAATGAATGACAACTATTATCAGTTGTAAAAGACTTTACTCAGGAAGATATTTGTGAGCAAAGCAATGGCCTTAATGATGCCCAGCTGGCACACCAACCCCTAGTATTGAGTATCAGCAAGGCTATCATCACAAACATATTCAGAAGGACTTGGAAACTATCATCAAATGTGGGCTAAGTGTTTAGTTGGGGACGTCCCCAGGTCTCATGAGTTCCTGAGAGGAAATATGAAGTGCTAAATCTCAGTTGCTTCAATAGCATTGTAACATGCAGAACAAGCTTTTGCCAAGGCTGAATGGAGTGCTGACTCACATAAGGGCCAAGGTATTAATTTAATAATCTGTTAAAAGGAATATATTCCATAAAATTCTTTTCCTGTATTATTTTTGCTTTCATAGAAGAACTGCTTTTATTGATGTGCCAATCAGGTAAGTGTGAGAAACTTGTGGAAAGGAAAAGCCTAAAGAAGAAACAAATTGTTGAATAAAGTTTTCTTCATTTTCAGCAAGGAGGGAGGTTTATTGCCTACACCATAGAAAATCTGAATCCTTCTCTTGCTTAATCATACTTTGCCTGTATGACCTTGCATACATGAGTAACTCTGCTGCATGCCTCATCCTCTCCACCTGTTCAACATGCAGAATATTTGTCTGCACATGAGGAACCTAGCAAAGCTAAAATCATTCCCATGACTTCAAGATTTCTGAATTTCTGAACACATTTTTTGTGATGTGTTACTTAAAAGTCCAGGTTAGTAATTTCAATTCCTTTTTTTCCCTTTAATTTTAGTGAGTCATCAGCTATGTTTTCTGCGTAATGAAGTATAACTTCATTGTAGAAATCCTAATATCAAACAAAATTGTTATGCAAAGACTACAAAGGATATGCTTTTCAATAATTAGTCCTCCGTATGTATGTTCCTACTACCTGGATGGATATGCTTACTTTATTTAGAAGCTCAGAGTGGTTTTATCACACAGCTACAACTGGGATTTCAATGTTATTATATTAAGGCTAGCAAAACTTCTGTAAAATTTGATTAATATTCATAAACATATAAGTAGATATAAAATTATTTTCTTCATGGCTTATTAGAATCTACTAGAAAAATAAAAATGCTTATCTATACAACACCTTGCATCTATCTTACGTGAGTTTCCTCCTTTTCCCTCCTCTCCCCTGATTCTCATAACTGCAGGAGACCCATTTCATCATTGCCCAACAAATCAGAGAGGTAAAATTATTAACCTATTTTGCAATGTTTTAGATGAGAACACAAGCCAAAGTAATGAGTAATCTGGCCCCAAGTGGTATTTGCTTCAGATGCAACAAGACTGTAAGATCATTGTAAGAAATGCTGACAGAACTAAAACTCATGTGGGAGTCACAGGAATGGAAGCCAACGAGTTACAAACATACATAAGAAGAGAAGGTTGTTGGTAAGCTTTAGCAAACAATCCCAGGAAAATGCTAGAAACTGTTGCCCTATGTAATGTCCTTGATACTGCTAATTCTTTTACTTGTTAAACTCAGTTGCTCTTTTATTGCTTCACTGTTTTTTGTTGATTTTTTTTCTATAGAGCCGATTTTAGTTCACTTACTTTTGTCAAAGCTTGCTTTGTATTATAAAAAATTCTTATTAATTAAAATAAAAACATATGCCTAACCACACTCCAAATACAGTTACTGCTTTGGTGTTATTGAAACATTTTGGGTTTTCTATTTTTATTTTTATTAAGTATTTGCAGGAAACAGGTATAAGACTTTATACTTAAGAAGTCTCAAAAGCCATTCCTTCTTCAGTTCTGAGCCATCTACCACAAGGTAGCCATTTATTTCTGAGTGTTCTAGAGTAGTTTCTCCTGCACTAAGACTATTTATAGGGGAAAATGGAACATATGTTTTATTGGAAGCAAGATAGTTAAAATAGGTTTAAATAATTTGGTGTTTCCAGTACACAACACTTACAGCCTAAGTCTCCTTATACATAGACCTTTTTCCCTACTCTGCCAGTCTACAGTATATAAACAGCCCAGAAGAAATCTGCACAGGCAGAACCGGCTTTTTGAGAACAAAAGGTAAGTATTCAGCTTTGAACTTTCCAACCAGGATAAAATATTTGAGTTTCGCCTTGCCCTAACTCTCATGGTGTGGCTATGATGTAGAGCACTGTACCCTTGTTTCCAAGGATATAAAAGGCAGTGTACAAATCAGAGAAAACGTGAACACCGTTCTGTACTTAATCTGAGTCTGCACTAGGATGTGGGTAGTCCTAGAATTTCTCAGTCTAATTATATCTGACTGTAGTTAAAATTATACTTCTTTGCCTTATCTTTTCTCGTCCCTAGAACACCAATAAAGCAAATGAGAGTAAATTTTTCTAAATGTGGTGAGGGAAGGGGTAAAGTCTTAGAACAAATTCTTCACTGCTACTATAAGGACTACTTATTTGCCAGTGTACTACAGCATGCTACAAATATTATGCAAAATACAAAAATGAAAACTTAATGAAATGAAAACTTATGAAATGAAAACTTAAAGAAAAATATGGATACTGACCACAGTCACATTACCTCAAATTAACTCATTCCCCTTTTCTCTAGCTTATCTAGAAAAAGTTTGTAAATAAACAGCATTGGTCAGGGTACTGACTACTCAAAACAGAAGTTTTTCAATAGACAAGTTCTATAAACTCTGATGGTTAAAATCACTGGTAGGAAAAATGTAGAAAACACTGATTTAAAAGTTGTGATTTACAGGAGAAAAGGTTTTTTCCCCTATTTTTACATGGTTAAACTAAACTGGTTTTTCTTTCCATTTCCTTTGGGTTTGGTTAGATTATTTGTTCGATTTGTTTTTTGTCGAATTATTTTTTTCCCTGTAAATATCACTGAAAATAGCAATTATAATTTTCTTCTTCTTTTTTTTTTTTTTTTTTTTGGTTGTTATATGGGTTTGCTTTTGCTATCTACTTACTTTTTCCTAACATGACTGTTAGCATGGTTTTCGAGTGTGCTAGGGAGCAGGGCTACTCCACAAAAAAGGCTGAGCCATGAGCCAACAGGTGACCACAGCACAGGCACTGCTCTCACTACAGCATAGAGAGCAGGATGCTCATAAGAAGATCCATCAACAGATCCAGTTTTTCTGAGCTCTTTGTTGGTTTTTTAGTACATAGAAAATTATTCACATACTAATAGTACTCCATTGAGTAATCCTTTACGTTATGGTTCATCGTTAAGTGTTAACTGACCCTCCTGTAGTTCATAGGTATGACTAGGAACTTAACAGTATGTTTCAGCACCAGGAAACACATCACCTGATACACACAAACAAGTACAAAAATATTAGTGTAAGGCTTTGTCCCAGCAGCCTTCCAACCTGCATTAGGCTGTAGTAATCAGACTCCAGGTGCCACCTTACTCAATATTATTTAAATAACAATGGAGTATTGGATTGACCTGTATCTTCACACAATACTCATCTATTTGTACATATGCTTTTTTGGTGCACTTGAGAAATATAGTTCCTACCCGTTGCCATGGTTGCTGCCCGCAATCTTAATAAACTTCTTAAAGTGTTTTGAAGAGTGCTCAGAAATACCATCCTAGGCAGGCTGCCAGCTGGAAGGATATTATAAAATACTGCACTTGCTCACCAGGGGTTTCCCACAATATCTCTCCAGCTGGCAGCCTGCCCTGCTAGACAGAAGCCTCTAGGAGGGCAACACTGTACCTATTGCTGGCAGATTTGGTTTCACAGTAGGGGTGGGAATGTCCCAGGAAAAGTTTTTAACAATTCCTTCAAGCCTAGACATTTATGTGGTTCTATTTCCCCTTCAACATCTTTGTGCTTGATATAAATCTATTTAAAAAAATAAATTTAAAAATAACATTGAACTGAAATCTTCCCCAGTTTGTAGAAATCTTCACAGAATATTAAAATATCAAAAAATTGTCATGCTAGATTTGGGAACTGTAAATCTTCTATTGCTACAATAAATACGGTAATATTGTACCTCAACAGTAATCTGTAATGCAGATGTCAAATAGTTCCCTCAGATTTCATTGGTCAACTAAATTAACATTGATTGTCAGTGTTTTACTGTGAGCAAGAGCTGCATCTTCCTAAGTAGTTTAGGACCATAACTTTCACAGGAAAAACAACAAAATAGAAGGGTTTGTGTTTCACAAGTCATCCAAACTAATTTTCAAAATCTCATTCAAGGATCTGAAGAAGACTTCTTATTTGTTTACTTTTCAAAACAGTCTTAAGGTTTCTGACTGACTTTAGAAGGACCATAACAGAGATTTGTTGGGATACCTTTCATGAATGTAGATCCTTCTCCCTGAATAGTTGGACCTGTATTACTTTATTGAATGAAGTTTGAGCAAATAACAAAAAAAATTAAGAAACAAAAGTTGACCTGAGAAATAATCTTTTAAAATATAAATCAGAACCAACAGCTGTAATTCAGACCATTTCAAACCTTTCCATCTGTGGCTGCCAACAGAGCACAGATCTTGATAGAGAAATACAAGGGAGAAAAGCGTAACTGCCAAACTACGCACTTTCAAACATAATGATATTTAGTCATTGGTAACAGGGACCATTTTTTAATTCTGCGGAATGCTGTTGAGAAGACAATCTGAAGATGATAGAGAGTGTTGAAATTTCACAGAATCACAGAACCACAGAATTGTTTAGGTTGGAAGAAACCTTTAAGACCATCAAGCCCAACCATTAAACCAGCCAGATCACCACTAATCCATGTTCCTAAGCACCACATCTACACATCTTTTAAATACCTGCAGGATTAGTGACTGTCACGGAGGCACCCCCAAAACAGACAGCAGCAGCTATTCGAAAAACGTGGATTTATTGCAATCAAATTTGCCCAGGACTCCAACTGACCAAATTAAGTACAGGCTCAGATGTCAGTTGGGAATCTATTACTGCACATCAGATTACTGAGCACTCCAAGGAAGGTGAACCACAGCGTGCACACCTCACTTATATAAAGGGGGAATCTTCCACTTAGAGATACCAAGAGGGTCCCTCACCAACACCGGGGTGAGGGTCACTCAATCCCAGGGAGATATGCTCGGACATCTCCAGAATTATCCTCGACCGGCATCCCGATCTGAGGCGAGAGTCCCTGACTGCACTACTTGCTGCTCCAAGGAGAACCAACTCAAAACGGTTCTCCAGCAGGGCTCCATTTGTACCCTGGTCAGTGTGAGCTGTGGTCACTCGCAGTCAGCACAGACAGGAGGCAGCCAAGGGAGTCTAGACTGCGAGGAACTAGATAGCCCTGGGGTGTTTATCAGGTGCTTCTGCAGGGTTCTGTCTTTTATGCAAGCTCTGTGCAAGCAGTCAGGGTGTTTGCAATGCCGCAGTGACTCCACCATCTCCCTGGGCAGACTGTTCCAATGCTTGACCACACTGTCTGTAAAGAAATTTTTCCTAATATCCAATATAAACGACCCCAGTACAACTTGAGGCCATTCCCTTTTGTCCTGTCACTTGTTACTTGAGAAAATAGACTGACTCCCACCTCACTACAACATCCTTTCAGGCAGTTGTAGAGTGATAATCCCCTCAGTCTCCTTTTCTCCAGACTAAACAACCCCAGTTCCCCCAGCCACTCCTCATAACACTTGATATGTAGACCCTTTGCCAGCTTCATTGTCCTTCTCTGGACACACTCCAGCACCTCAATGTCCTTCTTGAAGTAAGGGGCCCAAACCTGAAAACAATATTTGAGGTGCAGCCTCACTAGCGCCGAGTACAGGGGGACAATCACTTCCCTCCTCCTGCTGGCCACACTATTGCTGATACAAGCCGGGATGCCACTGGCCTTCTTGGCCACCTGGACACACTGCTGGCTCATATTCAGCCAGCTGTCAACAAACACTCCCAGGTCCTATTCCAATGGACAGCTTTCCAGCCACTCCTTCCCAAGTCTGTACCATTGCATGGGGTTTTTGTGGCCCAAGTGCAGAACCCAGCACTCGGCCTTATTGAACCTCGTACAATTGGCCTTGGCCCATCGATCCAGTCTGTCCAGATCCCTCTGTAGATTCTCCCTACCTTCAAACAGATCAACATACCCACCTTAACTTGGCGTTGCCTGCAAACTTACCGAGGGTGCACTCAATCCCCTCATCCAGATCATTGATAAAGATGTTAAAGAGAACAGGCCCCAATACTGAGCCCTGGGGAACACTGCTGGTGACTGGCCACCAACTGGATTTAACTCCGTTCACAACTCCATGAATGAATGAACTGCATTCATTTCATATGAAATCAGAAAGGTTTGAATTCCTCTCTTGACCCAGCAAGAAGTTTTCACCATTTTCTCCAATTTGGGCAGATGCATATTCACTGAAAAACTTCATGATGCCATTTTCTTCAGCCCTTGGAGGTATAGCCCAGGTGTTTGTAGTAGAATTTCTGATCTGGCATGGATGGCAAGATTGAGCTATGAGTCAGTCCACTGCATATGAAACAAATATACCCAGTCTGGAGGACAGTATCTTGGTGTGAAATTTTACTATGTGATCCAAATCCGTAGAAGTATTCTGGGGCCCAAAAGGTGCTGAAAGGACCTGTTGATGTTTTTGCATGACTGATCACTTTGAAAGGTAATAGAAAAACCTGAGTGATACTTTCAGAATGAAATTTCTTATTCAGATTATTTTATATGTTCAGGTATATGTGAATTTTTCCTTTGGGATAGTGAACAAGCCCTTTGCAGTGATGGTACAGGCTATGTCAATCAAATACTAGAATTAGCAGTCCCCTGCTATCCAGCATGGCAGATGCATTCCCCCACAATTTTCCATAGAAGAATGAAAGTATTTCAGCCTCGTTATGAATGAAGAACCACTGGATGAGCCTCAGTAATTTGTCTTACTACAGAGAATTTACAGAATGGACGCAAGAGGCTTTTAACTTTTTATTTTCTTAATTTAGAAAAAAACAACGTATTTTATGAGTATGAAATCACTATTCTTAGCACTGTCATTGTACTCCATCCCACATTTTGTGTCTTTCATCACATCTGATTTTATTCTAGATTATAAATCATGGAACAAATATGTAGTTTGCCACAGAGATACTTACATGGATCCTAACTGTGGTTTCTGTGGGCTACCATTATTAGCCATTTTTCAAGAACTACTGCTCAAAAAAAAAAAAAAAAAAAAAAAATTTAGCTTTCTTCTTCACCTAAAGACTCAGTTTAAGAAGCCAGAGAGCTCAATTAAACTAATGCAATGCTTTCATGCTGAAGAACCTGGTATCAGGTATATTACTCAAGATGGCAGCCTTCAAAACACAAATAGTTCTACTGTTGTTCATAGCTGACTTATATGCAACAACTGGAGATATCTGGTGATTTTTCTTTTGTGTGTTTTTGCTACTTTGAGAACTCTGTGTGATATAGAAATACATGAGTCAGAGAAGGAGGATATACATTTGCAAAAGTAGCCAAGGAATAGCATAATTGCATGATTTCTGGGTACATTCCATTTACACCGATTTGTTTAAAAGAGTACTCAGTGGAGTTCTCCTAAGTGCTATACAGCAAAAAGTGGGAGAAAGTAGCACAGAAGTTGAATGACACCAGTTACTAAATCATTTTATTTACAGTGTTATACACTAGGACTTGCTACACCTTAGGGCAGGCAATTAATTTTATAACATAAATATCAGAGAAGTCCTACATCTACAGAGGACACCTCCTGAGTTAATCTTCTGGATGGTTCTGTGGGGTCTGTGGTTAGAATCCTAAAAAATCTAATGCAGAGTGACATGGAACAATCTTATTTAAAAATACATGACAAAGAATAAAGACTTTCCCTCCAAAAATCTGAAAGAATGGTCCTAAAAATATTGGACATATCAAAGAACACTACCTTTAAATTGTACAAATTATTAATAATTATGAGACAGAAATTGACACTGAAGCAGTTACCTTGATCATATCCACTAAAAAAGAAAAGACAAAACTCCTACCTTAGCACATTCATTTTCTGTGATTATTAAACTGAACTGCTTGAAAACTCTTTGGAATTTTCCAACATGATTTAACTGCATAACTGTACTATAATTACAAGAAGATTGATTTAAAATGAGTTTAATAAACTGTTAATAATTATGCATTCTGGCACCTCTGGACCACCAATTCTATCTCTACAAAGACTGAAATAATTCACTTAATTTACTTTAACCTCCTTATTTGTTATTTTATATGTTTTCATACTTAAATATTTCTCTAATATGAACTTTATTTTGTTCATGTTAGAAGAATTTTCTGAGTTCAGACACTTTCAGAAGCTATTGATATAAAGCCAAATAATTAAAACTTTCCCATAAGCAAACACAAGATACTTGAAAACTGGCTTTCATACAATTTCTTTTTTTTCTTTATTTTTCATACATTTTCTTTTTTTCTTACAACTTTCTGAGAAAGGCATTTCAGTATAATATTTTCAAGTTTAAATTCAAACCTACTGAATTTTGGAGAAGCAGTTAGAAAGATATCAACAGATGTTTGAGATAAACCTTGTAAGACTATTCTGGAGGTGATTTTGCTTTGTAAAAACTGCTAGTACTTAGAAATAACTAAGTCAACAGTTAACAAACTAATCATAATAGTAAGGCTTCCTTAAGGTGAAAAAAATCAGTCTTTATTAGTCAAGAATTTAAAATACTACACACTAAATAATTTACAGTCTTATCAGAAAAAAGAAAAGACGGAAAGGATCCATTAATTTATATGTCATCACGTAACTAAAAAAATGTATCCTAATGCATACACACAGGAGGATCAAATTAATGCTGTAGAGGCATTAGGCTTGTTCTTCCCAAGAGTGAAGTAAAGCTTCTTAGCTATCATGCTGTCCTGGGTTCGGCTAGGATGGGGTTAATTTCCACAACCAGGGTAGCCAGACCGAACCAGCCAATAGAACATTCAATACCATACAGACATCATGTCCAGTATATATAAGGGGGGGCTGCAGAGGGTGAGCAGTTTTAAAAAGTCAGTGGTGGGGAATGGTGTGGCTTAATAGAGAGTATATGGAAGGTACACACCAAGGGGTATCCTGTGGTTTTACCTACATGACGATGGAGAGGACATGAGGAATTGGGATGAAACGCACTTTGACACTAGAGGCCCAAATGCATCAGTTGCAAGGGAAAACAATCACAAAAGGGGATTCTCTCAAGAAAAATCTTGCCCCAGTTTCCAGTGAGAAATTCCTCAGACAGGAGGGCTGATCTTACTCCTGATCCTCTTGAAGGGACTTCTAAGACATTTGCACAAGAAGTGAGTGACTCCAATCAGGATTAGAGGGGCCCTGCCTCCAGCCAGGTGGAGGAAAGGGACAACTGGGTTTATTGGACTGTGTGGATCTGATGACCTGACACATCAGATCCCCAGGAGCATAAGACCCCAGTCAATAACTGGCACACAGTGTACCTTAATGCCATCAAGTTATGAAGGGGCAGAACCCATCTGTATTTCTGGGGTGACAGAGGCATCCCAACAGCTCACAGAATGGAAGCTGTGGTGAGCCTCACTGGGAATGACTGACATAAACACCCCACTGTGACTGGCCCAGAGGCTCCATCCATCCTTGGCATAGACTACCTCAGGAGAAAGTACTTCAAGGACTGATGGGCTTTTGACATAGCTGCCTTGGAGACAGAGGAAACTGAACAGTTGTCCACCTTACCCAGTACTTGGAGTACCCTTCTGTAGTAGGATTGCTGAGGTTTGATGAACAGCAGGTGCCAATTGCTATTACAATGGTACACCGGTAGCAATACTGCACTAATTGAGATTCCCGGATCCTCATCCATAAGCTGATCCATCAGTTGGAGAGGCAAAGAGCAAGACATGCTCACCTTTAACAGTCCTATTGGGTGCTAAAATCTAATGGAGAATGGAGACTGACAGTAGAGTCTTGTGGCCTGAATGAAGTCACACCACCACTGAGTGCTGCCATGCAAGACACATTAGAACTCAAGTATGAACAGGAGTCAAAGGCAGCTAAGTGGTACACCACAACTGATAATGATAATACATTCTTTATTCCTATGGCACCAGAGTGCAGACCACAGTTTGCTTTCACCTGGAGAGGCATCCAGTACACCTGGAATCGATTGCTCCAGGGGTGGAAACCCAGTCCTGTGATTTGCCATGGACTGATTCAGTCTACAGTAGAAAAGGGTGGAGCTCCCAAACATTTGCAATACGTTGATGACATAGTTCAAATAGTTCAAACCCTGCTGAAAGCCCGCTTTGCCATAAAACAACGTTAAGTTAAGGGACCTGCAAAGGAGATAAATTTTTAGGAATAAAATGGCAAGACAGTCATGAACATACACAAAACATTCCAAAAATATATAGTGTGTTTGTTTTAAGCAGCTTCAGAATGTTGACAGAATATTATTATATCAATAGAATAACTATTAGTGTTTTAGCAATAGCAAGCACTTATACCAACACTATAAATGGTGCACAGAAAATTATATTTAAGTGTTGTAAAAATATATTCCAGAGATTAACTTTAGGACCTTAACAGAACAATAATTTAGAAGTTGTTCATGTCTGGGAAGTTATTCCTAGCTTCTGCCATATTAAAGCAAGATTTGATAAGGAGAAATCTTGGCAAAATCCCAGTTCATTTTCTGATTGCAGATATTGGGGTATGATCTTGCCAAAGTTTGTTGAAACAAACAGAGATCAACGCTTGTTTTCTTTTCTACTTTTGCTAAATATACGAATGTTCCAAGTACATAACACTGTCTAGTGAAATCACTATGTGTGAAATCACTATGTGTGAAAACAACATATTTGAAATGTGATTAAGTGATTAAGACATTTTCTTTCAACAGCTTTTCAATTAGAAAAATGGTCATTTGTTAAAAAAAGAAAAAGAAAAAATGATGGGAGAGAAAGCATTTTTCCTACTGCTATTTTGCAGTGCAAATGTTTCTATTCTGCTACAGGATGGATTTTTAATGAAAAAACAAGATAAGATGGGGAAAATATTTTCCTTTTGTAAAAAGAATGTAATTGTGCCCAAAAGAAGGAAAAAAAAAAAAGTCAAACTACTCTGTATTTTAGTTGGTTTGGATGCCTTGTGGATGATTCCACTTTGAAGTATTAAAGATTATGTTCAATTATACATTCAAAATTACCTCAGCACTAGGGAAATAAAAGGGTACAAACTGAAAATAGCCAGTAGTTGTTGGACAAACCATAGGAACGGTGATAACAGCAGGCATCCAGTTTGAAAGCCCTCACTTAACAATAACAGAGACTTGATCTGATCTGATGACTCTTGAATTCTTTTTTTATGCAGTGGAACAGATTCACTAGGACAAGTAGGGATCAGGCAACTTTGCCCTTAACTGGTGCATCAATCTCTTACTTTTTAGGCAAGATGAGGTTCACCAGTCTTCCACGCTTCTACACTCCAAGATTTTTGTATTCTCTTGTCTGGCACCCTTTTTTTTTTACTGTTAGTATCCCCGTTTCTCCCTGTTGACAATCACCATGTTGTATCAGTATAGGGGAGCACAAAGAGCAGGGGCTGCTCCACAACAAACAGCAACCAAGAGTGTCCACAGCACCAGCAGGGCAGTGCCCTTACCAGCTGGGGTGGACCGGTCAGTGTGCTGGTGAAGGAGTCCAGCAACAGTCTCAGACAACGCAAGGTGATGAATGAGGCACAGGGTCTATGCAGGGAATCCAGTTAGGAGCAGTAGCAGACAGGATTAAAGACAGGACTCGAGGCAAGATACAGCATACATATAAGAGGTCCTTTCAGGAGACAAGCTACCTACAGTGTAGGTCTGAGATCCATCCAGGAGACAGGACCATAAACAGGATAGGTACTTTTAAGCCACGGCCCAGGCAAGTGAGGTGGGAGATCAGGCCTCACCTTCATTGAGTCTTCTGGGCCCTAAGGCAGATGGTTTAGGTGGAAGCCCCAGGGGAGTCTGGTCAGGGACGCTGAGACCTATGGGTATCTTAAGAGCTCTAACAACCATAGCCTTTAAGCTGCTTCATGCTACCACAACTTAGGAATTCAGCCAAACAGGTGTCTAGTGAAGCTAGACTTGGAAACAACATGAGTCTAACTGTACTATCAGGTTTCTTAGCTCAGGCATCAACATAGATTTGTGTAGATACAAACATGACTTTTATCAGAGCAGTTGTTAAGCTCCAAATGCCTAGTTTGTTTACTAGCCAAAATTCTGCTTTTGATAATACTGAGAACTCTGCAAGTCCAAGGAATGCTAGAGCAGCAAGGGACTGAGCTTAGGCCGAATGTTTGTCAGTGCCCACAAGACAGTCTGTGTCCCACTTCTGCTGGAATTCTCACAGGTGGAATTACCAGGTTGGCTTCTATTCGAAGCGTGGCCAAATAACTGGGAGAGGAATTACTAGTAATAAATGCATTTATGGGCTTTTTAAAAAAAAGTTGCAGCTCTCTACTTGGACATGGAAAGAAAGACTATGGAGAAAGTAGTAAAATCGTTTTCAGTCTTTGCCTGAACACCAAACTGTTAGATGGCCATAATGTGAGCTCAGCTCTTGTGAAAGATGTGCAGACTGCAGTGCAGTGCTGCTTAGAAATACCATACAAATAGTCTTTTAAATGAGGTTGACTTATTTTCATGCCCAGCTGACCGATACCTTTTTGTTTTAACACAACAAAGACTTCATTCCCTTTGGAATTATCTGTGATTTTAATCCATCATGGGACAGAGAAAGTTATAATGAAAAACATTTTTTGCTGAAAAGAATACAGAAAAAAAGAATAAACGTCTGCCCTCATTTTTCCAATATAGGGCCTATCCATTCCTCTGTCGCAGAATTCCAAGTCTATTTGTCATCTCTACCACTCAAGGTTTGGAACATTGGCCTAAATACTGTTTTCAGAAACGTGTCAAATGCTACTAAGCCACCACAGCTAATAACTCCACATGTAAGACATGAGGGGTCATTTTTCTTTTTTTTGAAATAGACCACTCTATCTCTCATCATACAGACAAAAAAAAATCATGTAAAAGACAGGTATACTTGATAAGAAATCAAGAGAAAGAGCATCATTTATCTTGAAAATAAAAATCGTTAAAAGGCAACATTTTCTTATCAAGTTTTTGTTCCTTTTATACTCTGACTTGACAGAACGAAATGATTGCCAGATAAAAAGTATTATTTGTGACACGTTATAACTTAAATGTATGATTTTATGCATATTTTCACTATATATTTCAAGAGACCCATTGTATTAGCTATATGTCAATTTATTTACATTTACAACAGTTCTAAAACTATAAGATTATAACCTAAAATAACCTTATTAAAATTTTATCAAATTCTTTTAGGATTTACGTCTCTTTAATAACAAAAAATACCTAAATTTTCGTATTGTCAGAAATTATCTATTATGTTTCATAAACCAAAAAATGAAATTAATTTAAATACATATATAGAATTATCTCTGTATCCTCACCTTCCCAGAAAGATCTGAGCCATGCCATTTTGAGCAAGACAAGACATCATCACTATAGCATTTGGCAGTAGTGAGATGAACAAGCATCTGAGGTGGGACCAAGATTTTCCAACAGTGGATTTTCCAATGCCATTAGACACAAAAGCACTTGAGGCTCTGTAGTTTTCCTGTTGTCACTGCTTCATCCATACTGAAACATTTATCAACTGTGCATGGGACCATGGTCTGCAAAGATAAATATTTCTCCCTTGATTTATCAAAAGAAGTGTTCGGGAATAAAACAGAGAACAGATTAAAACAAGTATCAACGGAAAATCTGTAAGTCCTTTACAGTCATTGGAAAGGTAATCATCACTTAAAAGGCCGAGGTTTAATTCCAGAAGAGCAGTGAGGTACGCATCAAAAGGGTAAATTCCTCCATAAGAAACTCAAAAGCAGCAGTGTCCTTTTCAAAAAATAGAGGTAAGGAAAGAGATTAATTTAGCAATGTACTTAGAAGATCAAAGGGCTCATTTCTATTCGATTTGATTTTTATTTGTCTTGAATTATATACATCAAAAAAGCATACCTCAGCTTAAGAGAAAGAGAGTAAAAAAGCCGAAGCACTGAAATTAATATCAGGGAAACAGAACAGGAAACAACTTCAAGACCAATAAGTAGCTATGACTTTTTCTGCTATAAAGATAAACATTTTGACCTTTTTAAAATATGACTACTGGAATTGCAAGGGCAACATAATCAGGGCACTTTCAAAGGACACAGATTCAATGCAATAAATTGAAGAGTTCTCAAAGAGTTGGAAAAAAGTGGAACTAATAAAATGTTAAACCATGATTTACTTTTTTTTAATAATCTTGGCCATGTTAAATTCAAGCATTAGAACAATGATAGGTTTCTGTACATTTGATAGTAAAGTTCAAAACTTATTTGAATTATCAATGCCATGGAAACTGTTTTTCAAGGTCTGTCTGTACAACGCCATTGCTACTGTAAATGTAACGCTAGCATAATCTTATTGCTAAGTATATATATCTTATTGCTGCCTACCTGTATCTTAATTTTTAAGTGATGCAGTTCCAAGAAATCCTTACAAGATTACAGAAGATATCTTAACAGAAATACCATGCTGCTCTGAAAAAAGCACGAAAAACTTTAGCTTGTGTGAGAAAAATAGCATTTAATGTGACACCTATTTAAAAAAAAAAAACAAACCAACAAACTAGAAAAATGTGGGCAGGGCTGACTTGAACAACAGCTGAGAGTATTTTCCTTTTCCCTGAGGCAAATTACTGATGATTTTGAATTCTTTCCCACCCACTTATATATTGGCCAGGATGTGGGCCTGAAGTTGGGCTTGGTTCAGTGGGGCTCATGGCTGGTTGGACATGTTGACCAGCCCTGCTGCAGGGTCACTGGGACCATCTGAGGCCATTACTTAATGTTTTGTAAGTAAAGTCAATGTTTATGGAGTAATGTCACCTTAAAGTTTCAGCTCTTAATGTATGTGTGAAATCTAACTTTTATTGTCTCTACTATAAAATAGGAAGTGATGTTTTCAATTAGGTAAGTAATGTTATTATCTGAGGGGAGTTAAATAGCTTAGAATGAAATCCAAATAGACCAGAATACTGAGTAAGAAAGTACTTCTATTATGCTGCAGAACATACTTGAGACTCAGATTTAAGCATTCTCCTGATTAAAAGACAATAGAAGAAAAGATGACTACCAGTGAGGTAGGTACTCTTGTTCCATACTATTACCTTCTTTCTCCTGGCCCTGTTTTCCACATCTTTTACTCTGTAGTAGAAAGGCTAGCATATCTCATCTGCCTAGGGGCTGCAGCAGTTTAGTTTTTACTCCTTTCTAGGAAAAATAGTGACATCTCCCAAAAAAGCATAGAAACTACAAAGCTAAAAAAGATTCTGCAGTGGGGGGTGAAATATTTTGGGTCTTACCAGGAAAAACAAAGTTCAAATTCACTTATTTGCAGTGTTTCATGGTAAAAATATAGATTTCTTGATACAGAAAACAATGCAAGTATGATTCTTCAGCCTAGTTATTGGAGTCCTCACTAAAGCAAGGATAACCCCAGATTCTAATTCATGCTCTAGTTATTTGAATGGCTTTTTAAAAAGAGATTTTACTTGCAAACATGCTAATTCAGAAGTTTCTATTCTCTCGAGGAGCAGCTTTATTCATCCTTGCTTACCCTTGCTTTTTCTCTAGCTTCTAAAAGCATTAACAAGAACACCTTATGTACTCATCAACCTACCTAATCCAGAACAAACTGGCAACTCAAATACTCCTCTGAGAGTTCTTTATTTCAGGCAGAAATACAAATCAATGCCAAGTCTTTCACATTCTTGAGAATGCTTTAACTGCTAAGATAGTGTACAAAAGTACTGTCTATTCTGGGACAAGAATGTTGACACAACTATACTGATTTTGTCCAGGTAGAGTTAATTTTCTTCATAGCAGCTCATATGGTGCTCTGTTTTGGAGCTGTGATAACAGTATTGATAATACTCCAACATTTTAGCTATTAGTGAACAGTGCTTACACACCATCAAGCCCTTTTCTGTTTCTCATGTTGCTCCCCACCAGTGAGCTGGCTGGGGTTGCACAAGAATTTGGGAGAGGATACAACTGAGACAGATGATCCCAACTGACCAAAGGGATTTTCCATACCATGTGTCATTACACTCAGCAATAAAAGAGGACTTTTAGAGTTACAATGTTTGTATTCCCAACTAAAGATTACATGTGATGAAGACTTGCTTTCCTGGAAATGCCCAAACATTTCCTGCCTATCCATGGGAAGTAGTGAATTAATTCCTTATTTTGCTTGGCTTGGATGTGCAGCTTTTGCTTACTTATTAATCTGCCTTATCTCAACCCATGAGTTTTCTCATTTTTTCCCCTTTCCGATTCTCTCCTCCATCCTGCTGTGGGGGAGTGAGTGAGTGGCTGCATAAGGCTGAGCTGCCTACTGGGTTTGACCCACTACACACAAGTTATTTGAGTAACACTGCTCAAGTAATGCCATAAGCAATTGTATAATTTTAATGTCAATGAAAATAACTTCACTATCTAGAAGATATTAAAATTCATCAATAAAAGTTAAGAAGCACTTAGGAAATTGCTAGAAAGTAATATATAAAGTTGGCAAATTAAAGAATTTCACAGGGAAAACACTACGCAGAAGTCTTCCATTTACTAAGGAAAACAAAGGAACAAACTGATGAAAAAGCACAGAGGGGAAGGATCAATTCTCTCAACCTGCTGGCAACAGTTCCCTAACGCAGCCCAGGGTAATTTATTCGATTATAAAATATCAAGGATGTTATTTTCTGATAAAGTGTGGCCCTGTAACTATGATACTTTTAGTGCAACTGGTCAAAGATCAACTGAACTAGTGTCACAATTGTTTCTGCATTGTAATTCCAATCGAATCACAAATCTGTTCTGCAATGGTTGCTTTAGCATTCGGTTTAGTTTCTTTTTCTTAAAATCATGCCAATATTCTAGCTACATCATCTTATCCTACACTAAATAACTCCTCTCTGACTTAACATTTAAATACATTGTCTATTTGTAGTCTGCTAATTCTTCCTGCCCTTTATCATTGCTGAGTCAAGTTATACATACATTCTTCTTTTTATCTTTCCTCAGAAATAAATCCCTCAGTCTCCTTGATAGTTTTTTTTTTTGCAGTCATCAGAACTTCATTAAGTTTGTAGATATCTTTTTTTAGAATGTAATGTATATTATGAAATGCAATATTCAAATTATATTCTTTCCAGAACACCACAAAGCAATAATTGTTTCCTTGGTTGTTGAAACAGTACCAAAATCTTTGCTACCTTCTGACCATTTTGTGCTCATTATGCAACTTGAATAACCATAATAAACCTCCAAGCTCCTTCATAACACAAGTGTATCTCTCTCTATTTTCTACTTTTATGGTTTCTTATCTGGCTCATAAAATGACAAGCATTGGAATGCCAATGAAGGAATCTCTCAGAACTGAACATCAGTAATCAAGGCAAAGCACAACAGAAACCGCTCTTGCAAACATGTCGCCGCTCTTATGCTATGTTTACATTCAAAGTTTGTATCAGACTTTGTAGGTTTTGTAGTTTTCATAAAAACTACATAAGTTTCTTCAAATTGTTAGTAGCATAAGACCCAAGTTTATCAGGTTTATTTCCCCTGCTATTATGAACTACATTGTAGGATAACATCTTTACGAGTTTATCAAGCTCTGGCTCAAAAGTGTCCCAGCTTCCTGTCCTACGTTGCAAACTACTCATAATCGTAAGACAGGGATAAAACCTACTACCTCTGTTTTGCAAACATGGAAATGAAATGTACAGATTCTAAGAGATTTTCTGCCGGACACAAATAATAGAATAGAGATGGCCATCTCAGAGGTACAGAACTAGTACTGTCTGGGTTGTCTATGCTAGAAATATGTCCTGGTTTCACTGGGATAGAATCATAGGGCAGCCATGGTATATAGGCTGTTAGCAGGTTGGACTCAGCTGGGAGCTTAAGTTGGAGGGGCAAAAGCCAGGGCGGCTGATCCAAGTTGGCTCACGGGTGTATCCCAGACCATAAACATCAAGCTCATTATAAAGCAGGAAGTTTTGCAGAGGACAGTTCCTGCTTGTGCTCTTGCCTGTACTTCTACTTCCTATCCCTGGAGAGGCTTGTTCATCATTCTGCTGCCAAGGACTTCTTTCCTGTTTATTGTGATTGCCATGCATTCCCTCGCCTGACTATAACTTTGTATACTTTTTACTGGCTTTAGTATTAGCTTTGCAGATTCATTAAATCCATTTTTATTTCAACCCAAGAGTATCCTCCTCTTTTCCCAATCCCCTGTCTCAGCTGGGGAGGCGTCACCAGGTAACAGAGCAACTGCTGTAGTTTAGCCCTGGATATGGGCTAAACAGACAATTTGCTATGTAAAAAATGAATTAATGAAATGTACTAAAAATAAGTAACTCTACTGGTTTTATTTTCTAACAGCAGTTTAATTATTAAAAAATGCATATGGTAAGATGCACAAATAAGATAGAGCTATTAATAATGATATGAAAACCAGGTCTAAACTATGAAGGAGTGGTAATTTTTTCTGTTAAAACTATTCGCATTAGAATTGCACAATGATAGTAAAAAGTATTCTTTTAGCTGTCTTCTAAATCAGATTACAAGATTCTGTATACCCATGCAGTCAGAATATACAATATGAAGTGGCTATCTTTAACGTCAATGTCTTCTCTTTAAGTTAATGTAAAGATGAAGGAAGTCTACAAAGTGATTATAATTAATCCGTATACCTGGCAGTACAAGACACTTGCTGGCAGGGCAAAGAATTTAAGATTATGTCATAGTTAATAATTTTGCTGTATTCCTTACACTCAGGGGGAAAAAAAAAAAACAAATTTTTGTCAGATTCTAAACCCCTAAAAATATTTTATGTTTTCAATCTGAATAGAACCTTTGTAATATAAAACA
Source organism: Bucorvus abyssinicus (assembly GCA_009769605.1). Lineage (NCBI taxonomy): Eukaryota > Metazoa > Chordata > Aves > Bucerotiformes > Bucorvidae > Bucorvus > Bucorvus abyssinicus. Next base: position 22,052,096 of record CM020026.1, read on the forward strand.
TAAAAATGTTCTTTTTTAAAAAAAGGTCTGTGATCATTTTTCCATCCTTTTCAATGAGCTGTAGCCCATCAAAAGGCTAAGTTTTATTATGTCAAAAGTGAATTTGCCATTTCTTTCTCTCCAGAAGCTTCTGTTTTCTTTGTTTAACATCTATGATGACACCACCATAATCCCTGTCATACCTCTAAGGTTGCGATTGCCTTCTGTTTGCTTTCTTTTATTTGTCATGTAAGCATAAGGTATTTTCAACTCTTACACAGCCTGTGACATATTAAGTCCACTCTAGTTCATACAATCATTAAGACAATTTTGTTCATCATTTTGATATAACTCCCTCATCTTTTATCTCTATTTCCCCAAACACATTCAATTGCATCAGCCTGGGTCTCTCAGGATACGTCTTTCTTTTCTCACACAATTCCACTCCTTTTTGCTTATGCTTTCTATGTTATGTCATTCTCTTCTACTAATATTTTGCTCTACCAGTGATACCAAAACTTTGGTTCTTCCAGCTGCTGCTCATTTTTTTCAAAAACTTCATTTCTGAGCTGGTCTGCAAAGCTATTCCAAGAAAGGAGATTCAACAAGCTTTTAGGGGTTTCCTGTTCTCATGTCATACTACTTTAGTGAAAATTATTTTTCTAATGTCCAGTCTCAACTCCATGCAACAATTTCAAGCTGCTGCATTTCATTATTCCATCTTCCACTTTATCTTCATCATGTCTTTAACTCTCTGTTAAGAAATTATGGGCTGCCATTTAAATTGCACCTCGGTCTTCTCTTCAGTGTACTAAACAAGCTCAGTTCTCTCTGTCTTTCCCTGCAGGATTCCATAGATCTATCTTCAAGTTTGTCAAGACCCATTTGGATTGAAGCTCTACAATTGAGTGTGTTAACTATTCCCATTTTAGTATTACCCACAAATCTGCTGAAGATGTGTTTTGACCTGTCATCAAGGTTGCTGGTGAAGATACAGAATAATATTAACACAGTATCACACAGAGATACTGTACTTGTTACCAGTCACAAAATGGCTATCAAGGCACTGATTATTAGCCTTAGACCCTCGTGGTTCATCCAAATTTCTACCCATCCTGGTGTTCAGCCTATAATACCTCTATTTTCAAAAATCCATGCTGCAAGAGAAAAAGTCAAAAATTCTACCGCAAGGTATATTTTATTCATTGCTCTCCCATTCTACGCACTGCCACTAATGCACTGTTGAAAGCAATCAGATTAGTTACCATGTTTTGCTTTATTAAAATCACCTCAACTGTTCCTGGTTACTTTATTTTATTTTACATGCTCAGAAATACTTTTTAAGAGGAAATTCTCCACAATCTTTCTAGAGAGTGAGGTTATTCAGATCAGTCTACAGTTTCCAGGTCTTTGTTTTTAACTTACAGATGTTCATAAAACTTCTTCCAATTGCCAGGAACCCTCTTTTCCCCCATCATCATGATTTTTCATGAGCTCTATAGATTTGTTTTATGTGAACATTTGGCTATTATGTGATGGAAATTTAATTTACCAAAGATTTTCTGGAAAATTGAATTCCAATGCATTCATGCTGGTCAGACTTCTTCAGGAGAAGGTCCTAGTGCTTTACCCCAGTATTTTGCTTGGTCTGAAAAGCATTTTGCAATTTTAGATTTCAGAATTCCAGACATCACAAGCTTCACAGCAGTTCACCAATAGATTGGCATCACTTGCAAGACTGGCACTATTCAAAAATGAATTCCTGAAGCACTGAGATAGTCCAAGTCATGACAAATGGCTCATAACTCAATATAAGCAACAGAAAAGAGTGAAAAGGCAGATAGGATTAAACACATTATATATGTTTCTTTTGATGAGTTCAGTCTTTTGAAAAAATATTTATTAATGAAAGCCATTTCTTTCCACAGTTCAATTTAACAAATCTAACCAAAGAGCTAGAGAGGCTACTGAAGAACTTCTCAATGTATGATTCCTGAACATTCCCTTATGATAATTATTTGGCATTTCTAAGGGGAATGGAAAAAGAAAGAGTGCTAAACTTTGATGAAATAGAAAATAGTCTTTGGTAGCATCAGTTCTGCTTCAGCCTTTCAGTATTAGATTTATTCCATTAGTTGCTAAGTAACTAACCTTTTAGGACCACAGAACTTAATTCCAAACCAAAGCCAACTAGGTAAAATATGGACGGAAATTTCCAAAAGAAACAAAATACAGCTGTTTTTCTTACAAAGTTTTTCATTTATACTTCAGTTGATTTTTCTCCTTCTCAGTAAATACTGATTCTTAAAATATTGTTAGTAAACTTCACAACTCATATGTTTGGATATGTGGAATGTTCACACTTACTAAAGCAAATAAATAAAGATAAAGCTTCCCAGTCTTAATTTTTTTGAAAAAGTATTATTTTTCACTATGACAGAAGTCTATCAGCTTTTTTGATTTAAAGAATTTGGAATATGAAACTACTACAATACAGACGCAAAATTGCTACAGTCAAATAATTCTACCTCACTGGAAAAAAATGGAAGAGGCAAGATTTACAAATCATTCTCTCTGAAAGTTTTAACTGATAAAGAATTACTACTAGTACTTCTGTGGCCAAACCCTTCCAGATATTTATCACAGTATGAAAGAAATAAAGATATGCTTTGCCAGGGTGAGTAGAAGCCATCCTTTCTCTAAGTAAGGATTTATTGATAATATTAATGAAGCTTAGAATTGCAGCTTGAAAATAATTTGAACTGATTAATGAATGCTGCCTATACAAGCGTACAACCAGGAAGAGGAGAGCAGAAGAGGGGTTCGGTAAGAGGCATTTTTAATAAACATTAGTGTTTACTTAGTTTATAACAGGCTTCTTGATCTAAAAGACCGTGTTAGCTAGGTGACGTCACAAGAATGGAGATGTCTGATTCGACATTGGAGGATTCACCTTTCTTGGCTTCTGAATAAAGAAATTAGCTCAATCCTTTGCAGCAGGCAAGTGGTTGTAAATGCCACAGATGATAGATTCACTAAATCTGCTTTCCTTTAGTGTTCTACAGGGTAGCAATCCTGTTTTGCTCATGTGATTTGACAGCATCACTGCATTGTTATCTGCTACAGTAGATGGTCTTTAGCTGTGACTTGCCATATTGTGGAATTAAAGCCATACAACTGCAAATTTCCTGAGCATATCTTTGTAAATTTTTAACTGGCCAGGATTTCAGCCACTTTCCATATTTTTATGGGTCATAAAAACCCTGTCTTTCCACAGCAGCTTCTCCAGAATTCATGCTCCATACTGAAACCAAAATAGTTAATAAATGATGTCATAATACAGAATTATTGGGTATATGAAGGTGGCTACATTAATTCTGAGTACCCTCCATGAAATAAAAAGTTTCAAACAGTTCAAATCAGAGTTGTATTTATGTAATAAAAACCTTTTTTTTTCCTCCTAGTATACTTAACTTCCAATTGTTTATTAAGAATGAAAGAAGCTATGTCCTTTTCGCTATTTTAATGGAGTTAGAACTGATAACCTGGGCAAATGCACTACTCTTTAAGCTGTTGCATGAAGCTCCTGGGAGACCTGTGCTGCAAGAATTTAAGTGGTTTCTTGGCACAAGGATGGATACTATGGTGAAAAGTACAAAGAGATTTCACAAAGATTAAAAGAGTAGGGGAAATTAGGCTAGTCTTTTTTCACAATATCCCAATTCTCACTTAATGCACTGGCACTCCATCCAGGGGATACGCATCTGAGAATAATCTCCATTTCTTCATCAAGTGGGTTAAAAATGGAACCTCTTTTTGGTCTAATCTAGAAAAAAATCCTAATCGGGTGGCCTGGCAGAACAGTTCCTGACAAGGCATACTGGCAGATATAATGAGAGCAATTTTAAATTGAAGCATGCTGAGGTAAGGAGCATAGGTTAGGGAAACAGTAATGTAGAGCGAATGATAATCCGCTGAAGATAAAGTTACTTTAACAGACTTTAAGACTTCTGAAACTGTGCAATGTGATGGGGTCAGAATACACTATTATTTTGTCATCAGCTGAAGAAAAACCCTGCAATATATCACCCTAAGATAGCTAAGTGAAAGCAAACAAGTGAGAGTCAAATACAAAAAAATGGGGAGAAAGTAAAATAATTCTGCCCTATACTTTCTTTTCGCATATCCCTTCCTTATGCAAATTGTCTAATTAAGCTGAAAGTGGTTTGAAGTAGCAACTTACCTTCTTGCACAACTGTAAAGCATCTACCAAGCTTTTGTGGACCCTACACAAATTCCCTACAAAATGGCTTTAATGACATTTAGACTGATTAAGACAATGACATAAAACATGGACATTAACTCCTAGTGCTGTTGAAGACAATAGCAAGATTTTGACTTTGAGATGAACTTTCAGTCTGAATATAAAAATATCTTTAAATATGGACATATATGCCCTATAATATGCATGTCCCTAAATATTTTAGGGTTTTTTCTGAATATAAATCTTCACAAAATCTAATTGTTTTTTCTGCAGTCTGTCCTGGTTTAAGATAAACAGGTTTGGTTTCTTTGTGATGGACATATCAAACAAACCAATTAGTGTATTCCTCCCCTGCACGTCAGCGCACTGGTTGTGGAGCTTTTGGCAGGCTCAGAGTTTCTTTAAAAATAGCATGCAGATGGAAACCGCACCTCTTTTTTGCCTGCTGCTTGGAGGTGCCACAACGCCCCTCTCTCCATGTCGCTCAGTGCTGCTGCCTTCCGCAATGTCTGCTCCCACTTTGCTCTGGGGCTGCCCCATGCCGCCCAGTGCTGCTGCCCGCCTTTCTCAACCGCCTCCACCACTGCTGACACTCCTGGCCCGGCCGCCCAGCTGCTCCATGCGCTGCTGCTGCCATGCGTGCCTGCCACAACTGCTGACATCAATTGCTTTGCTCCACGACCCCACTGTGGCTTTAGAACGAGAGATCCTGACATCGCTTCGCCGGCCCTCCCTGTGTGTGGACAACCACAGCGGCCACCACCTCTCCACTCCACACCGCCCAGCCACACCATGTGCTGCTGCCATTGAACTGACTGGTAGCTTTTTATCACTGCTGTTTCTTTAACAGCAGTTTGAGTGCTTCCCCTTCGCCACCCGCCTCACTGCTCCAGTTCTAATCCTATATAAACTTGTTAATACCTTGTTGTTCTGTGGATAATATCTTCCTATTGTTATTAAATTCTGGTTCAGTTTCCCAAACTTAGCAGAGGCCTCACAGACTTTTTCTTTCTTCTTATCTCTTTTCTTAACCCTTTCTCCTGGAACAGGAGGGGAGGTTAGAGAGAGAGTTCATCCTGTGATTGGCCGGCCTTGGTCAACCAGTGACACGTTCTTTGAAGAATAAGTTCAAATAAAAACACTTAAGTCCTTAAGGCTCAAATTCCAAAGAATTTACCTTTAGGGGAAGACTCTGTGCTGTCAACTTAAGAGTATATCTGAGCAGCCCTAGTAAAGCTACAGAGCCCCTAAGAGACATGAAATTCAAGACAGTCCTTGCTTTTAATATTGTTTCTATGGACTACTACTCTAGGCAGCCTTTTTTCCTAGAGAGAGGGTCTTCCCTTTCCCTTTTCTTTTCTCTTCCTTTCATTGTGAAATGGTTGTTGTTTCCTTTCCGTATATATGGAGCGTAGGTGTTCAACCCAACATTAAGAAAAGGTCTTTCCTTTTTTGGATTCAAGCTTGAGCACCTAGCGATACCTCAGTCATGAAAACAAATAGAAATATTTTCAGGTATAAATCTAGGCTTTTCATTAGTTGAACTAGGGAAAGTCAGCAAATACTTTTACCTCAGCATCTTCATCTTTAAAAGACATTGACAATATTCACTTCATACAACGAAATATTGTGAAAATTAGAGTAGCATTTTGAACACAAAGGTTATAAAATGCTGGTAATGTTTTTTGTTCCTGCTACTTAAGAACTATTACTGCTCAGTCTGTACTTGTTAGGTACTGAAAATAAATGATCCCTTCACCTTTATATTTGCATAGATAGTTATTACATCTCTCCCTAGTATTCTTTTCTTCAGGCCAAACAAAATCAGCTCTGTTCTACCCCTTCTTTTCAGGTTCAATTATCAAAGTCTTTCATCCTGTTTGTTTCTCTTCTCTGAACTACATTTGATTTCTACTCTTAATTTTGAACTGCTGCACTCCTTACTGATTGAAGGGCTGTGACTGAGGTCTACAAATTGCTGAACAGAAATATTTTTTTAAATGCACTTTATCAGATTTTCATGAGCTACTGTTTACATTTTGATTGTTACATCAACACAATGACAAAAGATTATTTTTTAGCTACATCAATTCCCTTATCCATCTCACTGCTCAGCCACAAGAGCATTTGTGTTGACAGAAGAGGCAAAACATAGGATATGGGAAAGGTATAACTGTCCCTCTCATAAGTACTGTTTTTTCGTGACATATTAATGTGACTAGCTTTATCCTAATGCCACTTCCTCCTATCTTTCCAATCCTAAATTATTCCTGCTTGTATTTAATTTTCCATTTTTAATAGCTGAAACTTTTCATAATTCATTTATCTTTGATGTTTCCATGTCCAATATTTTTTGCAAACTCTAAGATTTTCTGCAATCTTTATGGTAATAGCTCAGAAATCCTAAAAGGGGTGTTCTCTATCTGGAATGAAAGTGTTATTAAATGAGGACAAAACCAGAGGTAAATATGAAAGAAAATATAACTCCTGACTCTATATTCCTGCTTTGTTTGAAAGTCAGTGGAATGTGGGAGTCCCTCTTCTCAGAGGCAAGATATTTCTAATCAACACTACCATGCTCTCAGACAATAGCTTACAACAGCTATTAGTTGTAAACTCAGCAGGAAACGCAACCCCCCTGCACCTTAAACAATATTTTTCTTCTGTGTGATGCAGATTATCCAGAAGAAGGGTGAGGAATAGATAAAAATTAGATGTGAGGATGTGCTACAGTCCCTTTCAAGCTGCTGTTGACAATGTGTTATACAAAAGTCATGATCCCACAAGCTATTGAGTATTCTTCACTTAATTTTGATAGAAACAGGTTTTGCAGATCATTCTTCCTGCATGCCATGATCTCCGGGGATCTGGAAAAGATTGCCAACTGTATTTTCTACATGCCTCTTGGTGTAGAAAAGAACATTCTATCCTAAAAATGAACACAAGCACTGTTGAAAGGAGACAGGCAAACACAAATATCATCGTAAAATTATCACTTTTTCTGTGTCTAGGAGCCCAAATTACCTAAATACGTGGCTGATCTCCTCAGTAGTCTTTGTTGGTTGCATAGCAAGTAAGGGCTGGCAGAAATTTGAAACTGTTCATTTAGGCAGAGGTGCAAAGAGCAAACTTCGATCCCCAACCTATCATCTTGGAATGAATTGTCCTTTTGAAACAAGTATTTGTCACATTGAAGGAAGAACTTTAACTTTTGTCTGCCAGAACCCGAAAGGCTTGCACTGAAACAATCTCACAAAAGCAAAAGAGAGTTTAAGAGTTTGGTATTTACCTGCTAGAGCCTGAAACAGTTTTGCAAAGCAAATAAAAATAATAGAAGTTTATTAAAGTGACATATATAACAGATTCAGAATTGCTGTTGATAAATGCACTCCCTGCAATAGTGCTGATAACTAATATACAATCGTAATGCTAGCAAAAAGAAAACTATCCTGGGTATTTTCACCATATGGTGAAGGCACAATTCTTACCAAGAAGGTGTCCCTGTCTTGGGTGGAAGAGGAGTAGTACAGCCCATCAACTGTCCCTGCAAAGTCTTCAGTCTTTTCCCCCCAGCCAGGGATTACCCTCTGGGACTTTCAACATTTGTTTGCTTTCTTTGCTTAGCCAAAACAGGGCCATCTTATCTTCACAGGACTCCGTCCTTCAGCCGTTATTTATGCCAGCTTATGGAATCTCCACTCCTAGAAATAACATAGGAATCTGGTGCTCACAAACCTCTTGGCCTTTTGTGGAGAATTCCCACAGTATTATAACAGATTCAGCTTACAGTTCTTGTATTTCAAGCCCTACATAAAACATACAACTCAATATTTCTATTATTATTTTCCAAAGAGGTAGACAAGGAACAGACAAGGAACAGGCCTATTTCTTTTAAAAATCTCAGAACTTGTCAGGCAACAATATGGACAAGAAATGAGTTATGGAAGCCTTTCTAATAGAACAAAATAGTTTTCAATGAATCAATGACAGGAACTTGAATATTTAGAAAGGGACCACCACAGTATTAATCTCACAAAATACTCCATAAAAATAAAATACTAGAGAAAATGAAGATTTGTGAACTCACAAGGTTCATTAAATTATAAAAATCTTCATACAAAAATTTTCCTCCTCACAGCCCTATGTCAATCACTTTGCAAGAAACCAAGAGTTGACTGAATTAGACTGCATATATGCTAAGTATTCAAATATTGTCTCCCAGCTACATGAGAATTGTAACTGGAGAGTGTATTATATTGCTACACCCCACATTTAGGACATTTTCCTTTGTGATATTTAGATTAAAAATGTATTACTTTTAATTCAAATTATGACCCTTTTAATTAGACTACACACAACTTTGCATGTTTTACCTTTATCTGGAACCCTCCAGAACAAACCATTTTTTATACCTTATTTATAGGTTCTAATCTGGGACTGATTTTTCCTTCTATTTGTACTACATATCTCTTATAGAGCTGGCCTCTTTTTATGGTGGTATCATAAGTATTAATAAAAGCAATATAACAAGAATTCATCCCTAATTGGATCTCAGGCAATGCTTCTCCTCCCCTCTAATGGGTAAGAGCATTCTCTTCTCCCCTCCTTTACAAATCCTTTTTAAGATTAAAAGGTAGTTTTGTCCTGAGTCCTGTCATTGTGTACATCAGCTAAGGAAAGGCAGGGGGCGTAGATACTTGTCCTTCATTTTGTTCTCTTAAATTTTATCAAAATACTTACCGCTATTTGTTCTTTAGCGTTCTGTATCCCATCATTCGGTATAAAATATATTCAAGTGCAGTAGTATTTCTTAATGTTTCAATAATTTTAAAATATCCTAGGAACATTACACATCTGTTGGATACCCACATGAAACATAGCCTTGAAATGAAAATGTTCATGTGTAAAAATGGATGAGGAATTTTATTAAAAATGTAAAAATTCTAACAAAAAACAGATGACATCCTTAAAATGGCAAAGGGTGCTCAGCCAGCATGTTGAACACAGGCAGTCAGACTTCATCATTATATTCCTGTTCTGCATGATGCTCCTTTTGTCATCACTCTCATTGAAAAGCAGAGCATGACTAACAGCCTTCAAGTCAGAAAAGGAAGTGGGAAAAATTCAGGTTTTAAATAAAAAGGTTTCCGCTGTTGACTGTAAAGTTTTGGAAAACCCTTATAACAAAATCTCCTTGGAAAAATGTTAAAAATGAAAGTTTGAGAAAGAGACAATGTGAAGGGCAATGAGAGGTAAAAGTAATTGTTCAGTTCATATCTTTTCTTTTCTCCACTTATGCAGAGGGGACAAGATCAAAGACTCTTTCCTCTTTCCTGCTGTCCTCTCTACTCTTTGTAAGTGGCAAAATGCCGCTTTGCGTTAAATTCCACTTACCCTCTTTGTCCACACAAACCTCAGGTTTGAATTAAATGTTTCCTCTGAGGGACTTGTAAGTGGTAGCCTCAGCAATGTGTAAAAAAATATAAATGTACAAATACAATAAGTTGCATGCGAAGACTGAAGTAAAGTGTTATTTGGAAAATGTTCAAGCTTTTAATGTTATGGTGATTATATTATAACTGGTAACTATTATACAACCTATCCCAAAGTAAAAATTCCTCTGCAAGTGCAGTATGTTTATATTCATTTGAGCAGCTGAAAGATTTTTCTGATCAACAATATTCTGACTTCTTTGTTTTAAATAAACTTTACTTATGGTGTTCCTGGTAGTTTATACACTCTTCTGATATGGATACATTTGTATTTCCTATTCCTTTAGGATTTCAGTTTTCTATAATATTTTCCATAGCCTAATTCAAATTTTGTTCATCTTGTAATGAGAATGAATTAATTCCATTGCTAGATAGCTATCTTCCCATGTCAGTGGGATGCTGAGCTTCTTCCTTATTCTTTCTCTCCTATCACCTTAGGCCATCTCAGCAAACTGTGATTTTATAGTCAGAGAACATACTCCAAAGCTGTCACAATACCACCCCAGTTTTCCTCATTGTGCTTCACTGAACCAAAAGTATACCCCTAAGCAAATATATGCAAATATTTATAAGAAAGAAAAAAAATAAAGCAGAGAGGAAGAAGCAAGAAAATACAGTTCTACTTCATGCAAAGATCACAGATATCTTTTGGCTGCAGATATTTTCTTGTCGACTATATGCCCTGCTGTCCCAAAAGACTTCATGAAATAATCCAATTCATAGTCTATCCAATATTCATTTCCCTCATGCTTAGAAACATTCTGGTAACTGATAACCTATATTTAGTTACAGAGAGTTCATACTTGTTTGTTCTTTTGCAAACATTGTCTTTTTGCTTAAGTAACTCTTTTCTCTGGTGTTTATTTCTAGAATGCAAACATAAACTCTGAGGCTTCACTTTACCAAAAAGAATATGCCCAATGAGTATCCTTCCATAGAATAAAGCTTTCATCTTTCTGGTCATCTTAAAATCTTTCCTGTACACCTGATCTTAAAAAATGATGTCCAGAACTATGCAACAGATTTTATGTAGTATTTTACCAATGCCTTGTACAATGTCATTACTACTTCCTTTTCTGTCACAGAAATACTTTTTCTGATGGAGCCTCTGATGTGGACGTGTCCTACCACTCTCGTCTCACCCTTCCCCTTTGGAAACTCTAGTAATTCCACAATTTCTTAAAATGTTCATTTCCTCCACTTTGGATGTTTTTGAGTAGAAAAATCCCAATTTATAACAAATTATTTTTGTTAATACAAAAATGGATCATCACCCATACTTCGTCCCATTTTAAAGTCATCTAATACTTCCTATCACATATTCTGGACTTCTGTATTGATGATAACTTCCAATTTTCTATCATCAGAAAATTTCATGAGTACCTTATAGCTTTTGGTGAACATTAATGAAAATCGAATTGCTTCCTTAATGATCCTTTAAAAGAAAGGTAACCTAATGGATAAAGTCTTCTTGGGTTTCCAAAAGCTTTGAAAAGTTTCTTGCCAAATGCTTTTGAAGAAACTGAGCAGCAATGGCATAAAAGAGCTTTGCAAGGTTAAATTATTTACAGAAAGATAGGAAATGAAGGAGTAAGGATATAGTCTGATTGTGAAGACTTGCGCAAGGAACTTATGACTAGCTACGAAAACGGCAGATGAAGTTCAATATGAATAAACATAAGATTAAAAGCAATAATAATTGTCTTTACAATTCTAATAACAAATTTAATAAACCATTCTAACTTCTCATTAAAAATTATCAGCTTTGAGCTGATCAATTCCTCAAAAGCATGGGGTTACAAAAGCAGGTATCAAAAAACATTAGCTCAATATACAGTTGTGGTCATAAAAGCAAATCAGGATATTAGGAGTTAGTGAAAAATTGAATAGAAAATGTCATAATTTTTCCACTGTAGAGATCCGATATGTTCATACATTTTGAGTACTATGTAAAATTCTGTTTCAATCTTCTCAATAAGAATACAATAAAAATGGAAAAAGTTTGGAAATAAGTATGATCAAATGTATAGAAAAGCATGCCTAAGATCAAAATCTTAGTCTCCCCTCAGATGACAAAGGTTTGACAAAACTGACAGCTCCACCACACCCTGTCCTGCCCCCTGAACCAGGCCCAAACAGCACACTGATGTTCTGGGCTGGCTTCAGTCTTTTCTCCACTCCCCAGCCCTGTCCAGCCATCCAGAGCTCTGTCTGACTGGTTCCCCTCTCCAGTGTTTCTACTTCAACACCACAGGTTTGCCTGGTGACCTGGGCTCTCTGCTGACTTTGGCCACCACTGCTGGCTGCCACAAGCTAAAAAAATCTCAACTTAGGAAATTTTCTTTAAATTCATTTCCAATTATTAGAAGCTTTTAATTATTCATTCAGGTACTGAGAAACAAAAATATAATTAAATGGGAAACGCCTTTCTTTCCCCTTCTCCATGCTTGGCTTCAGTCCAACACCTCTGCTCACCATCATCTTAACAACACTTGTTTTCACCATACATTACACTTGGTCCCTCTAAACCCCTTTGATGAGGAAATAAGTGGTGCAGGATTTTGGGAACAGTGCGCAGAGGTTTCTTTCTACTGCTCCTTGCTTCTTACTGCTCTCCTGATCTGGCACAGGTTGCCCCTGGGCCACAGTCCTTTCAGAGGTGTCCCTGCCCCAGCACGGGTCACCCAAAGGATGCAGTCCCACTGGGGTATCCCTCCTCCAGCACAGAGCGCCTACTTCCAGGCATGCATCTCTATACGTGTCCCCAGCAATGTCTCTTTCCACTCTTCTCTTCCATTCCTTCTCCCTTTTCCTCCAAACATTCCACTTCACATACCGACTCATGTATCCCCTTTTGAATGTCCTCCCATGTCTCCTGTCATGAACCTCATTCCTGCATCTTCTGCCCCCAGAATCTCCCACCCTTCCTCAAACATGCCTGAAGAGAAGTGCTGCATGGTCTCCTGTCTGGTTGATGTTTTAGGGTGTGATTTTACTATTTCCATCTATTCAGAGCCATCTGGAACCCTCTGCAACAAGCAGAGTAGAGTTCATAGCTTCCTCCCACATAGGGCACCTTGCAGGTCCTGCTACCAAACACTGGTTTTATGCCCAATGCATCAGGTCTTCTCTGTCCCCTCCCTGGGTGGGACAGGCACTGGATGGGGAGGATTATGCCCTGCCAGCCATTGGAGTGAACCCCTATGACCTATGCCTTCCTGACCCCCTAGATAGGGGGGCACTTTGTGCCCTGACACAAACAGAATGTGTTTTAAGCAATGACTATGTAGCTTGTAAGACCTCTATTGCATGAGACATTCAAGGAGCTGAAGTTAAAACAGTCATGTGTGTGGTTACCAGCCAGCTTCTAAAACAAGCCAAAATAAGCTGAGGCCACCCAAACCCTGACATAGTGCTCTGTCACTTCATTAAAAATCCTGTGACCTTTAACTGGAAATGACAAAACTTATATTTAATGGGTTACAGTATAAGGACCAACTAAGTAATTCGTTTTCTGGCCAACAGGAAAACTCAAAAAGCAGGAAATGGTAGACAAATCAGAAGAGATGGAGCTTATTCACTCTGTCTTTAAAAAAAAAGTTGAGAATATTTCAGTAAGGTATTAAAAATCAGATTTAAAAAAAAATTAAAATTTAATTCTTCATGCAAGAAGTTGAACTTATTGCTACAGGATACTGCAAAGATCAAAAACTTACTAAGCCTGAAATTGTCAAGGGCAGATCATATGCAAGAGATTCACTGAAAGCTACAAAGCAGATTTTATGTCTGGATTAGGAAATCCAGAGCTGAAAAGAGTTAGAGGTTGGGAAAACATTAGTATGAATCTTCATATATTGTCTGTGTTTCTATTCTGCCCTAGGTAAATACATGATCAGTGTTGAAGATGGTGCTAGAGGAGATGGATTTTTGTCACACCTACTATAGATACTCATACATTCTTGTGTTCTAAGGCTAATAACTACTAAAACTGCTTATTACACTTCTGTCTAACATAACCGTCTGATCCTCAGCATTCACATTCAATTCATTGTTTGAAACCTAACATATGGAATTTGCTTCATGAGGCCAAAACTAGGTCATTTTTTATTTCACACCAACTCGATCAAACAAAGTCTGATTTTTCTTTCCTTATTCTCAATTTACTGACACATCTACAAAATGTAGAAAATAGACAGCTTAAAAAAACCCTTAATGTCTGTTGTCCTCTTAGGATATCTTTTAAGATTTTTTTTCCTTATGTCTTATATTCCTTACAGAAAAAAAATCATATGCATTTAAAATTATTCAGATTAATTTTAAACTGATCTTGTGAAAAGCAAAGTAACACTAACAGCATTTGTGAACACGTCTTTCTTTCACTAGCTGCAAATTAGCCTCTGAAACTAACGTGGTATGTGGAGTACTACTCTCTTTCACCCCCCTATTCTTCAAACACTTTTCTTACTCATTCTTATGGAAAAGAGGTAACATCCCAGAAGACAAGTCTGGTTTATTTTCTAATTGTCACTTTTCTTTCAGCTTTTACATTAGCATGTAGATATTTTCCCAGTGAGGATTTGCTTTGTTTGTATGGTAAGCTTTTCTCTTTAAGTGAAAGGGAAACGCAGCTGTTCAGAGGAGAGCAACTTATGTTGCTAATGGATGCAAGGTAGGCCGGACTTATTTTCAGTTTAAGTAGAACCTCACTCTACAATCACTTCATTTTTAGTAAAGGCCAACTCAGAAGCAGAGTTTAGCTATTAATAAAGAGTCATTCTTCTAACAAAGAAATTTGTTCTGCACATGTCTCAGTAATTACTTGCCAGACTTTGATTATTCTCTGGATTTTGTTGAGGGCCTAAAGCTAACAACTTTATATCCCAAGCTCAAAATACAGAACTGTGTATCACCTGGTATTAGATACAGTTCAGATTCTGAATCCAGTCCTCAGAAATGTTGACATTGGTTCTTCAGTAACATGTGGTTTCAAAACATGTTGATTTAGAAATAAGTATCAAAATTGCTCACAGAGAGAGGTGTCTTGAAGTAATGCAAAGTCAACATGTGGAGCCACCCATGTTATGCAGAAAAAACCTAAATGGAGCTCTAGTTGATTCCAAAACTTAGGCATCTGACTCAGAATGTAGAGCAAAAATCCTTTCCTAAAGTTATTTTTAATAGAAGTCATTAAATAAAATTCAGAAAGAATCCTAGCAGCAGAGAGAATAACTCAGGTCTCCATTTTATAAAAAAGTTCCAGCCACTAGTTTACAGCATCATACTTCCTTATGTCTGTTTTGTCTTTTTCTGACTTTATATCTCCCTCTCATCTTTTCCCCATAAATCTTATATTCTTAACTACGTAACAACAAATTATACAGAAGGGATGGAAATCACTCTCCTTTTCATATTTCTCTCTCTTCCGTTTCAAAATTGTCCCAGACTACAGGCTGTTGGTTAAAATGTTAAGCTGGGGATGAAAGTGAATACAGATGTCAGAATTTCCTCACTCTGAAAAGGTCAGTGGTCTGGCACTAGCATACTCTGACACAGTATTCTTTCCATGCAGCTGCTATGTAATAAGGCAGTCTCCTTTCAGAGAACTACATTATAAAATAATCTTTTAAAATAAAATACATTTTTAAAGAGACTAGTCACAAGTATACTTTTCCATGTAATTCCTTCTGATATCAGACACACATAAGAATACCTCCATCACTGAGCCATTCAGAGGATTTAAACAAAGGAACATCTGCATCATTGATTACCTTAAAATGCGAGCAAGCCTTTGTTCAGCTGACAGAGGACATTCTAACAATGCTCCAAAGTAGATGAATGGGTATAGGAAGGAAATGTTGCAATGTTTGACTCTTAACATGCACCACTACCTAGTAGTATCCTTTGCTCTATGTTAGGCAGTCAGTTTTACTGCACTGTTTATATGGAGAACAGTATTCCCATAAGCTGTTGAGAAAACTGCCTAATGTACTACATAAAAAAAAAAAAAGAGACGACAAATTGAAAAAAACCAAACCCTTGTACAAGGAGTAGGGTAGCTCATTTTTTTCATTCATTGCTCACTCAAAATTAATTTTGAGATAAGAGAACTAAACCAGGCTTCTTTTATTCTATATCCTAACTATCATCTAAGATGGGAAAGACTTTAATTCAAACCATGTTTTCCATGTTTAATTGAATACCTATAGATATAAGACATTCTAAAACAAAAGTTATCTGATTTCCTTTTGAAATTAACTCAGCATAAATACTTAACTATAAATGACTAAAATCACTATAGTACATAACAGTGCATTCACTTCAGAAACAATAAACATAAGTTTACCATCACCCAAAAGCATACAGAGAAGGAATGATATAAATCACTCTCTACTTATGCCGTTAAAGCGCATAAGTGCAATTTCACAAGTATATAATTTATGTATTCACTAGACTGAAGAGCCTCTGTCCTCAGATGTCTTCTTCCCCATAGATTCTCACAGACTCTACATGCAGTCTGATACCAGTTTTTGTTAGTTTTCTGGTTTTCTTATCAGAAAGAAGCAACAGCTTCCATCCAGGCTTTATCTATATTCCAGTATTCTGTATTATTTACAAGAATAACTCAACTTTGTGATGTAGCAGAGAATTACTATAGGATGAATGTTCATTGAATCTGTTATTACAGCTAGAAAATTTTGACAGTAAATTCAAATATCAGAAAGCCTCTAATATATAATAACGTCCTCAAACAATGGAATTTTGAGTGAGAAAAAGAAGTTATTCAAAACTGTTTCTGGATTTTGTTTTATTTAACTACACAAGCAAATACAAAATGCCTATAATGTTCAGCTTTTGTATAACTGTGTAGTTAATAAATGGAAAGGTATCTCTTATCACTCCTATTATATATCACAGAGGTCTTATGTGACAGTAGTAGGTATAGTCAAACCTTTGTATTTATATAAGCTATCAAGTTTTGATATTTAAACTTTCTCAAACTACTCATTTTCTGTCAGTCATGTTGCCACAAGAATGTATGTTACTTATAAATAGTGAATTTTAAAAAATATCTGTTAGGTGATGAGATCAAGTCCAAAACTAATCTTAGTTTCTAAAGGTGGGCAGTGGTACCTAGTGACAGCTCAAGTCCAGAATCATCCCTCCATAAAAATTCCATTCAGCAGCTATCTTCTGTAGATGACACCTTCTGTTTGAGATATGTGCTTCTTTTTACATGGTTATTGCTCTTTATTTTCTTCAGAGAAACAGTCCAACTATCAGTCTTTCCAGTCAAGGCCAGTGGAAATCAGAAACTGGACTAGGCATCAATGTTAAGTAGATGGTTCCAAAGCAAGTCCAGCACCAAAAGGATTATGCATTTATGAAAATACACTTGTGGCCACCTTTTTAAAACACAAAAAAATGAGGTCTGGAAATGTCCTCTGTGGCATGAGTTCAAAAGTCAAAATAATTCTGCCAAATGTTTCAGGCATGCTCCTGAGATTTGTGTTATGGAGATCAGAATATAACAAAGGTTTAGTATTTTAATATTTCTTCAAATTAATGGATTGTTGTTTCAGTCATTAAAAAACTGCAAACTGCAGCTTTTGTTTGTTTGTTTAACATAGAACTATTAAGTTTCCAGAAGAGATGTATATGCCCATCCCCAGGATAGTGTTCTGATCTCAGCATCTCAAATGAGTAAGGGCATTTGACTGGACTGCTGAGTTTGATGCTTATATTCTGGCAAAAGACAGCAACTAGAAAACTATGACATATTTGCTAAGAGCTAACCTTTCATACCTTGCTGTTCAACAGACTGGTTGAATTGGCTAATGCTATTATTTACTTAACCCTCTCCATATGGGATTGTTAGGGAGTTAGTAGTTTTAGCCACCACTTTTTGTTGCCTTTCTTGTTTATTTGTGTGGTGGGTTAGCCTTAGCTAGCACCACCCAGCTGCCCACTCATTTTCACCAGTCAGTGGGATGGGTAAGAATCAGAAGAAAAACGTAAAAACTCATGAGTTAAGGAAGTTTAATATAATAACACAAGGAGAGAAGAAATAATAATAGCAAAAATACTAATAAAAGAATATATGGAGTGATGCACAATGCAATTGCTCACCACTCAGAACCAGATGCCCAGTCTATTCCTAAGCCACAATCCCTCCTCCCTGCTGGCCAGCTCCCCCAGTTTATAAACTGAGCATAATGTCATATGGTATCGAGTATCCCCTTGGCTAGTTCAAGTCAGCTATCCTGGCTGTGTCTCCTCCTAGCTTTCTTGTGAAAATTAACTCTATCCCAGCTGAACCTAGGACATATGGAAAGACAATACTTTTTATTTACTACATTCAGTGTATATTATGTTATTTATTATGGCCCTTCATTATCAAATTCTTGGACTCTAGTTGGAGCTTCAGAAGAATGACACAGCTCTCCAAATCTCACACTGCAGGAAGTGTCTGAGGCCTCTCACTGAGTCTGTGGCACATGACTTTCTAGCCTGTCAGAAGTGCTCAGGTTTTCAGGAGCTGTGCCACCAAGAGAAAGAGACATGGGAAGAGATCAGTAGGCTGAGCAGCATCAGAGGAGACGAGAAAGAGATCTACTGAAACTTGTCTCAGACCTGCAGCTTCAAGAGCCTGAATCTTCAACTGTATCAGAGAGGTAGAAGTTACAGAATAGGTTCATTGCCATCATAGCTGATGAGCCGGAAGTGCCATCAAATGAAGCATCTCTGCAGGAGCAGCATGAGCCACTTAGGACCACAAAGAGTTGAGTGATAGTGGTAGAAAACTGTCTACTGCAGAGGTCAGAGACCCCCATCTGCCAACCTGACTTGTCATATAGGGAGGTTTGCTGTTTGCCAGGGAATCAGGATGTTGTGGAGAGGCTATGGCTCTCTATTACTGCTTACTACTGTTCCACTTAGGCACTAATGCCCACGGTAACCTGGAAAGTACCAAGCATGACTACGTGGGTCTGGGAACAGTGGTCAAGGGCATAGAGCCTCAGGTGGTCTTCATCCTGCTGGTGAGAAGGAAGGGCCTGAGGAGGGCCTTGGATCCTACATATCAAAAATTGGTTGCACAGCTGGTGTTGGCAGCTGTTTCCCTTTCAATGACCATGGGATCCTCTTTGAAGGTCAACAGCTGTTTGGAAAAGATGGAATCCACCTGACTAAGCAAGGGAAAAGTACTTTTGCCAACAGGCTGGCCAACCTGGTAAAGAGAGCTTCAAACTATGAATGTTGGGGAGGAACAGATTCCTCAAACAGGTGAAGAAGTTGTTAATGGGGTAGGCAAGTCCCATAACTGAGTCAGATAAGGCTAACTTTGATCTACAATCTTATTTAGAACAAATAAAAACATTTATTGGCACCAGTCACTTACTGCTCAAGGAAAAATATCTTGATCAATACAGAATGGCTGAATAAACACATACTTTTCTAGCACTATTATCAAATCTGGAATTTACTACATCTGCAAATTAGCCAGCTACAGCACTACATGAGTGTCTCAATCTATTTCAGTACTAGGTCACTATTTTGGTTTTGGGTTTTTCTTTTTACAAACCTTCTTTATAGGCGGTTTAGGATTTAAGCTGAAGCTAATGAAGAGTACTTACATTTCCTGCTTTTTTTTATTTTTTGATTTCTCTGTCATATTAATGAAATCATACCTTGTTAGAAAACACTTTGTACTCTTTTGGAAAGACTTGTGAAACATCCCATTTCCCTTCCCCCACAAATGATCATAAATGGGTAGTAAAGTAACTCAAATTGCTACAGTTCAGTGGAGTATTTTTCAATCCTTTCCAAGGCAAACCACAAGATGTAATTATTCTTAGTGTTACAAGTGTGTGATTGCTAGTGGACGCACATCTCTAGATGACCGCAATTATCCATAGTAATTTGTTAGCTCATTTGATTAATACAGAGAGACTACCTGTTTCTTCCCATACAGAAATATATAATGATATGGACCTCTTACCTCACACAGTGTATTAAATGTTAAATTTTGTATAACAGTATAACAACATTTGAAGGTTCAATGAAGATATTAACTCTCCCAATCTAAAGAGAGAATAATTAGACTTGCAAATTAACTAGCCCTTTCTCATGAGTGAAGAATATGTGTAATTGATGGTCAGTTAACATACAAAAAATTACTATCAGCTGTTCAAATATTATTTGAAGTTTGCAGTGACTCATAATTTATCTGAAATTTAAATGCAAATCAATGTCAGTGAGAGAGTAATATCTATTAAGCATATAACTTAAATATTTGTTTCACTTTATGAAGAAATTAGAGTGAACAAATATCAAAGTCTAACACATAGCTTGATTCATGTTACAATGATAGCATATAAGCACACAAGCAGATAGCGAAGATGTTAACCAAAAATTAAATTGCAACTAGGTATCTAGAACGAATGTAAAGAAAAAATACAATTCTGTTCTTCTACCAGAGATTTAGTTAAACAAAGTAGTAAGTTTTAATTGTGTCCCTCAAAATGAGTTAAAACTCCTTAATCATTATTGTGTCAATATGGTGGTTACCATTATCTCTGGTCTTTTGAGATCTATTAAGTTAACTTACTCATGCAACTGTTAGAAGTATGATTAACAGGTCTTGTGAATGAGAACTATGAAGTTTGTATGTGACAAAATGTCACAGTGGAGTTTTAACCTTTTCTAGAGAGGAAGAGCCTTGCGTTGCAATGACTTTGTAACTTGTTAATAGCTCAGCTAAGCATAGACAGTCATTAAGTATCTGTCATAAACCTTGTATTAAAATTGTTCAATCCATTCACAATGCAATTAGTAGAAAACCATGACTTGATGGAAATGCAGCTAAACACCTTCTTATTTGGGTTAAAGAATAGTAAATGAAGAGGAAAGGAGACAAAAATCATTATTAACCCAAGTAACTTCCAGAGTGAGAAATTATTTACAAAGATATCCAGATCTGGAAACTTTTACCAAGGTTGAAGGATTGTGTGGTTGATAAAGTCTTCTTTTCCAAGTCCAATGAAATGTATACGAGTTTGTCACATGAACCCTGAGGGGAAATAAATATTTTCCATTCTTGTTCATTCAACTGTCTTACATGGTTAAGTATTAATTTGTTAAATCTTAAGCATTCTTTTCCTTTGCCTTTGAGTAGACAATCCTAAATTTTAATTACATGAAACATTTTTGATATCCAGAAATATAGGGTGTTTGCTGGTATTCAGAAGACAGAGGTGATGTTATGTCTATGCTACCAAGGTAAACACAGCTGGGACCATGTTCTGACACTGAGATCAACTAGAGAAACATCTCACTTCCATTCTTTCCAAAACAGGTGACTGCCATTCAGGGATTTTTCTCTGACCTATGTTAGCTTCAGAACTGTGTCCAGGAACTGTTTGGGCAAGTGTTACATGTCACAGAGCAAAAGCATTTCAGGGATCATGGTAACAAATTTAAAGAATGAACAGCAGAGTTTCAGAGCCTGGAGATGTCCCCTGCGTCTATCTTATTTACTAGAATTTCTTCAAGTGACTTTACTTCCTTAGCAAGGAAAATCCTGTGACATGCATCAAAGCAATGGAAAGTTAGTCTGCACCCTGAAAGTCCTAAAAGACACACAAAATTCTTTCATTCTGCTTAATTTAAGAGACAACTCTTTCACTGGGAGCTGAAATACCAAATAAGTTTTTAGATGGTTCACTAGCTGCTAGAATTCAAGGCACAAATATAAGCCCTTTCTCAATGTTAGATGGATTCTGGGAAAACTATAAAGCCATCCTTAATGAAGAAGAATTAATATCATTAAACATCACTGGAGAAACTATGTAACTGTCAGGACAAGTGTCGCCCGTTGGCTGAGGCAAGCCAATTACGGAGACGTGCCCTTTCCTATCCCTGAACCCCTCTCCTCCGGGAGAGAAAAGGGTTAAAAAGCAGAGATACAAAAAGGAAAAGAAAGATTTTGTGAGACCTCTGAACGTTTGGAAAACTGAAACAAACTTTAATAAAACTAGAACAAAATATATAATATGCAGGGAAAAACCAAGGCAAAATCTGAGGGTTTATACGGGATGGAAAAGTGAGGGTTAAACGCGAGTAAGAGAGAGAGGGGGACGGTGCTGCGCAGAGTCCAAAATGGCGCCGGCCAGTGTGTGTCCTCGTGGAGTAAACAAAGGATCCGCGGCTGTTACGAACGCCGGGCTCCAACGTGCAAGCCCCGAGCTACGCTGTTCCTACCAGTCTGGTCGTGAGAATTAAAGGAAGCAAAGCAGCAAGAAGCGGCAGCGCTGGCGGCAGAGAGGGAGACACAGCCCCGAGGCGCAGGTCCCAGCGGCCACAGCAGTCTGTCCCAGGCGGCGCGATGGGGTCTTCCCTGGCACACAGCTTTGCTCCTCTCAGAGACAGCCTCCGGGTGCGGATCTCCCAGGTGGCGGGCAGGGTCCGAGCCGAGGAGAGACAGCCTGTAAGGTCCCCGGAGCCAAGCCGCAAGTCTGGAGAAGCCTCTTCCCGGAGCGAAGCTGCAAGGTCCGCAGCGCCTCTCGCAGTGCGAAGCCAGAAGTGTCCCGGAGAGCAAACAGACCCGAAAGCCCAGAAGCCGCGCAAGCCAAAAAGCCGTGAAAGAGCCTGTGGTACCCAGCTCTTAAAG
Organism: Bucorvus abyssinicus; assembly: GCA_009769605.1. NCBI lineage: Eukaryota > Metazoa > Chordata > Aves > Bucerotiformes > Bucorvidae > Bucorvus > Bucorvus abyssinicus. Next base: position 22,074,498 of record CM020026.1, read on the forward strand.
GCACAGTACGCTGGCGAGAAAATTTCTCAACCAATGAGATGTGTAATCGTAGCATGGAAGGGAATAGTCCAATTGGTCAGTTTAAAACAAAAGCTTTCAAGCAGTTTTTTTTCTCAAACTGCCACAACAAGATTAGAAATTCTCCATTAGATTAAGTTTGCATTGAATCCCACGTACTTTTTCTTTCCTTGGAATTCCATCACAAGTGAAGACAATAAAAGAAGAGTAAAATATGATGTGCAGCAAAGAAGATAAAGTCTTAAGGAGAAAGAATAAAGTTGGAACAGCTGGGGTGCACCATACTGGAAGCTTATATAGGTTATGTTTTATGGCAGTGGCTAGTATGGAATAGTAAATCTCCAGTAAAGGGAGAAAAGAAGAAACCTATTCCAAAAATTGTAAGTCATCCTATATTCTGATAATAAAAATTCTCTTATGATAAAGATAGATTTAGCATTCATTCCAATTTTGTGGGTTTTAGTCATAAGAGCAACTGAATATTTTATATTCATGTTATAGCTTCAGTTGAGTTTTTTTACGCTTAGGAGAAAAAAACCCAAAAAAACCCTTGCATTTTTGCAGAAACCGTGCTTCCAGATCTAAGTGTTCCTTGCCTCCAGAACTGATCCCTAACAACATCATACATGTTCTTTAAATGCACGGTTTTCCCAGACCTCCAGTTTTGTAGGTACTCTTTTTCCTTCTTGCAGTTCTTCCTTCCAGAATTGCATACTGTGAGACAGATTCAGATGCCCAGACTTTACTCAGATATTGTGTGGCTAAAATGACAAACATAGTTCTATAAACAGAAAAATAGTCAAATTTTTTTCTCTTCTTCCCCAGAAGGTTTCTTGAACTCAGGACAGCCTTTCACAGTCTTTCTTTTTTATTGTGTTGCCACTCTTGCACAAAATGATCACCCACTGTAAGGTAACACCCAGTCAACTTTTCCACATAGCTATATGCAAACAAATCAATTGCCCCAGAGGATTGCTAGTCTTTGAACAGAAGTTACAAGGTAGCTTCAAGGGTGCTTCCCTATCAATGCAGAATAATGAAATCCACTATTAGCTCCGTTTTGTTACCCTGGAGATGTGGGAGAGAGATGGAGATAAAAAGTTGCAAAGAATCAAAACAGAATTGTAAAGATAACAGTGGTTCTGAAGCCTGTACTATCAAAGAAAATTTCAACACTACACAGATGTGTTCCTCAGACTGCCTTAGCTTCATTTTAAATGAAGTTAAATTAGTTCCCTTACACCCAGGAATCATCTTACATTTCTCCTTAAGAGCAAGCTTTTATTCTTTTTCTGGTTTAAATGCACATAAGCATTCAATAAAGTAAGTGTTCGTACCAGTATACAGTTCAATTTAAATATATTAGGTTGGGTTCCATTGACATAGGCTGGTAAGCCTTATTTCATTTCTATTTCAAAGACCTTAGCTTACACACTTTTAGAATTTTACCTGGCTGCATTCAAGGCAGTTCTGGTAAGAACTGTACTAAAGAAAAAGTTGGAAAATACTTCAGTAAGGCCCTACACCTCCCTCTTGAAGGAGCTGCTTTTAAACTGAGGCCCTTTGCTCCACTTAACTACTTTGCATTATGGACTTACCTCTGTGCCTGACCACTTACCCTACTGACCCAGATTCTAACCCTGACCCATAGACTCACTTCCTGCCCTAACATCAGACCTGCCTTTTCAGTATGGCTTTTTTGATGATTAGGTCTCTGGGCTGCCTCCAGCTGCCTCTCCCCATAGCCTGCCCTGTTCCCTCACAGGGGGTGGTAGAATGAAGCCTTGCTGGTGAAGCCCCTGCCCTGCCAGCCCCCGTGGGTGTCACCTGTGGTTCCTGGCTCCCAGGGAGTTACCAGCCCATGCTGTACCTAGACATTCCAGACAAATAGGTTGAAACTGTTATTAATGGTTGAATTATAAGCCACCCTGATAACTCATTATGAGCAGGATGGTTTCTGCAAAGGAAATTCAAGCACCCCATATCTACTAAAACAGTGGATAAAAAGAAAAGACTCATACAACTTCTTTTGACCTTTAAAAAGTCTTTTTAAAAGTCCAAAAACTCTCTAGTCATATCATGGAAGGTAAAATACTGTGATGCATTATAAACAGATTTAGATATAGAAAATAAAGTGTAAGAATAAATTATCAATTTTCAGCATGACAAAAAAGTTAATAACTGGATTCCCCAAAGGTTTGTATGAGGAATGTGGTTGTTAGATATACTCAGTACTGATATCGAAAAGACGAAGGTGGTGATATTTGCTAGGAGCACAGCATTACTCAGGTTAGTCAAGATTGCAGAAATTGTATAGGATTTCCTGAGAAACTAAAATCTACTTCCATACTGACAATTGAAATTTAATTCTGATAAATGGAAGTTACTGAACATATGAAGAAATAATTTCACATACACAAATAACTTGCAGTCTTCATTAATTCTACTCACAAAGTTAGGTTTACTGCATCATTATGGACTATTAAATGGAAACTCCTTCTCAGTTACAATAAAACAGAAAAAATGTGTAAGGAATTAACTATAAAATATAATTTAAATCATTGTGAAGCAATATACAGTGTTTTCTGACATAAAATATCTATTTTAATTAACTAACAAAGATGTATATCAGAAAAAGAGCAAGCAATTTTTGGCTAAGACTAAGATTTGTCTTTGTATGTTGTGTGATCGAGACAAAATCAGGAAATAGAATTAAATATTGGTATTGATAAATTCATGTGATTTTCATATTGTATAGCATAATAGATACATAAATGCATCTATAAATAGACGCATTTATTTTGTTTCATTATGAAAAGCATTGCTACATTTGTGTGGGGAGGATAGTTGAACTTTCAACTCTGAGTATTTGTAAGTCGGTTTAATTTTTACTGTTTTAAATTCAGGAGACAAAATAAAAATGAAACTTGCTGACCAAATTTAGTAAGTTATTTCTTTTACTTATTTTTTTAATTTCATATTTCTCAAATCCACAAAAACATCTTTTTAATAAGCTAAAAAGATCATAGAGAAATCCTATCCTTTTCTCAACAACGATGATGTAAAGTTTATGAACTAAATTTACTAAGTGAACTCTGAAATGAAGTTCTTAAACTTACTGAAAGAAAGAGATGGACTTTGTAGTATCCACTGACACTTTCTTTGAATGTGCTATATAAGTGCACAGAAAATACTGTATATGAAATAATATAAATGAATTATCCTGCATACACTTATGGCACAGGCATAAAAGTGAGATTTGTCTTTCTATTTAGTAAGTAATTATGTAACTGAATGAAATGAACTATTAGTTATATAGCTGTTTGAACTTTTTGGGGTTTTTGTGGAAGAAATTAAAAGAAGAGTAGATATAATTTCACATTGCAGATTCTGTTACAGCTAGTGTTATAGTCTAGTAGCCTAATTCTTCCACTTGGAGATCTGTATTGGTACCTGAAGGATCACACAAAGTTGTACCTAAAAGACAATACCATTAGCCATAATTGGAGCCGGATAATAGAGAATATTGTTAATGACTCCAGATAGACAACTACATTGTATTCCTCTGATGTGTAAAAGCAACAATGAGCTGCCTAGAGCAACAATTTGAAAGTTCAAAAGATCTGTTTTTCATCCAAGAACACATAGATATATTTGGGGATTTTTCAGTTTTCATTTATCAATGACACCCTTCTAGCTGAACATCTAGAACATTTTGTTAAACTAGACATCTTGTTAAACTTCCCTCCTTGTAAAAGGCTCTTAAATCCTATCTCATTCATAGAATATGAAGTAGTCCCTGTTGATAACATTTTGTCTCCACCTTTCATTTCCTTAGATTATTATGGGAATTAACAACCCTGATTTCCAAGATTTTTAACAGGAAGGAAAAATAAAACTCCTCCACTCCCCTCATGCACCACAAATGAATACAGGTAAGATGAAACGCAGTTTGTGAAGGAGAGAGTAGAACAGTTTGTCATGGAGGCACCCACAAAACAGACAGCAGCAGCTATCCAAAAACTGGGTATTTATTGCAATCAAATTTGCCCAGCACTCCAACTGACCAAATTAATTACAGGATCAGATGTCAGTTGGGAATATATTACTACACAACAGATTCCTGAACACCAAAGCACACTCTTTGAGGAAGATGAACCACAATGTGTACACCCTCATTCATACAAAGGAAAATCTCCCACTTACAGGTACCAAATGGGTACTCACCATCTGGGGGGTGAAAGCTCACTCAGTCCTGGGAGACACACTGAGATAGCACCCTGATCCGAGGGTAGTCCCAGGAAGTAACCTCAGCCAGTGTCCTATCTGAGGGGAGAGTCCCCAACTGCACTACCTGCTGCTCCAAAGCAGACCAATTCAAACCAGGTTCTCTGACAGGGCTGCTTTTATACCCCGGTGGAGTGTGGGCTGTGGTCATTTACATGACAAAGCACAGACAGGAGGCAGCTGAGTGACCTAGACTCTGAGGAACCAGACTGCCCTGGGGCATCGACCTGATCTTCATCAGGTGCTTGTGCAGGCCCGAGCCTTTTGTGCAAGCTTTGTGCAAGCCGTCAGGGTGTCTGTACCTGCCACACAGGTTTTTTTCAAGGGTTGCACAAGGCTGCGGAAATGTGTCTTCACCAGTGCTGTGTTACTGTGTGTTCTAAATGCAACATACGCTGCTTTGACATCAGCCAGAAAAATAAAGCTCGTAAAATGTCTCATCATTAGTTTATTTCATTGTCAAAAATTGCAGAGAAACCACCAATAAGAATTGAATTCAGATGTTAATTCACAAATCAAGGATGATCTGGGATAGGAATCTATAAAATATTTTTTCATTAGAACAGCAATTTGTTTTATTTTCTGTTCTATTTTCAGTGTTAGAAGTGTGATGTGGAGGAAGATCTGTCAGTAAAAGTATTATGAACAGAAGAGAAATACATCATTTGAAAAGGAACAATTCAAACATCTACTAAGTAATTTCTAACAATGGTACCATATTTATATTTATGTGCAAATGCATATTTATATATGTATGTTTGTGAAAAACCTTCAATTTATTGTTATACACTAGAATCAATATCAAAATCAGTTTTGCTTTTCAACACAACTTATTTTTTCCCCAAAGAACTGTATATATCCAATGTGTGACAACACCTGGTTTAAAGATGCATTGTTGATAATGATTTCCCTAGAGACAATATTGTCTGGTCGAAACAGGATAAACCAGACTACCTATCAGATTCTAATGGGCAGAGGTCAGCGTAAACATCTGCCCTATCCTTTTGTTTCTGAATTCATGCACAGCATTCTTCTGTCCCAAAAGTTGTTCAAGCATATATAAATAACAGTAATACCAATTCATTGAATCTTCTTTTTCCCTCAGCTGATATTGTAGCTAATTGTTTTTCAGCTTCAAGAGCAGCCTATTAAAGCTTATTTTCTAGTTTTGTTAAGAGTGAATAAAGTAACCAGAGACTCTCTACATTAAAGTCTACCTGCTACAAGAAGTCAGTGATAATGAGCAATTTGTGAAGTGTGATACCTATGTTCTAGTAAAAGTAATATCATCCACTGGATTTTTCAATTTGTACAGCTGCTTTGCTGCTTTTTCAGTTTTACTTTGCTGATGGCACTAGCTTTTGAAGCCACCCTCATTTTTAATCCCCTTTTATAACAGGAATCAACTAGTACTCGGCTTGCACATCTACTGTAATCCATTCCTACAAGAGAACCTTTGAGACACATAAAGAACTCTGGACTCGGCAGAAGTTCCTGTCTGCAAACCTGCTGGCTGCAACAAACTCAGTTCCTATCTTAGTTTCATTTCTGCAGACACCGAAAGAAATTTTTAGTAACTGGACCCTTAACCAAAGCTTGTTACTATATATAAATTTTATTTGATCACTTGTTACATTAATAGCTTCTTACTTGATCTGTTTGGTCTTTTTTTATGACGTGTTTTACTAATATTCTAACAAGGGAACATAAATATAAGCAAAAGAGTAAATCCGGTTAGAAAGACAAAGTCAAACCCACTGATCAACAGAATGTTTTTTTCAACTGAGACCTTGGATCACAAGGAAGACATAGAAAAGAAAAGTGGAATGAAATGGCAGTGAGATGGTAGAGGGCTCCACAGTACTGTAAACTTTTAGCTCATGATCAAAACCAGTATAGTTCAATGACTTCTTTTAACGCCGTGGGTTGTTCTGATCTTAGCATATGCACATACCACACCACAAGAAGAGCATGGCAGCTGATATTAATGCAGTGTTGCAGCTTGAACAAAGATGCCAAGGGCTAAGTAAGCTTGAAGGCTGAACCAGCTGCTGATCACACTCTGTCAGAGATGGCAATTATACATGGAAAAGGAAAAAAGAACCATTGGGCTATGTGACATACACTTGTGTGTAAAAGCTAACAATACTGTGCTACTTTGTAAGGTATCATTTCTCTGCATGGAGAATTCGCCTTCTGCCATACACATATTATTTTAGGAAAGGCAGGAATGTACAATGGGGATACACAGCCTAGTCTGGCAACAAGGTTTTTCAAAATGAGAGAGAGTCTGCGAGTGCTGCATCATGCCTGAGAAGATTAACTGATGCTGCCTTGTTCTGCAGCATCAGTACCAGGATTAAAGGGGTGAGAAGAGATGACTCGGGATTAGGAAAGTGTTATTTTTGCTCTCCTCAACTCCTGCTGAATTCAGGTAATTGTTCTTTTCCTGAGGGATCTTTCATATGGGACTCTCCTTTCTCTTCTCGTCGTGGTTACTTGATGCAGGAAGACCTCAAGAAGCAACCAGGAGTTGTGAGAGAGAATGAGGAGGGACATTGCCAGAAAATTTAATATACTGAAGACGATGGTTGGAAGTGAGCCACCCATCTGCTTGCTCACTGCCCCTCTACCATAACTCCCTGATTTCTGAACATATGCTTAATTCTGAATCTGTTCCTTCAAACCTTATACATTTATTTAATTGTATACCTCTATTCTTGAGTCTACTCTTCCTGTTCCTATATTTATTTACTCCTACTGTGTGAGCCAACACAGGCAGGATGCAGGAACAATCACAAAACCGTGGCTGAAATGCAAAGAGTAAATTTATTCTTTGCATCCTGCGTCCTGCCTGTGTCAACTCACACACTTCTTGTAGTCAGCAGGATCCAGCCATGCCATGGCTAAAAAAGCAGTCAGGGATTGGGGAGGCAGTGATAGTGTCTCCCTTTATTCTGGGATGGTCCAGTACTGACGACTGGAGCCCCGTGGGCACTTTCCTGGCTAAACTGATCCTGCTGGAGGCATGGGCTGAAATAGATAATGGAGTGGTGGTTGTTCCCCAGACAATTGAAATGACTACGTGTGGATTGCCATGGAAAGCAGCACTGGATTATTCTCACAGGTTGGCGGGAAGATTTGGATGGTTATTAGTTGTTACATTATGGAGTAAAATGAGAGAATTGGAAAAGGAAGTCAGACCTTTACAAGATGCAAAGGTGATAGTGCAAGAAGTAATTACTACTCAATCAGAGCGGTGCCATAGGTTGCAAGATATTGTAGAGTGTTTGATAGCATGTATTGCTAATAAATGGAAGTGAAGACTGAGAGAACAGCTGTATGGTGCTTAGTTGCCAGCCAAGGTTAAACCATGACAGTCCTTTTTGACACCCAGTGTGGGGCTCAAAGGGTTCAAGATAACTACAAACTTGATTGGAATGTGCTAGGTGGAATTTATAGCTGTTTAGCTATTAATCAGCAGGCTTCTGTGCTTGCCATGAGGCTTGCTTTCCCTACTGTATATTAGAGTCTAGTGCTCGTTAGTGGCTGCTTTTTGCTTTCGCTGCTTGCTGTGCTGCTCTGTTGCTTATCAACTTACTCTGATGTGCCTGGGAACATTTTGAGAACAGCAATGCAGGATTCAGTATGGATGGGATGACAGTGGCAAGAAGTATCAGAATGCAGCTTTTGTTGGGGGGGCACCTGCCTCACTGAAACCCTTGCTTGTACCAGTGGTCACAGATGCTGCTGGTGCTGTAGGCGCCCTGGCAGATACCTTGAGGGAAGGTGGGGCTGTGTTTTTGGGACCATCTGTTCAGGTGGTAAATAAAGGAAATCCAGCTGCCCCTGGCCCCACTGCCAACTCCATTCCCATGCTCCACCCCAGCCTGCCAGCTCAGGTCAGCACTCTACCTGGAAAATGCAAAAGCAGAAGAAACGAAGGTTTGGCAGATCCCCCAAAGATTCTGAGTCCTATTTGGCCTGTTCAGGGACCGGACGGCATTTGGGAAATTACTGAGAATTGAATGTAGTCACACCCCAACCTGGCAGTTACATTAGCAGACATGATTACTCTTATAGAAAAAAATCAGGAAAAATTTACAATCCAGGAAGGTAGTGAGAGGTCTTCCTGATGCTTTCTTTTTGATAGCAGTAGCATATTTAGGAAGCACATGCACATAGCTGTGTTATTTGTGTGCAGCTACATTTAAGGGCATTGTATAGGCCGTGGGGCAAGATGGAACAGGTTGAGAGACTTGAGTGCCTGGCATCTTGCTTGCATGGGCCCCCTGCTCCTGTCTCTTGAGCGAGGGGGTGGAATGTTGCAAGATAACAGAAGATTGGTGAGGGAGATTGTAAACACACTCAAGTGACTTGCAGCTGGGCTGTCAAAAAACATATCACATTCTAATTAGAGCCATAACAATGATCAGAGGGGTGGAGCATCTCTGCTATGAGGACAGGCTGAGAGTGGTGGGGTTATTCATCCCGGAGAAGAGAAGGCTCTGAGGAAACCTTACTGCGGCCTTTCAGTACTTGAGGGAGACCTATTGGAAAGATGGGGACAATCTTTTTAGCAAGGCCTGTTGCAACAGGGCAAGAGGTAATGGTTTTAAACTAGAGGAGGGGAGATTTAGACTAGATAGAAGGAAGATATTTTTTACCATGAGGGTGGTGAGACACTGGCACAGGTTGCCCAGAGAGATGGTAGATGCCCCATCCCTGGAAACATTCCAGGTCAGGTTGGACAGGCCTCTGGGCAACCTGACCTAGTTGAAGATGTCCCTGCTCACTGCAGGGGGGTTGAAATAGATGACCTTTGAAGGTCCCTTCCAATGCAAAGCATTCTACGATTCTATGATTCTAATTGTTGTCTATACTTGTGTGTTTGTTCTATACTTGTGCGTTTGCTTTATACTTGTGTGTTCAACGAGTGGAACATCTGTGTTTAGATAATGTAGGTCTGTGATGGCAGCTTAGCAAACCTGCTTGAGAACCTTATTAAACATGCTTGAGATTCCTGCCCTGCTGTGGGAAAGATCAAATCACAGTGGTAAAATACGCCTGCAAGAATCACTGATATACAGGAGAAAGCAGCATGATCGAAAGCTTTTTTGTTGTCTAGCAAGGATCAAGCTCCACGGTGCTTGCATCCCAGCTTGTGTCCCTCTGCCTGGGTGCTGGCTGCAGAGGTCCCCTGGGTTGTAAGGTAACAAGGATAAATTGACTCTTTGCATTTCATGGTTTTGTGGCTATTCCTGCATCCTGCTCACACACTTACACATCATCATGGATAATCATTTGTATATATAACTGAAGGCAAATGATGGGTCAGTGAAGATGCAGCATATGCGTAACGGATAAGTGAAGGCATTTGGAATGAGACAAGTAAGGAGTCAATGGCCTCGGAAGGTCTGAGAGCAAACCATTTAAAATTATGTAATTTAAAAATTATAGCAGCAAATTTTGTTATAGAAAGAACAAGATATGTCTCTTAGCCACAGTACTCTCAGTAACAGAAATTTAAATACCAGCAAATTAGGACCAGACATTTAAAGGTTTCTCTGAACATATGATGAGGGAGGGTTTTTTTCTCTTTTTCCTTCCTGGAGAAGAGTAATACTAAAAGTTGCAACAAGTACCTTATGTGGAAACAAATCTGTTCTAGCAATGTGTACCAATTCTGGAAACCAAATGAAAATTTTTGGAACCAAGGGATTCAATGTATATTGGTTTTATTTCTCGTTTGCTGGCAAGTAAAGGTAAATTCTACTGACAGCAGCAGCATGGTGTAAGGAATGTTAAACATTAGAGCTGAATACAAAACTGAGTTGCATCACTGCTGTATTGATCATTTTTATGACTGCATAGAGTAACATGATAATGAATTTATATTTAAAGGTAAGAAGAAGTGGGTTTATAAATCCAATAAGTTTTTTTTAAAAAAGCTATCATTAATAAATAAAAATCTTAAGTATTATTCTATTTAAACTCAGTTTCACTTACCCTTCACATGTCTCTCCATATTCTTTATTTACCTATCAAGCAAACTTTCCTTCCTTTCTCACAATTCCTGTGGAGTGACTGTTTGGAGGAGTGTCAGGAACACCTAAGTCCTCAAAGTCAAACAGATGGCTTTTTTTCCAAGTACCAGAAGACAAAATGTGCCTTTGCACTTTGCACAGATATACATGTAAGGGAAACGAGCTGATTTCAGCCTACATCAGTCTCTACAAAAAACCTAACAGTAATCAATATATTTTACCAGAAAAGTAGTGTGGGAGTAAATACAACTGTATCTGTGAAGTTGTGTTTCTTCTTAATTTTGTAAAACCACACTCTGTTACCAGAATATAATGGTACGTACAATATGTACATACTACAAATTTCACCGTAGCCCTGTTCTGAGATTTCACTTCTCCATACTTCACATTTTACTCCATAGTATGTCTACTTCTAGAATATACATCTAGTTATAACAATTTACGTTGATAATGTGAGAATTAAAGCACTGGTATTCTCACACTAAGAAACCGAGTCATACACAAGTACATTTAATTGCAGTATACTATTCTTATTATCAAAGAATGAAGTCTTAGGGGAATTTGTTTTGGAACAGTTGCTTCCATGACAGCAAGAACATCATAAAACTTTTAAGCAAAACTACTGGCAGCACCTATTATTAAGACTGGGCAGTGGTTTGTATTTTCAGTTGATTATAACTTTGCTCAGGTTCAATGGTCTAAGCTCAAATTTTCCATGCTGAGTGAACAACTCAGGATGGACTTATTTACACTTTTCTTTTTTTGCACTGTGATTGTTCAATCAAACAAATCTTCTATTCCCAAGGAAGTGTCTAAAGAATACAAAGCAAAATAAAATATAGTTTCCCTGTACCAGAAAACCTGCAATGCCACACATTTTAGGAAAGAGAATTTTGCAAAATCTGTCAAGAATATGTCCATGGTTATCCCATTAAAACCTTCAAATTTGCTCAAGGTATAAGCCCCTGAAAAGCTTTCACATGCTCATCATTACAGAACTGCTAACAATAAAAGTTGTGTGGAATTGACTGAATCTTTTTTCAGGTAACTACTATTGCCTGGAACTCCTGACAACCATACTGGTACTAAATTCAAGGAGTTCACTTTCTTAGGCTACTCTAATAGAAAAGTAGCCTTTTTCAGTGCAGAGTCAGAAACAGACCTGCAAGTTAGAAAGAAGAACATGGGAACTGGAGCTAGGAACATGGTAGACTAAGAGCTCACTTTTTCATGAGAAGGAACAGAGACTAAAACATTGGAAGACATCAGTGGGTAGAGAGAAAGCTAAAACATTGATCTTGTGACGGCAAACAGAAATTACAAGGAAAGATCTGAGAATAAGCAGAACAAAAGAAATTGAGATGACTGCGGAGGAGCCAATGTATTTGGGTGAACCTTAACTGAGAGCACAGAGAGCCTGAATGAAAAAATAAAGCGAGTAAGCGAAACAAAATGAGCTGGAGGAGAGAACTGGGAGCAGGCAGAAGGGCAATTTGGTTAATGACCAAATTATAATGGGAAAAACTGTGACTCTCTACTCTTCAAACTATCAATCAGCTCGAAAAACACTGGGTGAGGCAGGCAGGCACTGAAGGGGAGCCTACAGGATGAGAAAGACTGAGACCTTGTGAGAACCAAAGGGCTTGTTGTTAGGTAAAAATTAAAGCCAGGCCTGCGAGGGAAAAGATATCTTAAAGGCCTGGAGGGAATCCATAGAGTTTGTTCCCTCAGAACATGTGGAGTTACTTGAATAAAAAGCAAATCTAGGGGGAAAAAAAAAAAAAAAGGTAGTGGGAGTAAGGGAGAATTGTTTCAAACCTTCTCAGGTAATTCTGATGTGTGAAACAGGCTATATTTGGGATTTATTGGGGTGGTTTGCTTGGGGATTTTTTTTTTTTTGGTTGGTTGCAGTTTTTTATAAAAAGGATTACCTTGTTTATGTGTTTTTATATTCTCAAAAATCCAGTTTAAAAACTGAGAGCCTTTGACGTCATTTGGTGTGCTCATTTTTAAAAGATCATGGAGACCTACTCTCCTCCACATGGGTTTGTCGCAGTTCAGCCATGCAAAAGCTTTGCAATAAAAGGTAGAACAGTAAAATCGCACCATTTACACCACGCTTTTTTTTCATGCAGCGTGTTGTGAGTTCCTCTTTTTCTGCATGTACATTTAATACATTGAATGGCTAAACTGCTGAACCACAGGATGCCTGCAGCTGCAGTGGAAGATGCTGGGAAACAGTACTTCAAACTGTAGGGCTAAGTACTCTAAAACTAAATTTCTAGTAATCAAACCAGCCTTAGACTTATCAGATAATGCTTCTCAGTGCCCCAGTCATAAAATGTCTTCACCTCTCCAATCTATTTTGAAAATAAATTCAATAATATGTTGTGAGGCAGCGAAATACCATGAGGTTATGGCTGCTGTAAAAGATGATGTTAAAATTAACAAGCTTGTTAACAAATCCGTTCAGAGCAGGTTTTTCCTAGTGTGAATTGAATAAAACATGGCCCATTTATTGAAGAATGATCTGCAATGAACAAGACTATGAGTCCTTTGGAAAATACAGCCAGTGTTCATGTTGTTGAAAACAGTATCGAGAGTGGATGTTAATAAGGCTGTAGAGTCAGGGAAAACAAAAAAGAAGCTTGGTGACCCCTGAATATGTAAGAAAAGTAGAATACCTTTAGATTTATAATTATTTATAATTACTACAAAAGAGATAGATAAAAATGTTATACTATACATTTAAGTATCTTGCTTTTTAAAAGATTGTTCTTCCAGAAAAGAAAATGTATCAGCATCAAGGTTATTATTGTAATTAACACTTAGCTATTAAAGGTATTTTCAAGATGTTCACAAATGTCAGAACTAATACCTCATTTTTGCTCATTTAATCACATTTTTTGAGGTATCTCTTCTCTTTGACACTTTTAAGTCTGGATCTATTTTCCAGACATTATAAGTCACTTTTGCTGCAGTTACAGCAAGTTCTTCAATAGAACTATCCTCTACTGAAATCTAGTCCTAAACAACTACCTTGGAAAGCCTAGGCCTCCGTGTCCCAGAATTAAATAAATTGCTGAAGAAATTCAGTGTAACTTGTAAACAGACCTTTTACAGAAGCAAGGATCTATTCACCTTAAGTACCTGAGGATTTAGTTCCCTGCCTTAAGGGCTAAGTGATAGACATAAAGTAATATCTTTAGGAAAGCTGTAACCACCATAACACTAGGATAGCTACATGTCAGCTGTAAAATGTTGTATTATCAACAACCCTTGCATCCTAAGTTATTTGTAATGTTGGTAGCTTTGCACAATTCTACCAATTCTTTTTCAAATACAGTTCGCAGTAATTTGTTAAAAAAACTTCAGAATCTGTAGGAGTGAACTATGATAATGTTTTAAAATCAAGAATGAACATGTTTTCAAATCAATAAATTATCTGAACAAAGAATAGGATTTATTTTGAACTAGGTGTCACTAATTTAAAAGGGAAAGGTAGTGGCAGATTGTAGATATATTCTGTCTGATAAGATTTGGAGATTTCTTTTTATTACAAAGATATTTGTCTGCTCTTAGCTTTTTAATGAAATTAGAGGATTTTTTAAGACCAGGTAAGAAATAGTAGTTTAAACCTGAAACATGTAAACTTCTGAAGACTATAACTTAGAATGGATTAAATATGAAGGATGGAGTAAAATACAAAGGATTCAGAAGGAAGTGTCTTCATGTTGAGTATGAATTTTGAAGAAGACTACAATGAGCTGGCATTTTCTGAGGTGCCTAAAAAGATCAGTGTACATTGATTGTGCTTGCAGTGTTGAATTGAGCCCTTCTGAGAAAATTTCTGAATTTGGCTGGTTTTAGGCATCAGAAATATGATAGTGAAGGGTATGAGATCATAAACTTAGTGAATACAAAATTCTGCTTCAAGATCATATGCCATAATTTGGAAATGACAGAAGGAGAAAGATTTGGAAACATTGTTCAATCATTGCATTACTATGAGATATTTACATGACACAGAAGTTAGAAAAAAAAAAATTATATGGAAATGAGATGGAGAATTATTTCCAGCAGAGACAGGAAAACAATATTACTATCATACAAGTCACTAGTGAGACCTCACCTGGAATTCCATGACAAATAACCATAAAAATTCAAGCTGGCAAAGTCCAGAGGAAGATTGCTGAGATAACTTGAAATAAAAGATTAAGAAATGCTAGCAAAGAGAAAAAAATCTTTACGAAGAATAAAATAAACTTTTATAATTGTGTTTGGGCAAAAACAGGAAGCCAGGAGATATTTTAAAGCATGATTGTCATACAGTATCAAATTTACCATCAATACAGACTGACAGTCAAAACCCACACAGAATATGAGAACATCTCCAAGCTGCTGAATAATATCCTAAAAAAACTTCTACAATGTGAGACAAAAATAATGAAGACAAGGATCATGGAGACAAGGATCTTCGATTTTTCCAAGAGGAAGTCTGAAACATTCCACTTACATGTGGTGTCATATGGAATGGTATGGATTATGAAGCAGCAAAAGGCAATACTAGAAATTAAAGTTTCTGAAATAGCGCTTCATGCGTCTGCTTTGTTGTTAATAAGAGTTTTAGTGTAATTTTTTTGTTAACTGATTTCTCCAAAGCTTCTGCTGGCCAGTGCAGCAGTACTTTTTTTGTCCTTAGCCATCATTTGGCACCATGAAGTATGATAGACGTTCACCTTTCTCTAAAGTATCAAATACAGGTAATAGTTAAAAACAAGAGGCTTCTCTTGTGTCCACTAGTATTTTTTCACACCTTTTTCTAAGCCTGACAACAGAAAAGGTATCAGGAATGTTTGGCCACTTGAAATTGACAAAAACTTCTGAATTTGAAGAGTTTGGAAGAGCAGAGGGAGAGCAGAACTTACTGCTGACATGTTTCTGCCTTCCAGATGAAAATATTCATATCCCTAGCATTATGAATACACAAGAAAACCAGGCTTCTGAGTCTTTCGAATTCTTATCCTGAAGGTATAATATTTTTTAAGAGTTTTTGAGGTGGATTTCATGCATTGCAGTATGTGACAGGATACAATGATAACAGAGGGAATATTCTTAGTCCTTTGTCATATAATTTGTAGTTGCCTCCTGAGGACAGAATGGAAAGGACTCAGAATATCTCAGGTGAAAAAAAAAAAATCTACATTTACTCCTTTTGTTTTGTCTTCTTCATTTGATACATGCAGGTGTAAGGTAGTAGTCAACTGCAGCTGTACTGACTGCACTTAGCTGAATAAAAGATTTAGTATCCTGAGGGGGTAAATATTGATGAACTTGTCTCCATTCAGCCTGCATAAATTTATCTTCCCCTGCAGTCTAAATCAGGTAAAAATCTCCCAAGCGCTAGTACTTTCCATCTGTGAACGGGTAGATATTTGTTAAATAAATAGAACAATTTTCATTTATATTTATTATATTCACAATATTTATATAAAATTAGATTTTTATATGAACAACAAAAAGATAGATATTAAAACAATACCTTTCCTCACCCGTTTCTAGGCTCAACTTTTATCCTTCACTCTCAAGTCCTCTCTCCACCCCAAGCAGCATGAGACGATGGGTGGTGGTTATGGTCAACATCTCTCCCTGCTGCTCCTTCCTCTCCATGCTTCTCCTCTGCTCCTATGTGCGTCCACTATGCGCTGCATGGGAATATTAGCTCTGCTATGGAGCACCAACTTTTCCTCCTTTTCTCACCTTAGTGTTTGTACTGCTTTTTCTCACTCTTTTTCTTCTCTCCTCTTCAACCTGTTCAGCTTTTTCTGACCTTTGTCACAGAGGTGCCACCAATTCGGCTGTCAGGTTCAGTTGTGTCCTGTGGTGGGTCTGTTGGAGCCAGCTGGAACCAGCAGGAACCAGCTGTCCCTGCAGTACCTCCCTGCTGCCAACACCTCACCAGTGAACTCAGTACCTAAAGTTAATGTGGAGGAAGCTTAGCACAGAACATTTGTGTATGAATTGTTTAATAAAGAAGACAGAAACATAGGAGGGAACAACAAGGACAAGAAACCAGTTCTCCTTCTAACTGAAAATTTTCATTGCAATATGGCAAAACCACACATTTTCCATTCAAGGCATAGAGTTAGCCTCAAGTTGCAGCTACCTAAAAATTACATCCATCAATAAGGCATCCTGCTTCCATTTTAGATCTACCCTCAACTTGCTTTTAGAAAGATACCTTAGGATTTTAATCAGTGTGCAGAGTCAGAGCCATCATAATTTTCCATTGCTGTATTTTTCTCCTAGAAACAAAGCACAATTATGGACTATCCTGTCTTTCGTTGAGGAGATATTACCTACAATATGTAAAGCATAGGGCATAATTTAGTTTGCAAGCCTATGTCTAAAAAATAGATATTTATAAGCATTCTGAAATTCTAAAAGCTTAAGCGGATTTCCTTCTGTTTTCAAAACAGCCAAAATGATCATTGTAGTATTTCTGTCACACAGGGCAGTGCTAATACTCAATTTAAACTCCATGGTTACCAGAATTTGCTTTAGAGTTGCAGATCTGATGCTATACTGCTCAACATTATTTTCATCACTGAAAGTGTATTAGTCATTTATATATTTCATAATTCTAAGAAATGTGCATTCTGTACCAACATGACATACCTACCTGGTCAAACAGAACAGCTTTCCAGAATGGGTCCAGATAAGAATGAAATATCACTGTTGAATGGGATGGAGGGAGTGGAGTGATGTCAGCAACAGCTATTTCTTTCTACATACAGCAAATTGTGACAGCTGGCATATATTAAGGCAAAGTGAGACAAAACAAAAATAGATCTGAAGTCTATGATTTCTTTTCCCATCAACTTCTGGCAGTATAACTTAGAAAAATAAAATCTTTGTATTTTTCTTAAAAAACAAGGTTACGCGTGATATTTGTACTTTCACTTCATGCTTGCCCTCTATGTTCAAGAGAGCTTTAGAGGGTTTTTATTTATTCAAGGCATTATATACTTTGGACGAATGATATTCTTTTTGCAGTTGTTCCTTACTTTAATTTCTGTTTGATTTCCCCTAGGCAGATCTTTGTTTGTAAATATTTAGCTGAATGTTAAGCAATATTCTAATACACCTTTCAAAAAGTTCTTTGTCATTCTCTTCATACCTTGCTCATAGTTACAGTATTCGTTCTCAAACAGTTGCAATATAAGTAATCCTGAAAGCTGCTTTGATCCCTGAAAGAAGCTTGTTGGAGCTTATCAGTGTGGATTTGGAAAATACATATAACCAACTTTACACGTTATTAGAATGTGGATCGGCGTACTTACAAAACCACCTGATTACCCTGTCCTCAACAAAAAGTATAATTTTTAGCACTGTGGCAGAACATGCAGCATCAGAGCCTTAGTTAGAAAAAATTACCGTAGAAAAATTTAAATCCTCCTACTTTCTGAATAAAACATAACAACTTTATCTTCAGAGAGATGTATATACTCCTTGTATGTGCTGTGAAGACCTGCTTTTTGGCAATGAATTGTCATATCTCACAAGTTGTAGAGGTATAGACCTTTAAACAGAGGTCACTGTACTATTGAAATAATCTGACATTTTGTAACATCTTAAACTGCTGTCTATACCGAATGATAATCAGTGCTTTTAAAAATAATATCAAACTAATTCTGTGGAATTAACAACTAGAAAATTTAGAAAGTATTTTCATTTTCAACCTTTTCATCCTGTTGTGCAAGCCCCAGGATAAATGTAAGAGGTACAAGATTCCCTCTGTATCTTTGCAACAGAACAAACATTTTTTTCTGTGATTTTGGCATTCAGATTGCTATCAAACTTTTGTATGACATTATTTCTAATAACTTTAAAATGCATCGAGGAGTGTAAACAATATTGTTACACTAGTGCTAACTTAGAAGGCATAGAAAAAAAATTCTATGGAGATGTCTTGGTAACTCATTACTTTTAGCTACTTGATATCAGAAAGGTTTTCAGCACAAAGGGTAAGCACATATAAATCATATGTTATTATTTAATAACAGGTACACTCTATCTATAAGAAGTCCAGGATCAGTTTGTAAATTCTTGGATGTACAGAAAATATTTTTAATGAACACATTGCAATCCCTAGTAATGTAATTAACTAATTAGTGGGAGCAATTACTTAGAGATGTAAATATGTACCGCTTTGCCAGTTTATAAGTTTGCCCTTATAAATATTAAATCACATAAACAAAGTTCTATCTTCAGGCTAACTTAAATACATTAAAAGAAAATTCAGAATTAATCTGGAGACTACTTGTGTTGTTCCATTGCTTTTAGATATTTTAGGCTGTAGTATCTAATATTTTTTATAGGGTAAGCCGAGGTAAAGCTCAGAATATCCTAATATTCAGAAATTGTGTTATGTACTTTATAATTTTCTTTCCATATTTTGCTCCAATAATCTTCATTGAAACATTTTGGGCAACAACTATAACTGACTTAAAAACACATTTTCAACAAAACCACTAAAATCTATGTGATGCTATATTTTCTTTTTATGTATTTTCACAGTATAATTTTATCATCAGAATGAAATGAATAGATTAGAATAGATTAATGAAATAATATTAATTCTTAGGATTAAAGCTATGGAATTGAAAAAGAGATTGATTGACAACTGAAGAGTTGGAAAGCAAATGTCTTCTGTTTTGCAGGACTGATATGGAGAGACAGAGATTTCAGAGAAGGAGGAAATTAAAGAAAAGCAGAATTTGATATATTCTAAAAAAGATAAAACAAACAAATAAAGAAAAAACTCCCACTTTCTACAAGTAAGTAAGGAATTAATGGATAAGAACATCCTAATGCTTGGGCTCAACACTTCTGCTGGACAGCTGAATTCTTCACTTTGGTATGGAGTCAGATCATTTTGGGGCACATGATCAAATGTTGCAAGCATCTGGAGCAAAAAAAATTGCATATGATCTTTATTATTTACTATAACATTTGAGTTCTGCTGGTAAAATAGCAACAATAATAATTGACAAATGCACTAAAGCACACATGCCATTCAAACATACATTAATAGTATTTGTTGATTTACCAAAGAACATTCTGAACACTCCATTCCTTGGCCTGTCAGGATTTTGTCTGTGATCCTGTCCAAGACATCTAATTTCTTTAAATATCCACTTTACAGATATAAAACATCAAGTCAAAATATATCTAGGGTTTTAATATTTCATGTATTCATCAGTACATGGGAGATGCACAGAAACAGAGATGACAGGAACAGTTTATTTGAGTAATATGAATAAAATTTATGTTTTAAAAGACACTTTATATCTAATGTGCTTCAAAAATTTTAGAAGGGGCATAACATAATAGAACTATTTAAAAAATATGATTAGTAGGGAGGATATACTTGCTAAGAGTCTGTAGTTATAAAACAATTTTATAATGGTAGTTCCCATGTGAAAAATATACTCGAACAAAACCCAAAACCAAAATCTGAACAAACAAAACATTAAAAACATAACAACTCTTCTTTTATTTATTGTGTTTATTTTTTGGAGGAGCTAGTAGTTACCACGGCATAGTACCAGCAAATATTAAACCAGCTATTTATAAAGCATTCTAACTCTAATAAAATCTCTAATAAACTGTCTATTTTTTGTTTGTTTTACTTCTCTCTTCTTTCTGATGTACATACATTCAAAATTTCTGCCTAAATCAACTGATTACTGAAATTTGCAGTTACTTGACTGAGTCTCTGAAGGAAGGACTAGTACAGCTACAATGACAATGGTACTTGCAAGCTTCATTGTCAAGTATTAATTATGTCTATTTGTACCTCATTCACAGTTTATTAAAAGAAACCAAACCAAACCAACCCAACCCAAACCAAACCAAACCAATCTATGAAGCTCCGCTTTTGAAGGCTCTGCAATTTGCAGTTGATATTAGTTTGTCATTTATGTTGTCAAATTCTCATGTTACTTGTACTGAAAACAAAAATATGCTGCCAGGTCTAAGTAACCACCTTCCACAAAATACCATTTAACAATAATGCAAAACAAAATTATATTGAAAAGCAAAATTAACTTTGAGAAGTTTAGTTATCATTCAGTGATAAGATGTACTAACAGAATAGACCGTATCCAGGGTTTCCAAACTTGCTGTTCCTTTCAGCTCCTTGAAACTGGATTGGCAGAGGCTGGAAGTTTTTTTGGGCTATAACATATACCCTAGGAATGAAGATTGCATATCCCTTAAAAGTGAAGTTCTGAAGTTAAAATTTTTTTAGAGATTCAATGAGTAGATGAGTTCACTCAGCTTCATGGAATGGACAATCCATTCTACATCCCTTTAAGGGACTGAGGGAATGAATGAACAGACTGAAAATAGGAACCCTCTTAAGGCATATCAAAGAGTTTCCGCGAATTTACTGGCTTGATTCAAATTTTAAAATGTTATAGAAACTCAAGAAGTTTCACCTGTGTGACATCCACTGCATTCCTGAAGCAATAATTCGTGGTATGTGGCTATGTGGCTTAGCTTTTCAAATATATACCAACTTTATATATATGCCAACAAATGTGTCATGAAATTACCCCCTAGGAGGACATAATAAGTAACTTATGTCTCCACAATAAACTCATTACTGATTGTTTCACCTTCTGTTCTTTTCCTAGCAAGTATCTGGGTTTTTCCAAGGAGCAAAATCTTAGCATATGGAGAAAAACCATATGATACATATGCACTAGTCCAGACACACTCAGCTTCATGTCTGCTTTGCAACATGTCTGCAGTAACTTTCCAGTACTGCTTCCCTCTGCAGTTACTGAAATGTCCTACTTGGATAATGACAGCATACATTTATTTTCCATTATTATTACTGCTACTGATATTATTTCTTATCTTTAATATATATTGTACTGTTTTACTTACAGAGGTGAAAGAAACCATGGAATATCTGTTCCTCTGAGTCTGATTCAAATGATTCGTATGATTCTGTATGGATTTTTTTTACCCTTTATTAATATGTACTGTTTAATTCTTAATTTGAACTTTACGTCCAGCATTCTATCATATTCCCTTGAAAGGCTGTTGCTTTTCTTCTCTCACCCCTTGATTTTACACATTCTGTAGCTCAAAGTTTTGCTTGCTCTCTTAGGGGGAGGGTTATGTGTTACATCACTGCCATTCACTTTGCAAATTTCCTGCTCTATTGGGCATTCAACTTCTCAAGAAGGGCATAGTACATGGAAGAATTGAAAAGTTTAGTATCCTTTACATTCCACTTTGTAACCTTCTTTTCTACCTTTCCTCATGATGACTTAAATTAATACCAAGGAGTGCTCTCAAATCAAGGGATCTCAAAATGAGTGCTCATCTATATATTCTGTATAAGGCAGGTACTTAATTTCCTTGCTGAAATAATCATAATAAACCATTGTCTTTCACAGCAAAATAAAAGTAATAAGATAGTTTCAAAAGATGTGCTATCAAATTAGAATTACCTGCATTGAAAAGTTTGATGATAAAAATCGATATTGCTTTTTCCTTTCAGGTTTGTATTGTCTAGAAACATGACATCTGAAAGAAAATGCTTTATTTCTTATACCTGTTCTTTTTAACAAAGGAATGATAGTTAAAACATTTAGGACAGAACTAGAAGCTGAAGTATATTCATAAGAGGAAATAAACATTGTCACAATTCAGACCCAGCCAGCGACTAACGCCAATCAGGTGTTCTATTTTCTCCATGAGGAGAAAATACAACTACTTAAGGGTCAAGGCAGGGGATAAGGGAGGACTAAATGCACCACTGACAGCCACGGGCAAAAGACAGACTTGACAAAATCAATTTGATTCAAAACAACAAAACCACAACCGAATCACCAATTAAATTAGAGTCGGACAGAAAAGAGGACAGCAAGATATTAAATATACCTTCCTCCCACTCCTCCCTTTTTCCTGGGCCTGGCTTTACTTCCTCCCCCTATACCTGGCACTAGAGCAGAGGGGGGAACACAGGATGGAAGCCACAGTCAGTTTTAACACTCTGCATGAGGTTTCAGCTGCTTGCTTCATGGAACACAGGTTCCTTTCAGCCATGTGGCATGTCCCCCTCACAGGAAACGAGTCCAGTATGAACGCTGCCGGTCCATGTGGGGGGGTCTGCGCCTGGGCTTAGCTCTTCCAGTGCCAACGACTGGTGCCAAACCCTTTCAAAACTCACTGCATTTTTCAGGAGTTCCGTCTGCTCCTCTGCTGGGCTCTTTCTGCAGCCCATCTGTGTCTCCCACCCATGATCGATGAGTTAGGTAACTTGCCACAGACCAAAGTAAGAAAATCACTGATCCAGCATATATTCTGCAAACTTCTGGCTAACTTGGCAACTGCACAGCCATTCTCCATCTTTCATCCTACCCCCTCCAAAACAAAAGAACACGTCCGAAGTGTATGGCATTTCCCCCCTTAAACAGGCTTATTTGCAGAGGCGCTGATTGGTGCAGCCTGGGCCAGAGGTGGGGACGAAATGGGAGCCAGAGGGGCTTTTTTCATAAAGCTCTTACAGGAGCCACCGTAGCGGCTCCATCCCCTGCTACTGAAACTGCGCCAAAGGTGGCAGCCTTGTCCCGCTACTGACAAAAACTGTGCCAAATCCTAAAACACAACAAAGATGCATTATTTGTAAAGAAAAGAAATGTGATCTTCTAAGGCTAAAATTGTGATTATACAAGACTAATCTACAAAAAAAAAAAAAAAACATAAAACTCAGTCAAAATATGGGATCATCAGTGGTAAAAATAATGAAAATTCTTGCAGCTCAAATCTGTATTGACCTGAATTTTTCTGCTGGTGTAATTTATTCTTTTTTGATTCGCCTGATAGAGCCAAACACTTGTTGCTATGAGTAGCCCTAGAGCCAAAAAGAATGCACAGCTAATGTAGTATGGTAAGTGCTATCTCGAGTCAGGAAGTCCCTCCTGTGATATTTAAGTGCCAAGAAAAGATGATCTGCAAAGTGAAGACAAGTGCATAGAATTCCTGAGTATCTGGAATTGCCAACAAGACAAATTGTTTTTATAGTAAGTGCCTAAGAGACCCATTAGTAGCACTTCCACTTGGAAGCCAAAATGAATGCAACATAAGATCACGGTCTGTTTGTAAAGCAAGCTATGGCAGACAATATTTTTGGCACCTGCAGCAACAACGAGGAAACTGAGAAAATTGTCCTGGGTGTGGAGGTAACTAATTCAGTACTCTTAAAGTTAGCTGCATCTATGGCTGGATTGAGTTTTACAAATTCACACACAAAGGCACTGAATCCTGCAAGCTGCACAGCAGGAGCCCAGTATTCAAGGCTCTATATTCTGACCGTCCCTTTTCCTCATGCAACGTATTTTCAACATAGTGCATGTCAGGATGCAACGAATACATTTAACTTCACTAAATAAATACTTTTCCCTGATTGATGCTTCTGGTAATGAGGTCAGCCCAGAAATGGATAACAACAAACAATGAGAAAATCTTCTATTCCTCTTTGGCTTGTGTTTTACCTAGCCTTCACAGTGATTTTATCTATGGACTGTCATTCACAATATTCCTGATATGTAACAGTTAATTAGAAGTGAAAATTGAAGATATTATTTTTTAAATAACTTCCAACTCTCTTCAGTTTTAACTGTCTTAAAAGAAGCCCACACTCCAATTGTTCTCTATGTATCTTTTCACAAAGGTCCTAGATCATTTGGATACATAACTTGTATATAAATTCAATTATCAGTGCTGCTGCTTCAGCTGATTTTGCTGACAGCTAAGAAGGATCTTATATTGTGTGTATTTCCATTGAAAAGTTATCTTCACAACTAAGAGGGTAAGAAAATTCAAGTTTCACCCTACAGGTTTTTTCTCAGTTAAAACAAACAAACAAAAAAATCAGTTAAAGAATCAGGCTTTTCAGAGAGTTTAATTTGTTTGTTTGTTTTCTCATTACAAGTTTATCACCCAACCTACTTACTAAAAAACTAAAAATCATTTCATAGACTTAGTCCCCTCGGTCTGTGGATTTCAACTTTGCATTCCTGCTGTTACAAAAAAACCCAAAATAATCTCAAAGCATCAAATTAAGGTATCTTTTGAATTTTTCCCTTATAAATTGATCAATATTGATAATATGTCCATATTTGTGCTAGATTTTTATTCACATTAATCAAATCCATTATTTCTCTTAAGGTTACAGCAAAGTTCTTGCTTAGTTCTGTAGGACCTGATTACATCGTTTCTGTATATTTTCATGGAATGACAGGTCTTTCACAACATTCAACAGATGATTTAGTATTTGACAAAGAGTGAAAAATGGAGCACTAGGCAGACATTTTCTCTGCCATAGAGGAAAAATGTTATAAATTCATTCAATGAAACATCGAAGAAAGCCCAGCTAAAACTTCTCTCTCTATATATATCTCCATTTTTGAGCACACAAGTATGTCATCATTTTTAATGAGTCTTCTTGTCTACAGATCTAGAAGAAAGGAAGAAAGTAATATTCTATTTCACAGATTGTAAGACTGAAGCAGAGAACATTATTGACCTGCAAGTCATGGAGCAAATATGCAGTAAAGCCAAGAATACAATCTCCTTCTTTAAGTCATGATATATAGATCTATAGGTAGGTAGATAGATATGAGACATATATATAGATATATAGATATATTTACATATCAGGATAATTTAGCTGGGTGTTATTTCTCATCTATTATGAAACATATATTCTTTTACATGTATATACACACATATTCATAATTACACTGCTAACATTTTTTTAATCAATGTATATTTTTTCATGGCTTCACATGCAATGGCTTCTCAAAATGTTGTTCATTCTTCAAAAAACAAGCATGAACACTAAAAGATATAATCAGTCAATAGTGTGTGGAGAAAGCCTGTACTGCAAGTAGCATTTTTGCAGAACCAACTCTTTGGTTTTGTTGCCTATCTGCCAAAAGATATTAAACTAGAAGGATCCACACAACCACACCAGAACACACAGGTAGAGATAGTTTGCTCAGGGATCTTCCTGGTTGCATTGTCTGCCACCTAGTGTTAAGGAAGCTGATAGTTTTGAGACCATATGGGCTTTTTAATATTTATTTGCTGGTTATGAATCAGTTAGAGGTTCACATTTTTCATGGGTTAAGTCCGGGCTGGCCACTAGACAAATGACAGATGCTCTCTATTAACCCCTTTCCCCTCCCAAAGGGGAAGAAAAGGGAATAAGGGAGAGAGACTTATGGATCGGAAAAGAAAACTATAACCTCGTTAATGAGAATAATAATAATAAAATCAAATATATATACAAATACATAAAAAAACAATACCGAAGCCACCTCAACCCCCACCCCTGGCAATCATGCCACTGTCTGGGCAGCTGCTGGAGAAGTCCCAGGCTGGACTCAGTGGCAGACAGGAACCTGATTCAGGAGCTGAATTCTGGAACTGGATTCAGGGATGCATGGATTGGAGTCAAAAGCAGAACAGACAGAGTCCTCCTCGGACTCCAGCCATCGAAGAAGAGAGCTTGAGTCTTGTGATCCCTCAGCTTTATACTAAATATGACACCTATGGGATTGAACACCTTGTCAGTCAGTTTAGGGTCACCTGTCCTGTCCGCTCCTCCCCACAGATGTGGCCTCTCACTTACTGCACCCCCAACATGGTACACAGGATTTAGTAGTGACCTTGGTCTTCACAGCAGAAAGTATAAGCAAGAGCCTTTCTGCACACCAACCCCTGGCAGTAACTGTGATCATCAAGCGTTATCACTTCTAGAAGCAGACACTGTCTGCACAAATATGCTGTTAACTTTAGACAGTTGGAAGAGATTGAGCTGGAAAGTAAAATCACTGAACAGAATGAGTTCTGTTCCAGCTCAAACCAGGAAAACATTGAAAGAAACTTCTATGGTTTAAGTTAATATTAAATGCAAAACAAAAAACACATCGCGGTTTGATTCAGCATCTTCTGAAGTTGATATTGATTATTCCAAATGTAAATTTTGAAAGGACAAAATAAAGGAAGAGGTTAAAAAATATCAGTCAACATGACTTTTAGGGCAATTCTGAAATCCACAGGTGGACCAAAGGGGACTTACAGGCACATTAAAATCTAAGTAGCCTGATTTTAAGACTTGAATACTCATAAATCTCATTGGCTTCACAGAATTTATGGAGAGCATGTTTGTTTCAGAACAGGAGAAAATAATGATCTGTGAGGAAGATCCACAGCTGGAATTCTTATTTATTAACTTATTATTTTATCTCAGGGTTAATCAGATCTGATTACTTTTAAGATGCATTTAAATATTGCACAATGGTTAAATTATCTATTCCATGGCTGCCTGCAAAAGTGGCAAAGTGGCTTTGATGACTCTGGTCCCTATTCCTGTAACAAAACATACATCCCCAGTATTTATTCATATTATTTATTACACTGATTAATTATGAAGAGGTTTAGATGTTGATCATCTCACAGCCTAGGCACTGGGCTCTCAATGTCTAAGTCTCTCCTGAGTTAAAAGGGTCTTCATCTCTTTTTTCTTAAAACTTGTATTTTCTGTCTTTCTCTTGTCCCCCTCCAGTCTATACAAAACTTTAAAAGATGTCTTTTGGGAAGTCCTGAATATTTGAGGAAAGAGCAGCATTTTCAGTCAGAAAATAGCTCAAGGCTGTTCAGCTGCAATGTCTAAAGGGCTTTCTCTTCCGCTGCAGCAGGCAGAGTAGAGCAGAAATTGATCTTGATCTGACAGAAGGTGCCCAGTTCAGAAGCTAGGTATGTTTTCTTTGACCAAAGAAGGATATACTTTGGTTTGCACATGCCAAAATAGCAACCATATTCTGTTTTTCACCAGGTCATTCTAAAATGTTCGTGAAGAGGTAAATTGAATCTTTTTGTCATGATCTGTGGCTAAGCTATCTAAAACACTTCACTCAGATTTTTATGAAAGTATCCTTTTCAAAGGACTGAGCCTCCACTTGTTATTTCTGGGTCAGAAGTCCATAGTGCAGAATTCTTTAACTGGGCTTCCAATATATACCTCTTAGGTTTCCAAACACAGAATCAGCCAGCCTTAGGACTTGGTACCTGTAAAAATTTCCCGCAAGAAGTATAAGTATCCAAAGATTACAGTATATCTTTCTGGGGAAAAAAAAACAGTGATGTATTTGCACACAGGAGGGGTATTCACTGATGAAAAAGATGCATATGCACACTCTCCTGCCTATATTAGGCATTTCCTTCATATCTCAATGAAGACACAGTTAGCCTTGTCTCCATTTTGGCCTCTGTTAGACCCATTTTTCTGCTATGTTTCTTCAGCTGTATTTGCCATCCATCTGACCGATGCAGACGATAGTCACTGACAGCTCCACCCCTCCCCTGTCCCACCCTGCAGGATATATGTGTTATCTGAGGGAGCCTTTTGTTTTGGCGTGTATTTTTAACGGCTATAAAGTGGTGAAGTCATAGAGTCAGCTTTCCACAGCTATTATAGTGGCTTTTGTGTTCAGATGATTGTCGATCTACTCTTCAGTCAATCCTTATAATGCTTTACGTGTTTCCAGATTTTCTGCATTATGTTTGAAATGCCATAGGACAAACAAGTGATGGTATAATAAAATATTATTGAACATCAACAAGTGTGTGCTAATTGCCATTGCAATTAACAGTTGAGAATAACCTTCCCGAGCTAAAATATTACACAATTTATTGTATTGTTTTCAAAAGTTTTTCTCAATAAATAGTAATACATTAATTAATGAATTCATCTCAGCTTTAATAAACCATGACAAGCCAATATAACTAGAACATAATTACATATATAGATAAATATAACACAATCGAAAACAGATAAACTGGTATGGTGGGAATAAATGTTACTTCGAGGATCTCTAAGCAAGCAACATTGGCTTACCAACAAGAAAACTTTCAGATCTAAACAAAGTGTAGCCCTCTTAAAGGAAAGTACTCTTTTAAGAGATTTTATTGCTATCAGACCTCAAAAAAGGCACTTAAATATTCAGTCATTAGCAAAGGATACACATATTCCATGTTTAAACTAGCCATAATATTGAAGTAGTTCAAAAAGATCTTATTCTACCACAGTCTGAGGTTTTTTTCTTAGCTGACAATAATTGCAATTGCATTTGACCAGTAAAAACTGACATCCACAACAAAGTCAAAAGCAAGGGTAAGAAAAAGATTAAAACTATTTCTGTTGAGTCAAACGTGGCCAAACCATTCTAAAATCAAATTCTTCTAAATGAGAAAATAAGGATACCTCCCCAGTGAAGGCATACAGGACATATTTGCTTAAAAGTTCTCCCTTTGAGCCTTTTTTCTTTTATTTTCTTTTCCATTTTAACTACTATTAGTAAGCGGAAATTAATGTAGGAAAAGGAAACACATTAATGTTGTTTTAATGATTTGTCTTTAACCCAAGAAAGTAAGAAAATTCAAAGATGAGTTTTCCAATTAATCTTTAACTTGTAACATAAAAGCACTGATTTCAAGCTTTATCAATGTTGCGATTATGAAGGCACAGGGGGAATGTACTGTGGACACAGTCAAACTTTTACTCCTAGATACGTCTGGCTCTTGTGAATTTATTAGAGCTTTAAAATTTAACATAATTTCTGCATGTGATATAAACATATGTGTTCTTGACCCACTTGGAAAAACAACCACAAGTGAAATACCATTTGCATTAATCATTCAAGAGCTTTGCAAAAGAATTGCATCTCAAGAGATGACTTTTCCACTGAAGTTTTAACCATTCGGCTTGGTTTCATTACTTTTCATGTACATTGAATTGCAGCTGCTTGTTGTTCAGACCATTGATTTTAGAACTTACTCCCATTATTTCATTCCAATGTATACATTGTCTCTTAATATCCTGAAGAGAAAATTAACTTCTATGTAATTACAATTTCAACCCTGATAACTACAAAAATTTCATTGTAAACTAATACCCTGCAAATGAGGTTCTATTTTCACCCTTTAATCACTATGTAATAAGACTATGAAGGAGATGTGTTGAAATAATAAATAGATGCAACAACAATTTTTCACAATTTTCACTAGATTTTTTATTAAGTTTTTAATGGGAATAAGGATCCACACTAGTGGCTCTCCTCGCAAGACTGAAACCTAAGATTATTATATATTTGTAGAAATTACTTTTTCTATCCATATGTAGTATCGTATAATGTTATGTTATGTTGGAAATATTCCGTTACCATTATTTGCCCTAATACAAAAGTAGCATTTAAGAAATTGTAGTAAATTAATCCTTAAAGCCGTATGTCTGGATATTAGACATAGCAAAATTTAACATTGCTACACCACAGTTTCTTCATGGATCTAGCTCTGAAATCCATTACTCACAAGGATCAGATTTAAATCAGTGTTGGACAGTTTAAAATCCACACTTTATGTTTACCTGTCTGTGCTATAAAAAGTATGAGGAAACTGAAAAATAGTTGAATGTTTGTGCTCAACCTTAGGAAGTTGCATGATCCTTGATACCTCAATGCCTATTTCAGATAAGGAATATATCCTTGCTTCTTGAACTGAATATTAATTTTTTTCTTTTTACTTAACAGACAGATAAAAATCTAAGTTTGTAAAAGCAGGTGATGCAGCAAAATTTAAATTAAATATGAAAGATGCAAATTGTCAGGCACAAGTCTTCACTACTGTGCTTGAATTAGTGAAGCTCCATGCCTTTGTAAGGGTACCTGGAATGCTAGTTATTGCAATATTATTTTGGTATTGTTTTGGTATCCTTTTTCAAAACTGATAGGATTGGTAACATTATCCAGCATTAATGTTTTTAGACAGTTTCTGGCCTACGATATTTTCTACAGATACTCAGTAGCCTGCTAAATTATTACATTTTGATGCACAATATTATTTAGTCATAAAGTGGGACACATCCATTTTATTTTTCTGGAAATAGTAATTGTGCTCTTTACAGCTTTTCTTTGAAATCTTCTAGCACCTGTCTGGTTTGGAACAGGGTCTTGGAATTTGACAGGAGCAATAGGGCTTTGTGGCAAAGATATAGATCTGAAAACTAATCCTGCCAAGTCTGGAAAAGTCATAAGTGTGCAAGAATGCTGCTGAGTTTATGCTGCTGAGTACTTGACAGTGATTACCCAATCAGTTTCTGATTATTTTTTTCCTCAATAAATATGCTCTTATCACAGCTCCAAGAGTGATCAGACTGTGCATATACCAAAATATGCAGGAACTTAATGTCCAGCTCAGAGGTAGGAGAGAAGAGGGAAATTTTTCCTGCTCTGGATTAAGCCCCAATGCTTGAATTGAAAGACGAGAATCTGTTTCTCCTGCACCTGAATTACCATCCGCATCACTGATAAAAAGAAATTATGAAAGATTAACCCCTTTGATTCAAATATCTAGAGGATTTGGCCTGGAGAAGATGTTGGACTCCTACAAAGTCTTACAGGACTATTAGGGGAAGTAGAGACAGGAACAATTGACTGAAAATTGACCCTGGCCAACAGCAAAGTCCCCACTCAGTTATCCACTCATTCTTCCACCCCAGCGCGATGAGGAAAGAATCAGAAAGGGGAAAAAATGAGTGAAAACTCCTGGGTCACAATAAAGACAATTTAATAAGTGAAAAAAAAGAAAACCAAACAAGAGGCATGAGGACAGTCGCTTACCACCTCCCACCAGTAGACCAACGCCCAGCCAATCTCCAGGCCATGGCTATCTTGGAAAATAACTACTCCCCCACCCACTAGTT
The DNA here is from genome assembly GCA_009769605.1 of Bucorvus abyssinicus. Classification (NCBI taxonomy): domain Eukaryota; kingdom Metazoa; phylum Chordata; class Aves; order Bucerotiformes; family Bucorvidae; genus Bucorvus; species Bucorvus abyssinicus. Next base: position 22,105,701 of record CM020026.1, read on the forward strand.
TTGTTGCTGAGCATGGCATAAAATGGCCTGGAATATTCCTTTTGTTGGTTTGGGTCATCTGTCCCAGTTTTGTCCTCTCCCAAACTCTTGCCCATTCCCAGCCAACCTCCTGGAGAGCAGAGTGAGAAATAGAGAAGTCCTTGACATTGTGCAGGCACGGCTCGGCAATTACTAAAACGTTGGTGTATTATCAACACAGTTTTGGTAACAAATCTAAAGCAGAGCACCATATGGGATGCTATGACAAAAATTGACTGCATCCCAACCAGTACAGAATTGTACCAGTCTGATGAGAAACTGCAGTGGAGGAAAACTGGAAACAGCAAGGAACAGAGACTGGAACAGGTTGAACATGGAGGCTCTTCAATATACAAAATGAATTGAGCTCACTGTATCTCAGTTGAATGACCTAAAGATTTATTTATTGTAGATCAATAATTTTTCTTTTTTTTTTTTTTTTCTGAAGGGAAAATTACTTATTCATGTATTAGCTTTTATGAGTTAATTGAATGTTTCACAAATATATTTTCGTATAATTTCCAACACATTTGTGAGGCAATGGAAAGTTAGAGACAGTTGTCAGGTAGGGAAAAGAAACACAAAATATAAGAAGCACCTACAAATTTAAGGTAATCAAGTCTGTTATTCATTACATATATTTCAGAGTGCTCTGTATTATCTGGTACTTCATATGTTCTAAACAGATCTCTTTTCAGTTGCGTCTGAGAGTCTTCAGCAGTTCAGATTTCAAGATCTCTAGATAGGCTGCTACTAAAAATTTAGTTTAAATGATTTTCCTAAGACAACAACAAAAAAATCCCATCTAAGAGACAAAAGGTAGAATTCCACTAGTTTAAAGAAATATCAGCTTCTTTTTCTTCATTTCTGATATGTTCAATCTTGAAACGAAATCATGCAGTTTTGTTTTAAAATATGAAACATGAGCCATCTGAAAGTAAAAGCTTATGAACTAAAGTAATCTATATTATATTTCTTCAGTGGAGAATAAATGTAATGGTGTCTGACATCGCCTGTTTAAATAAAATTGTGGAAATCACTAAAAACCCCAAACCATGAGGAATGCTGCAATAGTTTGCCTTTTCTAAGTAGAAAGACTCAGAGAGTACCACATGGCACAAGATGTTTTGGAGCTGAAAAGAATAAGAGCTGCCCTGCTGAATGATGGTAATATAAATATAGGACAGTTGGCCTAGTCAGGATATTCCCATGAAGGCTGTGAAGCGCTGCCAGACATATTAGCCACACATACAGCTGCTTTGTACTGAAGGCACAACACTGCTTTTTTTTTTTTCCACATTCAAAGAAAATGAGGCTCCCAAAATTAGTGTCTTTCTTCTTCTCAGCATCATGTTTTCTTATGTGACTAATGTTACCATGAGTTAAACTATAATGGTATCAACAGAAAACCACCAGTTTTATCCTGGAGTTACATTACTGTTAAACCAATGGTACATTGTGAACATCATTTCTAGATGTTATTTTGATTTGCATATCTTAAAGAATGGCTGTTCCAGTAACAAGAATTAGTTGTACTAAACCCCAAATTCACTTTACCTGATACTATCAGCTAAGCCTTTGAAAGAACATTAGAAGCACCTGTACTTTAAATTGCCGCTGATAAAACAGCAAAGCTCTTGCTGAAGATAATGACCTAAAAAGGGATAACATCACAGTAGAATCAGAGAGTAATGTTCAATTGTCTGTTCTGCCATTTGTAAAGAAATGTGCTTTTATTTCTTGATTTAAGATTATGAAGAACACTGCTCAGGTAATATTCACTTCTTTTGGAAAGCTTTTCATGCTCAGAATCAGATAAACAAGATGCTATCTTCTGAAACTCTGAAAACCTATTGAACACATCAAATTGTCAGTTGCTGAGAGGAGCTGCCCGGAGCCGCATGGCTCGAAAACGGAGCGACAGATCTCGGAACACAGCGGGAATTCTGTGACTTTCCTTTGAACGGGGAGCCACGTGGGTGCAGAGAGACCGCCTGGCAGTGGCAGCTCTTGTGGGAGGGGGTGACAAGCCAAGTGCATTGCCAGGCTAATGGCGACCACACCCAGAGGTATAAAAGAAAGCCCTGGGGAGCGCTGCGACCAGGAGCGCTGTGAACAGGGCGGGCAAACAGGGCATGGGGCGTCAGCCAGGGCATGGGGAGGCAGTTTGCATAGCAGTTCACGCAGAAGGGCGCATCAGAAGGGCACTGAAGCGCTGCTTGCTCAGATCAGTGAGGAATGGTGTCCACTCAGCAGAGATCCACGGCCTCTCTAAGAGCTGCACCCACCATGGCCGATGCAGCTGCCCAGATGGAGCTCCAGTGGAGACATGCAGCCACCCAGGCGTCAGGCTGCAGGATGTGCCCTGCTGTGACACTGGTCCAAAAGGACAGCAGTGAGCACCCCTGTGGGTGCTGCGTCCAGGTAGAGAAAGTCCTCCGCCTAGTGACAGAGCTCTGGGAAGAGGTGAGCAGGTTGAGGAGTATCAGGGAGTGTGAGAGAGGGATTGGTTCTGGGAAAACATCCTGCTCTCCCTGGGACAGGCCCAGCCAACTAATGAACTTCATAATACAGAGGACTCTCTGTCCCATCTCCACTGGGGTGAACATAATGACCAGAAGAACGGGGGCCAATGGCAACAATTTCCTGCCTGATGTAGCAGGTGTGCTGCCTCAGCAAGGCCCCCACCTTCCCAGGTGCCCTTAAGTAATAGATTTGAGGCCCTGCAAGTTGAGTCAACTAATTACAAGAAAGATGACTCATCAAGACTGGAAGTATCGACAAAGATAAGTCAGTCCAAGCCCAGTTTATAAACCACACCAACAAAGAGAAGACGTCAGGTCGTTGTCATATGTGACTCTCTTCTGAAGGGAGCAGAAGGCCCAATATGCAGACCTGAGCCACTGCACAGGGAATTCTGCTGCCTGCCTGGGGTCCGAGTTAGAGATGTGGTAAGGAAGCTTCCCACTCTTGTACAATCCACAGGTTATTACCCGTTATTGACTTTTCAACTAGACAGTGATGAAATTCTCCACACAAGAAGCCTGAGAACAATCAAAAAAGATTTCAGGGCCCTCGGCAACTGGTCAAGGAATGAGGAGCACAAGTGGTGTTCTCCTTTATCCCCTTAGTGGCAGGTAATGTTGAGGGAAGAAACAGAAAGACCCACCAATTCAATACCTGGCTCCAAGCCTGGTGTCATCAGAAGGACTTTGGGTTCTTTGACCATGGGTGGATTTATATCACAGAAGGTTTGCTGGTGTCTGACGGGGTGCATCTGTCTCAGAAGGGGAAGAGGAACCTTGCACAGGAGTTGTCAAGGCTTATTGATGGGGCTTTAAACTAAATTTGAGGGGGGAAAGGGATAGAGTCTGGCTTGCTGGGACTAAGCCTAAGAGCTGCACACCAGTGTTAATTGGACGGTGTGCCAGCAAGCTCCTTGAGTATTCTGTACCAGTGGAGATTGAGGGCAGTGTGTCTGGTGATAGGATAGCCACAAAGGTCACTGGTGTGCCAGGAGTCAAGGCAGCGCCTGGGAAAGGTCAGGTGGGAGTTAGGCCTTCTCCCCCCAAAGAAAAGGGAAAGGGATCACTAGCCCAATTGAAGTGCTTCTACACCAATGCACACAGCATGGGCAACAAACAGGAAGAGCTGAAAGCCATTGTGCACAAAGAAAACTATGATATAGTTGCATCATGGAGACATGATGGGATGATACGCACAACTGGAGTGCTGTACTGGATAGCTACAAGCTCTTTAGGAGAGCTAGGCCAGGCAGGAGAGAAGGGAGAGTGGCCCTGTATGTTTGGGAGGATTTTGATTGTCTGGAGATCAACTATGGTAATGAAAGGGTAGAAAGCCTATGGATTAAAATCAGAGGGAAGGCCAACAAGGCAGACATCACAGTGAGAGTCTGCTACAGACCATCCAACCAGGAAGAAGACATAGATGAAATACTCTACAAACAACAGAGAAATCTCACGATCACTGTCACTTGTTCTTCTGGGTGACTTCAGTTTACCAGATGTCTGCTGGAAATTCAATACAGCAGTGAGGAAGCAGTCCACGAGGTTCCTAGAGTGTGTGGAAGACAAATTCCTCACATAGTTGGTGAGGGAACCAACAAGGGAAGACTCCCTGCTGGATCTGTTGTTCACCAACAGAGAAGGACTTGTGGATGATTTGAAGGTTGGAGGCTGTCTTGGACATAGTGATCATGAGATAATAGTTTTCAGTTCTAGAAGCAGGAGGGAGGGGGGTCAGTCGAACTGCTGCCTTGGACTTCCAGAGGGCAGACTTTAACCTTTTTAGGAGACTGGTAGGCAGGATCCATTGGGAGGCAGTCTTGAAGGGCAAAGGGGTCCAGGAAGGCTGGACAATTCTCGAGAAGGAAATCTTCAAAGCCAGGAGCAGGCTATCCCAGTGAGCCACAAGATGAGCAGGAAGGGCAGAAGACCGGCCTGGCTGAACAGAGAGCTCTGGCTAGAGCTCAAGAAGAAAAAGAAAGTCTATGGCCTATGGAAGAAGGGGCAGCCCACTCACAAAAACTACACGGATTTTGTGAGACTATGCAGGGGGAAGATTAGAAAGGCAAAAGCCCAGCTAGGACTTAATCTGGCCACTGCCATAAAGGATAATAGAAGTTTCTATAAATACATTAATAGCAAAAGGAGGGTTAAGGAGAATCTCCATCCTTTGCTGGATGCAATGGGAAAAATAGTGACCAAAGATTAAGAAAAGGCTGATGTGCTGAATGCCTTCTTTGCATCAGTCTTTAATGATCAGAATAACTCACTGGGTGCTTGGCCTCTGGAACCAGATGGCAGAGATGGAGAGCAGTATCAAAGTTCCATAATCCAAGAGGAAACGGTTAAGTGAACTGCTGCACAGCTTAAATGTTCACAAGTCTATGGGGCCGGATGAGATCCACCCAAGAACTCTGAAGGAGCTGGCGAAAGTGATTGCCAAGACATTCTATCATTTACCAAGAGTCCTGGCTAACGGGGGAGGTGCCAGCTGACTGGAGGTTGGCAAATGTTTTACCGATCTACAAGAAAGGTCCAGAAAGAGGACCCAGGGAACTACAGGCCTGTCAGTCTGACCTCAGTGCTGGGGAAACTCATGGAGCAGATCATCCTGAGTGTCATTATGCAGCACATGCAGGATAGTCAGGTGATTAGGCCCAGTCAACGTGGATTTATGAAAGGTAGATCCTGTTTGATCAACTTGATCTCCTTCTATCACAAGGCGACCCGTTTAGTGGATGAGGGAAGAGCTGTGGATGTTCTTTATCTGGACTTTAGTAAGGCCTTTGACATCATTTCTCATAACATTCTTCTGCAGAAACTGGTTGCCTACGGCCTGGACAGGTGTACACTTCACTGGATCAAAAACCTGCTGGATGGCCGGGCCCAGAGAGTGGTGGTAAATGGAGTTAAATTCAGCTGGCGACCGGTCACCAGTGGTGTTTCTCAGGGCTCAGTATTGGGGTCTGTCCTCTTCAACATCTTTATCAATGATCTGGATGAGGGGATTGAGTGTACCCTCAGCAAGTTCGCAGATGACACTAAGTTGGGAGGTAGTGTTGATCTGCCTGAAGGTCGGGAGGGTCTACAGAGGGATCTGGACAGGCTGGATCGATGAGCTGAGCACAATGGTATGAAAGCCAACAAAAGCAAATGCCAGATCCTGCACTTGGGCCACAACAACCCCCTGCAATGTTACAGACTTGGGGAAAAGTGGCTGGAAAGCTGCTCAGCAGAAAAGGACCTGGGGGTGTTGGTTGACAGCCGACTGAATATGAGCCAGCAGTGTGCCCAGGCGTCCAAGAAGGCCAAAGACATCCTGGCTTGTATCAGAAATAGTGTGGCCAGCAGGAGCAGCGGAGTGATGGTTCCCCTGTACTCGGTGCTGGTGAGGCTTCACCTTGAATACTGTGTTCAGTTTTGGGCCCCTCACTTCAAGAAGGACACTGAGGTGCTGGAGCAGGTTCAGAGAAGGGCAACGAAACTAGTGAAGGGTTTAGAGAACCTATCTTATGAGGAGCGGCTGAGGGAACTGGGATTGTTTAATCTGGAGAAGAGGAGGCTGAGGGGAGAGCTTATCGCTCTCTACGACTACCTGAAAGGAGGTTGTAGTGAGGTGGGGGGTCGGTCTCTTCTCCTATGTTACGTATGACAGGATGAGAGGAAATGGCCTTAAGTTGCGTCAGGGGAAATTTAGGTTGGATATCAGGAAAAATTTCTTTACACAGAGGGTCATTAAGCATTGGAACATGTTGCCCAGGGAGGTGCTGGAGTCCCCATCCCTGGAAGTGTTTAAGAGCCATGTGGATGTGGTGCTGAGGGACAATGGTTTAGGGACCTTGGCAGTGCAGGGTGAACGGTTGGACTCACTGATCTTAAAGGTCTCTTCCAACCAGATGATTCCATCATTCTGTGATTCTGTGAAATTCCTTTAGTCTTTTTAAAAAAGTCAAACAGTAAGCTTTCTCTCACTACAAGTATGATAGCATGTGATTCAGGATCCAGAACTCAAGCCATAAATACTGGTCTCATTGAGTTTTAAGAAGACTGAAAGAAGAAAGTAATTGCCTAGGGCTGTCAAAGTTGAAACAGCAGAAAATAGGACAAACGTACAATATATTGAAAGCAATTTGTTCAATAACAATGAAAAAAGGTCGCCAGCTACTTTGAACAAAACAGCCATCTATAACTTGTTCAAGGGACATACTGATTTTGAAAGTCTATACCTTTAGACAGTAAATGTAATCCTTTTCAATACTCTATTTATAAAAGATGAACTTATTAATATTTAAAGAAGAAAAGTAAAGGAAAAAACTAAAGTAAATTCCCTATGAAATTGTTCAGTGTGTGTATATTATCTGTGTAGGTGGGTGTACCTGAATATGTTTCTTTACACTTATACATAAACATAATAGGAAGAAGTCACTAAAGGATATAAAACAGAGAAGGAAAGCCCAGATTTCAGCTATAACAAAGACCATGATTTTTTTCTTATGCTATAAAGAAAATAGTGGTTCAAATTACATCTTTTTTCTTTCCTGTTATTCAGAGAACTGATAATCAGAAATGTTGGAGTAATTTTCTTTTGCACACTACAGATTAGTGCTGAGTTTCTGAGGGGAAAACGATTCAAATTTCGTTGAGTTTTTATGAACATTTGACCTAGTCAATGGTACTTTTGTGTATTAAAATGTGCTTAAATATCATATGCTATTTCCTAGAAAAGCTAAATGTTTTCTTCTCACCTTTGAGGTATTTTAAGAATGGAGATAAGTTTTAGAAAATGCTTTCTCCTAGATAAGAACTGAATTTGATTTTCAAATGAAAGACAGATAGTTTCACTTACCAGTCTTTGTTCTAAGAAAAACAAAGATGGCACATATTAACATCAGAAAAGTTATATAATTGTTATGCTCTTAGTAAAGGCTTTGTCCTATGGCTATGAAAGTTGAAAGGATCAAAAATAGAGGAGAGACTGGAGGCTAGGATGACTCCTTTAAACGAATAGATCTAAATTCTGTGTGTCTGTCTCTGTGCAAGAGGTAAGGAAAAACCCAATTCTCAGAAAAAACAGGGCTTAAGTTTCCTACTTCATCAATGAAAGAGGGGTAGTGTTTCTGAAAATCCCCATCACACCTATATTAAGTTCAAAAAAATCTCAATGGTGTGATTCACTATACCTGAGTTAGGTGGCTACCTTTTTCCATTAGACAATTCTTTCTGCTCCAGACCAAATCTGCCTTATCTTCCTCTGAGATAGGTGGTATGGGTGGCTCTTTTAAAGGAGATTTAGCAGTGGCTTTTTTACTTTTTCCTTAATACTTTATGTTAGTCCTTTCCTAGGAATTTGGAGAGGTGAAATCTGTGCTTGCTTAAGCTGCAAGGGAATTAAACTTCTGTCATAAGAAAATCCTGAAAGGGTTGAAAGGGCAGGAAGCCTGCCACTTAAAGTTTTCTTTTTTCCTCCTTTTTTTTTTTTTTTTTTTTTTTTTTAGCTGAAATGTAAAATCCCTGAGGATGAGTAGAATGAGGACAGGAGCTGGACTCTTGTCTTCTAGTCTGGGAGGGATTAAAACTGAAAAAAATGAAGCCTGTATTTTATTGATTGTAATGCATATTTGTATTATATTAGGCCACTACTGGAAAAAGAAAAAAGGAAAAAAAAAAGGGAACTATTTGCTGGAAGTAGATCCTCCTGCATGACAGTATTTAACCATTTGGCATCAGATAGCCTCTCTTTCTTTCAGTACAACGTTTCTTCACAGTTCAGCAAAAATGCAAAGGAGGCTTGCCAGAATTTAGAATACAATAACTATTTTTGTCTCAAGATGATTAAAATTTAAAAAGGAAACTTTCAGATTTTTTCTGACAATTGCTACAAGCAGCAAGTAATTGTGAAGTAGCTGAACAGCACTACAAGCTAAATCACCAGAATTATGGCTGGTTTTACAGAATGCCCTTGTAGATCTGGGTGCCTGTTTTGTTCTCAAGCAGAGACATAATCATGAAATAGAAAATTACGTCCCCAAAATAAATGTCTCTAAAAATGTGTGAAAACATTCAAGATGTCAACTAATCTTTTATATGACTATAAATCTAGGCAGGGCTATAAAAGAATGAACACATATGGAACAGCTGTTTAGAAATTAGGTAGGACTTCAGGTCCCCTTGGTAAGATTTTAGCAGAACCAACACCATTCAGAAATTCACTGATTTGTTTCAAAGGTATATTTAGAACCAAGCAAGTAAATTGAAACAGGAGATTAGATTATCTTTCAAATCAAGTATATCTAAATCATACCATGTAGTGAAAAGTTTGGAACACAAAGAAAGAAGGAAAGAAGGAAAGAGGGAAAGAAGGAAAGAAGGAAAAATGAAGGCCTGGGAAAAGGGAAAATTATTTTATGCATATTTTGATGGATTCTGAGTAGATACTTTTTCATCTGCCTATGACTCTACTATGACTGATTTTTTCTAATTGTTTCATCTTTTATTTGACAAAACAATAGCACTAATGTATAGGACAATGGAAAATGAGACAGTCCTCAGTCATATATTTAATTGAGTTAGCTAACAAAATGAATGACAAAAATCTAAAAGCATAAAACATACATGATTGAATCTACCAGATATCAGTCTTGTTCAATATGTACCTTTCTGAGTAATCATTTTTAAAATCACCACAATTTTACACCATTTCTGAGTGTCTCTGAGGAGTGACTGCACTGGGAAGTGGACACATTCTCCAAAGTCACCCTGCATATCCTAATATTCCTTAAGCACAAATGTTGTTAAAATAAAAGCAGGGTTGAAAATGTGTTTTGATGAAGCTCATCCAACTCCGTTTATCAATGGTACTCCTTGCAAAAATTACTCACTTGTTTAAAAATTCCCAAATGCTAGATTGCCAGAAAATGAAAAATAATGGAATCTAGCCCAATTCCAGCAAAGGTATAAATTTTCATTACTTGTTAGCACATACCTGACAAATACCCCACTGTAAAGGAGTTCAGAAGTCAATGTAACAGCTTTTCAGGATATTGTTTGGGGGGGAGTCTACGAGATATAGTATTTTGTAATAAATCTGTTATTAGAGTACAAGTTTAAAATCCAACCTGTGTGTACATAGCACCATTCCGAAGGAGAAATGGGATCAGGCTGGCTCCATCATTATCAGCTTCTTCCCCACTACCGCTTTACAGATTATTTTGCTCTGTTCTAATAGGGATATCTTTCTATGTCTGCCTGCTCTTAGGCAAGGGAGAGAGATAAGTAGTCTGCTTAGAGGAAAGTGGTTTCATGTGTCCCCTTGTTTCCTGCATTGGCACACAATAAAGGGAACTGCTATTAATTTAAGAGTTTGACTTTCCTGTGACTGGTGACATTAGTATTTACATGTTACATCTCTTCATTAACATCTGTTAGTATGAAAAGGTAAAAATATGTGTCTCATACTTCAGAAAAAAATTTATGGAAATATGTGAGAATACTTGTAATAAACTGAGGTTATATGCTGCTTACCTGTATGAATAAGGAAAAGAAAGTGAGGAAGATAACCTTTCTCCCCTTTCTTTCTCTGGTCTCTGCAGTATCTGGAAGTAGAGGAACAAGAGGGCAAAAGTTATGGAGAAAAGTAATTTTGTTCATTAGACCAACTGATAAAGTTGGCAAAGAAAAAGAAATTTTTTGCCCACAAAAGCCTTTCTTCAGAGATAAATAAGCACCAAAGCACCTCTCCCTGAATTGCTGGTTAGGGAGTAAAAGATGTGAAGAGTTTCTTCCCTGCGCCCTATTCCTGCTGCTGCACTGAGCACAGCAATGTGTGAAAGTTTCAAAGTCACTCATTGCTGATAAAGTTGTACTGTGATAATGCAAATATTAATTGCTAGATGGTGCCTTGCAGGTAGAATTGTCCTTTCTTCTGTGGTTCCTCTAAACATTACAATGACGTATCCTAAGAATGGTGACTAAAGGACAGTCAGTCACAGCTCACATCCTCCTTTTCTCTGTTACCTACTTGCCCAATGCCTGAACATCTTGTCAAGTTTAATCCAAGTCAAACAAGACAGACACAGGGTTAAAAGCCATGTTTCCTAACCCAGCGTGTTTATTTCAGTAACAAAAGATAGCAAGCTTGTTTTAAAAATACATTTGATCCTTGGTAACTAGTATAGAAACAGTACATACTGCCCACAAACTTCACCAGGATGAACATACATGCAAGTTTTCTTCAGAATATTTTCAAATGGCTATTTAACCATATTTTAAAAACCAATATGCATGTGCCAAATATGGCTTTTAAAGTCCCACGCAACACTATGCCATTACAGCCCAGTCTTACATTACAGCCCAGTCTTACATTACATGTGGAAATTGTTTCCATAACATGGGGCTAACCATGTTTCAAGATCCTAAAACATGTCAGGACAATTGTTCCAATCAAATTTCTGTAACATATGGGAAATTCATCCTTGAATTCCCAAGGACCAATTTCACACTAAAATAGTCACAAATACTATTTTAGCATTTTTTATTATACCCTCTGTCTGATTTTACCCGGCTTGTTGTGATATATCCAAATTCAGGGACATATTTGTTCTGCATAATAAAAAGAAATAGAAAAAAAAAGTGAGATAACAATTGGTTGAGTTTCCATTAGTACTGAGAACCAGTAGAATAAAATGACATTTCTTTAACATAGGAACCTTAAAGGTCCAGAGTCATTTGGATACTGTAATTATTACCAGAGTTCAGAGAAAGACATACCAGGTCTTATAGACCATAGAAGATACCTTCAGCTTTTATAACAGCAGGAAAGTTCAAACAGGTCCAAATTTCTATAAATAAACAAGACTATATTACAGTTTTCTGTGAATGTGTCAAGTCTTGAAGAGCCAGATTGTGATCCTGGCTTTGTGCCCACACCAGGAATTATGAGGCTGTTCAGCATTCACGCTGCCTACATTTGCTGCCTATGTAACTGTTATCAAGATTAGATGCAAGGAGCTTCTATAGGACCGTTATTCACCCTTTTTACAGGTGGATGGAAAAAACATAAATGGTATAGAGCTCTCCAGTATATGGGCTGAGTAGTCATATAAAGTTATCTGCTCTAAATAAAAGATTGATACATACTGGCATATTTCCCTACCTGAAAAAGAGAGTGTGAAAGAAGTGTGAGAACACAAAATTCGGCAGCTTTGAGTCATGATGTGACTTTTTTTAGGCTTGTGGATTATCAACGTTGTTAACCTATGAGGGAATCCTAATTTAATCTTTGTACAATGAGAAAAGAACCCACTCTGGCCTCTGGTATCTGCAGTTCCATCTCTCCTAATAAAAAACAGAGGAAGGCTGCTCAAGCACTAGACCTGTGGTCATCTACACCTGCTGAATTGGTAATTATTTCCCTAGTTATGCTTTAGACTGCTCCAAATACCTGTCTTCAATATAAAGTCTGAGCAGGCTGTTGGAGACAGTTTGCTTCATGAACTGATCCCAGAAGTCTATGCAGATGAAACTCTGTCAGTTTTCTGCCAGTTTTTCCTCCCTATATTCTACGCAGTCCTTCAATACCATCCTCACAGACTACCCACCCAGCTGCACTTCACAGATCCTCTTGTCACACATCAAAACTTCCAATACATGATCCTCTGAGTTTCCTAATATAAAATGCTATTATAGGAAGCTGCAAGGGAGGGAGAAAATCACCTGCTCCCGATCCTCAGACCTGTAAAATAAAGGTGATCTCTCAGGGCCTTAAGGGTTTAACTGAAACACATAGGCAAGTACTATGCAGTGTGGATCTGGTAAACCTATATCTAACCACTGTTGAAATGAGCTAGTCCTTTTCACTTGATCTCAGAAACTGAGACTCTCATTTCTCAGAAATTCTAGCTCCTTGACTATTTTTCACTTAGTAGTGTGAACACAGTTTCAAGTTGGTGTCACATTCACTGGCCATTACTATCTAACTTTCCCCAGCTATCTATCTATTAATTTCTTATGAAATATACCAATAGTACAGCACTGCCCTGAGAAAGTAAAGATGTGAATGTGAAGATCCATAAATACAAACTGTAATTTTAAAAAGCAGACATTTACATTATTTGGGGGTCTTTTACACAGACACTGTTAATGATATTCTTCTTCAAATGCACTAACAGATGACTGTAACAACTTCTAGTGCTATTGTGAAGGCAGACCTCTCTTTTATAAGCTGAACACTCCAGTCGTCTTCCCACTCATTACATCCTACATGTCGTCAATCTTAGTTTCAAAAACTGTCAATCAGAAATGCAGTGGGTGATATGTGTAGCATTTTTTTTAACCACACTAAGGTGGGCATTGCTTTAATTTTCCTTTATTCTCTTGATTTCAAAGTACCATATGTGTGCTACATGCATACAAGCAAACACAAAAGTACATATAAAACAGTATTTTGAAAACAGAAAACAGAACTTTGGTACAGTAACCCTTACAGCTGAACAAAGTCTTAATGCTAGTCAGATATTATCCTGATTATTTAGTACAGTGGTTCCAGATATTATAAATACCTCTTTAGTCTTAAGGTTATTGATTTAGTAAGAGCAATCATGAAATATTAACAAAAGAGAGAAAATAGTAGTCACAAAAAGAGAGAAAATAAAAGTTGCATTGAGACTTCTACAGTTACATCGGTATCTTTGATCAAGATGCTGGGAGAAGAAGAAAAAGAAGGAGAAGGAGAAGGAGAGGGAGAGGGAGAAGGAGAACGAGAACGAGAACGAGAATGAGAACAAGGAGAGGCTGTCACAGGGGTGGAAAAAAAAGAGTATATCAGATAAGTAATTAATATGACTGAGTGTGGGAGTTTTTATGTTTTAATACTAAGACAATAACTGTTAGTATTGTTATAGAAATACAGATGTCTTGTATAACACTGAAAACTCCAAGCAAAATGTTGCTTTTGTTTAATTCACCAGTGGAATTTCTGTGAAAGATCGTTTTTTACTGTTTGAGGAACCACATTGCTGACAAATCCTTTGAACAATCTCAGTAGGCTTACTCACTGCCATTGGTATCAGAAAATGGCAGTTTCACTGATCCTTAAAAAGCCTCTAATGACATGTAATTTAAATAGCTTGCCAGACTTGCTGAGCTGGTTTGCCTCAAAGGTATTAAGGCTGACCAGTTGGTGATCTATTATGGCGTTACAGAATTGGTATTGAAATTATTTTAGCAGTAGGTACACACAGAACAAAAAATCTTCAACAGAGAAGAGAAATGAAAACAAAATTGTGCTTTCTCTTCTGGTGTTAAAAAAATATTTTCTTCCTGTCTTCCCTAGTAGCTGAACTTTTTTCAGGGACGATTTATAGAACTGCTTGCTGAGGTACTTCGGCAACAGGGTACATTTCCAGTTCAGACCTGAATGACTTCATGGATTTTGTATGATGATCAAGAAGTTAAGCACTGATGGTGGCTATTGCATCTTTAAAAATTTCTCTACTTACATAGTTTGAAATAGCTAAAGACTTCATGTCTGACAAACGTTGCTTGTAATGAAAATATTTACATACTCCTCACTACAGAGACTGTCAGATGTTGCTAAAATTACCAGTGTTGCACAGTACTGAAGTCAACATGAATGATTGTCAGCCACCAAAAGAAAACAGGTTCTGTGTTCCAAAAAGCTTTATCAGCTCTAGCTTCTCATCTTTTTAAAACTTCTTTCTGTGCCTCTAAAAGTACTGACTTTCTTTAATGGGGGTTACCACTTCTCTTTCTGTTCTTGACACACAGGATACCAAGAGAATAGACAAATTTTCTATTTGTATGACTGCTGTTTTCTGCAAGGACTCTTTGAAATATAATCTATTTTATGGCTAATCCTTTAGTTTAATTCCCTATTGTTGGCATAACTGACAAGGAGGAGGTCTCTAAACAGCATTCCAAACTACTCACTCTATTAAGGGGCAAAGTGAAGGACCTAGAGAATGCAGATATGATATAGATAAGCTTTCACACCCCAATATTTTTGACACTATATTTTGGACTTTCTCGTAATTCTCATCCATAACTTGCTTTTCAAGGTTTCATTGCTTTATTTCTAGTGAGAACCAGATATCTGTTCCCTGTCTAGGGAATGGCAGATGCAAAAATCTCTTGATTATACCTCTACGTCACCATTCACTGCATGTCACAAGCAGAAATGAAGGTCATTTCTAACAATGAAGTTTCAGAAGTAAACTAATAGCTCATGTGATCAGAGTCACAAAGTGGGACTTAACTTAAAACACACTAAAAAAGTGTGGACTAGATAGACTAGAGCTAATTTCTGAGCAATAGTTCAGAGATCGGTGCTTTTTCACATATGTTCTGAAGTGCTTTGGACCTCAGCTTGTCTTGCCTTTCCTACTTTTGCAAGTACTTAGAGGTTTTAGGAAAAGACACTATATAAGGGCTAGATTTGTAGTTCAGTGAGATGCCTGTGCATTGGAGCAAGGGAAACATAAGACAAAGGAATACAAGAATATGCAAAATTAAGTGGATGTTGTACATTCTTTAGCTCCTTCTCTGTCCAGAAAGAAAAGATGTAAGATGAATGGGATCATCTTTATCTGTCTGGAGCTGGCAAAGAGTAAGAGTGGGAAATAAGACTAATTTGTTGTTGGTACTTGCCAGTAGCAATCATCATAATCCTAATGCCAAGGTGGCACAAAACTGATTAAGACTTCCTAGAACCACACACAGTCCCTTGGAATGCTCAAATAGGAGCAATTCCTGTTTCCATTTACTGAGTTGTGTCCTGGAGATTAACCTAGCCCTTAATTAACAGCTAAAAATAGCAATTTCTCTAATATATGTTTCTAGAATAACCAGAAACATATGTTGATCCACAAAAGTGAATCTTAAACTGTGTGTTAACTTTTCACTCCATAGGAAAGAGAAGAAAGTGGAAAGAGAAAACATAATAAGTAGTGCTCTTGGAGAAGGAGAAAGGATAACTCTTGACATTCTGTCCACATCCAATTGCTATACAGTATGCTTCTTCAAAACTCAACTGAATTGCTTCCTGTTTCTGTTTCCTTTAAAAACACAGTTATTCAGGTATTGAGTAAATGAACTCAGAGACAGCAAGAAGTTTTTTGTGTTGTAAAAATCCACTCGAAGAAATATACTGGAAAATTGATTAAATCATGCAGGTGATGATGAATTCAACTTTGTATTTCTAGAATAATCTGTGAGTATAAGCAATTTTAAATCCTTACCAAATCATTCAGCAGGGAGTAGATTGTGAAAAGGAGATCTTAAAGCTTAAAAGCTTTTCAGCATTAATTTTTCACTCTGACAAAAGCATCAAGTAAAAGAAGGTTTTCCCAAGTACTAAAATAGGCTGTGGCAAAGAAATTGGCAAAATGATGAAACACTTACATGCCAGATGGCTGTGTTTTCTTGTTCAAATAGAAGTGTGTTATAATTCCATTCTTGACTGCAGTTCTTTACATAAAAGACACCAAAAATAGAGTGTATCAGAAAACCTTATTCTACTCTGAGTATCAATTTCAGGAGTCCCAGTGCATAAAAGGAAACGACTGGCTACATCACAATTATTTGATAAGTTCAACATCTCTGTACAATAAAAAATTAAGCACCAGCTGCACAAAAGGCTATCTAAAGCTATCTAACAAAGAAACAATAAGTACAATTTTGCATTTGAGCTCCTACCACTTTTTCTAGGTGTTAGGTGTCTTGTTCAATCAGAGCAGATTTATCTTTTGAGAGTACTTAGATGAACAAAAGATGCCTTTTTTAAACAGTGGTTAATTGTCCGGTTTTGCACAGCAATTTACACAGAAATCCAGAAAAGGACTCAGCTCACTGAGAGATATTCAAATCTACATCTCAGATTTATCCTTCTTACTGAAGTTGTGCTACAGTTCAGCCATGTACACAGGAGTTCCCTGGCCTGGACAAGAGCATGCAATTTCTGTAATGTAGTAGACAAAGCACTTTGGGTATGGCCTGAATTTTGCATTTGTTCATTTCACACCAGAGATACCCTGAACTGAAAAACAAATATGAAGAGAGGGCATTTTGGAAATTTAGGGGTTCGGCTTCCTCCTGCCTGTTCTTCTGGCCAAGGTCCTCCCTCTCCCTCTCAGACAGTGTAACAGAGATTGGTGATCACCTTAAATTTAGTAATCCAAAATGAGAGTTACCCCATTATGAACTAGTTCTAATACAGATATGCTGAAGTGTTGTCTTGCATGTACGAGTTTAGTTTCTGCTTAAAGTCACCTTTGTCCAATAAGAATCTCACTACCAATACTTTATTCAAGTATCTGAAAGTTTATATTCTAATGCTAGGCAAAACTCTTTCAACAGTATTTTAAAGAGTGGAGTCTGAAATGATAGACCTTTCCAAAACAAGGGAATACTTCAAATTTGTTACAGACATAAGATTTCTTGTGGTTAAAGAAATTTAAAAGGAAAGGAGGTTTACAGAGGCATATTCTCAAAAGTCCTATTAATTTCTTTTTCTGTCGGATCTCTACAAAGTGAACCAGGAAAATATTTCTTTTTAAAAGGCAATTCAGATTAGACAATACAAGATGAATATTAATGTAATCTACTACTCTTACTGATGATACTTTCACTAAAATAAAATTTCTTGTAGGAATTTGGATTAAGGGGAAGGTAAAAACAGAAATACAATTTTCTAATATCTGGATAGAAGTAGACAGAAGTGGGATGTTTTGGCAAAAAAAATGGGGGAAATTAACAAGCATGTTAAAAATACAGTAAAGATAATAGAAATTATCAAGAGTAACTTTGAAATGTATTATATCACAGGATGCAGAAAGAGTGGCCTTTGAAAATAAGGCCTTCTTCTGGAAATAGAGAAATAGAATAGAAGACAATAGAAGAAACTTGCTATTTAATTTTTCCATGTTGTATCAGAGATGCATTGAAAATGGAAAATTAAAGTATCCTGAACATAAAAAGCTGAGTAAATGTATGAGAAGTGAAAGATATTGCCACAAAATATCTTCAAAAACAAGGAGTTATACATGAAGGAAAAGGAACTGGTTGTGGTGTGCATGTCTTTGTGCAGGAATATTTGCAGAGTTAAGTCAAGATATGAGAATGGTGTTTCAGGGTATGTCTCCTTAGGACATCACTGCCACACAGATACAGTTGACAAGGTACATGTGAGCTAAGTCACCTATGCATGCTGTCAAACAGCTTAGCACTCTATTTTGCTTCACTCTGCACTTCATTGACTGTTCACACTGCTTGTATGTCAGTTTGCTCCTGTGCTCTCTTTTGAACTGTCACAGCCAGTTTTCTCTCAGGGAAGTTTCAGGGGGGAATAATTTACTCCAAAGTAAACCTATAGGCAGTGTGAACAAGAGTGCAACAGGTCTGTCTCCACATCTGTACCACTACAGTCCAACACACATGCATGCAGGTACACACCAAGTCTTCCACTGCAAAGCCAGACCTTGACCGCCCACAAGTTTTCACGTCATACTTCCAGCCATGCAACACAAGCCTTTGGCATAATTTTATAATAACTCCACTTACAGGCTACACAGATCCTTAGCCTTCCCCAGTCACCCTCAGCCCTATGGGCATGGACGACCACAGCAATGTATACCTCCTGTGATGTCAGAAAGAGTGCAGAGGTATTAGTGAGGTGCTTAGCTCAGATCAGTCACCCTTATTAGTGGTTTTATTGCACTGAATACATTCTTATTTAGAATATCCAGTCCTATGCATGAATTCATAACAGAGGGTTCATAGAAGAAGACAGGGCTTGATGTGTTCTGGCGTGCTGTATGCTGTGTACACACATTGATAGTTTCTCAAAACAAGCAAGTAAAATAAAAGGTGTAGGAGTTCAATATTCAACAGGGACATGCTCCCAGCATTGCAGATGCACTTGTTGGTGAATTGTTGAAAAATGATTCGGTTCTGAACACAAAAGCTTCACACTGTCAGTATCATACATTTCATATTGCATAACATTTTATTAAAACATATCTCAAAGTTATTTACCAAGGAAGAAACTGTCTTCCAAACACTAGCATTACCATGAGAAAACCCTAATGAATGCATCATGAGTTTTTCATCCTCTAACTTCTTTACTTATTCACAGCAAAGGGAGCCAGAGAGCACAGGCTGAACAGTTTGAACACAGTCCGTTCATGGAGTAAATGTCTTCAAAATTCAGGGAGTATGTTTAATATCCAGGGTCCTTTGCAAATAAATGTATGTGATAATATACTAAAGACAGCATGATAGGACTAAATGAAGATCCTGAAAATGTTTCTATGTATATGAGCACTTATCATTTAAATTATAACTCTTACTACTGGTTTATATTTACATATAGCTAACACATAGCCATCTTGTTATCAATCTTCTCCCTCAAGTAGATATACCTGAACTAAAACCACATGTTTTATAACACTGGTTGTATTTTTTATAAGTAGTGTCAGGGCAGCACCACTATTTATGCCTATAGCCAAATAATTAATGTTATTTTCATTTTATCCAAAATAGTTCATATGAAAATGACACAATCTGAAACTAGTTAGATAACTGAAAAACTGCTAAAAATTATTTGAAAGGATTTGAATATTTACCATATTGTTTATCTCTTTTCCATAGTTACAGGGAAATTTTACAATACTTTGATAGCAAAAACAGATCAGGGGAAGAGTACAAATGAAGAAATATTTCTGCTTATGGGGCCAAAATCTATTCTATGGCAGATTTGTCTGTTTCCTTAAGCAACCCAAACCAGAAATAAAGGTGAGAAAGCAAAAACTCTTAAAAAATAAGGTTTCAGTCTTTATGGCTTTGACACTATGCTGGCTTTCTACCAAGTTTTCTGTAGAACAGTGCATGGAGGCAAAATGTTCTGCACTGCTTCTAGGACATACACTTTCTTTGCCAAGTACACCAGGGCTCAGTAACATACTCACACAGTCAACACATCATCAGTGTTTAAAGTCTAACCTAAAAAAATGCAGTCACGAAATTGAAGGGAAATCAACGTTCATGTCTTAAAGAAGACTTGAGTCAAAACTATCTCAATTTAAATCATTGGCTCAGAGAATTCAAACATTTCTGTTATGTTTAGAACAGTAAGCTACTCCCTCCAGCAGCGCATGGAAGAGCCATTTCTTCTCCCTTTCTTCTTTTTCTTTGAAATCAGTTTCTTTCACCATAGGAAACATGCTGGCAAATTGTGAAGTGCAGAGTTATTAAGATAAGTTAGAGAAAGAGGAGGGAATACAAATTGGGAACTCGAGGCTTAATTCATGTGCCTGAGGCTAAAAGAGAATTATATAATATAAGGTTTCCTATATCAGACACACACTATTATACATTAAACAAGAAAATGCCTCCCAGAAATTTTTATGGTAATGCTTTTTCCTTGGTTAGCAATGCCAAGATACCAGCATCTTTGAAAAAAATGGAATAAGAAACTCCTGTTTATTCCATGCATCTTAATGTTTCGAACTGTAGAAATAATACACTAAGATTATTATAACTTTTACATTATTTAAAGGAGGAGGAATTAATGAAATGCCAAAATCTGGTGAGACGTCTCAAAAACTTACTTACTAAACTTACTAAATGACACGTTCTTTTGCTGTAATGATAACATTTTAAAGAGTCTTTACTGAGACCAGAGAACTGATTTTTCATTGCGGAAGCCTATCTTTGGGAAAAGCAATTATTTGCTATAATCTACGTTCAATATAGTCTTTAACAACTAGAAAAATAAAGTACATCAATAAAAAAATAATTCAAGAACAGAAGAAGGTGACAGCAGAGAGAGCAATTCCAAAAGTAGCAGCTGATTCTGGTCATACAGGCTCAGCATAAAATTATTCTTTAGGACATTTTCGCACTGCACTGAAAAGTTTAGAGCATGTTATGTATAGAAGACTTAGACAGCAAAGGTTTGGAAGTTTTTTCTTCCTTTGTTATTATTAGGGTCATTTGTAAGGCCTTTGGTCTCAAGATAGGTAGGGAGGGAGTTTTCTACTGCCATCTG
Organism: Bucorvus abyssinicus; assembly: GCA_009769605.1. Lineage (NCBI taxonomy): Eukaryota > Metazoa > Chordata > Aves > Bucerotiformes > Bucorvidae > Bucorvus > Bucorvus abyssinicus. The sequence goes on from CM020026.1 coordinate 22,126,305, forward strand.
TTGAGGAATTAGCAATAAAATTGAAGTCCACAGGAGAACAAGATTGCTCCCGACATCCTTTGGTGAGAAAGTGGGAACACAAGCTTGGAAAAAAGTCAGTCATCTGCAACAGCTCTCCCCAGGAAGCTCTTCAGGACTCACCAGAAATGCATGCAAACTTTCAAGGACATGGAAAGAAAGACAGACAAGATTCTGTTTTGTGGTTAGGGCTCTGTTCAATGGTCATGCGATTGAACCCATCCTGCTGTCAAACATTTTACAAGGAAATGATACATAGGTGATTGCAGGAAGGCATCTTTGCAGTAAAAGAGCACTTTGTTAAAGAAGCATAGGGCAGCAGCATAAAACCTAATTATGGTTGTTAACATCCACTCTGACACATCCTGAAGACTTCAGAAGCTAGCCTAAAACTACAATCAATGAAAACACCATTTTAAATACGCAGAGTGTCTCACAGTTACTATATTGCAAAAAGACAAAGAAAAAGAGAAACATATATATTCTTGCACAATATTTGAAGGATGGTGATTCTAGTTGAATAACAACATTGGGTTTTGGTAGGTAGTTTTTACAATCCCATAGACTGAATAAGCCTAATTTTGTATTCATTACCAATTTGAGACAGAAATATAGTAAGATTAATACTGCAATTATGAGGGGGTTTTTATTTTTATAGACATACATTCTTAATACATGATCTTTGCAGAGAATTATAAAAATACTTTCTGTATTAAAATCTGGTTTATAAGACAGCACAATTTCTAGAAGAAGCCTAACAGATCTACTTTTCCTGCTTGCTTTGAGCAGCAAGTCAGCTTCTGTAACACCCTTTCTTCAGTATTAACTGTAACTTAACATTCATCAGTACTTCTACATTGCTGGGAGGGATGTAGTTAATCGTCCATTTCTTTATCTTTTCTAGAAAAAAAAAAAAAAGGGAAAGTCTTACATAAACCTTTTAGAATTTTAAAATGAACTGCAACTAGTAGAAATCTGCCCCAAGTACCAGTTTAATAGCTGCAAGATAGTAGAAAAAGTTAATATCTAGCTTCAACTGCTCATTAATAGAATGAAGTATATTGTGTTATCCTTAAGGGAAGTTTATTAGTTTCTGTTCTGCTCTTTGCTTCACTGCTGATGTGACACATATCTCCAGCCTTACTGGCTGGGAAATGGTGATTTACAAAACTCATGGAGTGGTAATTGTTCTTATGAACAACCAGTTAATTTGCTCCTGGGACACTTTTTTGTCCCAAGCTGTCAAAGCTTTGGGAGGCTTTTAGAAAACAAATTTCACTCAGCGAAAAAGGAAAATCTCAAATTAAAATTGAATTCTCCCCCTGAAATCCCATCAAACACAAGGGACTGGTGATTTTAAATCTGAATCATCACTCATTCCATACTGTAACCTAAGAACTGATCCCCTTGTAAACTGTTTAGAGTATGTGAAGACTTGATCAATAAAGCACCATTGAAAGACCTAGTCACCTGAGAGTATCTCAGATCTCCAGGATACACCGTCTGCTGACACCAAACTACAACCAGCATCAGAGAAGTAAAGAAGTGATATGACAAATGGATATTGGCTTCTCTAATATATTTTACAGTGATTGGAGAGACAAAACACTGGTACCAAGGTTTTCTGGACTACTTTTCTCTCCCATTTACCATTTTTTTCACATGACTATACTTGACCATCTCCTTTCCTGCAGTTTGCTACTGCTGGCTGCACCCTTTGACCACAAAGCCTAAGTTAATACATTCATTGGATTATACTCTGTTCTGTGCCTCATGTTTAATGCTGGCACACTTCTCTAGTGAAAGCACCCTCATTGGGAAATATCAAACTAAAGGACTGAAGTGCAATTGGTGTTTTACTAATTGTTCACATAAACCACTGGCTGATATATTCTTCTGGAGCTTTCCCCACATAGATTATTGGGTTCTTTAACACAATGTTGATATCTATTTCTTTGTTTTGTAACTCAGTCCAGTACTTGCATTTGAGTGAACGTTGCGTGTTAAGAGGCCCAGAGAAGGCTTTTTGGTTTTCTAGGCCTTTTAAAAGGAGGTTAAAGTTAGATGTCCCTGCAAAGGCCAAGCAGAGCTCCAAAAATTTCCTTCAGATAACTCGACCAAAAAAAAAAAAAAAAAAGTAAAAGCTTCTGAATTTGACATCCAAATACAAATTCCATAGTAAAATTTGATTATTCAATTTCCTTCAGCTTTTTCCTCCATGAAGATGTTTCTTCCCAAATTTGTCAGATGTTGGGTCTTTCTAAAGTAGTAGCTAAATTTTCCCAGAATAACTAATTCTTTATGTGTCTAAACACTGCGGCAGTGAACAGCCCAGACTTGGTCACATATTCGATGCTTCCCTTGATTGTATGTGAGAGGCAGAGTCTTGTAATGTTTTCCTTATTTCCTCTCCCACTACCTCCGTAACACAGTAACCTTCACACTGAATGAGAATAGCTGGATACAGCTTCCTGCATGGATTCTCAATTGCTGGCAATTTAGTTGGCCAGATGGGGTTTCTGTGGAGAAATGCGAAGACTAAGTGTGCCCCTGCAGAGCTCTTGGCTCCTGCTGACTCAGCAAGTGAAGGACACAGTCAAACAGCACAACTTCCACCTCTTTTCTCACTTTCTTTATACCCCTTTCTATTTTCCCTCTTTCCGTGCATCCAGGGCTGTGTCTGTACTACTATTTCAAGTGACATTTTTTTTTCCAATTAGGATCTGCAGTAGCTTGAAATTAAGAGAACCTTTACCAGTCTTACTCCAAGTTCCTACAGGGAAAATGAGAAGTTGCAGAGACTAAAGCAAGCCATGAAGCTTTAGCAGACACATGAAGCAGCAGCAGTTTGTATAGATAATATGAAATGGTAGCACAGAACCAGCAATGGAGGATAGTGCAGTGTCTGCACATTGTCTCTATAAAAGTAGCAGAGTGAGGCATCAATTGGTTTCTGCTCTTAACGATACTAGAAAAGCATTAAGAGCAGGAGCAGCAGCTGAGATATAATTTTTTCCGGAGAAGCTTTAAAAAGACTAAGTGAGGGCAGATATTGAGGGAAATGAGATTTAAGCCCCATTATAAATGGAAATGTCTTCAAATAGAGTAATTTTGAAAATGTGCTGGGGCACCAGCCCATTTAAAAGTCATGGGAACATATTCATTAACCACATGAAAGGAAAGTCCCCTAATACACGCTTACATTTACAACTGTTTGACTTCAGAATGCCTTAAATTGGCACGTAGATATTTTTAGAAAGGATAGACAACTCTAGAAATCAAAACACTGAAGAAAGCCAGCCAGTCAAACAAAACATCTTATCACGAGCAGGCTACAAGCAAGGGGGATTCTGGCTGCAATATACTTGTACATCAAATACAAAAATCTGGTTCTCTGTCATCCTTCTTTAAAATGGAAATGTGCCCTTTTTTTAGAAAGGTATGCTTTTACTTCATAAATACAGCCACCAAATGGGAATATTTTTGCCACTCTCCAGTCTGCAATCAGTTTTAACAAAGAATCGCTAACAGAAATCTTACTGTTGTAAATATAACAGAAGAACTGAATATATAAAAGCTTCTTTTTCCCTTTATAAAGAGCACAATATTGTTCTTAAAATAGTATTTCATGACTGATTAGTCCTTAGTCTGGCCCAGAGGTCAGTTTTTTGAATCAGCAAGTTAAATGAGTCAATGGCCTTGACTGGTGGTTTTGATGACAGTGCTTGTGTGGTGAGAAAGGCCTGTTACATGGGCTGTTCTCAGTCTCAGACCTTAAATTTCCAGCATGACTGAGGATCAGTAATGGTGTTTCTATTCTTCTACAGGCAGTTACTTGATGTCTAATCCTTCTTGCTAACTAAAACCAAACTATTTTCTAAAAAGCTACTATTTCTGTTTTTCAAGTGCATGCAACAGCAACAAAAGCAGCCTAAATTACTAGTTCCAAGTCTTTCTACCGATGATTCTAACCTGAGAAAATTAACCATATTCTGTACATTGCTGATAAATAATTTTGATGCCCTACTGACAACTCTAGCAGTTTATAGAACTTTATATTTGTCAGCCGCTGCTTGATGAATATTTTCTTGCTATTGTCAGGTAACCAAATATACGTATATATACATATGAGCATATGTATACAGGTTGGGTAGGAATCTATGAAATTGGGCCTAGGCACAGCAGTTTATCTGGTACAACTTCCTTCTATATCCCTCAACAGGAAAATATTAAGTTTACTGACCTACGTCCTCAGGATGCTTTCTTCCCACCTGACATATAGCATAGTTGCGAGGCTTGCTGTAAATTGGAAAAAGGGTGGAAACGTAAACAAGTTTTGCTGGAGGAAAAGGAGGGACAGAAACTTAACTAATTCTGTAGCCTAACAGGGTACTTAATTGAATAGAGGGTGGCTGTATGTCAAATGACTTTAAATAAGTTTTATAAACTGCTTATATGTTTTATATTACATATTCCTTTGCGAATAACAGAGATATCCCTGGTAGAAGGGAACTGATCAGGTCTTGTCTTTCACAGGTAGGTATTCCAACCTAACCTAACCCCAGTAAAGTTACTGAAGGCAATTTAACTGGTCACCCAAACTTTTGTTTACAGAACAATATTTAGTTGTCATTACATCTATGATGCCTCTCTGGACCTGACCCTTTCAAATTCCTTTCATGGAATCCATTTAATGTCTGAATCTTCTAAGTTTCAATTCTTTCCACTAAATTATGTTCCATCTGTGAAGCCTATAAAGCTTTAATCATGCCTTCTAACAAATGTTATCACACTTATATAGCAAAAGGTGCCCAGAGAGAAGACTAGAACATTTGGGAACTTCTACCATCTGTGAATCTCCCACTTAGGCGTGTTCAGAAGTCCTTTCCCCCATACCAGTTTCTTCTTCTCCAAAGGGCTGTATACATAAATACATTTCCTTTAGTAGAGATAGAGATCGTTGCTATCTACAATAGAAATTACTGCATGCCTCACAATTATATTAAAATGACATTATTAAGAGTTTAAAAATTAAATACTCATTTCATAGTTAAAAGAATCATCGAAATGAAGTCAGAGGTGGAATCACAGTTCCACTCATTTGTACTGGTGCAATAAGACATAGACTTTCATTAGAATCATAGTTCTTCCCCTCAAGGCCCCTACTTACTTCATTGTACAGAACTGACCTTCTCTGAAGTGAAATCAAAAGGAAAACAGTGTTTCATAGTGTTGGAACATCATACATTAAAGTTGGAGACTGACAGGCACTTCTGTAATATAATTCCCACATAACATTAAGTCACAGAACAAAGCATTTTCATTGTGATTTCACCTATTTATGAGTTCTTATCTGAAATACTGAGAATGTTTTGCAGAAAAGGGAGCATGCCCCAACATACCTTATATCAGTGAAAGTTTTGGTCTGCACATGTAAAAGTTATGTAATTCTAAGCACTTTCCAAAATACAGACCTAAAAGGCTCAAATTAGATATTGTAAACTGGTGGATGTTTTTGACCCTCATCACTGTGTTACCTTCCCATTTATAATACTCGAATCATATTAAACCCAAGATAATACAGTTCTTCACAAATTAAAAAACATTTTTGAATTTTTTTGACAATGTAGTGATGTACGTCATAAAAAATAACAATTACTACTTCTGTGTCCAGGATGTTATTTGAAAAAAATACAGTAAATAAGACCTTGAGGCAAACAATGCCCATGAAAAAAAAGAAGTTTCTTACCAACTCCAATCTTAAACATTTGTTCTGTGTAATTCCATAAAACTATTTTTCAATCTACTGAAATATATTTGTTTAATTATTTATTTAATACGTATTTGTTCATTTGTGTTTTGTTAAATCATTTTTTTATTTGATTCCAAATTGAAATGCAGTGAAGAAAGAGTATACGAACGTGTAATTAGATTATAATTAAAACATTGCAATGGACAGTGTAGTGGCATCTCAATTAAGGGTCTGCTGACAGCATTATTTTGAAATTCTCCGGGTGCCTGATCTGGCAATGTGAATAGCGTTCCTGATAATAGATTATGAGATTTTATATTGATTTTTTTGCTATATCATTTCCTATCCAAAACCCAAACAAACAAACTCAAAACAGAACAAAAGATTTATCATGTGCTGTATTAGTATTACTTACATGGTTGGTCATTAGGACCACATCATTTTGATTAGCAGAATAAGTCTTTGCTATTTGAACAACAACTAAACATATACAATGTTACCATTGTCTATGGAGTGCATGAATGGAGTAATTTTGTAGTAAATTTCGCAGTTGTTTTTCAGCATCATGGATACTTAGGACAGTCAATAACCTTTCTTCATCCTTTTCTCTCTATTCAGATCTAACTTTCATCCCTCTGTGTTAAAATATGGCACCTTCCTGCTCCACATTGTTATGTCCCAAAAGAGAGGTCACATAATACTGGAGGAAAGTAGTTTCTGGGCAAAGAGCTGAAATTATCAAGAAAGTACTGGTCAACAACATGTAGGGCTACACCCAACAGGAATGAAACCTTTGGGGAATTTATTTTCTAAAAAATGTAAAGTCCTTACCAACCTTATGTAAAATTCAGCTTTCAGTGGATAGCAACTTCAACAAACTTGGGTGGATGGATTTTAATATTCAGACAAAATATTCACAAAAGCTCAACTCTTGAAAGCTCAGGTTCATAGTGAAATGATTGAAAGTGCTGAAATTATTTAAATAAGTTTTTCTATAAATTTCATCATAGGTAAAATTATCTAGCTTTGTTGTCAGATATCATTGGATGAATCAGTCTGACTTTTTAAAAATCTAACTACAGTTTCAGACCTGGAAAGACAGCTAAAGCTCAGTAAAGTAATAAACAACTAAAAAAAAAGGGGTTATATTATTTGAAGTGTCATGAAGTCATAATAGCTGATGTTATCATTCTTACTTATAACTTTCAGAGTAGTAATAATACCAAGTTAAGTCAATAACTTCCAATAACTTCTTCCAACACTTTAGATGAAAACCAGAAAAATTCTTCTCATTACTTTGCACACATGAACTTTTTGGAACTGTAGTAAATTAAATATATCCTCTTTAAATCACACTATGAGTCATGTAGTCTCCCTTGAGAAAAAAAAAAAAAATAGAAGTTTAGTACAAAAAACCAAAATGTTTTTAAAAGAAAAACAAAATTTAATAAATAAAATATCAATAACAGTAAAAAAGTAGAATTACATAGATGTGTCGATGCATAGTTTTAAAGTTAAAATTGAACTCCCTCAGCTTTCTGAAATATGTTTTCTCTCATTTCTTCCTTATAAAATTTGAATTGTATTTCTTCATAAAATTAAAAAGAAAACATATCCTTATCTTCACACACACACACACACACCCCCTTCATTATTCTATTTCTAATCCTCTCTTTCTACTCTATCTCTCTAAACTTCTCTAAGGTACTTGATAGAAGAATCTTCATGGAACGATTTATTCTAGTATATGGATTTTGCTTGTTCATCAAGAACTATATATATAACATTTGAGGAGAGAAGCTGAAGTGGGGAAATAGATAGATCTCCCAATATGATTTTCAGATGGTTTTAGAATGCAAGGCTTCAGAGTAAATTTTGAAGCAAAGAATGAGTAATGGCACAGAAGTACAAAGCAAACTTAATAAAATCTATCAGAAGATATCAAAGAGTAGATAATACCATTTACCTGCTATCTTTCTTTAATAATTTATCTTCTAAGGAAGGCAAGTGGAGAAGATCTCACCTATCTGGATTTTAAAACAGTTTTTGACACTATCTAGGAAAAGCGTTAGTTAAGATTGAGAATATAAAGAATAGGTTAATCAAGAGAGGACAACAGATTTTGTTAGGTGTTTGCATTGTTACGTGGAAGCTGTTAAGGGGTTCTTGGTGGTCTGTCTTGCAATGGACCTTTTTGATATTTAAATTAAAGACCAGATCACAAAAACTTGGAGCATGCACCTGAAATTTGCTGGTAAAACAAGTCTGAGCAAAATCAAAATCATAAAAACATACAGGAAGAATCAGATTACCTTGATGACTTCTGTAATAGAAATGGGATTAAACTTAATAGTACAAAGAGCAATGTAACAAGGTTTTCAGTAATAACCTGTGAGTTCGTCAGCTGGAAATGACAAAGAAAGATCCAGCCAACTTACTAAAGAAGGACTATCAGCAACCAAAACATGATGTAGCTATGAAAAATGCTAATAAGGAGTATTAGACAAGGCATTTCTGGGAAAGAAAGGGATATTTAGTGTTACTACATCAGGTAGAATACATCTTCATAATGGAAATCATGAACAATTCCTGTTCTCTGTATTAAAGAAAGATTTACTGAAATCTTCACTAAAAATGGTGTGGAGGTGAAGGGGAAGCCTGTCAGCACCACGTCAGAAATGTAGAAAATATACTCATGAGAGGAAATTGAAAAATCTTGTATTATTTTGCAAACAAAATTAAGATGAGAGAAATGCTCTCTGTAAACACATGGATGGGTAAAACAAGCCTGCAGATATTTATAGAGATATATTGAACTTTGAGTGCAATATCAACAAAGAATTTTATAGATATATATTTTCTTTCTTAAATATGTTTTTTTATGCACTAGTGGAGGATAGTACTCAACACCCAAAGACCCACTGCCAGTTTATTCTGAGTCATAAACATGAACTCTGTGGTCAGGCAAAATAACATTTACACCACCAAGTGGTTTAACGGCATTTATTTTGATTAAAATGCACATCATTTACTTCTCTCATCTGCTTAAGATCTACAAGAACACTTTAAGCATCATTCACTCACTAGGTGCCTAATGCAAAGCTTATTTAGTCAAAGTACTTCCATTGACTTCTGTATGCTTTGGATTAGGTTCTATATCCTTACCCATCAACCAGCTGCTGCAGGCTTCCAGTTTTATCACAATATTAGACTCCTTTTCTCTTTTCTCCATGATCTTAAAAGGCAAAGAAAGAGGTATACTTCGGTTTGCCCTGTCTGTTCTTTAATGTGCTTAGATTGCAGTTATTTCCTGCTGAGCCCTGGATGAGGTTTAGTTTGTTGAAGAGCAACTTTTTAATCATCTCACAGAATGAATGAACTGGAAGATATGTCAGGCTTCTATCAGGAGATGAAAAATGTGGAAACTTATCAGTACCTCTCTTCCTCTAGATATATTGTAGGTCATAAAAACCCACTCTGTACAGTACTTATTACTCTTAGAAAGGAAGCTAAAAATGTAATTATATGAAGAATGATCACCAAGAAACTTTGCAAAACAGTTAAAGGAGGCATAAAAGTATGGCTGCCTGTGAATGGCAAAAAGTGCAAAAGAGGCAGCAGGAGAACAAATTATTTCAAAGACAGGCTATGTAATCTTCCCCACAGGAGGGGTGTCTACAGCCCCTTCACTCTTTTTTTTTGAGAATTAAGGTAGCAGTGTAAAAACATTTCAGAAGGAAAGCTGATCAGGGTTGTACTAGCATATAGATCAGTGCTTATCAGCCTAAAATATAGTCGGCTACTGGATAGACTTGACTCATTTTTTTCCTATTGACACGTACAGCATCCTGTCTTAGGGTGATAGAAGAAGCGCCTTCCCCACGCTCTCTTATTTTGGATAAATGCCCAAGCTCTTCACCATACCTGTGCAGTACAGGCATAGATATACATGTTTATGTTTTAATCCAGATGAGGAAATGGTGCAAGAGACTCCACCTCTTCACACTTGCTCACGATAAACAGCAGATTGTAGCAGGTGAACAGCCCTTAACTTTTTTCAGTGGACAGTTATGCCTCTGTTAACTTCAAACAAAGATTAAGAAAAATATGGTATGCTTCTGCACTGTATGGCTAAATAAATGTTCTAACAATATGACCTCTAAGGGTTCTAATGCTGCACTTTTCATATGAAAAGGAATGGCCAGATTGACAAAAAGTACCTAGTAAAGCAGTTTTAATCATTGCAGAACAAGGCCAAATAGACTGTCCAATATGCATCAACAGCTTGGTCCTATTCTAAACTACTTTCCTTGCCACCATATTTATTTCCCTAATTTATAGTAACTGTGTATTTATATGACCCTGATTTCAGCTGGAGAGCAATGATTATTTTTGATGAAGTAGACAGAAACATTAAAGCTCCCAAATAAGTGAGTATATGTGTAGACTTAAAAATTACACTTCAGGTATGACCAATACCATATATTGACATTAACTTACAGAAGGGAATAGAGTGCCACAGAATTCAATTCTCCATAACATCATTTGAATTTTAGTATCAAATATTTTTCTTCTGAACTCTGCGGCATTGCCATCTTTCTTGGATATTTTCTCTTCTACTCAACAGGCATCTGACACAGTAGATTCATGAAGACATGCCAGATCTTTTATGCTAACCTGAATTATATTAATAATAAATTAAAGCTGCACAGGATGCACTAAGAATATCAGACAAAAGATTTTATGATCTGGTGATTCTCATTTAAAAATGAAAGGAAACTTTAACTCACAGAAAGGATATTTGCAGCATCCGTAAAAAAAAAAAAAAATTAAAAACCCACAAAATGTAGAGCATAGAACTGAAAAAAAAAATAGGTTGAGAATTCTTCAAAAGTGTGTAGAGGAAAAATGGTTTTACAAAGTCTGTGTACTCAGTTCTGTATATAAGGGATAACTGACAGAAGAAAGCGGCAGCGGGATCTTGAGAATAACTGTATTTCAATATATCTGTAACATTTTAGTATATTTTACTGCTATCCATCAAATTTCAAGATACAAGCCTTTATTTGCATGTGTAGTTCTCTGGAACACAAACATGTTTCAAATTCTCTTCAAAATGAGCATCTTCGACCTTCCAGCAATCCATTAAATAAAGCAGAAATGATTGTCACTTATTCAAAGATGATACATATTGAGGTGAGGCCAGAATATATTTAAAAAAAAACTTACAAAAGTGCAAAACTGTGGTCTGATGAACTTAATCTGGAAAGACCCATTTGTTCGTGGCTTGCTGGGTGACTGAGTAGGTCATTGCTCATTGTTTCCTTTTATCTCATAGGGATAATTTACAAAGCATTTGGAGACCTCCAGTGTGCTCATTATTGATATCAACTTTGGAAACATATAAAAGAAGTGCTACATTATTTCTAAAAGTAACTGCAGTGTTCTCTGCTAGTCAGTCCATATGCATATCGACTGTACCCTTCTTTCAGTGACAATGAATGCATTTTTCTTTCTTTGTCAGTGCTACCTGGTTCTCATATATTTCATTTAAATTAAATCCAGCTTTAATTATCTCCCCAGAATGTCTCATTGTATCTCTTTATGTAGAATATATACTAACAATTCATAATTTCCCTCTATTTTTGATAGGAATTCATCCAAACTCTCCTTAAATGCTTCCCCCCCCCATAGTTTGCTTTGCATTTAGAGAAATCGAACAACAGTTTAATTAAAAAATAAATCTATAAAATAATGAGGCTGGGTACAGGACTCATACATACCCTTGCAAATCCAGGAAAGCCAGTTGCATATGAAGCATAAATCTAACTAAATTCTGCCTTCCATCATGAAAATTCATATTTTTTTTTTTAAACCTTTCATTAATTTTTTCCTTCTGATCTTAAGCGTAATCTGTCTGTCAATTCTGCATGATTTTGAATGGTGAGATTTTTTGTCAACATCTGGGAAAAAAAAAAGCCCACTCTATAAAAGACCTTTCATAACAGATTCTATAGAATAATGTTATTAAAAAAAAAAAAAAAGAAAACCTCAAACTTAACCATTGTGATTTGTAAGGAATATATATATACTGCAAAAATCCTAGTAAAGGGAATCACAACCACTTTTGCTAAATGTTACTCTTCATTATTCTTTATAAATGTAAGAACTCAGAAATGTTGATGGAATTGTGTCTATACAAGAACCTTTTGTTTTGAACTGACCTTAAATATTAATTCAAGAATGAGCCATTATAATCATGTGAGATTTAAGCAGTGTTATCCACTGTTGCTCTCTCAGTAACTTTTATGGCACATTATCTCGCTCAAAATTCTCACCAGAGAGTAAAACAGAGAGGATTTAAGTAAAGTAGCTGGTGCCATGCTTAGCTAGCATTTGGTTAAATAAGCACAGGTGTAGTTATTTGCTTGAAAGTATATCTGTGGTTTCCTTATTTAAACTCTGAAGTTTTACCGTCCATCAGAAAGGCTGTTGCTGCAATGAATAATTTAATCACTTCTGCCTATTACACGCTACTACACAACAAGCGTATTTGCAAAGCTGTGAAAGGCACCGGCCAAGTGTCAGCACTCCCCGCATTTCAGCCCAGCTCCCAGCGTATTTGCTGCAACGAACTAAGAGAGCTCTGAAGCAGCCAAAGGGGGGTTATGGTAGGGAAAGGAGGTGAAGGGATCACAACAGAATAGCACCAGATCAGCACCACGCTTCAGAAAAATGAAAGGTCAACGCGGGCTGCGTGCTGTTGTGGTGTCATTTCACCCGTTTGTCCCTTGGTGGAGTTCTTGAGTTACTTTCTCCCTTCCGGCAAATGGCTTTAACTGCTTTAAGTGGGGGTTTTGTCCTTGTTTTTACCCTGCTTTCAAATTTGCCGTTATGTTTACTGTATTTAACCTTTTCCTCGTTTTATTATTAATATGTTACTTTAAAGCCTTGATGATGTTCTTTTTGTGGGGTTTTTTTTTTCCCCCTTCGGAAGCTTCTTCATTTGTGTCCGCACAAATAGTCATAAGTAGTATATATTTGTTAATGTATAGAGTGGTATGGATATGTAAATAATCTGTCTCTCTTTAACCCGAGATGGATTCCCACTGCAGATTCCAGAAGTAATTTTCCAGTGAGAGCCACCGACGTTCCTAAACTGCGAAAAAACAAATTGTTGCGGGCTGAAAACCCCAGCTGCGGACGCGACATCGCTCGCCGGCGGCAGAAACCGGGCTCCGCCAAGAAATGCAGATAAACCAGTCATTAATTGTATCTGCATATTTTAGCGATGACCTCTGCCTTTCCGATCAACAACTACAACTACGACAACAAAGCGCCGCTGCAGAGCATCGGAGAGGGAGCTTGGGGCGGGGGGGGGGGCGGTATGATGCGGAGGAGCTGGGGAATCTCCCAGGCTGCTTTAGGATTTCCCCACATACAGCAGGCTGCGAATGTCAGAAAGACGGATTCCTTCCCACACGCAAGATGCCACCTCGGTGGCCTTATCAGATGTTCCCTTTAACGACACAAGCTCGTACTTCCCCTCTGTATATCTCCAGCATCTCGGGCTATTTTATTTATTACAGTCGATTACATTTGTGATCCCGCTTCCCACTTGATCTCACCAGATCAAGAGGACAAATGCCGTGTCGTGCCGGAGCGCGTGTGGGCGTCTGTGTGCAGCTGGGAGAGGGGGGAGCTGGGGGGGGGCGGGTAGTAGAGTTACACTGCGCAACAGATTTGACCAAGGGGGACAAACCTCCCCCGCCTGAAAGAGCTGGGCTTGTTCCTACTGACACCCGAACGGCCGTGCGCCCACTGGCCGCGGCACCTAGAGCCCGTGGTGCCGGGGTGGCAGCGAAGGGGGGCGGGAGTGATTCCCCTCTCCCCCCGCCAGAAGGAGCGGGGTGCGGGCTGGGGGACGGGGGGACGGGGGGACGGGACGACACACGCGACACGGTCAGCACAGCCCCGTCCCCCTCCCGGCAGCCAGGGCACGTGGACCCGGAGCAGCGCTGCCATCCACCATGCAGCGCACGTCGGGACCATTTCCCACGCCGGCCGCCTGTCCTGGGGGAGGAAAGAAGGAGGAGGGGGAGGAAGGGGAATGATAGGAAAGGGGGGGCGCGGGGGGGGGGGGCCGTTACCTCTGCTCCGAAAGAGGAACCAATCCACTGTGAAGGACGCAGCACTCCCGAGCAGAAAAGACATTGCACATTCAGAGAGAGATTGCATGTGAAGACACTGCAAAAAAAGAAAGAAAGGGAGGGGGCTTGAGGGGCCCAGACCGCATGTGAAAGGCATAGTGTGTGTAAGAGAGGCCAGCGAGGGTAGGAAGGAAAGGGGGGAGCGATTGCACATGCCAGGAGAAAGAAATCACTCATTTGCTTGAAAGAGGCTCTCGCAGAGCAGACCGTAGTAGAAATAGGCATGGGAGACACCGGGGAAGGAGAAGCCGAGAAGGGGTAAGGTGTCCATGCCTTGCAACAGCCCAGAAACCGATTAAAGTTTATGGCGGGGAGGTCAAAAGCGCTTTCATCCCGCCCCTCTCCTGGCGAATACGTTACATTTCCTGGCTGCGTTTAAAAGCACAAAGAGAAGGGAACAGCGGGGGCTTCGCGTTGCAATTGTGCTGCTTATGCGGGGAGCCAGTGTAATGCAGTATGCTGGTATTCTTACGTACTGGTATGTCTGGATCCTACACTGTGGGCAAAATTTCCTCCTCTCGGAGAACCAGAACAGCGAGGGGGAATTTTGATAAATTCAAGTTGCTTGGCAAATATAATAGGGATTTGGTATTAATCCTTCTTAACCCGCTGCGAAGATGCTGAGCTACCAAGCCCCCCTCCTCCGTCCGAGACTGCGGAGGTGAACACTGAGTCTGCGCCGAGCCAGGCTTTCTCGCTGATGCTGCAGATATAAAGCCGAGAGTCTCCAGCATCGGCGGGGGAGGGTTTTCGTGTTCTGGCGAGGCAGAGAGAGAGGCCGGGGCTAGCGCCGGTGCCAGAGCCAGAGCCAGAGCCGCCGCCGCCGGGGGAACAGCCCTGCAGCCCTCAGAGCGGGGAGCAGTCCAGACACTCACTCCCTAGCGCCGACTCCATGCGATGTGACTCTGCCCCTCTATGCCTCTGGACTCCCCAAGGAAAAAGGTGGCAACCTTCCCTCCCTCCCACATTCACTCACCGCCCCAAATGACAAAGACATGCTGTGACCGCCGCTTTGAACCACCTCAAAATAGCCGGCCGCTTTTCGCTCAAATATGTCATCGTTTTGAAAGAGAAACATTTTACTACACCCGTCTGCCTGCATCTTTATTCAAAATTACCATCTCAAACGAGGAATGCACACATGCACGCACAGAACCCGCAACAACTTGTTTTCCTGCATGTGTTCACAAGAAGAGAAAGAGCAGCTGGATTCCTGCCCCACCACCCCCACCACCCCCCCCCCCACCCCCCCCCCCCCCCGCCGCGCGCAAACCCACCCCCACAGACACGCCGTTTCTCTTCCCACCGGCTGCCCCATGCTCGCCCATGTCCTCCCTCTCCCGCCAGCCCCCTCGGAGTACCCCTCTTTGCTCTCGCGATCAGAGCGCAGAGGACAGGTACGGGAGGCAGGCATCACCCAGGTCTCAGGGACAGGGGCGCACAAAAGCCGTAGACGACTAAATAGCACAAAGTCAAAAGGAGAAGCGAACTAGGGACTCTAGAATAAACAAAGTTGAGCGAAGAGCTTTAACACTGAAGTTTATTTCCCACTTACCCAGGTAGGTGACGCTACAATTTAGGAATCATCGAAGCAGCAAGTCTCTGTTCGGAAATAAATCTGTTACTTCTTACATGTGTTTATTCTACTAACCCTCTCGCCCCTTTCCTGATCATCTTCTCCGAGGGAATTTTTTTTTTTCTCCTAGGAAACCCACAAACACGCTGAAAAGACACATTCAAATCATGGTAATAGGAAGAACATGAACACAAAACCCCAAAGGCTCAAACAGTACTGGGAAACACGACGAAAGTCTGAGATCTAAGGCAGCCCCCCTTCCTCCCTGGAGTTTTATGCAGTTACTGTGACTGCAGCTATTTCACAAAGCACCGACACGACAGGGAAGGTGGGAATCTGTGCGAAATGAGTTTTCTTACCAGCGTGATTCCGCAAAACGCAAAGCCCCGAATGTGCACCAGCTCTGCCTAAAAGAAAGGCGAATAAACATTTGCTTTAAAAATCGTTGTTCGGATCACAGTCTACAGCGGAGGTGGGGAGGGAAAGGGTAGGAGAAAATCGCTACAGATCACGGGTTTGAGGAGGCAACAGCAGCAACACTCGGGCGTGTAATCAGGATCGGTTTTGAGGACTGAACTGGTGTTTTGTGACGAGCAGCTATCCCACTTGCAGCACTAGCAGCAGCAGAGACAGAGGGTAAGGCTGGGCTTTCTGGAGTGCAGCGCTTGACTCGTCCTCCCTCCTCCTCCTTCCTCCCTCCCTCCCTCCCTCCCTCCCTCTCTCTCTCTCTCTCTCTCTCTTTGCTCTCCCTCTTTCTCTCTCTCCCTCTCTCTTTCTGTGTGTATGTAGCGCAGGCGGCTCTGCTGCTGCAGCGTCAGGGAAGAGCTACCGAGAGAGGCTTCAGCAGCTCCCACCACTTTGGGCAAACTTGCCGGTTTACTGCTTCTTTTTTTTTTTTTTTTTTCCTACCGAGTGGGAAGCTTCTCAGTTGCCATTCAACATTTTAAAGCACAAGCCGCTCTGCCGTGAAAGCGCCTGATCCACACTTCTCTGAAAGACACAGGAGGGAATACACAATTGCAGATTTCACCCACCGTGGCGGTGCAGATCACAGGAAATAACTGACTGATATAATTTTATTCGCAAATAGAACTCTATAATTTTTTTTTCAATCGCGTCGCGGCTCTCTTCCCCTCCCCTTTGCCATTCCGCTTAGATGGATGTAATTCAGAATCTGTGTTAATTCACGTGGGGGATCCAGTTACATCTTGTTCTGCTCCGGGTATATTTACAAGAGACCAATAATCGCCTTTGGACACAGAGTTTTGTTGCTAACCTTTGAACTGAAAGGATCAAGTTCAGATCTGGTTACCTGCATTGGGACGGGAAGGAAGAGGAGAGGGAGAGAGAGAGAGAGAGACTGCAATCTCATTTGTGAATCGCTCCCAGTGCTGCAGATCCAGATTGCTATAGCACATGCAGTGCAAATGCAGGTAAGGCACACACACAAACTGCGGATGCAAAAACAAACTTGGGACTGTTGTGTGTCTATGTTCATATCGACAGCCTTGCCATTTCTGGGCAAACGGCTCCTGCAGTTTCTGTATCGTTGCTTTGTGACTAATGACCTTGCGCAGAGTTGTTAAAAAAATCTGCTCCGGAGAAAGAGCTGAACATTTTAGGCGATCTCTGAAGATGGATTTGGGTGCTTTTCTGCCAACCAAAGGGGATATTCTGTGGACTGCTCTGTAATACACGGGGTTCTTCTCCTATCAACAGGGCAGTTACCGACATTATTTGGCTTTTTTTTTCTTTACCTTTTAATTTTTTTTTTTTTTTAAAGGACTGCACATTGCTAAGAGGATTTGGAGTTTTCCTGGACACAAGCCCTTTGAATAAAGCGAATCACTTTTCTTTTTTTTTTTTTTTTTTTCTTTTTTTCCCCTGGGTGTGCAGAGAGGGGGAAGAATAAAGCTAATGCCTTGGTCGTAAACGGCTGAGAGAGAGAGAGAGAGAGAAAGAGAGAGAGAGAGAGAGAGAGAGAGTGAATTGTAGTTAACTCTAGTGTCGGAGAAGACGACCTGGGGGGCTTCGAACCGCACAGTGCTGCTCCTGCTTTTATTGCAAACCTTGCAAAGTGATTACAGTAAAATCAGAGAGGAGGAGGAGAAGGGGGAGGAGGAGGAAAATCCCATCCTATCCACCCAGATGAATCTTTAAAAAGCAAAATACACTGTCCCGTGAACTGTAAGTATATCGCAACTAGAAGGCAGGGAGAGCAGCAGAGGAGCCGGCAGCAGGGTTTTGGCCACCACCTGCACCAGCCATGAGACAATAAGTTTCCAGGAACAGAAGGATTTTATAACTGATCACCCGGACGCTCAGCCGCTCTGCTGGCTTATCGGAGGAGTTTACTGGGGGGCAGGTGGGAGTGAGAGAAGGGGGGGTTTCGGTGCGAGGAAGATGAGGAAGATGCGGACTCTCCTTGGCTTTGTGCATTGCTGCTGCTTCTTGTTCCTCCTGCCTCCGCCGCTCTGGGTCAGCCTGGCAGCGGCCAAGCAGCTCCTCAGGTACCGGCTGGCCGAGGAGGGACCCGCCGACATCCGCATCGGCAACGTGGCTTCCGACCTGGGAATCGTGACGGGCTCCGGAGAGGTGACATTCAGCCTGGAATCGGGCTCCGACTATCTCAAGATCGATAACATGACTGGAGAGCTGAGCACCACGGAGCGGCGCATCGACCGCGAGAAGCTGCCGCAGTGCCAGATGATCTTCGACGAGAACGAGTGCTTCCTGGACTTCGAGGTGTCGGTCATCGGCCCCTCGCAGAGCTGGGTGGACCTCTTCGAGGGCCGGGTCATCATCCTGGACATCAACGACAACACCCCCACCTTCCCTTCCCCTGTCCTCACGCTTACCGTGGAGGAGAACCGGCCCGTGGGGACCCTCTACCTGCTCCCCACCGCCACCGACAGGGACTTCGGCCGCAACGGCATCGAGCGCTACGAACTGCTGCAGGAGCCCGGCGGGGACGGAGGCCGCCGCGGTGGCGGCGGCGGCGGCAGCGGCAGCGGCAGCGGCGGGGGGGGCTCGGCCTCGGCGCCCTCCGAGAGCGCCCTCTACCCTGGCAGCAGCAAGCGGCGGCAGGAGGCAGACGCGGCGGCCCGCAGCAGCGTCTTCGAGCTGCAGGTGGCCGACACCCTCGACGGGGAGAAGCAGCCGCAGCTGATCGTCAAGGGGGCTCTGGATCGCGAGCAGCGGGACTCCTACGAGCTCAGCCTCCGCGTGCGGGACGGCGGCGACCCGGCGCGGTCCTCTCAGGCTATCCTGAGGGTGCTGATCACCGACGTGAACGACAACAGCCCTCGCTTCGAGAAGAGCGTCTACGAGGCAGACCTGGCGGAGAACAGCAGCCCTGGGACCCCCATCCTGCAGCTGCGAGCCACCGACCTGGACGTGGGGGTGAACGGGCAGATTGAGTATGTTTTCGGGGCAGCCACTGAGTCCGTCAGGCGCCTGCTGCGGCTGGATGAGACCTCGGGCTGGCTCAGCGTCTTGCACCGCATCGACCGAGAAGAGGTGAACCAACTTCGCTTCACTGTCATGGCCCGAGACAGGGGACAACCCCCCAAGACAGACAAGGCCACGGTCGTGCTGAACATCCGTGATGAGAATGACAATGTGCCCAGCATTGACATTCGGAAAATCGGGCGCATTCCGCTCCGGGACGGGGTGGCTAGCGTAGCAGAGGATGTGCTGGTGGATACCCCAATCGCCCTGGTGCAGGTGTCAGACCGGGACCAAGGTGAAAATGGCGTGGTGACCTGTACTGTGGTGGGTGATGTGCCTTTCCAGCTCAAACCTGCCAGTGAGGGCGAAGGGGAGCCACAGAACAAGCGCAAGTATTTCCTCCACACCTCGGCCCCTCTGGACTATGAAGCAGTCCGTGACTACAATGTGGTGATAGTGGCTGTGGACTCAGGCAGCCCCAGCTTGTCCAGCAACAACTCCTTGCTGGTACGGGTTGGGGACACTAATGACAACCCTCCGGTGTTCAGCCAGGCTGTGCTGGAGGTCTCCTTCCCAGAGAACAACTTGCCTGGTGAGAGGGTGGCCACGGTGGTCGCCACGGATGCAGACAGCGGCAAGAATGCTGAGATCACCTACTCCTTGGAGGCATCACCCCTCTCCTCAGAGGCACCAGGAGGCATCTTCAGCATTGACCCTGACTCTGGGGATGTGTCGGTGCAGGCGGTGCTGGACCGCGAGCAACGTGACACCTATGAATTCCAGGTGACAGCCCGGGACAAGGGGGTACCGTCGCTGCAGGGGTCCACCACGGTGGTGGTGCGGGTGGCAGATCGCAATGACAATGAGCCGCGCTTCATGCAGGATGTGTTCACTTTTTACGTGAAAGAGAACTTGCAGCCCAACAGCCCTGTGGGCATGGTGACTGTGATGGACTTTGACAAGGGCCGCAACGCTGAGCTCAGTCTCTCCATCCAGCCCGGCGACCATGACCAAGCAGCTGGCATCTTCTCCATTGAGAATGACACCGGAACCATTTTCTCCACTGTCTCATTTGACCGGGAACAGCAGACCAGCTACACATTTAAGGTGAAGGCAGTGGACGGAGGTGAGCCACCGCACTCTGCCACTGCTACCGTGTCCCTCTTTGTGATGGATGAGAATGACAATGCTCCCACAGTCACCTTCCCCAGCAACAGCTCTTACACTGTGCTGCCACCCTCTAGCAACATGCGCACTGTGGTGGCCACGGTGGTCGCCACTGATGCTGACACTGGTCTCAATGCTGACCTCAACTACAGCATCATCGGGGGCAACCCCTTCAAACTCTTTGAGATTGACCCGGCCAGTGGCGTGGTGTCACTGGTGGGCAAGCTGGCCCCCAAGCACTACGGCCTGCACCGCCTCGTGGTGCAGGTGAATGACAGTGGGCAGCCACCCCAGTCCACCACTGCTCTGCTCCATGTCTTTGTCAACGAAAGCCTGTCCAATGCCACCGTGGTAGAAAGCCAGGTGGCCCGCAGCCTCCACACACCCCTGGCCCAGGATATCGCCGGTGATCCCAGCTATGAGCTGAGCAAGCAGAGGCTTAGTATAGTAATTGGTGTGGTGGCAGGTATCATGACTGTCATCCTCCTCATCCTGGTGGTGGTCATGGCCCGCTACTGCCGCTCCAAGGGCAAACATGGCTATGAGGCCGGCAAGAAGGACCACGAGGATTTCTTCACCCCACAGCAGCATGACAAGGCCAAGAAGCCCAAGAAGGACAAGAAAGGCAAGAAGGGCAAGCAGCCCCTCTACAGCAGCATTGTCACTGTTGAGGCTTCCAAGCCCAATGGTCAGCGCTATGACAGCGTAAACGAGAAGCTCTCGGACAGCCCCGGTATGGGGCGGTACCGCTCGGTCAACGGCGGCCCGGGCAGCCCCGACCTGGCCAGGCACTACAAGTCGAGCTCGCCACTGCCCACCGTCCAGCTGCATCCGCAATCCCCCACCGCCGGCAAAAAGCACCAGGCCGTGCAGGACCTTCCCCCGGCCAACACCTTCGTGGGCGCCGGCGACAACATCTCCATCGGGTCGGACCACTGCTCCGAGTACAGCTGCCAGGCCAGCAGCAAGTACAGCAAGCAGGTAAGAGCGCTGTGCCCCGCGTCGCCGCGGTCCGCGCAGCCCCCGCGGAGCCCCGACACTCACACCCACATCGGGTGAACGAGCGGCGATGCCCGCCATGCCCCGCACATCCCCCCCCCCCCTCCGCCTCCCCCCGCCTCCCGCACCGGCCAAAGCAGGCACCACCGCCAGAGTCAATGACCCGTTCCGCCGCCGGGGTGTCTCCGCCCCCCTGTCCCCCCGCCCCCCTCAGGCAGTCAGGTGCCCGGACCAACACGCAGCACGCAGGAGGGGAAGTCAGAGATCTTTATTCTTCTTGCTACCATTTTCATTAGTCCCTCCGCTTTTCAGACCCGACAGCCCGCTAGGCCGTCTGTGAACTCGGTTGCCAGCCCAGGCAGAGAGCTATAAAACAACCTGAGGTTCCTTCATCAGTCACAGGCCAAGCCCGGCGGCTGGGGGCAGGGGGCTATGCTGCGAAGCCGCGGTCCCCCGCCCCCGAGGTCCTGCCGCTCCCTCCAGCCCCTCCGTCAGCGGCCGACCCCGCTCGGAGCGGGAGCTTCCCCCTCCGCGATGCTTTCCCAGCCTTAGAGACAGCGAGCTCCGGCGGAGGAGGAAAGTTTCGCGCCGGCGGCCAAGTGTTTTGGGGAAGAGGGGCTTCTGCCTGCCGGCCGCTTCCTAAAGCCGGGGGTGAGAGCGGGTTTGCAGCCTCCGCGCTGAAGCGTTAACGGCTCTAATAACCAGGTCGTTCATTAGGAACAAAAAGCTTAAATAATCTCCATGGCCTACCCGCGGTCTGATTTACACCACAGAGGTTGCACTCACTACAGCAGTTGCTCTGAATACACATAAACGTTAGTGAGCTTAGAATCGCACCCCAGTGTGCTTTCATTACCTTCCCACACCCCCACACCCCCCACCCCCCACACCCTTTATATATCACATGAAATTCATCCCTTCAAACTGAGAGGCCCCGATTTGCCAGCCCGGCTGCTCCATAGCTCTGTCGGTAGGGCGTGTGACTGCTGCGAGACCTCAGAGCGAGGTGTGCCTTCAGGAGTGCCACAAGTGATTGGCTCTGAGCTCGGCTGCGCCGGCGGAAATCGTTTCAGTGACGCTCCAGTGACAGCCTAAAAACGGTGGTGGTAGGGGCTTCTTTTAGTCTTTGACATGAAAGAGGGATAGCGCAGAGGAGAATCAAGCTCCTAAGTGAAAGCATCTGTTTTGTTTATTTTATAAGACACATATGTAGCCCGAATAGAGGTCACTTTTTGGAGGGGGAGTACTTTTATGTGATGGAAAAACAGCTGGTGATTTCCATTACATCTTTCCATGTAAGGTAATATTCTAAATGTTTCCTCAGCTACAGTGCGTGTTACACAAACATCTAGAGATAAAAGAATACTGATTCATATAAATACAGAGCCAAGTCTGGAACAGGGAAATACTCACTAGTTTGACAAAAGTGCTGTCTTCTCAACTTACTAATATGCAAATAGGCTTCATGGTGACTTTTTTTATACTTTGAAACGTCTGCTAGTCTACTACAATTAGAGTTCTACAGTGCGTTGCCAGTGTCTGCATTCTGCTCAGAAATACTTAAAAACTGTAAAAGAAATTGAATTGTATGAGCCACCCAGTCTTCCAGATCACCAAAAAAAAAAAGTGTGATTGATGTACTCTCTGCCAGTATTTTTGTGTATGTTCTTGTACAAGTGATACAGATTTATAGAACATTTGACACAGTGGGTTCTGGATGATACATTTCATTAACTCTCTCCTGGAGAGTGCATTACAATTTTGGTTTGAAAATAGTCTGTGTAAGACACATACTACTAAGAAAGTTCCTAAGCATCCATCTACTAAGGCTTATTAAGCACATTAGATTATGCTGTTTTCATGATGTCCTGGATTAACAAAGTGGCAGTGGAATATTCAATCAGATATTACCTCTTTCTTGCTGCTGCAATTCATCTAAACTTATGAATTATAAACTGTCAAAGGGTAATTTATTTTCAGTGTGAAAGAATTACTTGCGTGCCTGCTTTAGGAATGGTAAAGGACTACACCATACAAATGGCCATTTTTGTTTAATAGAAAAGCTTATTTAAGATTATGTTACAGAAATATATTTTGAACTACTTAACGGTTTTCAAGGACTTATTTTGATATACAATACATTAGAAGACTTCTTAGACGAAGAAAACGGCTTTATTATACTTTTACTTGCAACTATCAAACTAGAAGTGCATGCCAAATTGCTCCATTATTTATCTAGTTTGTTATAAACTTGATTTCTCAGTGCTGTTTTCTTGTGCTAAATATTTAGCTTGTTATGAAGGCTAGTTTATCTGAGTAGTTTATAGCCAGTATACTAATGCCTTGTCTTTATATCGTTAAATGTGTAGGAAATATTTGTACACTTGTAAAGCATTCACCTAAGTTAAGGAAAGTGTCTAAGAAAACAGTAAAGGTAGAGCTAAATAACAGACTTTACATGAGACACTACCACGCACAAAACTTCTGTTACTGCCTTCGTATGGGTCCTTGCCAGTTTGTTGCTGAGTGACATTTATATAGTTTTGTTCATACTTTTAAATAATAGTGGGGACATTACATATTGTTTATGCAAATAAGTCTTAGACTTTTCTCATCTGAAACATTGACAGTAGAGCATTTCTCATGTGTTTTCCCTGACAAACTGATGATTTTTAATGCCCAAACCATGTGGAGCTCTTGTTCTGCATGGAATGTGAAGTAGCTGCAGATGAAAGGTTCTGATGTGGTGTATATCAGATTGTTTCATAGTTTAGCTATGTACACAGCAAATAGAACCAGTGGCATATGGACGCGCCCGTGATAGGGAGACTAGATGAAGTCTCTAACGCTGCATTTATTTATAGGCTGCCTTTATTTACTCATTAGCAGTTTCCTTTGTTCCAAGGAGATTTTAGAAGGTGTATAAAGTTTTAGAACAAATAAGTGGACACAACAGAACTTACCTGCTCTAAGTTACTGGAGATGAAAGCAATACTAATTTCCCATTAGTGTAATTAGAATTGACAACTGATACTGTTGTACAGCTCCGATATAGCAGTCAGGAAATAAAGTCTCTGTTTACATGACCGGTGGGTGTACCCTCGCGAATGCAAGCTGTTTTCATTCTGATTATTTGATACTTCCTTTTTAAGGCAATGCATTGAATTTCTTATATGAGTTCCCAAATACACCTTCTACTGTATAGGAGAACTTCAGTGGAGAAAACTACAAACAATTTGTTAACTATCCTCCTTCTTGGTGGTAGGTGTTTTATATAAAGTTTAAAGCTAAATTCTGTATTCGGTAGACTTCTGACATTTCACTGTCACTTTTTGAGAAGATCTTTCACAAGTTTGACTCCTATTCTTGTCTTATTTAGCATAGTATTACCCTGAAATATTCTTTTAGCCTCTTGTCTATCAATATTGTCACATGCAGTAAATCACTAACATATTCACTTAATGGCAAACAAATGTTTAAATCACTTAATATCCCATAGGTCTTAATCACTTGCCAAAGGTTAAAGCTGTACAGAAGTGTTTTACTGAATGGGGATCACAGATTTAAAACACGAACCCTTCAGGTGCTGCACATCGCCTGTGAGAAGCCTGGATACTACTATCTTCCAGCAAAGACAGCCAAAGATAAGGAAAGTTCAGTGGCTGAGAGGAATCACTTTGCAGCTTGAAAGGTTGCATCCTTATTCATAATTCGAATAGCAGATTTTAATTGTAAATAATTGGCTATTTTCTCATCTTAGTTACAGCTAAATCTTTATAATATATGCTGTTTTCTCCACTTTGTTCCACAGTGCAAAACAATGGCATATGAACAGGTTTATTTTACAGAAACTTCTAATCACGAATATGAGATTAACATGTTAACAACTGCTGTTTGAAGAACAGGCCTTTTAAACCCTGTTTATATGTTTACATTTTTTGACTACCATATTTTCTTGGTTTCTTTCTTCCTTGCTCTACTCAAGAAACAATGATTATTGACCTCTTAAACCACTGCAGTTGTGGGGATGGTTTGTTTGGGGTGTTTTGTCCTTTTTTTTTTTTGTTAAGAGGTGTTGGTCACCTTTGGTAGAATTAACAGAACCACTGAAGGAATTTCTGAGCAGCGTTACTGCTTTGCTTGGGGTGTTGGCTTCCTGGCCAGCTCTGCAGTCCTTTATGAATTATCCCTATGCCTTTTCTCAGTGGAAATGTACTGTGTAGTGAAGAGAAACGTTTATCATACCAGAGTGTGCTGATACACTAATCAAAGCTAGATGCATTTCCTGTAAAGTCTTATTTCCATGAAAATGAAATATGTAGAAATTAATTTCTGAAAACATTCTTTGTACAGTAACCAGCTAATTTACTTCATGAGATTTCCAACATTAATCAATCTGTTGCATTGTAGAAGAATTTGTCTAGTTGGTTATCATGTATGTGGATTTTATCTATAAAGTAAAAGGGTCAATTTCCTCATAAATATGCACATATAGCCAGCAGCCTTAATAGGAGCCAAAATTCATCCATTAAGGGGGCAATCAGTTTAGCCATGCAGGAAAACATCATCTTTTTTCTTTCTTATGTACAGACACACACAAATACACACAGGCTTATTTCAAAAATTACTTTTTACAATCACAAAGCAACTCCCAAGAATAAAGTTTTTCACAACTTTCAGCTAAGCAGATGTCCTACGATACAAAAATTGTAAAAATAACAATATTATGGTAGCACTAAGTGCACTGTGGAGAAAAAAAATGTGAACATTGTCATTAAGTATAAACATTTACACTGGCAACTTCTTTCATACATTTAATACCATTTGGTGCAAAGTGTACAAAGGTATGTTTCAATTTTCCATCCTCAATTTGCATTAGATTAAATAATTTAAGATCAGTTTTTAGAAATGACCGACATTTGACCTTCAGTAACAAATCAGGATGAAAGAGAGGCTAATTAAACATGAAATAGATGGATTGTTGATGCTTTAATTATCTTAATTTAACACAACGTGTTCCTCTGATAAGCGCAGCCTTTATTTTTTTTTCTCTTCGGTAAAATCATCTTGTACAGCGTGCAAATGACTAAGTTACCACTGAATCATTCTGCACTCCCAGGAGATGTAGAGAGCCAAAAGGGACAAGATCTGAGTAAAGGAGGATTCATGCTCTGAATAAGTAAAGAACTGCACTATTATAGGCAAGGGGTAGCAAGAAACATCTTTAAAAAGATAGAATCTGACTTATCAACTCAGACAGCTCTCTGGTGTTGTGCATACTGATATGAACCTGGGTTACAAGCACGGATGGCAGTTTGACTATAGCTGTGTCAGTGTTTGTACTATAGCAGTGTATTTCTGAGAGTGTTTCTTTTTCTTCTTTTTTCTCCTTCTTTTTCTTCTGCTTTTCTTTTTCTTCTTCTTTTCTTTTTCTTCTTCTCTCTTTCTTTCATTTAGTTGCCCTGTGTTCTAGTATTTGGGATATTTGCTGGTTTGACCAGCTGTCAGCTGTATTGCAGAGAAATACCTGTCTTGCAGCTTCAGGCACTTTTTCCTTTAAGGATTTTCTTTCAAAAATTTTAGAAAGTTTATGTAGTTAGTGATCTGCTGGGCTACTTTGAGATGTAAAACTTATCAAATTCATTTTTCATTAAAATATAGATCAACAGACTTCAGAAGTAGTTAGCATTGTGCTTATGAGTTTATTAATTAAATCCTCCACAAGCACAGTGAACTCATAGCTATATTTGCTGAACGTTTTAGTATTTAATTACTAATCCTTACAGGACACATTATTTACATTTTCTCTACCTATATAGATAGGAAATACTGATACAGACATATGAGCAATTCAGTACAGTATTTAGCACGTTGGTTTTCTAAGTTTTCTAAGCAAGCCTGCTTCCAACAGGTATTTAGAAACTTTAAGCTGCAAAACAATTTCCTGTTTCCAGTCTTAGGCTGCATGTAATAAGTTCCATGCAATTTCTGTTCTAAATTCTTCAATTTTTTTTTTCCTAATTTATTACATTTTCAGGAGTTTTTATCTCACTCTATGCCCAGGCAGTGCTATTTCTGTATTTTTCTTTCCTAGAAGAGTAGATTTATTGTCCATCTGTTATCAGATTTTGGACTTTGCTAACATTTTCTATATAATTAATTTTAATCAATAATTAAAGCAACAACAAAGAAATAGACAAACAGTTTCTATCCAGAATCAAAAAAAAGTTTTTAATTATTATTATTATGGTAGATAAATTTGCATTGTATAATTTTGTGAATCAAGATTAAAAGAAAACTTCAACATTCATACAGTATGTCAAGTTTATTGACTGTGCAGTTTACTGAAAAGTGTGTTGGTAATGTGGACTGCAATTCAAGTTATTTTGACGGTGTGCACTGCATGGCCCAGTAACAACATTTAAAATACTGTTATTAAAAATATTTCATATTATTTTCTTCAGTTGACCTCACAATACCCAGTCATATCAAACCTTGCTAGCTTCCTATCCTACAAAATGCATGTCACTAGATAAAATACAGTAAATATAGTAAAAATGAAATTAATCTATATCCCATATCCTTTCATGTTTTTTCTTATTTGTACTGAGTTGCACAGTTTGAAATTTTAAAATCTTAATTAAATGTAAATAAAAATCCATGAATCTAAGGTCTCAGTAAAACAACAGATAATAAAATTATAGGGTTCCTTTCAGATTCAACTTCTATGAAAAAAAAATCTAAGGAGAGTGGTGAAAACATACGCATATCACGGAAAAGCTAGGATTGACTTACTGTCTTACATATACCTCAGGCAACAGAGGCTTCCTAAGGCCACTTTTATTTTGCTATTGTTGATGACAAAATATCACACTAACACTGGAGTAACTAAGGTTAGTTGGGGCATCTAAAATGTGATTTACAACAACAGAAGAAGACAAAGGAGGATTTAAGCCATCTTGATTTTTTATTTTAGTCAATTTCGTCTATAAATATTTAACTGAGAGCAGGTCAAAAATCTCAAAACATGATTATACCAAGTACAGGTTAGTCAAGTTCCTGAATGATGTCAGTGACACACACTGGAGTTGTCCAGCTGTGTGGAACTGCGCTTAACATGAGCTCTTTGCTCATTCTTATGTGCCCATTTTCACAGACAAAAGCTGTAAAATTACAAATAAGAGCAACTTTTGACTGTATTCAAAAAAATAGGGAATAAGTTTGATATATAATATATATAAGCAGTGTGGAGGTACAACTTATTCATTTTTGTGGAAGAAGAAGATAAACTTAAGAATAAAAGTTCTGGGTTTTAGAAGTTTGAACAGAAATACTATTCTGGCCAGATTTAAAACTCAAAGGTATGTAACAGTGATGTGCTTTCTTTTTTTATTGTTTATATCGAACAGTCTTCTCATTTACTTAGAAACAGCTGCTTTGCAATCATTAGCTTGTAAAATGCTGCAGCATAACCCCCAAAGTATAGTTTAATTTTTCTTGGAGTGGACTATGAATGGCACAATTATTAGACGATGAAGAAAAGCATGATGTTTGTCTTCAAAACTTAATTTACCTTATTAAATAGTGACAAGAGCCAGTACATATTTAAAGGTAAACTTTATTCTGTCAGAAGAGATTTTGTTACAGATTTTATGTTCTGAATCAAACAACCTAAAGACTGAGTTTGTAGTCCTTGAATGAAAGAAATATATGGTTCCAAGTAACATTCTTGGAGTATTAGGAAGCAATATCAAAGTATTTGATATAGGGTCTTCTCTTATCTACAGAAAATATAAAGTCAAATCATAGATAATGTAAAGTCAATCTTTTAAGACTAGGTACAGAAGGTAAGTACTAACTGATGTGTTGAAAATTGCTCACAGAATATGTGGTAGACCTTGAACACAGAAATATTATTCCATCTGCCAAAAATTCAGAGAGAATTTTATCTGAACCAATGTCTGAACCAATTCTTTTATGGTACCACATTGTAAGCAACAAAATATTTGTCACCTGACAGGATAAAAATTCCTGCACTAGATGGTCACATGTTGATTATGGAGAATCCTTCATAAACTCCCTGAAAACAAGCTTCTTGACTGAGGTCATGGCCAAGATATGTATGTCTTTTGTGGCATGTGGCAAATGTTTTCTCTGAGAGAGAAGTGGGAAGGGCTGTCGTAAATTATTCTGTCTATCCATGTGTAGATGTCAGGGACTTTTCAGCACCAGAGCAGTGTAAAATGTGAGAAGTAGCCCCTACTTCCTTTAGATAACAAATCCACGTGGGGAAGAATTGTTTTAACACATTCTCAGAGACTTATCCTTGGGGAAAATACCCTTTATCACGACACTGCTTTTACAGGGATACAACTTAATGTAGAATTGCATTTCTGAGTTCAGTGTTATGCTGAAAAATGAACTAAAGGAAAGTATGGAGGCTGTAATGGTGTTCTGTTGTGATTCAGCTATCTAAACATATGCATTCTAGTGTCACTTTAGATACCATAAAGTTTCTGAGACACCTGCACAGAACTGCAGAGACAGAGTGTATGACACAAAACCTGGGTGTCTTCTGGGACACCCTTCTGTAGCTGCAGCTCAAGGCCAAACAAAAAAAGCAATCACTAAGTCCTTTGGTTTACTTAAAGAAACAGTAATTAAAATAAAATTGAGCACTCTGTGAATGGAACGTGTTTTGGCATGTTGAAAAAGATTTTTCCAGTAAGAACTTAAGCACAATTTTGAAATGTGTGTGCTGCACACATGCCTATTTATAGAATGTGCATGTGCAAATATATATTCCCATATCTACTGATGTTATGTTAACAAGTTAATTTTTGAATTGACACGAACAGTTTCTGTTTTCACAGAAACAATACTGACAGCAGTTAACAAGTGAATTCCCATTCATCTTCAGACCTCTCAGGCTGCTGTTTATCTCATGTCAGGTGAAAGTACAGGCGGTTCCACGAAGGTCAATCAAATATAACTAAAATCAATCCCTGTAGGGTAAATCAGGTGATACAATATTCAGAGACTACTTTATATTACAACAAATATAGCTATAGAGGAACAGTTTATCAGTTTAGATGTTATGCATCAAATCTCCTGCATTTAACTTATCAGTATATATATATATATACACACAAATATATATGTATCATTTGCAAAATAACAGGTTAGGTTTTCAACACATATTACATCCAAATGTGAAATTATCTTCGTAACAGGCTCTGGGAATGATGTGGTGTTAATGACATTTCAAAAAGTATCATTCTAGTATTAAACACATTCTTACTCAAACTAATGGAACAACAAGAGTATACATGGCAAGCTCTTTGTTATCTGATGGGTCATGGTCTTTATTGGTGGAGTTGTGTGTAACTCTTGTAGGCATACTTATGAGAAAGACTTGGTCTGAAAATTCATATCTACTTTATAATGCAAAACTTTGTCAAATGAAATCTGGCCATTTGCTTAGGCAAATCTATTTCATTTATTTGGGAGTCTTTTCTTAAACACTATATTTAACAAGAGAAAATACTTCAGTAGTTTGCAAGCTTTCTAAAGATGGAAGACAAGAATGGAAATATAGATAATAATACAACAGCAAATTAAAGTATTAGTTACTTCACCTGGCCCCAACATTTTGACAGTGCTATTTTAAATCCCTATTTTACCACCTTAGCTGTTCACAACTTTTATGTTTATTGTTTTCAACGTACATTTGGTCTCATTCTCCATCATGTCACCCCTGTTCTATGTTAAGTTACATTGTCATAAAATTTGAATGTAATGAAATAGTGAATCAGTTTTCTTATCTCCATCCATGTTCTCCAAATTGGTTATAATGGCATAACGTGTGCTTTGCATGATAGTGAGAGGATATCCATCATTCTGTTTAATCAGAAAAATACTATTTTCAATGAGCATGTAATTATGTTCCGGTTGCAGCACAAGTTTACAGAAGGACAGCAATTGATTGAGAGAGAAGTAGTTGTTTTATTTTCAAGCATGTTGTGAGTTCTTCTACTGCAGAAGTAATTGTGCTAGAAACTAGAAATCTCTATGTAAGAGAGGTCACTACATGCTCAGTCACTGAACCTCAGCCCAGATCTTGGGTAAGATCTGTCATGTAGAGTTAGAAAATTCCCTTAGAAGGCTCCTCTGACTATATACTGATGGTTTTATTCTGCTTCCTGCAACTTAAAGGCTTGAATCTATCACTTTATTTTAATGGAATTTTTCTGAATATGAATAAAATTCAGTTATTTTTAGAGCAAGTGTGAATTCATATGAGTTAAAGTGACAGCAATGGATGTGAAAGAGAGCAGTACTCGTTTTTGTGGTGGCTTTCAACTATGAGTATTTTTGCTAGAAATTACAACGCGTAGCCTGGGTCATGTATTTTACCCAATTTATTACTATATACATATAAAATAGAATAGAATAGCCTATTTGAAATATCTAACAACAGTGCAGATGGGAGTAGTACTTTATAGGAATGACAAAGAGCTACCACTGAGGTGCAGGATGTATTTTACCAGGATGTGGGTTTATGTAACAGATGGGTTCATTCAGCAGTTTCAGATTTGACACTGGCAGCTCCCTTGAGCAGATATGAAACAATTATAGGTTGATGAAGCACAGTAACTCATCCTGTTTAAATTCTCCAAATCTATATGTGGAATTGAACGTTACTAAAAAAATTGCTGCTTGCTGTGTTTTTATGTGCTTTTTTACATGAATTTAAAAAAATACACTGTGTATTTTTTTACTGTTGCAACTGTTTGCAAAATGGCACTGTGTTTGCTTTTCTCCGGTTTGCAGAGATTGCTGGACTCTCATATAATTTGACCTATCTTTTTTGTGCAACACTGTTTTGTTCAATATTTATTTATGAAATGTTGCTGGTATTTTGGATCTTTTTGGTTGTTCTTCAGTGCAGAGGAAAAGATAAGCAACAGCGTGAGATTCCTGTGTGCAGAATAAATTAAGAAAGTTTTGGTTTTATTATGTTGTGAAATATTTTATCCCTTATGTCACATTCAATGAGAATGGATATTCAATTGGCCCTTTCAGACACTGCTGAATGAATTGAAACTTCAT
The DNA here is from genome assembly GCA_009769605.1 of Bucorvus abyssinicus. NCBI lineage: Eukaryota > Metazoa > Chordata > Aves > Bucerotiformes > Bucorvidae > Bucorvus > Bucorvus abyssinicus. Next base: position 22,158,589 of record CM020026.1, read on the forward strand.
CTTGGACATTCTAATACTGAATATTAGTGCACCTTTCTAGGAACCTTGAATGCTAAATTTATGGTTTTTTTTCTTTACTAGTTCTTAATTAAATATATAAAATGACTGAACTCTTCAAATTATACAGAAACCTTCCCAGAGAATTAATGATACAGAAATATGAAGGGACTGGCTAAAACATCACTCCGTCAAATGTTTCTAAAAGGCTTTATGTATTTATAGGTCTTCATGATCTACTATTGATGGAAATTATTAAGGATAAAAGAAAATCCATCTGTTATCAAAGAAAAAAAATAAATGAAATAAGTCCAAGGATTTGAAAGACTTAGCATTAAGGACTAAGAATTCATACTTTGTGATGGGTTTATAGTAATTGACAGCAGAAAAGGCTTCTTTTTAGCATTCACAATGTGTTGGGTTTTTTTTTTAATTGAAATAAAATGATGTTGCCATAAAAGCTTCTCACGTAACATATCCTGTTTCACTTCATAATTTTGTATTCTTCACTGAAATGTCTCAATTAAAATATGACCTACACCATTTCATGTCATGTTGGGCAATACTAGTTTTGTTATTATTACCCTTACATTTAATCAAATTGTCTGTAGTTAAATAAATAGCATTTCATCAAGAGCCGTTGGTTTTCAATCAGCTAGGAAACAGATTACTGGCCTGAGAACAGATGTAAGACTAGTGTCTCCAATCTACAACTAATTGTGCACTGATAATAGTACTGCCCATGGGCAAATCTTACTCGCTGTCCTGATCTATGATAGATTTTCTTGTATATTAATATTAAATCAGATAGAGACATTTTGTAATAGCATTACAGTTACTATCTTTAACCTTTCCTTTTTAATTTGAAATTTATAGTTTGGAGATTCTATCTTCATGGAAAACATAATAGCCATGCTTTTTACTGTAGCTTCTCTTAAAATGGTCAGTTCTTTAGGAGATAAAGTACTGTATTTACCTGTAAAATTTCATAGTCTACTGCTTGGCTCAGAGAGGAGAGGAACTTGTCTGACAAATTGCATCAGGAAATAGTGCTTCACTCTAGCTTGGTGGTGTGGGGGCCAGCTGTTGTGAGTGCGGGTCCCAGAGTACTCTCAGGATCACTTGCAGACCACGTACTAATTCTATACCGTGTATGCAGATTACTGCATGAAGACATTATAAACATTCACATTTTTCCATGTGAACATGATGACTACTGCAGAGCATAGGAGCTCCTGTACTGTTACAAGACTACATCACTTCAGGCTCTTCACAAATGCAGAACATACTGTAAAAGCTGTTTTGAACAAGGGATACGTAGAGAGTAGAACAACACATAGTGTAATTAGCACTTTATACTGCTCCGAAAGCAAGCTGCCTTCTGCTCTGTGTACATTGTTCTTATGAAATGATTCCAACTGTTTGAAATTCATTTTTTCACCTTGCTAGTTATGCAAACAGCTCTTCACTTTTTCACTAAAGCAAGTGGGAATTGTTCACTGTCACAAATAATAAATAACAAGAGTCCTCAATCTGCACAGCATGGAAGTGATAAAAACACATGCTTATGAGTGCTTGAGATTTCACAGCTATTAATTTCGAACTTTTTGATTGTAGTTCTGTTTTACAAGAGTGGATGCTTTTAGGGCAGCAGTACACTCTGACAGTCCTTCCCAAATCTTCGTGCGCGAAGCCAAGCCATGAAATGAATGTGACACTCTGACAGTGAAAGATTATGACAGCTTGCATTTATCATTATGAGCTTGATAAATTCAATGTAAGAGATGGTCAGAAAATGCCCCTAAACCTGAATTCATAAAATGCATCTTGTGTTTATTGACAATTTAACTTTTTTATTACTGCTAATAGTCTTTAGTACTAATTTAATAGTAACATTAATATCTTTGAGAAGGTTTCCTTGTGCATAATGAAATGTACAGCTCTTACCAATGTTAGTGAATGCCTTAACATCTACACTGAGTGACACTAAGAGTCTATGTGCAGAATGCTATTGTATATACAACATTTATTCACACAAAGAAAGTTCCTTTACAAAAAGTAAAAAAATACTATAGTAGTTTGGGGTTGAAAAAGGTCAGAGGGACTTTGCAGGCTTTGAAGAATATTGTAAAAATTTTTTAAAGGCACCTTAATTTTTAAAGTCTAAATTACGAGTTTCACAGTGTGGTCGGATTGTTTCAATTCAGAAACCACCCTTTTAGTTTATAGGTAGAAACAGGGATTTCAGTTATAATTAGGCATCATTCTGAAACTGTCTACTGTAAGACAGCAGAACACAAAGAATCTGCTATCCTATGGTATACAGTAGAAAAAAATCCTGAATAAGGGAAGTGATTGAATGACATGTAGTCAAATCTTTTTTTCTTTTTTTTTTTTTTTTATCTTTATCATTCTAGGGAAGCCATCTCCAGACTTTCTAAAATCCTCACTGAGCAGTAATTTTTTTTCACATTTTTAGTATATCATCAAAGCCATGCTAATCTGGACCGAGGACATGTCTCAGAGTCCTGGATTCTCTGAAGAAAACATTTTCTTGTCTTCCTATTTTTAACATAATAGAGATTCACCTCCAACTTTTTAAAAACTTGTAGAGAAGACTGTTTATTTACAAGGCAGGCATTGTAGGTTGCAATCAACAGTTTATAGTGCATCACAAGATTAATAAGAAAGAATTGCAGATCCAAGAGTCAGTGAATATCTGCTCAGTAATTAGGCAGTTTGACTATTGCCTGCAGTAAGTTTCTGATAGGTTGCAATGAGTATCTTATGTCTAAGGCATTGTAAATGTGTAATCTGGAGGACAGAAAGGAACAATCTCATGAGAAAAAGAAATCCAGCTTGCAGTAAGTACACCATTCTGCCTACACCTCTTTTTCTGGAAAACTGGAGGTACTTGTTTTGTCTCCCAAAGGAAGGGCCTATTTCTCATAGAAAAGGAGAACAGTTAAGGTTCTGTCTTTTTTCTTTCTGTGTTTTTTTCTTTACCCTCTAGAACTTTGGAACTCTGAAGAGCTATTTTTTAATTACTCTAGCACTCTAGTTTCAGGTAAAGTCTTTTTTTAAATAACTGAAAAAATATATTGAGATAACTTTGTCAAGAAAACTGATGCTCTTTACCTTCCTCTTCCTCTTCCTCAAAAGCAGTGCATATTTAAGACACTGGAAGATATAGATAGGAAAGCTGCATCCTTCTATATTTTTAGGACTGCCTGCTTTTTTTCTGTGTTTATGTTTAGAATGATTTTGAAGAGTCTCTTACATAAAGCGTAGGCTAGCCAACTAATAAGAAGAATTGAAGGAATAAAACAAAGAGAATCTGTGATGGAAACAACTGCTTCCAATACCCCCACCCCCACCCCCCCCCCGCCTCGTTTTATTTAAACATAAGGATTCTGATTAAATAAATTTATCTAGAGAACCTTAAACACTTCTGTGTTGGATTTATGAAGAACTGTTTTGAGAGCAAAATAAAATCAATCTGTTAAATTGTTTGGATTTTTGGAGGGAGAACTTTTCTTGAGGAGGCAGTAGAATATGTATACCTACATATATGGGAATTTTACTTACATGTAAGGTACCTTGGGGTCCTATAGCATCTGTATTCTAATCCAAGTTATCATGCACTGGGGTTTTTAGTCTTCCCAGTGGCAGAATGAAGATTTCTAGATTTTCATTTCAGTCTCTGTTCTTCCCAGCAAACCAGTTTATTTTTCTTGTACAGTAGGAGTTAGATACTACTGCGCACTGAGGAGTCAAATGTTAAGAAAATGTGGAGACTGAACATTATTAAATTTTATTCTATCTGCTGGATTGCAGAAAGTGTTGGAGATCCAGAAATATGTTACTATTAGTTTCTTGTTGGTGTTTTTTTGTCTTTTTTTTTAAATAATTATCTTCTGCCGAAAAACTTTAAATATTTGAAGGTCTGAGCATATATGGTGAAAGGTAAGATAGTGAAGACAGTAAAGATTTTAATTTACAGAATTTCCCTGTCCCATAGAATCGCAGCACATGTCTGTATGACATTTTGGACACTATTTTCCCAAAAAGAGTTCTTTCCTCTGTTACAATAATGACAAAGCCAAACCAACCAACCAACCAACCAAAAAGTTTCCCAAATCAGACTGCTTTCTGTTTCCTTGAATCAACATCCCGAGTTAGATTCAGAATCAGTCTGGCAAACAATTATGGCTGACCTATGCTGTAAAAGTGAAGAGAGGAAATGTCAGTTTTATGACTAATCCTTTGTTTTCCATGAAACCTTTTCTTTCCAAAAGGTGCTTAAGTGTTTCTTGCACAAATGAAACAGTGCCTATCTTCTCTACCTTTCCATAATTCAAGAGCTAGGAAGCCTGATTTGTGTAAAGCTTATTCTGTGACTTTGTGTGTAATTGACAGTGAAGGGAGAAAATAAGGCAATGTTACGCCTTAGCTAGCTCTTTTTAAAGGAAGGAATATACTTACTCATTAATGGTCCAAGCTATGAATAGATTCATGGTTTATAGCACAGCCTAAGAGGGGCCTAAGAAAATTTAAGGGTTTATCATGCAGCCTTAAATGGGGATAAGAGAATTGGCGAGAAAGGTTTGCAGACTGGAAAATTTTGGGTAAACATTTACCTATCTTCTTGGCAGTTCATTATTAAATTATGTGTTGACATTTTGCAGGCACAGAAGGAAGATAAAGGTACAGATAAAGGAATAAAAACACGCTGATGACCTATTGTTAGAGTTTAAGCAGAATAAATGTTTAGCATCTCAAGTACAGAGTAGAGGTAATAAAAATCGTTGCAAATTACTATCCACAGTGCATAGTATCCAGTAATACAATTTAGTTCATTACATCACTGCATAATGTATTACTGTGTGATGCAGTATTATTACACTCTCTCTGTGTCCTAGGTTTAAATTTTTTCAACTTCTTGGACTAATTCTAAACAGTACCTGTTTCATGATTACCTGCAAATGAATCCATTAAAGTAATTGTAATTGTGAAAGTAATTGTATGTGAAAAAAATGTAAAATAATATCCCCCTTAATGGGGGACTTCAACTTACCAGATGTGTGCTGGTAATGCAATAAAATAAAGAGAGGAAACAGTCTGGGAAGTTCCTGGATTGTGCGGAAGACAACTTCCTGACACAGCTGGTGAGGGAGCCAGCTAGGGAAGGCTTCCTGCTAGGCGTGTTTTTCACAGAGAAGAACTTGTGGATGATGTGGAGGCTGGAGGCTGTCTTGGACATAGTGATCATGAAATGGTAGAGTTTTCAATTCTTGGAGAAGTAAGGAGAGGGGTTAGTAGAACTGCCACCTTCGACTTCTGGAGGGCAGACTTTGACCTTTTTAGGAGGCTTGTTGAGAGAGTTCCCTGGGAGACAGTCCTGAAGGGCAAAGGAGTCCAGGACGGATGGACATCCTTCAAGAAAGAGATCTTTAAGGTGCAGGAGCAGGCCATCCTGGTGTGCCGTAATATGAGCTGATGGGGAAGAAGGCCGGCCTGACTGAACAGAGCTTTGACAGGAACTCAGGAAGAAAAGGGAAGTCTATGTTCTATGGAAGAAGGGACAGGAAACTCAGGAGGAATACAAGGATGTTATGAGGTTGTGCAGGGAGAAAATTAGAAGGGTCAAAGCCCAACTAGAAATTAATCTGTCATAAAAGACAATAACAAGTGTTTCTATAAACACATTAACAACAAAAAGAGGGCTAAGTAGAATCTCCATCCTCTGCTGGATGCAGGGGGAAACATAGTGATCGAGGATGAGGAAAAGGCTGAGGTATTGAATGCCTTCTCTGCCTCAGTCTTTAATAGTAAGACCAGTTGTTCTCTGAATGCCCATCCCCGTGAGCTGGAAGACAGAGACAAGGAACAGAATGAAGTCCCCGTAATCCAAGAGGAAACGCTCAGTGACCTATTGCACCACTTGGACACACACAGGTCTATGGGACCGCATGAGATCTGCCCAAGGGTACTGAGGAAGCTGGTGGAAGTGCTCACCAAGACACTTTCCATCATTTACCAGCAGTCCTGGCAAACCGGGGAGGTCCCAGTCATCTGGAGGTTAGCAAAAGTGATGCACATCTACAAGAAGGAACAGAAGGAGGATCTGGGGAACTACAGGCCTGAGAGCTTAAACTCAGTGCTGGGGCAGGTTATGGAGCAGATCATCTTGAGTGCCATCACATGGCGCATACAGGACAATCAGGTGATGAGGCCCAGTCAGCATGGGTCAAGCATAGAAGAGTGGCTTAGGTGGCTTTTAAGTCACTGAATTGCAATGAGATTTCAGCTGTACTGTGATTTTTCAGAAGAAGATATCAGTTAAGATTTTGCTGGGTCTGTGATATATTTCATCTGTAGCAATGACTGTGCAGAATTATTATTAATATTATTATTAATAAAAATATTTTAAGGTATTTCTGTATGTTTTGACTGTTGGAGCATGGACAAGTGGACAAATGTCTTTGGTAGTGGCAGCAGCTGGTGGGCCACAGGCAATAGGCTTGCTGAAGAAGTGCAGCTATGCATCCTTCTGCCCTCTTGCCTGTTGGCTGCATAAACTTTCTGGAAAAGTGGGAAACAATTGGGGGAGCTGAGGAAGTAAGCAAAATGCAAGTGCTTTATAGATATTCCCTCCAGATACCAGGTTATCTCATCATTTCTAAAAAAGGAAATTAGCTCCTTACCATAGTTATTTTAAGTACAAAGTGAAAATGACGGAAGTGATGGCAGTGATGTGATGCTGTCCTGATACAAGAGGCTGTGAGATCATCATCAGGATTTATACAGGTTTACTTTCACTGGTAAAGAATTTGCAGAGAATTTTGAATGCTTTGCTTTGTCCTCTCATCCTGGGAAATCTTTGTAGTGAGTAAACTTCAGAGTTAATTTGAAAAAAAAACCATCTTGTAGTATTTATTACATGTCATAAATAACATTGATGGATGTTTCTGTATTCAAGCCTAAAAAATGAGGATTATGCAAACTGAGATACTAGAAAGTATTTATAGCCTGCCTAATAACTCAGATAATGTACAGGAGCCACAACTTTTTTATCTGTTTTATGTTTTGTCCTCTATTTGGCAAATATGTCAAGACAAATGTCTTGAACTCTTATAATCAAGTGAGAATACCAGGTATATTAATTTTATGTCATGATATACACATAGAATTTGTATATAAATATGCCAAAGACAGAGTTTTTGTTTTGTCGTGATTGTAGGAACATCTAATTTTGATAATGTAGTGTTTCTTTTTTGATCATGTCAGTGCTGAAGATTGTGAAAGAGGTTTGTTAAATTTACCTCGAAGTTAAACTTCAGGAAGAAAAAGGGAAATGAGATGGAAATATTAGCAATGCTCATATTCAAAAAGCTAATAACAACAACAAAACCCAGAAGTTATAAAAGTGATTTAAAGAAGTTCAAATAAATCATAATCGTGTTTGTAAGATTAACCCTGTTTGTTTGCAAAGTAATTTGTAAGAACTGTCTGTTTGATAAAGACATACTATCCTGGCTTTGTGATAAAACAGTGCAGTATTTTGTTATAATTTCTGCAGTGTTCCTTATATTATGATTTTATAAAACCTTTTTCTGTTATTGATATATCTTCACCCTTAAAATGCGTTATTTATTTGTAGAAATATGAAATAAAGTGAAGCAGGAATACAGTCGTTCTAATACACAGAGATGTCATTCTGAAAACAGAAAAATTACAGTGTTCAGAATGTCAGATTCCAAATCTGTGTCTGTACATTCAAATTCTTGTCCTGTTCCCTCTTTGCTGAGCAACAACTGACAGTTTCGAGGTAGAAAAAATCATGGGGGAGATCAAGGAGGTTCAACTGAGAAAATGACAAGTATGCATTTTTCTTTCCTAGAGTAAAAAAAAAAACCAACAACCCCAAACTTGGAAATATTTGCACACAGGAATATAGTGGTTGTCTGAACAGGGAGAGAGAAGTGCACTGGGAATCTTAATAGAAATGGTTCAGAGGTATCCAACTGACTAACATGACTGTTATGTCCTTGATAAATGTCTGCCTAGCTGCGGATGAGAGCTATATGGGATGTCATCGAGTATGTCTTCATGGAGAGTAGGATGCTGTGACAGAGAGGCCCTTACAATTCTTGCAGTGGCTATAATAAGGAGCAGTAACTTTTTATGGCAGATTCTGTAACTGTCTCATTTCACACATTAGTTGTGTAGGAGACCAGGATGTTGTTATTATAGTATGATTGCTTATTCATGATCTATAGACTGCAGGTTTACTCTCCATGCCCAAACAGTATAATATGTAGTTTGCTTGGACTTTGAATAATCAATTTTAGCTTAAAACTTTATTTCTTCACATATAGGTGCCTCTAGGTATTTCTCACACATAAATGTATATAGTACATAAACAAACCATCTCTTATTGGTCAGCTTTCATAAAATTTTTAGACATAGTCTATAAATTTCTAGGCATCTATAAATCTCAGCCTGATAAAAATATTTTATAAACTGTGCAACTAATTTCATTACAGGATGTTAATGTCAATCTCTGCAAAAAATTTGTAAGGCCACATCCTGGTTCCTGCTCTTGCAGATTTGTCATCTATAGAGCCATAAAATAGGCAAAGAGCCAGACTAAGCACAGTTAGAAATGTCATCATTCTTATGCTATTAGTCCCTGGTATAGTGGATTCAGAGAAGATACGGAAGATTTAGTTGTGCCTGTCTCCAAGATATTGCTTTAATGCGGGCTAGACTTCCGTTACAGCAAAAGACCATTTGGGGAACAGTATGTCCTGAAATACAGCTGTTTCTGTCATTCACATTGGGACGTGTGTGTGGGTGATCTGTAAAGAGGCTTTCTGTAGATAGATAGAAAGACTATGAAGACTATCAAAATGGTTTAAAAGAGGTGTTTGCTATACCTTTCTCTGGTCTCAAACTGAATGTATTTTGAAATAAAACCCCCGTGTGTCTTGGTTTAGTATTCCTATCTCTCATTTTTAAAAACAAAGAAACAGTTCTCACGTGAAACATATAGAAACAAATAAATGTCACAGTTCTGCATACTCTGATGAACATTGTTTTACAGGACTTAAGCTTAATATATTTTATATACTGTTTGTCCTCAGACATACTATTGCAACAATAGAGTTATTAATTTCAATACCTAAAAAGCCTGGTTTTTTCAGTAATTAATGTTTTGTCCAATACTAATTGAAAAGTGCTTCTTTTTTTGCCACCTCCGATATAATTCAATTAATTTTGTTTACTTTAAAGAATTATTGTTCTGCAATGCTAAAATAAATTTTGTATGACAATTTAATTATTAATAATATTGAATATAACTATATGTAAATATAATTATTTGATTATATTAATAATTAACTATTAAAATCATTTAATTACTTTAAAGAGAAAAGGAATAAAATATTTTTTATAAAAGTTACTTCGCTTGATTTTTTCCATTAGCTGACATATTAAGGAATGTTTGAGACTTAGCACCTGCACATGCATGTAAGCTAGTTTGCATTTATTTTAGTATAACCTTTCAATTCAAGCAGTAGATAATTTAGAAGAAAAAATAGTCATGTCCATATGTACTAGCAGTATATTATTTTATCTTTTCATAGACTTAATTTACTATTTTTAACTTCTAAATCTTAGTTTTTAAATCGAAGATGGCGTTCGTGCAAAATGTGCTGTTTTAAAGGAGATTACTCAAATGACATGTAAACTCTGAAGGTGAGAGGTTGTGGATTAAGAAGAGGAATGAGAAATACTTCAGACTAGAAACAATGGAAACCAGACAGTATTCGTAGTGTTTGTAGTTTTTATAATTGCATTTAACATCCGTGATCTGGATGAGGAGATCGAGTGCAACCTCAGTAAGTTTGCAGATGACACCAAGTTAGGCAGGAGTGTGGATCTGCTTGAGGGTAGAGAGGCTCTAGAGAGGGATCTGGACAGGCTGGATCAATTGGCTGAGGCCAATGGTATGAGGTTCAGCAAGGCCAAGTGCCAGGTCCTGCACATGAGTCACAACAACCCCCTGCAACACTACAGGCTTGGGGAAGAGTGGCTGGAAAGCTGCCCATTGGAATAGGACCTGAGGGTGTTGGTCAACAGCCGATTGAATATGAGCCAGCAGTGTGCCCAGACCGCCAAGAAGGCCAACGGCATCCTGGCTTGTATCAGCAATAGCGTGGCCAGTACTCAGTGCTGGTGAGGCTGCTGCTCACATCCTGTGTTCAGTTTTGGGCCCCTCACTAACAGAAGGACATTGAAGTTCTGAAGCATGTCCAGAGAAGGGCAATGAAGCTGGTGAGGAGTCTAGAGAACAAGTCTTATGAGGAGTGGTTGAGGGACCTGAGGTTGTTTAGCTTGGAGAAAAGGAGGCTGAGTGGAGACCTTATCACTCTCTACAACTACCTGAAAAGAGGTTGTAGTGAGGTGGGCGTCAGTCTGTTCTTCCAAGTAACAAGCAAAAGGAGAAGAGGAATCACCTCAAGTTGTGTCAGGAGAGGTTTAGGCTGGATATTAGGAGGAATATCTTCACTGAAAGGATTGTCAAGCATTGGAACAGGCTGCCCAGGAAAATGGTGGAGTCCCCATCCCTGGAGGTATTTGACATAATGTAGATGAGGTGCTGAGGGACTTAAAGGTTTCTTCCAACCAAAATGATTCTGTGATACAATAATAATTTAAAGGACTGAACTTTCACTTGTATATGGTAAATAGGGTTATCTGTGGCATTTCCGTTTATACAGAATGTTCTAAAGACGTGTGTAAATTTGTGTGTTAAGGCAGACCCTATTCAAAATGAGAGGCTTATTGTTACTTGATCAACAGACGTGGTATGTTTATACCAGTCCTTGCCATGTTTTGTGGTTTTTGTTTTGTTTTCTTTTAAGAAACATAGCCTGACATAGTACAGAAACTCAGAATTTTATACACTGGTTGCTGGTGGCACAGTATCAGTACAATGCATTAAAATAATTCATTACACCTCTAGCAGCTACCGAAAAGCGATGTTCTTTGATGCTTCTGTGATTTAAAATTTTTGTACATAAGAATTCTTACTGCCCTACATAAGGAAGGATTCTGGCAAGATGTATAACTGCATAACCATTTCATTCACCCGGTGTGAAAATGATCGGGGACTAAGTACCTTATGTAAGCATCTGTCTGCTGGCTTTTGGAAGTGATCAAAATTCACTGTGATACACTCAGGAGTATCCCATTCTTCTCCAGTAATCCCAGCAGGCAAAGTCCGGTAGAAGAGAACAGCTAATACAGAATCTGTGATAAGGAGTTACAAATGTCAGCACAGTCTCCTTCTAAGTTATGACATTCCCAGAGGATGCCAAAGAAGTTCGTATATCCCTCACTGCAGTTTCAGCATTTATCCTCTGATGAGTCCTTGAGGAAAATCTGCATTATGTGTTCTCTGTAGTATCCTGCAGCACAATATCAGCGTAGAATTTTATTGTGATACTATCTTGGTAGAAGAAAATTAGAAGCTTTTGCCTTCTTTTGAAATAGCCTCTAAACCAGTGATATCTGCAGTTTGTTTCCATTCCCTTTTAAAGGAACCTTGTATGTTGGGGCTTTTACCTTGTCCTATCTGTGCAAATGAACCACCATGTTACCATATTATTTTAAAGAAAAAGGTTAGAGTTTTACATAAATATGCAGTACATTTATAAAATACAAAAACGTCTCTTTCCTGCTGTTATCCCCAGGTACTAGGCAAGTAGCTAATGCAGCCACTGTTGCTGAAGAGTTTTGGCAACTGTGTTCCAGAATAATTTTGTTAATTTTAGCTTTTTAAATTTTTATGCAAAAATGGATTTAATTAGCATAATTTAATTCATAGGATCATACCTGGTTTTTGTGAAACCAGCTACCACTTTTCTCTTCCCCTCCAGAAGAGGATATCTGGGTTCAAACTACATATCGGGAATGGTTCTTGACCTGTGGTGGCAGCTGAACTGTGGCTGTGCACTCTCAGGGACCGAGTGCTGGTTGTCATAAATGAAAATTATGCTAAAGGTCATGTCGATAAATTAGTGCTACAGATATGCACTTTTCAGAAACTGGGCCTGTGCCATGACCCAGAATATTTTGCTGCTACAGATAGTGCTTTACCATCCACTCAGAAAGTTTTTAGTATGTTCCAGTAGGGAACATTTATGGTTTGGTTGGTTTTTTTTAAAAAAAAAACAGAGAAGATTTTATGTGTCACAGCTACTGGCCAAGATGTTCATGTATATACATAGGTCCCTATGGAAAATAAAGTTTTCTGTGATGACTGAATATAGATATACTTAAAATATCAAGTAGACTTTTAAGTGACTTTGCATTCACAAATATATTTTTTTGTATGCACTTTGAAAAAAAAATGACTCTCAAACATCAGGCTTGCAATTCCATGCAGATTGTTATTTGTGGGTTCATTGTTTTTAATTTCAGATCTCAACTTAAAAAAAAAATAAATAAAAACAAGAACAGAAATCAAAGCAAAGTAATACCCATAATATTATTTCATAGGTATGTGTATTTTTAACTAGATTTAATTGGTTTTCCTGTCTCTCTAAAAGCTTAAAATTCTTTTTTGTAGGTAAATATTGGTATTCCTACACTGTTTACAGTGCTCTGCGGAATCAGTGATCTTTTCCTCTTTCCAATATAGGATTATTAAGCAAAATCGCATGGGAAGAATAATGCCCACAACATTTCCCACTAACAACTTGGAAGTGCTTTTTGTAGGAAAATTACCAGTGAAACTGTGAACTCAAATTCTCATTTCAGCTTAGCTGTAAAAGCACACTAGAAAAATTATTCTGAATTTACATTTATATAACTGAAAGTAGAATATGTCCTGTGATACTTTTACCATATATCCCTGAAAAGTGGCAACTGAAATATTCCCTCACTTAACACTAAAACTGAAATCCCTACTGTTGCGCAAGAGCTTAAATTCCTGTTACTGGGAAGTATATTATCCCAGGATGGCCATAGGTGCCACAAATTGCCAAGAGCTTCCCCTGAACAGAGTGTAACTAGCTATCAGAAAGTGTCACTGGTATTAAGTGAACCTCTGGAAATTCTGAAAATGTGAAATTCTGACAGATTCTTGTTCAATTCTTGGGGCAAGATTGCTATTTCCCGTGGCAGTAGCTAATAGAAATGCATTAGGGTTAACATTAGGGCCCATGCATTAGGGCTCTGGAAAGGTTTTGTTAACCTCTTCATTCTGGGAATCCACATTAAAATTTGCTACTGCGGATATGAAAGCTTTGAAATGGCTCATACCATTAAAAAAAACCCCAGTAAAACTGCTAATATCACAGATTGATGCATGCTTAAATCACTCAGGAAGTAAGTACTGAGTCACTTTTTAAGTGTAAAAAAGCTCCTAAATATCATTCTTTTATACTCAGATAATTCCCAGATGGCTGGAGGGATAGTATTCAAATTAGGGAAAAAATATCTGGCCAAGTACGAGAGTTTTCAGCACCCGAAATAAATTAAGAATTTATATGAGAAATAGAATAGCTGCTGAGAATAAAAGTGCTATTTCAACCTCACCATGTATAAAACTCACAGAAGCAGTGGACTAAATGTAGATTATTCTAGTTGCATAAAGCATTTCAGTGAGACTACTGTGGCATGCAATTCCAAAGTCCATGTTGCTCAAATTCAAATACTTCTGGTTTCAATCAATCTTTATCAGCCACTTCAGTGCTTGGGATTGATCAAAACAGCTGGCAATGCTTGAAAAAAATGTATCAGGTGTATGAGAGCTACTGGCCTTTAACATGATTCATTAGAGTATGTCCTGAAATCCCTTTTGCTTCATACAGGACAGGTTGTTGTACACTCACAAGTCATCCATCAAATGGCTGGGAAGATGGCTGTCACACAGCAACTACAGTAGTGATATAATCAGAAATGTATCCCTCCATTCTTTTTCTTTTTTTTTTTTCTATAGGAAAATGGTTTTCTACATGCAAGAGTTGTGAATTGAAGGCACTAAAATATAAACTTTCAACAGGAATGAAATCCTCATGCAATGTAAGGACTATTGGACTGAAAAAAAATCTTGGCAAATTCAGGGTATTTTTTTGGCTGTGAAAAGTGAAGCTTACTTGATATGTCCTGGTAATTATATAAGATTTTAAATTATTGGCTGTAGAAAGAATTACACAGATTTTCATCAATCCTGGTATTATTATGAAGTTTTCAGATTTAACATTGCTTTTTCTTTAATATATTACTTTGACCATTGTTGTGGGTTGACCCCAGCCGACAGCCCAGCACCCACATAGCTGCTCTTTCAATCCCCTCTTCCACAGGATGGGGAGAAAACAAAAGAAAGGAGAGAAGACTTATGGATTGATATAAAGACAGTTTTGTAGGTGAAGCAAAAGTTGCAAACACAAGCAAAGTGAAATAAGAAATTCATTCACTACTCCCCATCGGCAGGCAGGTGCTTAGCAACTTCCTGAACAGCAGGGCTTCGTCATGCGTAACAGTTACATGGGAGTAAAAATGCCATAACCCTAAACATCCCCCATTCCTCCTTCTTTCCCTGAGCTTTCATTGACGAGCATGATATCATATGGTACGAGATATCCCTATGGTCAATTTGTCAGCTGTCCTGGCTGTGCCTCCTCCTGCTCCCTTGCTCATCCCCAGCCTATTTGCTGGCAGAGTGGCGAAAAGAAAATTCCTTGATGCTGTGCAAGCTCTACTCAGCAGTAGCCAAAACATTGATATGTTATCAACATTTAGTCATTAATCTGAAACGCAGCACCGTACAGGCTGTTGTGAAGAAAATTAACTCCATCCCAGCCAGACTCCATACAGCCATCTGATTATTTAATTACCTTATATATATAAGGTTGTTTCCTATGGGTTAGGTGAGCTAACATTTCTTCTGTCTTTTTTTCCTCAAAATACTAGGTCTTAATGCTAAGTTCATGATAATGATAAAGGTACACCTCTTCAAAACAGTAAAATAAACAGATCTAATTCACTGGTTTTCTTTGTGTCATGAGGCAGCACAGAGCATTAGATACAAACTGGAGAATCTATCTCAGAACCTAATGCAGGTTAAATAGCAAAGCCACTGGAATTCTTAATGTTGGCTAGAGTCAGCTGGATCAGCACTTATTTAAAAGTCCAGATGAACTCAGGAAAAATTCTTCATAGCTGCACTGCATTATACCTACTCATAGCAGAAAGGAGATGTGACAAACTTTTTTTTCTTTTCTCATTTGGATTAACTCTCAGTGTATTTTTTTCTGATTTATTCAGTGCTAGTAGTTGCTATGGTATGCTGAATAACATAGGTAAATAGCTATTTCTGAAGTTACATTAAATGTCAAATTATATCAAACTGTGTGATCTTTTATAACAGAGTTCCTGAAAGCTTCTGGATAACACAGCCAGGCAGAGAAATAGGCTACAATCATATGGAATTATGATAAAGAAAAGCTAAAAACGTGGTATACACTGCGCTGGATAGCCAGGATGATGATAATCTTAATGTGTCAGGATATTGACCATTATATTAGACAAAGCTAACTGTATGAGGCAGCACAATATTTTGTAATACCTATGAATATTTGATCTAGTAGAGAAGGAACAATTTCTTTACCTTCAGATGTTCCCTGGTTTAGATAAGAGCCTGGGGAACCTTTTGGGAAGCCTGAGTTAGTTATCATTGTTTGTCATTGTAAACAGAAGATTCTAATTCTGAACTTTAAAGATAAATTGTATTTAAGCCACACTCAGACAAACAATTCCAGTTTAAGTTAAACACTTAAACAGGTGGGGCTTTTTTAAAGGAAACCATATTGACAGAATTAGGTTAAAAAGTAGTTGCACATATGGCTCTTCTGGCAGATGTGAGGAGCTTCTTACCTCCGACAGGAAAGAGTAAGGAGAAACAGCTGGTAAAAACAGGGGATGATGACCTCTTAACCTAGAACAGCATTTATAATTGTTGTCCTGTGGTAGGCATTTCAAAGTGCATTTAGATGGTCTTCTGAAGAAAATGGAAGGGCAGTAAGGCATTGTATTTTAACTGGGTACCATGATAAATGTTCACTGGTTTTTTTAATAGTTCTGAGAAATTTGAAAGTGTTGAGATTTGCAAAATGACTGTGTGTATAGATGACTGCGGTGCCTGCTTTTGGAAGCTAATATGTATTTTGGGTCATCTAATTGTAAGAGTAGTAATCTGGTTATGCTTCTTGGGGAAGGGGTGTTAAAAGAACTACTTTTTTGCATGTTCCTAAATGGCATGTTATGAACAGCTGATAAATTTATGGAATAGATTTCCAAACCGAATAGCTGTCTGGAGATTATATTCATCATGGCAGCAAATCACAGGACTGACAGAGTAAATGGAGATCTGTGTCGAAAGGGGAGTAAAGAAAAAATGCATAGCTGGGCTGTTTTCCTTCATGCTGTAATTATTACCTATGAGAGGTTTGCCTATTAAACCAATGACTTAAAGGAAGTCACAAGTGAGGAGCCATAAAAATCCGTTCTGTTTATGTTGACACTACCTGAGAAGAACAAGGGGAAGAGGCTAATGCAACAGACAATATTAAGCAAATGCTAAATGTTGGCTTTTTACATCTGATTTCCCTCATAAATGACTCCTCTTCATAAAGTGTTTTAGTTCTATTTTTTCATTAATTTATTCTAAAGTAGTGAATATTGCTTGCAAAACTTTTCCTACCTTGCCTTGGCCATAGAATTAGAAACTCAGAATGAGCCTAACAGGTACAGGAAGGTTTGTTGTTACCCAGCATATTACTTGCTAGATATTTTTGTCCAAGCAAAGGCTTCAAACCTTGCAGGATGAATACCAATGTAGCACTAGAAATCTTGCATCTAAATTCTTAAAAACTTTCAAAAAGGAGCATTCGCTGCCTATCTAGGTAGAGGGTACTAGTATTTTACAACTGTTGTGTATTTTTTTCTAAAAGCTTTGTTGCTGCTGCTGCGATTCTTTGGGCTGTTTAAGAGTCCTTCACCTCTGTCCCTAACTGCTCAAGCCTTCTCCACATCTGGAGGCCACTTCCACTTGTTTTTATATGCTTTAAGTACTTAAAAATAATAGTAAAAAAACATTTCATAGAAACATTTGGCTGAGAGAAATGAATTAGAAATTAGGAAGCATTCAGCAGGCAGGAGACAAAAATACAAGTCAGCAAGTATGGTTTGAAGAAGGCAATAAACAGTTAAATCGGATCTGTTGAAGTGGTAATGTGGAAGAAAGGGCTAAGGTAGTTTCATCTTAACCTCTCCCTAGTGTATACAGAAAGAAGCTCTTCATTGTCCTTTTATAAGGTTTTGGGGAATGTTATTAGTCCTTTGGTATTTTTGAATAAGCTAGCATCAGGAAGGCTAGTTTATGTTTCATGAATTCTCATTGTTGCTGTAATCTGGATTCTCTCTGATTTATCAGTGTGTCTGACACTGTATACTGATACATGCAGGTAAATTCTGGTGCCTGAGCTGTGCTTACTATTATAACTGAAGCTTTACCAATTCTCAGTAGAAAATTATTTTCTCAATGTCCTACATACTAACATTCCTTTCCCTGCATTCCTGGCATTTGACTTGTTGGATGCACACCTTGGCTCATTTTTAATTGACATTCTGCTATAATTTTTGTTCCATTCTAACAACTCCTGTCCGTGAAGCAGCATATAAAGTAATTTACTTGTTTTGTCTTTTTGTGCTTGATTTTTTCCTTTTTGTTCCAGTGTCTGATACTGAGTTTGTTCTGTAGATTTCTCAAGGTCATTTGAATTCAGATGTTGTTTCCTCAGGTGCTCACAGCCTTTCCCTGTATTGGGTCATTCACAGTTTCTATAACTGCATTCCATTGTTCAAGACCAATGAAACACTGAGCCAAGACCAAGAAATATTCCTATGCCATCTCATTTGCAGCTCCCTTTTTTCTTGTCAGCAGTGTTGATAGCTACCAAATGTCAGGTTTTCTTCACCTAACTGAACATCAGTACCACAGAGAACATTAATACTGTGATCATTTTTTCTAGGCAAGTAGGATTCAACCTCTACCCTACACCTTACTTAAGATAATGAAGATCACTTAAGATTCTTTCAATTCTTGCTTTAGTTCAGATAGTCTTTGAATGAAAAAACCTAGTTACAAACAATGACTTAACTAAAACAAATAGAGCTGGTTCAACTAGAAAAACAAAGCCAAAACACCTTTTAGAAACTAATGACAGTTTTGCGTTTTTGCATTTTCACCTCCAGTGAAGTGAAAATTTGAATATATATAAAAATATATTAAAATATGGGTATGACAGTTAAGAGACTGTGGTTTAAAACCACGTTAAGTACTTACCAGGTACAGAGACAGTTATTAGATACTAAAGGCATTGTTTATATTGTAGTCATACCCTAAATAGAGACATATCAACACAGCAAGCTGGTTTAGGTAGTAATAGCAAAAAGAATTTCAGAATGAACTGAAAAAAATCCCTTTAAACTTAAATCCCCTTAAAATCTGTGTTGTAGTTGTACACAACCACACACTGCTAACCAGTTGGTTAACACTGGAATTAAGCTGGTTCCATTACTTACACGATCCAGTCACACCAGGCACTGCAGCATAAGCCTACCTGGAAATCAAAGACAGAGAACTACTGACCTTGTGTCAAGTTTGGCAGTCATAAAGACTGGCTTGATCCTGCAGACAAAAATACATGCTGCTGCTGCTATACAGTCTATTTTGGTTTACATTGTTAGTTAAGGCATACCCTTTCCTGCTTCTGCAAACTCCTTTTTGGTATGAGTTAATTTGAGTGCCTCTGACTGTTGAAGTACCAACTCTGCAGATGATAGCTGATAGTGCAGTTTGTGTATTGGCTGTTAATCCAGTTGCCTGCACTTGCTAATTAAATCCATCTGTATTGTTGCTCTTCCTAAAATTAGGAAAGCAGGAGTGGAGTAAGTCAGCTGTAGCGTTTCTAGTTTCTTCTTGCCGCGGAGGTAGGCACATCAGTGCCATTATGATGGTTAATGCAAGGCTTTCTTTTTAGTTTGACATGGTATAATGGAACAGCTACGATTTATTTATTTATTTACCTATTTTTAAAACCCGCCCCCCCCCCCCCCCCCCCCCCCCCCCCCCGATTATGCCCATGAGCTTTCTAACTCTGTTGCAGTTTCTGGAGGAGAAAGAATATTTTATTTATTATTTTTCCTTCCTGCTCTTCAAATCCTTGTGGTTGGTTTCAGGGAGAGATCTTAATGAATTTACAATTTTTTAGTTTTTGATTGATAGAGGAAAGGGGAACAAGAAAGAATTTTGCTGTTTTGTTTCCACACCACTTTTACTTTCATTTACTTCTTTGTCGGCCTCTATCATTCTTTATAATTCTCCTGCTGCCATTTCCTGCTTGAAAGAAAGATGTGACTGATGAGACTTTAACAAAGCTGTTCATGGAAACTAAGGGAAAGGAATATCTGTTTCAAGATATGAGAGAACAATACTGTGTTAAGAACTCAGGCTTCTAGATATTTACATCGGTGATCAGGATCTTAGTGTACAGCTCATATGCTTCAGTTGAACCCTTTGACAAAATAAGGTCTTAATTCACATGTGTATCTGTTTGAAAAGTAATTTTCAAAATGTGAAGAAATAAAAAAAAAGACAAATTAACCTCTGTGGCAAAACCTGGCTTTGATTTTCAACAACAGAAAAAATTCTCATTAAATATATTTGCTTTTTAATTTCCATGTATAAACTGTGATTTGCAAAACAGCTTTGGTTTGTCATACATAAACAAAACTACTGTATAAATGTGTTTCCATACTGTTTTTTCATTCCTTGGGTAAATGCAGCTATGTTTCTATGTTTTGTAGTTCATCATCTACTGAAATAACATATGCAAGATCTGTTCAAAGAAACATGAAAAATGCCTACTTTGTTTCTTAAGGAGAAAATGCCCAAAGATTTCCTCATACTTTTCATAGCGATAGTTATTTATTTTTTTCACCTTGCTTCTCATATTTATATGAATGCTTAGATTGATTACTTTTATTTTTATTCCATTTGATTGCACAATCCCTCTGTTTTTATTAAAATGTAATATTTGCAGATCAGTGTGAGCTGTTCAATTAAAATGGCCAACCGCTAGGAAACATTCAAAGACCAGAAGAAAGCTATTTAAAAAAAAAAAAAAAAAAGGTTATTTGCCTTGTTGGTATCATTTACTGATTTTTAGTTTTTCATTTAAGCATGAAGTAGCTTCAGAGTAGAATTCTGATAATTGAGGAAATAGAAATGAAATTAAAATTAAAAAATTACAAGTAAAAAAAATAGTCTATGAAATAAAGTTATATTATGTCAAACCATTAAAAGCTTGCTTTTCAGGCAGATGAATAAAGACAATTCTCACTACAGTCAGTGAAGAGCAGTGGGTGATTAGTGCCTCTAAAGATAACTCCTGCAGGCTAAACCAGATCCGTGTTCTTTGTTAGGATGAGCGAATTGAAAAGGAAGAATATTCAGAGTTGGAATAAGAAGTATTTACTCCAGAGGGCTGTACCACTCTGCCTCTGTGTATCCCATCTACAGATAGTTCTATTAAAGGAAACCTCACGGTGAATATGTTCTGTAAAATATATTGTATTTTACAACATTTTTTTTAAAGAAGGATTTTGGAACACAGCCTGATGTAGGGATTAGATTTTAAGGAATTTGCTTTATGGAACAGGGGTTAGTTTAAATTTTCAATCTGGGGATGTAAAAACTGCCTCTTTTTGTTAGCTGAAGAAGCAGTTCAGTATGCTGGAGCTGTTCCTTAGGGAGGAAAAAGAGGCAAGTGCAGACTCCTGGCCAGAGCCCAGCTTCCTGTTAGAGTTCCAGAGCTTGTCCTGATTCGCTTCTATTTGTTCTTCTCTCGCTTGTTCATTCATATTCTTTCCACTGAATCATGAAACGAGAAACTGTGAAATCTTTGGATCAGTGGATTTTGGTATACTTTTGGATCTCTAGGCATTCCTTGACTGAATGTAGTTGACAGTATTTTTAACTCCATGTTTCCTGAAAGTTATTTTCTAACGTATGCAGTAGTACATGGCAGATTTTATATGTCTAGATGAACTGAAACACTATCACTGACATTATCAACAGTTTTCCCCATTACTATCACTATAAAAGAATGAATGAATAAATAATTAAATCTACATGCATTTAATAAAGTATTCGTAAACAAGCTTCACAAAATAAATATTTTAAAATATATTTCATAAACTAAATTGTGGTCTATTACTGAATAAACAGAGTAGATCGGTTTTTGTGGTGCAAACTTGTTTGATTCTCATCTCTCTATGACAGCAGTCCACAGGATTTGGTCTGTTGCTAGTTATGAAATAATGATGGATGGAGCTGTGGAACTTTGGATCTGACTGCATTTAAAAAATAATTCCTTGGCATTATGACAAAAGTCTTGAATTTCGTATCTGAAACATGTTCTGAACAAGCAAATGCATAGGTTTGATCTCATAAAATAACAAAAGATAAAGTTTTCTTAATTTCCTGATTAGTATAGGAAAAATGTATGAATCTATAGAAAAGATGAAGGAAATATCACTCTACTAACATAGGAGGGAGTCTGGATGGCTGGTATTTTGAGCCTTAGCTCTAGCAGTTTTCCAGAGTCTGGGCTTTTTTTCTTCTGTCATTGTTCTATTGGACTCTGTGTCAAATTTAGAAGTGGCTAAGTACACTTCGGGATGAGGGAGACTAAACCAGTGTAATACTGCTTCTGCTTCCTCCAGCACAATACAGGCACAGTTGCTTTATACCCACTCCACCTCAGAGGTCAGATTCATGGGTGTGAATATCTAACTTTATGACACTTTCTACCCATGTCTATCTGTCCCTTTGTCACCCCTGGGCAGTGTAACTGCTCATGCAGCAGTTACTGGATCAGGCAAAGTTGAAGCTCAATTATTAAAGAATATGCGCTCTTTTGCCTTCCTATACCAAGTTGCAAACTGCGGCTATTAACAGCTGCTTCAAAACCAGTCTTGCTTTTCCAGGTGTGGAGGTAGAGAACTGTGAGGGAGCGGCAGGGTGGGCAGGTGGAGCAAAGACCACTTCTAACTGTCTCTAGGAAAGCTACTCATTGTCTTGCATCAGAAGCACTCATCTCAAACTGGCATCCAGTTAGAAACCTTGCCTGTAACTTCTTAGCTTGGCCAATAGATTTTAAGAAAATATGCACATGACGTACGCATGACAAAAGGCACACAGAAAATCTGAAAGAACAGAGTTTGTGGCAGATCTCTCTGTTTACCCCTCTTGATAGGTACTTAGCACCTAGTGCAGGGGGCCATATTTCCTCTTCTCCTGTGCTCCCACGTAACATCTGACTGTTTTCCAGGGCTGAATTTAGATTTGTGTTACTATCAAGTCAAAATCTCTGGAGGTCCTCTGAGGAGGTCAAACAATCACTTGGGTGCTGAAAGAATCTACCCCTTTAGAAACTTCAGGGTGTGTACCTAGTACTCCTTTCTTTGTTCATGGTTTGCATCAAAGACTCTTTGTCAGCTTTGGGTTAAACTATTAACGAAAAGGGTGTGTTAATTAAACAACTTGCTTATTTCTAATTGGCAAAAGTAGCCTAGCTCTCCTGAGACTTAGAACTGAGCAGAGCAACCTCTGCTAAGAGACACTCGTGAGTTGGTAAAAGACATCATAGAAATATTAAAGCATCCAGGGGAAGCAGCAATTATGAAAATATTGCGTGCTGAATGCTTCACAAGAGGCAAAATGTGGATATTCGTATTCTCAGGAGTCTTCCTGGTTTTTTTCTTTCTTTCTTTCCTTTATTTTTTATCTTTTTTTTCCACAGCATGTAATTTGCATGACTAGAGTTAAAATTAAACCCCATTTTTTGTAAGGAATTGGCAAGATGGCTTGAAATGTTCAGGTTTTATTACAGTATATAGAAACAATATTCAGCTTTTCTTGGTTTTGTTGGTTTTTTAAATCTTTTCTTGTTCTGGATGGCATTGAGAGAAAAGGAGAACAGCACATGTATGGAAACAGTTTCTGAGATGGAATGCATTGATTTCACACAGCAAAGTGGCAGTATTTCCTCTTTTGAGCCAGGTTTGTTTATTGACATTCATTAATGCATTAAAGAGAAGTCCTGCTGATAATTCCCTCAATTTAGATTATATTACATAGGAATATCTGCAGTTGTGCTGACAGACTTCCACAAAACCATTCTATCGCAGTATTTAGTGTCAATATAAAGAAAAATGCTGTGAGATGTTACATATTTTAGTTTACTTTTTTTTTTTTTTTAAAGTGGCATTGGCTGGTATCTGTGAGAAACTTTGTGCTGCTACCTTAAAAACACAGGTCTCATTAAAGGTTTTACATGCAATTTTTTTCTCTGCAAGTGGTCATTGCCACTTCAATACTAATAACTTTATTCTCTCAAATATTTTAATAAGCTGAAGAGTCATATTTATGAAAGGTGTTAAAGAATCACTACAGCAGTAGTTTGCTATATACTGAAAGAGGTTATAGTGAATTAATACAAAACTGAAACTCGTAAGAATCCAGTTTGAATTTTGGCTTCTAAATTATTTTTAGTCGCTAACTGTGTTGTCCATTTGCCATTTATGTGAGAGAATAACTAATATTCATATGGATTTGTAAGAGTTTATTTTATGAATTTAAATAGTTATTGTACACTAATCATCATCATGGCTTGGCTTCGCGGACGAAGATTTGGGAAGGGCTTTGCCCACGCTTATTGCAAGCGCGTTGATGGCTGAAAAGGCCAATGCGCGATAGGCAAGACCGGTTGCAAAGAGCACACCGGAGGGTCTCCTTGGGTGGTATAGTTGAGGCACGGTTCTTTCTGCGCTGTCTTTTCTCCTCGAGCCTGATTCTACGCGTGCTCTCAAAGGAGACAGCAGCGTTATGTATGGTGTGTCTCCAAATCTCCCGATTGGAGGCCAGGGTGGACCACTGATGGTGGTCAATATGGCCTAGGCTGAGGTGTTGTTTCAGGGAGTCCTTATATCTCCTCTTTGGAGCTCTTCTCTTGCGGCAGCCGGTGGCAAGTTCACCATAGAACACGATCTTAGGGAGGCGGTGATCCGCCATCCTGGAGACGTGCCCTGCCCAACGCAGCTGCGTTTTCAGCAACATGGCTCAATACTGGTACACTAATGGAAGCATATTTTAAATATATATTTTAATCTTTTGACTTGCTTCTTTATTTTCACTGTTAAAGGTATCACTTTATTATTGAGAAGAAACTAGCATCTCTTCTGTATAATTTCCTATATATGTAATGCCACATGTAGAAAGCTTCTTAAGGACAGAAATATTAAAATAACAAACTAGACCTGTTGTCAATGTGCTAGGTGGTCAGCTTGTTAACTCATGTGACAACTTTTACATGTTTCTTACTTGATTTCAGTGAATGTTGTGTCAAGATTTTGAATTGATGCCATCCTCTATGTGTTCTAGTTCACTATTCCTTTGGGAATGTCTAATATAGGATTGCAAAAAACTTTTGGAAGTGTGGGCCTTAAGCTGCTAAACCACATTGTTTAGCTTTTGGCAATATGGTAGGAATTACAGCTCCAATACTTCCATTTAATTCAGTAGGACTATTTGTATGAGCAGGGTGAGAATAATTTCGCAAAATACTTTAAAATTTTTATGATGAGACACAACACATGTGCTGTTTATTGCTAGAAGATTCAGCTCCAGATGAACGCATGCATTGTTTCTTTCTAAGCAATGTTGAGCCTTGTAGGGGAGGCGTGTAATGATTGTTTAGAAATGGCAGGGTACAGAGGATAGTGGCTTGGAAAATAGCATGTTTGGTGTCATACAAGGAATGAATGCATCAGATGGTTTAAATAGCACTCAAGGAAATAAAAGAAAAAAGATTCCTTGTCCAGAAGTATTGCGTATTGGTTACAAATTGAAATCTGAACCTGTGTAGAGAAAATACAAAAGTTGATCCATTCAGTTCATATTCATTTTGGGGTTTTCTGATTACAAATAAAGTGACAACAGTAACAGGGAACTTTCCTATTGGTCTAGAAAGTAATCAAGCCTATATAGGTTTAGAACTCTCTTACTCTTTACAGAAATAAGTTTGTTCTGTGTCTCTCTGGGCTAGCTCTGAAAATATCGGTTCAATATTTACAGAAGTTGTTCATGCATTAGTTCTTTTGCAGGCAGCAATCAGTTCTCTAAGAATTGGTGGAGTCATAAAGCTCAAATATTAAATTTTAAGTACTGAGGCCTGTACTGTGTTTTTCTTGACAAGGTCTTGGTGATATACAGGTTTCTGGGAAATATAAGAAAAAAAAAGAAAAAGGAAAATAAAAAGTCAAGTGGACATAGTTTTGAAACCCAGAGATTAAAGAAAGACGGTATTATTCTGTCAGCTGTGCAGCAGCTCAGAGGGTTTTTTTTTTTTTAATGTTTTATCTGTTGAACACCCAAGGAATCTCAGATTGGCCAGGATTGGTTGCTTATCCTTCTCCACAAGGATGGAAGGATAACGACCAACACTGCTTCTTGTCTTGGATTCTAAATATATTTTGAAGAATTAATTGTGAGAAAATACTATTGGTTTTATCTCATCTGCAAATTCCCAGTGTTCACTCTTGAGTTCTTTGGAGTGTGCTACTGGGGCATTTTTTGAAATGTAAGAAAATGTCTGGTTTTTCTTTTAGTAGTCCCGATAAGTAAATGATCTTATGAGAAAATGGATGAAGTAACCTTTAGGAGAGTTTTCTCTACCTAGGCTTGGGGATATTATTGTTTGATTATACTAGAATATTTCATTAGATTGTATTTGTATTTTTCTTATCCTTTTCTGATAAGAGATCTCAGCAAGGCCTGGGTAGGTGACTGCATAGGAAAAAGCTGCCTAAAAAAGCCCACACCAAAACCTTGCAAATGAACGGTAGAATTTATAGCAGTGTGCACATGTAAAAATGTCCTTGTTCAGAAGAGGATGTCTAAATGACTTTGACCTTCTTTGTTTGACTGAGTGGAACTTGAAAAAAATCTTTTATTTACCTATGACTATTTCCTTCTTAGTAAGAAACTTGAAATTGATTTTAACTTGACACATTTCTTCTCTGAAGTAATATAAAATCTTTGTCTAATAAATGTATACAGAGGCTTAGTGGCCCATCAGGGTACCATGACATTCCAGTGTATTGATTCTGCGGTGTTAAAGGGTGACATATTTGGTGTTAACGGGCCATCAGAGTATTGGGATTTGAATTGTACACAGTAAGAAGCACTGACTTTCCTGTAATTTGACAGGCTTTCTAAAGCAGTAGAAGTAGCTGTAGCCTTACATAAGTTCTCATGTGTAAACTTCAAAGTTTAATAAGATTTTTGTATAATCAAGCAGAAATTAAATTAATAAAATCAGAAAATCTTAGAAAAATTTCAGGAAATAGAACAGAATGCTTATTGACTTGTGAGAATGAAAATTCTGCATAACAAGAAAATTCTTACAGTCATATGTAAAAATTCTTGATGTCCAGAATTTAAAATTCATTGTTAAAAGGAACATTTTATTTTATCTTTTTTTTTTTTCTTTTGGCAAAGTGTAATCTGTAGCCTAGGTAAAGATCTTAACTTTTGCTGCTATAGTTCATTTCAGCATACAGGGTTTGTTTACATTTTGTGTGATGTCTCTTTTTACTTTATATTGGAGGTTAAAGACCTGTAAGCATAAAGCTCTAGAAATTTTGTGTTACCTTGTAGGGCATCAAATGCTGACCAAAAGACCATGTGGACTAGAGCGGGTCAAAAATTATCATTCAGTTTGACTGTCCTTCAGGTGAAATGTTATTTTTAGTTTTAATGATGGGGGGGATGTTCTTTGGAAAATAGCATTTTGATTGATTATTGTTTAATTGCATTGTGTTGATTATAATTATTGTGCAGAAAAAATTAGCTAAGACAAAAAAAGTGAGTTAATACTAGCCGTCTTTGAAAACTAATCAGATTTATGGATTCAAAACAGTCTCTAGAACTCAGCTTCCAGATTTTTGCATGTTCTTGCTGATTTGTGTGCTTGAATACCAGTTGTCCTGCAAAGGAGTATGGAAAGCATTTTATGTTATATGTTTGCTTTGTTTTCTAACAGCTTAGGTATTTTGCTTAAGCAGATTTTCTAGAAAGTGACAACTCTGAAAAATTGAACACTGGCTGCTGGAAATATTTCACTTGCAGGCAATCTAAACAGTGCAGAGGGGGAAAAATGAAATATCACCATATTTTAAAGATGACAGCTTTGTCAAAGTTTCCTTTTCATTCCTTAAGTTAAAACAAATTGCGTAAATCAGGTATATCTAAAGTAAACGTTCTGCACTCATTGAAGATGCAACACCTTTTTAGTTTCTGTTTTTTCCCCCTCTCCCCATTCCTTAAAATCATAAGTGAGAACACTAACTTATTAAATGTAAAACACGCTGTGAGTAGCATAATTCTTCTGGTTTAATTGTTATCTCTCATCATCATGGCTTGGCTTCGCGGACGAAGATTTGGGAAGGGCTTTAAACGTGAGTACACCCTTCAAGCCTGCGCGGTGGATTTTTTAGGTGAGGCGCAGCGTGCGCGAGACTGGCCCCACCCTTTACACCTGAGGTTCATCTGCCAGGGCCTAGCGAGCTTGGACGGTGACAGCCAAGTCCTCAGGTCGTAGGTTTGGTTAGAGTATCCTTCTCTTAGATGGATGGCCTTACAGGGCTAAACGAGCTCCATCTGCCCGGGTTTGGAGTTAGAGTTGTCCTTCTCCTAGGATGGTTGCCCGAAGGCTAGTGAGCCCATCCTGCCCGTGGACACACTTTGTCTGACCCTTCAGTTGAGACCTGTCTGGCTTGGGAGACCCTACCGGAGGCATATGCCACCACCAGCATAGCTCTCAGCTTTGCAAGGGCACGCAAGCTCTTTCCCCACGGCAAGGGTGTGCCCGTGAAAGAGATTGTTATCTCTAATCAGTTTTGAATCTTACCAGACTTTCATGAAAAAGTTACGTAGTGAGAACTTAAGTCAAATCTGGTAAGATGAGACTGAAATGTATTATATACTTCAGTATATGTTGTTGCTCCGAAAATAGTATTTTTTCATGTATAACTGCATGTCTTTGCTCCAAGACATGGTCACTGTTACAAAAAATGCAGTCTTCTCCTGCATGGTATCGGCAGACATAAAAAGTAGCAAGGAAAATTGAAACAAGGCTTATTTCAGTAGCTTTTACTGTACTCCCTCTCAGTTTTATGGGTTTCTGCTACTCTTCTGTTTGGTGCATCAAGAATCGGGAAGATGGCCTGGCCTGCTTGTTTAAATCTTCTTGAATTTTAAAAAGCTTTCACAAAGAAATTTTCTTAAAAGACCAACCTTAAAAGGGGGAGAGCAGGAAGAGTTTATTGAACATGGCTTTTCCTACTTGAGCAGATGTAATTGCTCACAATAAAATTCCTGTTCCTGCCAGTAGCAGTGCAGTATATATCCAGTGTATGCTTCTCTTCTGCTCCATTTTGATGTGGCACCAGACTTGGTGCTAGCATGTGTTCCCTTCACGTTTAATGCAAAAGAGAAATAACATGTGAAAGGACTTTACTGATGTTTTTAAAATTCTGTTCAGAGTGGACCCCACTAGCCACAAAGTAAAGGCTACACTGGTGTGGTACCCACAGTCTGTGCAGATACCAACAAGAAGACACGAGGGTTCCTGTTCTTGCTGTTTTCCTTGAGTTCCACTATGAATCAGTCTTATTTGCTAGTCTACTCCAAAAAAGATCTTAGCTACTCTGTTATACTAAAACCTGTCATAGATATTTCCATTCTTCTTAGTCCCCTCCTCGATATGCCAACATGAATTTGCATCATTTTACAATTTTACATTTAACAGGACTAAGCAAAAAATCTATAGCCTTGGAATTCTTGAGTGCCGGCCTGATACACACAAGAGGGCTTAAGTGTTTTCCTTCCTGCAAAGCAGAGGTTTTTTTCATGGACCTAAACCGTGTATCTGTTTGTTTCTATGAAAACCAGAAGTTGGAGAGTAACCACGAAATATTTATTCCCCTGATACATGGCATGACGTCTTTAAGAAAAAGGACTCCAAAGGTCTCTCATTTTCTTGAAGAACCTAAGACATCTCACAGCTTTGAAAATAATGAAAATAAGTGAAAACTTAAACTATTAAAGTTGCTTCTTCTAACTCTGCTGAGTAGTTACACACTTTTTCCGAATATTTTGTGAATAGGCATCTTTAAGGAGGGTTTTGCTGCTGTACTTCTCACAAGGAAAGAATAAATTGTCACCTCCTAAGTGGAAATATCGAGAGTCCTGGAATAACTGCACAATGACTGAGTGGTCTATTTCAGTGTATTTCTAGCAAGTTTCTGTCTAGTTTACAAAGCTGGAATTTCTGTACCATTTGCAGATAAAATAATGGGAAATAATTATAGCTGGGCTTTCCTTTTATTTCTTGTAACATATGCTAGCTGTTTTTCAGCATTTCAGTACACCAGTGCATGATAGCTAACTACGGAAAGATGTCTTTCAAAAGAATGTAGAGATTTCTCCATAAAGTTTTCTGATTGTGGGCATCCTAATTACAGAAGGAAAACTCAAATTAGAAGAAATAACTATTGAAAAGGAATCACGAAAATGTTTATGCAGATTTTAAGATGAGATCAGCTGAGTACTCTTGCTATTCAAAGAGAGGGAGAAGGCTTTCATTTGTAAAATATTATGCTGTGATGCAGAAAAATAATTGCAATATACATGAAGTATGCACCTGTTATTAATTTCTGAGACATCCTTCTGTTTGAAATAAATATAAAAGGTGCTTTTCATTTTTGACCAAAAAGAAAAAAACCCAACAACCCCAAAACTCTAAACCAAAACAGCATATAGTGTAAATTCTGTATTCCCATGTACTAATTCTGAACACAAATTAATCTGTGGTGAGGAATTTATGAACAAAGGGATTAGTGGTCACCTAATGTCTGCAAGCGTGCAAAAGATGGTGTGTTTGGATCACCAGAGTGCAATCTAATGTGAGGTAATTTAACTCATCTCAACAAATATTTGAACGCAACTTTCATTGTGTTCTACTGCCCAGCTACTTTAAGATGTGTACTGTTAGTATGATGATGATGGTTTGGACACATGATGTAATTTCACATATATAACTTAATTTTAGTTGGTTTAGGTTTAATGTAAAAAGATGTCCAAGAAATTAAAGGTCACTTCATTAACTGCTGATTTTTCTTTTTTTTTTTTTTTTTTAATTCTACGTCATTAATTAAAGATAAAAATTATTTTCTCTGTTTCCATTAACAAAAAGTGAATAGAGGAGAAAAAGCAATTATTTGCAGAATGTAAAATCCTTATGATAATTTGACAGACTTTAATTAAACCAATCTAACACGCTGTGTTCAGAAGACAGACTATGAAATAAGTTCTCATTTGTTAGGAAACACCATACTGCTCATTGATAAAAGACTTCGAGTTACAACTTATTTAGAAGCATGGAATTTATGTTTCCTTTGAAAGAGAAGACATACAGACAAACACCCCTCTTGTTTGAACTTAATTTTAAGAAAGTGAACAGCTAACAATACACTCAGTATAATTTCCATAGTATTTTGCATACGTGTAACATAGTTTCTAAGGATCACTGTATTCTTTATAATCTTAGCTCACCATTATGATGCTTCTATAATGTAAGTCAAGTGACTATTTAGATGAATATATGGAGTAACCAAGAATTTATATATCTTACAAACCTTTTGACTACAAAGGTAGGAGGTTGGATGTTGTAGAGGGATTCAGGGAACCTAATTTTAGTTTTTGTCTACTGAACAATGCATCTTTAAATAAAGTCATTTTATGAATCTGTTTTTTACATGATCTATATATATTTACATGCATCTATTCAAATAGTAGGTTCAACCTATGCCCCTCTAAAAGACACAATCTATCCCTCCTCTGACAGTTTTTTTCAAGTTGTTGATAGACAGGTAACAGTCCTTACTTTTGTTTTCTGACAAATTTTCTTACTGGTCTTCTTTAGTATTTTTTCCCTTTCTACTACAACATCCCTACAAGATGGGGTGTTGCCATGAGCAGAGAGTTTTCTAGGGTGAGAGTGATACCTAATTTTACCTTGGAATCTGATATAAAAGCTGGTAGGTCTTTCCCAGCCATTTCCTGATTAAGGATCCTGTATAAAGCAGTTAAACCCAACGCCTCCTCCCCCCGCCCATTACATCTTTCCCTCTCACTTATTTCTGTAACTTTTTCTTGTAGTTTCGGCCGCTCTGTGAGACTTTACCTTTAGAGCCCTACTGTGCACTTGGCATAATCTTCTTTGCAACCTGATGGCTGGAGTTTTATCCACCTGGGAACAAACAGCGGGTCTCCTGCTGCTC
This sequence comes from Bucorvus abyssinicus, assembly GCA_009769605.1. Classification (NCBI taxonomy): domain Eukaryota; kingdom Metazoa; phylum Chordata; class Aves; order Bucerotiformes; family Bucorvidae; genus Bucorvus; species Bucorvus abyssinicus. Next base: position 22,190,131 of record CM020026.1, read on the forward strand.
AGGCTGTCTCTCCTTCATGCAGCATTATTGCAATTATTCTCCTCTGTAGTCAATCTCTTTCTTGCCCTCCCCTGAAGCAAGGGCATACTTGGGGTGGAGGGGCCAGAGATGCCACTGAAGCCTGTTATACTCCAGGTCTATATTGAACTGGGATTCCTGATCCAATGTCTCCGAAGGGCTGAAGTATAAAGCGTTCCTGTGAAGTCAGTTGTACTCATGAGACGAAAAGTGATACTTCACAGTGCAAAGTAAGCAATAAATGTTGTCAGCTTGCTATTTCTGCCACATCATAGCAATTTGTTTTAAATATATCTATAAAGCATTTAATTTCATGGATAATGCTTCTGTCTCTCAAAAACATTTCCCTATAAGTCCTCTTTGGCCTTGTATGTGCAAATGAAGACCTTAGGAAGAAACAAATTTAATTGTCAGATAACATTGCATGCAGAATATAAATTAGGCAATCATTAAAAAAAGTATTGTTTAAAATCAAACAGTTATTAATGCCTTTAAAAATTAAAACTGCTTTTTAAAAAATTCATATTCATCATTCACCTCAGATTTTGTATACAAAATACTGAAGTCTTCCCAATCTTTGTTTTCTTTCTGTCTTGGTGAGTACCATATGATGGCTGGGGAAATGATAATCAGGTGTAACACTGTGTCTGAAGTGACAAAGGGTCATTTTTTGTCTTTAGGCAGATTAATTCTGGGACCTGTAGAAATACATTCCCTGTTGAATCTATATGGTTTATTCTCTTCAGCATTGGCCTTCAGTAGTAAGTATAGACAATGATTGTAATGCCACTGACAGATAGGAGGAAGGTGGGGAAGGTGACATGGAAATGCTTTTCATACACACATCTATGAGGTACAGTATCTCAAATACCTTCTCAGAGGCTCAGATGCACGGCTATTAAATCTGTGTACAGGAATGACAGGAATTTTTTTTTACGGAATAAATTACATGATCAGGAAATTACAAGGAATGAGAAGGAAAGTCAGATAGTCAAAGAGAGGTGCATTATAGGGATGTGGTTAGTATAGGGATAAAGGTCTGACAAATGTCAACTGAGATACATTAAAGGGATGATTAAAAGAAGACTTTATTAAGCTATATTAACAAATAAAGAGGAAGAGAGAAGCAGGACAATTATTACACTTAGAGGTGAAAGAGAATGTAGATGTGATGCAGAAATGAAATTAAAACTGCTTGTTCAACAAAGGCAGTAATATACATGGGAGTCAAAAGCTGGAAGTGTCTGAGATAAAAGCAAAACTTGGAGTTTGATGGATGTAAGTCAAGGAGTAACAGATAAGCGTCATCACAGAATTCTGAATTATATAGAACAAAGCATCTCATGTCTTGTTTTAAATAAGATTTTTAAGATGAAAATGATGCTGTTTTGTTGGAGAATAACAAATAGAGTATTTATATTTAAGTAGTGGGAAAGATGGAAAGGAAGGGATAAAGGTCTAAAAGTGCGCCCTCATTTTTTATCAAACAGTAAAGCAGAATTTATGTGAAAAAAAAAGAGTTGCTGACATAAAGGAATAAGGAAGATGGGATAAAATAGAAATTGAAAATGGCTTTACTGAAAGAGATTCATACAAACCAATTTGATACCTTCCTTTGGAAAGATAACCAATTTCCTAGATAAAGAAAATTTAGTAATCTCTCTCTTTGGACTTCATCAAGCAGTTGATATGGTGCCACCTGGGAAATTATTTGTGCACCTGAGGAATACGGGGATTACTAGAGGAATTATAAAATATGTAAGAAATTCACTAACATGAGACAACAATTAGTGTTGTTGCAAAGGTAAGCATTATAAATGGAGGGAAAGTTAATCACTCAAGTCAAGCATCAGTCTTGTGACTGATTTTGCTTTATATTTTAACCTTCATGCACAGAGTGCAAATGTAATAATGAAACTTGATTATGAAACAAATATGATAAACATAATGAGTTTGGGTGAGGATTAGACTGTACTAGATGAAGGACTACGAAACTTTTTAGACTATAACAATTAAAATAAAACTTAAAAACTCAAAAACTCAAAATACAATAGCAAGAACAAGTCAAGTTGTAAATTCAGTTAGGAAATTATGAGATAGAGCAGTACAAAAAGAGGGGACTTTAATGAATTAGGCAGAGTTATTATGGGCATCACTGTGACAGGAAAATTTGTTTGTGCAGCGTAAGGCTGCATCACCTTGTGTGCTGCTGTGAGAGAAAGGGACAAATTCATGTCATTCAAGGAGTCATTCATGAGACTTCATCTGAAAAGTAGTTATCCTGGTCAACCATTTTCAGGAAGAATTAGGCTTGCATTTAGAGATTCAGAAGGAGCTGTTTAATAACCGTGGAATATAGAGTTAGCTGTGCAAGAGCTGACTAAAAGGGCTTTGCTTATTCAGACTTAAGGTTCTGAGAGACATGCCGTGGCAGGCTAAAATTGGATGGCAGAAGCTGTTACTATCCTCAAGGCATGAATACTTGAACCTCCTTTGTATTGCTTTGGGAACCGCTGCCTGGTGTATTAGGGTAAACCAAAACTGGAATTCTTTTACTTTACTACAGCCAGCTGAAGACTCCAATAGCACATGAGCTCATTCATAGGCATATCATATAAACCTGCCCTGAAGGCTTTAATGCCCCTCAGAAGGGTGGAGCAGATGGATGAGGGTGGTAACTATTCCTGCCATCTGCTTTTAAGCCACTGCTACATGTACCTCAGAACCTTAAGAGAGTAAGTGGTAAGAGGATATTTGAATGCTCTTCATAAAAATATTGGAAATAAATACCAGCAAAAAGTATTAAAGAGCAATTAATATACCACTATACATTTAGTCTAGAAATTGAAAAAAAAAATTCAACACTCTGGAGGTATGAGGTGATGTAAAAATATCTTACTAGTTTTGAAATCACTTCAGTTTGGAAAAAGCTTTATACAGATACTTTCCTTCCAGTATGTTCCTGTACTCCTAAGAAAAGGAAAAAAAACCAAAAGAAACAAGAGCAAAACGTGGGCCAGGCTTTTCATGCCTCGGTCTCTTAAAGATGGATTAAACTATTAGTAGCAGTATCTAAACCAGGATCAAGGTATGTTCTGTAAGCTGTTTAAAGAGCAGCACAAACCTCTCAGTTTGAGGTTTTCAGCATCAGAGGCATCTAAGGATATCAGTACTTGCAGTTCTCTTTTTCTGTGAGTCTTTTTTTGTTCTTGACATGGCAGTATTACTCAGTTTTCATGGCAGTCCAGAGTGTTGCTGGCTTAAGATTATAATAATAAATAGGTAAAAGTCTTATTATTACAGTATTCTTATTATTAAAGCATTAGTTCAGTAGGGTAAGGTAACAGAATTTTAATAAATGTATTACGGAAGCGATATGCAAACCACATGGAAGTTTGCATTGAAACTTTTAGGTAAATTAATCCTACGTTATTCCACTCTGTGCCTTCAAAAAACTTCGTAAGTTATATTTCTGAACACTGTCTACCTGAAATAAGTCACTGCATATGTATTGAAAATAGAACAATAATATCATTATGCTGGATTATAATGAAGACAGCTCTGTATTTCAGGAATTGCAAGGCATTATAATAAATAGCATTAAATATGCAACATTTTTATTATTACCATTCTTGTGTGAGAGTGGATGAGAGAGTTAAATGGGATATTTCATACTTTGGTTTTCATTCCAACATATGTTTATGATTATTTTACAACTTTTTGGGGTTTTTTTAGAAAGAACGTATTGCTCAACAGTTAAATATAAATTTTTAAATTTGAAATTATTTAATTTGTGGGGGTTAATTAATTAATTATAGGGCAATGGCATGGACACAATCTTTCCATCTCTAGTGGTCTATCTTCATGAGCCAGCAATGCTCTGGTTCTTAACATGGAGAGTGGTCAATACGTGAACGTATTACTGCAGAGAGTGACGATGAACAGAACCTAATCCTAATGATAGGAAGCAGCAAGATTTGCCAGATGCCTAAATGTTCAAAATTCATTCACAGGCATAGTGTAAGCAGAAAACCAGTAAACCAGAGAGTTGATAAGGATAATGAATGATACAAGTTTATTGTATCAATTTTATGCTTACAATGATTTGTATATTTTTCTGTTATTGGTATGAAGTAGAAAGTTTAGTTTTGGTGGACTTGATTTACCTGCTACTTAACATGCAGGAATCAGCAGTAGCCGCAACAAGGTTGCAAAAGCAGACCCGGCTGATGCAAAGTAATTAAGAATATGGTAAATTGAAGTTAACTAAGGTTAAATGAGAACAGTCGTGTAAACTGTGTACTCAATCTAGGTGTGTTACCCTTTTCAGTTGATTTCTTTAACTTTTTTTTCTTTTAAGCTTTCATAATCAGGACTTTTAATAGGTTTTCTTATATTAAATTAGATCACATATATTACAGAAATTCTAATTACTAAAATCTATGCATCTTTTTGTGATCGTATGTAGCAGTCCTCATTAATTTCATATTCAGACAAACTTTTGATCGGTTTCTTTTTGCCTATTTTTTTTACCTTATATATGGCCTTTAATGATTCACAAATGTACAAATGGTACAACATATAGATATTCAATATTTTATTTACTGATTTATTTTCTTTTGTTTGTTTAAGAATATGAGAATTAGTATTTCTCTTTTCAACATGTATATTCTAAGTAAATATAATCAATACACTTCCTATAGTTCCCCATATCCTATTTTGATTTCTGTCAAAAACTGAAAATGAAGTTGTGTGTGTAAAAGACATTTAAAAATAGGTTAGAAGCATCTTGTGAAAAGTAACAGAAAATCTATGGAGGTATTTTTATCTGGCATTTCCTGTAGTGGGCAAAAATGAGCATGTTGTGCCTTTCAGTTCTGTTTAAGACATGTTGAATGTTGCAGAAACTTGTAAGGGCTCAAATTTTTACTAATACACACAGATCAATCAGGTCAATATATAATATATACTGCAATCATAGCGTATTTTCAAATATTTAGCACAGATTTACTGGGTCTCTTCTCCCAAGTAATAAGCGATAGGATGAGAAGAAACATCCTCAAGTTGGGCCAAGGGAGATTTAGGTTGGATGTTCGGAAGAATTTCTTCCCTGAAAGGGTTGTAGAGCATTGGACAGGGTGCCCAGGGAAGTGGTGGTCACCATCCCTGGAGGTATTTAAAAGACATGTAGATGTAGTGCTTAGGGACATGGATTAGTGATGACCTGGTAGTGCTGGGTTAATGGTTGTACTTGATGACCTCAAAGGTCTCTTCCAACCAAAATGATTCTGTGATTCTATGATTCTGTGAAAATTGTAACTTATCAAGGAAATATGTGAGTTTATGCCTATGATAAACAGAATCCGCACCCAGTATGTAATAAGAAACTTAGTACTGTGGACTGGATTAGCGGAGAACTGCAAGATTTTTGCTCATGAATCCTCAGATTGTAATTCTCAATTATTCATTTAACTTTTTGGCATACGTGCATTTTCGTGCTAGGAAATGGGAGGAGAAACAAGAAAGTAATACAAATTTCCTGGAAATCGGCAAGATTCTTCAATGGCCTTAGAAAAGTTAGGAAAATAGCAGCTCATTTCACAGAAATTTAGAGGAGAAAAGATAATTTTAAATATTTTCCCTTTAATAATTATGTGTGGATGCATTTACATTAATGATATGGAGTGCAGGAAGGGTTTTTCTGGGTATGAATTTGACACAGTGAGGCCTGTTGTACATATTTTAGTGTACCACTGATTCTTTTGAAGGATTGTCTGGCTTCCAGCATTGTCTTCAGGGTGTCATGTGGTGCATAGCATTTGCAATGCAGATACAAGGTCCTCCATCATTTGCTCTCTATGCCTGCGTAGTGTATGCCTAAGATTGGTAAGTGGTACAGACCTTGTTGCTCATTAAAATGCAATGTAGAGAGGCACAACAAATTCCCTTTTTGTACTACATCAGCAGGTAGTACAGACACACACACTGAGACCACTGTGATTATTTGAATTTGTCTGGATATAATTTATTACACTTTTGATAAAAAGATTAAACACTTTGTCTAGTACGTGTCAGGTAATTGTTTTTGCTTGGTTTAGCTTTTCTTTTTCATTGATTTATGATTTGATTTGATAGCATGAGTATCTGTCATAGAAGAGAGTTCTAATTATAGGAAAAATCTGTTACATTTATGAACATTTTTGACTTCAGAAATATCTTATGAATGCATTGAATGCTCACAGTTTTGTTTGTATTGTGGAGAAAGATATTTCAAAAACACACTAGCAGATCCCTGTTGATTGCATACTGTACAAGTCTACTATTCCAGTGAATGCATTGTCCTTAAAGTTAACAAAAATTACTTTTTTATATGAATTCGAATAACCTTTGACGTTAGCAACTTTGAGGTACTCAATGTAATTAAATGATAGGTAGAGAGACCTAGATAAGTCAGGTAGGTAGATTATTTATATTTCTATAAAACTTTTTTTGGCCAATTTAACATTTTTGCCATTTAGTCAAGCTAAGATGCTGGAAATTGAACAAAGAGATTTGCATATAATTGAATTGATGTTGATGAAGAATTTTACTGAGGTGTAAATACATTTCTTGTGCAACCGAAGCTTGCTTGTCCCAGATGGCTTCCTGTAAGAAGACCATATTTAGACTGAGTAACAGACGTTACTTATTGAGGACTTTGGGGAGTCTTTTATGGATTATGTTCATAGAGAAAAAGCTGCTTTGTAGAGATGATTGACATTGCTATTCTACACTTGTGTAACTTGGTTTTAACTTTGTGTATGTGTAATTGATTAGAAGAAGTGATTCACTAAAATGTTGGAAAAAAAGTACTTAATAGTGAGTGATGTAAAACAAATATAAATTATTAATAATACAAAAATACTGTAAAAGCTGAAAAGATGGGTGAATAACAGACAAATATGTTATGTAACCAACACATACAGGTTAATGTTTTACGTGTAGATGACACATTTCTGAGTGATATTTTACAAGCAGTTTTTGAAAAATATATTGGACAGAAATCTTCACTGTTTACCAGTAGACATGCATGTCTCTTTAGTGTCTTTCTTCCCTCATAAACATATTGACATATAAACAAAGTGACGCAAAGGAAGCTTGTTTTCCCTTCATTCTCCATTTTGTTTATGTTCACTTTGTGGCATAATAGTTGATACTTGGCATTTCAAATAACTTAGATATTCACAGAATCATCATTTTATATTTTATGTTGCCCTCCAAATCTGGCTCACTTAATGCCCTCCTTTTTTTCTTTTGGTGTGGAGGTGAGGTGGATGAGGGGGAAGAAGAGTTGCCAGTTTGTTTTCTTACAAAATTCCTACTCATTGCTTCTTTCAACTACCTGAAATTATTAGTGACTTAATGCACTATTTATTCCTTCACGTCATGGAGAAAACTTTTACTCGTCACTGGTACCTGAACCATTTATATTATTTTTTACTGCCTGCAGTAACTATAGTAAGAAAAGGAAGAACATATAAATCACTACAAGTTCTCTATGTTTAAAACTATCCTGTTCCTGGACATAGTTCGCTTAATTCCTTCTTTTTCTTAAGCAATATGCAACTCTATTTTAACTGTTTTCACTGCCAAATAGTTATTTTATGGAGTATGTTTGGACCTAAGGGAGAGAAGAGGAATTTTTTTGCTCACTTGTAAGATCCGTGATACAGGATTAGGTTAGCCAGCCCTACTTGCATCCCGGTAAGCAGACATATATTTTTGTATTTTTTGTAGGTGGATACAGTGCAGACTACGCAGCACCCTGGCCACACTGAGGAATCATGTAAAATGAATGTATGTGCTCGTAAGTGAATTATTAATGAAATGAAACTCCAACTCTAAGGAATGTTGGATCACAAAATACATGAACTCTCTTTAATTTCATGTTAAGAAATTGATTCCCAGGGGGCAGGGTTACTGCAGAACTAAATGGACCTTGAAAGAAAAACTATTAAAAAGAAAAAAAAAGAAAAAAATGTGATAAATTGTTTTGAAAAACCCTGAAAACAAGAGATTCATATTAGAATTTGGATGCATTTGGAGAGATATTAAACAGAGTCAAGACTCCAAACCAGAAAAACAAATGGTGTATGAGAAGGGTCTGGTAAGTAGAAATGATCGTAAGTAGAGGAACAGGTTCAAACACCATCTTATTTGGAAGTGTGAATAGGATAAATAAACTCACCATTTTCTGCTTTGTTCAATCTTTTAAAGGACTGAAATTTGATTAGATGATTGCTTCAATTAGTAACTGGGAGATGAGTATGAACAAGATTGCATTTTCAGTATTCGAATCAAGGAAGTATCGATTCAGTATTCGAATCAAGGGGAAAACCTCTGACTCTGCAGCCGCTATTAAGCTATATACATCATATAAAGACAAAGAACATAGTGCCAACTCCGATTTTATATATACAATTTTAATATTTATTTTATATATATATATTTAGATAGTACACTATATAGTCTATCAGCTTATGGTTTAGAGAAAGGAAAGGCTGAATATTTTCTCCTAAACAAGTTATTTGTTCATATCCTTCATCATAAGAAACAACAAAGGAGGACATTTTAAGTATTAATAATTTTTCAACAAACTCTTTTTCTTATGAATAAAGCATAAATTCAGCCCATTCAAGTTTCTAATGTAAAGCTGGTGTAACTGTGTGAGGGAACTATATTATATTTGTAACTGAAGTGTATATTATTGCCTTCCTTCATAATATGGCTTTTCAACTGTATGAACAGCAATGCTCAAAGACACTTTTTCTCTCCTGATTGTTATATCTTTATGTCTGAATTAGCTCACCCTTTGTGTTTATCCCTTCAAAACTGGTAGTCTGCCACTTTTTTCCACTTGTAGTAATTAGTTCCAAATGGAGGAATTTATGATACAGTAGGGGCTTTGATCTCTTTATTGTACTGAAATATATTGTCAAACTTCAAAAGTCTGTATACTGCTACTATATTGATTTTGTTTTCTGTGAACAAAATCAAAGAGCGAAATTAAAATAAAAAAATCAATTCTTTTATGTTTTAATTGATTCAGGTTTTCTACATCTGCTTTGTTTATTTAACCTTGATTGCTAGGCTGGAATCATTGAAAGGAGAGCACACTGAGACCTTTAGCAATTCTGCATGAAAGAAACCGATGGAAATTAATAAAATACAAAGAGAGGAAATTAAAGTTAAGACATACAGAAATGAGAAGGAAAAAAATACAAAAGAGATCAAGAGAAGCATATATTATAATATATATTATATACTGGGATGCATTGTTTAGGAATATCAAAGAACCTATAAAAATTAGTACCAACAGGTTTGTCAGAAATATCAGTGTACAGATTGTTTCTTTTGCATTTTCTAGCCCTTTAATTCAATAGATGGTTAGAAATGACATATGAGATATCTGCAATCCATTGACCATATTTCATGTCTTCAGAGCATTTGCAAAGCTTACCTAAAGATGAGAAAAAATGACCACAAAAAAAAAAAAAAGTAACATTTTTCAGAAATAAAGTCGTTAAGTATGGAAATACATTTTTTTAATTTTTCAGCCTTTCTCTGAATATAGACATTATCTTAGCATGAAAAAAGTTTAACCTGGAAAGCGTGAAGAGAAATGTCAAGGATCTCTGGTCAGATTCTTATCTCAGCAACTCTGTATTTCAATAAAATTATTCTGGAACTGGGATAGAAATCAAAATTGTGTCTTCTGTATTCATTGCAATTCTATTCCTCTATGTTTAATTTTCTGTTCAGAAGCAATTACCAGGAGAGGATCCTTGAAAAATATTGTGCAACTACTGTAATTTTCAGATTTCACAGTCTTAAGCAGCCAAGTGATTTTTATGGAATAAAAGCACTTTTATATTGCCTCCTGCTACAATACCGATGGGGAAAGGTCAGCAAAACGGCAGGAGACCAAATGTAGGATTTTTTCTTGTGTGACATCAACTTGCAAGACATTGGGAGTTTCAGAATTACAAGTGGTGATACAGATTTTTTTTACTCTTTTTTTCCTCTTTGCCTCCTATGGCTGCTTCATTGTCGAGCAATGTCTTTTTTTTCTGTCAGAATGAGGGAGTGGAAGCCTGTTTGTGATAAGTGACATTCTACTTTCTGTTTATCATTGTCCCACATGAATGAGAAAAAAAAGTACATCCATATGCCTCTCATTTCCCTACTTTTTATGAGCTTAAGTTAGAGCTTTGAAAGCCAAATCTGACTTGTCTTACTCATATGAACACAACAAATAAATGCTGTGAGACTTGTATGAGTAAAGACAGCTCTTCTTTTAGTAACATTTTATTTTCATGTCTGTTTTATAAAAGACTGTTAAAGAACAAGGTAAGTCAGTAGTAAACTGTCAGGGAAGTTGAGATACACAATTTCTTTAGCTAGTTAAAACACAAATAGATAAATTATTAGCAGGAATAATATAGGAAGTGGCAGCCAGCAGGAAATGGAGCTGTGTGGCACAAGGTCACCTTTCTTTTCTTAATGCTTGTACCTCTGGGCACTGTGTAATGTCAGTTTGTAGAGGCACTCTTACTGATGCCAGTCGCAAATTTATATGTAGCTGTAGAAGTAGATATGGTCTTCTCAGTAGTATTCAACTTGCTAACCTATCTGTCAAACCTAAACTAAAGGATTAAATTAGGAAAACTTCTGCCACCTAGACCAGAATTTAGTCTCAGAGTGAACAATATAATTTAATTTAAATAAATTGTTTTTGCAAAGGTTCATTAAACAGTTTAAAATCTTCACTTGAGATTTCTCAGGCTTATTAAAAACCTTTGTCCCTACTCTTCCTGGAAGCTTCATTTAGGCCCGTAAGCTCAGAGGCTTGGATTTACCCACTGATCATTTAAAAAGACTGGTGTGATAATCCATACTTTAAACCATTACTCATTTTACTGTTTGAGAGTCTTAAAGTTGACTGAATTTTGCTGAGCTAGTAAAAGATAGCTTTGTACTCTCAAATGCAGTGGCTACATTTAAATTTCCAATGTATACTTATTATGCATACTTACAGACTCAAGATATCTCCTCTGCATTTGGGAAAAAAATTAACCTATTGTGCCTGCAGACATTATATTTGACTTTTGACATTACATTTAGAGAAAACTATAATTATGTGAAATGCTGTTCCAGCTTCTGTACTGTTCTCAATATTTTACAAGAATGTATATAAAGTGTGTAATATATGATAAATGCCTTAAATAACCCTTTCTAACACCATGAACATGCCTACACAGTTTCATTGTTTGAAATTAAGCTATTTGTTTTAGTTAGAATATATATGAAATATCATGAAACCACAAGCAAATTACTGTTCTTCATCATACCCCAGTAGATTACTATTTCAGCAGTGAGTTTTCCTTTGATCTTTCGTTCCTAGAAATGACATCAGAGCTCTCTATGACAGGAAAGCAGTTTGTTGCGCTTTCTAAGGGAGTTATGATGCTAATGTGAAAAAAAAAGTTTGTTATGTCCCCCGGCAGTTACAACAGAGCCCTCAGTAGTCTTCAGTGGTAGAATTCAAGGAAGGCATTAATGTTTTCAAATCTAGTTTAAAATTAATTTTCTTCTAAATCAGATTGCTTTTCACATTTAAACAGCCCCAGTTTAGTCCAGTAACACCATTTTGAACAGCAAGTACCAACCAAGACAATTTCCAAAAGATTTCTTATTATTTATTATTTATGCATATTAATATTATATTTATGTATATATTATCTTTGAGAAATACAACAGCGAAAAATGTTCTGAAGGATTTCAGTAAACCTAATTATACTCTGCAGCCTATCTTATCAGGCTTAATTATCTGTTTATGTTGCATTTTGAAGAGTTCCGATTCAGGGAAGCAGCAGGACTCTAAATTGGCTTTTGACACAAAATAACCTTTCTCTAAGCTGTGAAACTGTACACAGACAATTGCTGTTTCTGGGGGGAAAAAAGCATCACTTCCTGAATACTGTTCAGAGCAATTTTATTTTTGAAATATGAGCAAAAGAGATGTATATAGACTAACTAAACTCAGAAGACTGTGTGGGCATAGTTCTACATCATAAGTGTTCTTTTCACTGCTAGAAGAATGATGATTTACTTCTGTTATCCACCCCTGTATTGTGAGAATGGTAAAAGTATACAGGGAGTAAAGATAACTCTAACCTGACTTGCCCCACTCTCACTTGCACATTTAAGGAGAGGGTTGACATGCAACCAGTTTCATATTGTGTGATTTTAACAGGTGGATTATGATTATTGTAAGGCACGGTGTCTCATCTCATTAGATATCTGCTGGAAATTCAATACAGCAGTCAGGAAGCAGTCCAGGAGGTTCCTGGAGTGTGTGGAGGACAACTTCCTTACACAGCTGTTGACGGAACCAACCAGGGAAGACTCCCTGCTGGATCTGTTGTTTGCCAATAGAGAAGGACTTGTGGACGATGTGAAGGTTGGAGGCTGTCTTGGACACAGTGACCATGAGATAATAGAATTTTCAGTTCTAGGAGCAGGAGGGAGGGGGGTCAGCAGAACTGCTGCCTTGGACTTCCAGAGGGCAGACTTTAACCTTTTTAGGAGACTGGTAGGCAGAGTCCCTTGGGAGGCAGTCTTGAAGGGCAAAAGGGGTCCAGGAAGGCTGGACAATTCTCAAGAAGGAAATCTTCAAAGCCCAGGAGCAGGCTATCCCGGTGAGCTGCAAGATGAGCAGGAAGGGCAGAAGACCGGCCTGGCTGAACAGAGAGCTCTGGCTAGAGCTCAAGAAGAAAAAGAAAGTCTATGGCCTATTGAAGAAAGGGCAAGTCACTCACAAAAACTACAAGGATTCTGTGAGATTATGCAGGGAAAAGATTAGAAAGGCAAAAGCTGAGCTAGAGCTTAATCTGGCCGCTAACATAAAAGACAATAAAAAAAGTTTCTATAAATACCTTAATAGCAAAAGGAGGGTTAAGGAGACTCTCCATCCCTTGCTAAATGCAATGGGAGAAAAAGTGACTACAGATGAAGAGAAGGCTGAGGTACTCAATGCCGCCTTTGCCTCAGTCTTTAATGGTCAGACCAACTCACTGGGTGCTTGGCCTCTAGTGCCAGGTGGTGGGGATGGAGAGCATCATCAAGGTTCCATCCAAGAGGAAATGGTAAGTGAATTGCTACAAAGCTTAAATGTGCAGAAGTCTATGGGGCCAGATGAGATCCACCCAAGAGTTCTGAGGGAGCTGGCGGGGGTGATTGCCAAGCCACTTTCTATCATCTACCAACAATCTTGGCTAATAGGAGAGGTACCAGATGACTGGAGATTGGCAAATGTGACGCCGATTTACAAGAAAGGCTGGAAGGAGGACCCAGGGAACTACAGGCCGGTCAGTCTGACCTCAGTGCCAGCGAAACTCATGGAGCAGATCATCCTGAGTGTCATCAAGCGGCACGTACAGTATGGTCAGGTGATCAGGCCCAGTCAGCATGGATTTATGAAGGGCAGGTCCTGTTTGACCAACCTGATCTCCTTCTACAACAAAGTGACTTGTTTAGTAGATAAGGGAAGAGCTGTGGATGTTGTTTACCTGGATTTTAGCAAGGCCTTTGACAATGTTTCACACAACATTCTTCCACAGAAACTGGCTGCCTATGGCCTGGACAGGTGTACATTTCACTGGATCAAAAACTGGCTGGATGGCCGGGCCCAGAGAGTGGTGGTGAATGGAGTTAAATCCAGTTGGCAGCCGGTCACTAGTGGTGTTCCTCAGGGCTCAGTATTGGGGCCTGTCCTCTTCAACATCTTTATCAACGATCTGAATAAGGGGATTGAGTGTACCCTCAGCAAGTTCGCAGATGACACTAAGTTGGGAGGTAGTGTTGATCTGCCTGAGGGTCGGGAGGGTCTACAGAGAGTTCTGGACAGGCTGGATCGATGGGCTGAAGCCAGTTGTATGAAATTCAACAAGACCGAGTGCCGGGTCCTGCACTTGGGCCACAACAATCCCCTGCAACGTTACAAACTTGGGGAAGAATGGGTGGAGAGCTGCACAGCGGAAAAGGACCTGGGGGTGCTGGTCGACAGCCGATTGAACATGAGCCAGCAGTGTGCCCAAGCAGCCAAAAAAGCCAATGGCATCCCGGCTTGTATCAGCAATAGTGTGGCCAGCAGGAGCAGGGAAGTGATTGTTCCCCTGTACTCGGCTGATGGCTCCAGTGCTGTGCTGATGAGGCACTGATGAGGCCACACCTTGAATACTGTGTCCAGTTTTGGGCCCCTCACTTCAAGAAGGACATTGAGGTGCTGGAGCGGGTTCAGAGAAGGACAACGAAACTAGTGAAGGGTTTAGATAACCTATCTTATGAGGAGCGGCTGAGGGAACTGGGACTGTTTAATCTGGAGAGGAGGAGGCTGAGGGGAGACCTTATCACTCTCTACAACTACATGAAAGGAGGTTGTAGAGAGGTGGGGGTCAGTCTCTTCTCCCATATTATGAATGATAGGACGAGAAGAAATGGCCTTAAGTTGCGTCAGGGGAAATTTAGGTTGGATATCAGGAAAAATTTCTTTATGCAGAGGGTCATTAAGCATTGGAACGGGTTGCCCAGGGAGGTGGTGGAGTCCCCATCCCTGCAAGTGTTTAAAAGCCGTGTGGATGTGACTCTTAGGGACATGGTTTAGGGACCCTGGCAGTGCAGGGTGAATGGTTGGACTCGATGATCTTAAAGGTCTCTTCCAACCAGATGATTCTATGATTCTATGATTCATCTATGGTAGCTGTACAGTTTCACAATTGAGAGGTTTTATGGTGAGAAGTAGGCATCTCCGGGCACCCATTCATGTCAGCCTGAGTTGGTTTTCTAATACATAGGATGAAACCGTTTTTCGTATCTCTCTCCAGGAGAAAGACTTGATGTTAGACGATCAAGTGTGTTCAAGCTCAAAACATTTCTGCATTTAAGTTTAATGTCAGTTAACATGGTTTAAGTAGAAATATGTCATCTCCCTTGGTTTCCTTTAGCGTACGTCTAATGATAGAAGGTAGTTCCTGTGTTTGACTGTGCTAACCTCCCAATGACATTTCTGGCGGGGGGGCAGAAAGCTCTGCTTGTATTAGCTATGGCAGGGCTAGAAACCAGGAGATTCAGACTTCATTCCCAGGTCTTCCACCAGTACCCGCCTCTTTGGGGCTACACCTGTGAAAACTGAGAATACATTTTCCATTATCTCTATCAGAGAACTTGTTTGATCCACATTGTTTTGTGAACTCTTTATAAGGCATGGCAATGAGATCCATAGAAATATGTGTAAAGAGTAGTATGATATTGTAGAAATACTTTAATGTCCTCTGTTTCACTGAAGTTGGGAGGACTGGTTTTCAGAGCAAATCCTTTCTGCTTAATATCTATAAACTGCCTCCTGGGCAAATTGTTTGAAACATACTAATTTTTGTTGTTATGTATATGGGACACATCTGCATGTATACTTCAGTGTACTTCCGTCAAAGAATGCTTTAGATTTAACAATGCTGCATTCAAGAAAAGAAAATTTTATAGTTTTTTTTCCTAAAATATCAGATTAGGGAAATGAAACATTATTTTATGGTGGTTTCAAATAAAGTTGGCATATTTGGTTTTTTCTGAGTATTTAATGACTGTGAATGTATTGACTTTGTTAGTGGGTAAAGACAAACTGGAAAAAAGACATAGTGTAGAAGTAACTAATTCAATAGCATTATGAAACTGTCGATTATATACTCAGTGCTGGCAGTGTCACAGCTATACATAAGCCTTGTCCTAAGAAGCTTAGATTGTAAAGAGGAAACTAGATAAGCTGTGGGAGACTCAGTGCTTTTCTTGTTAGTCTTCATTCTGCTTCCATTGCTCATTTTGGAATGCTCCCTATGGAGGGCACTCGGAAGATATGAATTAAAGCTCCAGGGAGTCTGAAATAAGCAGCTATAGGCAAGGTTGTGGAATAAAAAGGGTAGATTTCCTGATGCAATTAGTCAGGTGTTTCCTATGCATGATGAAAAGTTTGTAGTGTAGAGAGGATAGTGAAAATAGAGTGCAAATAGTACAGTTACATGTGTCTAAAAATCATGTCATGTTGTGATGCCATGCCATGCTTACTTTGTGTTTCAGATGCTTAAAAGTATGTGAAGTTGGTCTGAGTGTCTTGCAGTGATAAGGAGTTGATAATTGCTGCTTACCTGTTGTGTGCGGTTTGTTGTCAGTTGATCTGATTGTATATTTTTATGAATCTGACCATAGCCCTTGAGCAAAGCCTGTGCCTGTATTATTGCAGACATCAAAGCATTCCCAAAGAACCTGAAGAGTATGCAGGAAGCTAAACCCAAGAAACTCACTTGGAGCAGTCTGTAGCTTTCCTTTATTTTTCTAAAGTTGATGGTGTCAATTTATGGCATTAATATTGAAATAATAAAATGGTGAAAAACATTGGTGCAATACTCATAAACTGTATTTTAAATTTTAATCTCCCATTTAAAAGCTAAGTTTAGTTTCTAAATATAGCATTAGATTTTAAATATAACACAATTTCATTCTGTATTGTGTTGTGGAGCACTTCCATGCAGCCTTCTGCTCTTTGCTTTGAATCATTCTCAGTGAAATTAGAACTGTCAGTGAGCAGCACCAAATAACTCAAAAAGTTATTTCTAGTAGGATGGCTTTTGACAAATATATACTATTCTTATACATGTTGTTAGGGTGATTTTTATATTAATTTGTTTGCAGCACCTTTGATTGAGTTTGTGGCTAATTGCAAGATAGTCCAAGGTAAAATGAGCTTTCCACAAATAGGGTGTATAACTATGGGAGGTCAGACAGTAATGTCAGGACATCTGCTTTATAGAATTCACTACTGTAAGTAGATGATGCATTTCCAAGGCTTAAAAGAAGATGGAAGACTTTTGAAATGCCATTTGGTCTATTAATTTTCGGGATTTCCCTTGATATTTTTTAGATTTCTACATATATATAATACATGCATACAATAGGATATATTTGTGTCCTATTGCCTATCTCAGTATTTATGGCATGAACTACATTAATTTAAAATGAATAATCTGTAACTGAGTAGTTTACTACATAGAACTGGAAAGTGGGAATGGGAAGTCTTGCATTGCATTCTTGTTGATGATGCTGATCTGCTTTTGTGGGGTGAAAGCAGTCATCTGAGACTTCTGTGCCTTGACTGTCCAGTGTATTAAATAGACATAAAACATCTTATGTTAGAGGATAAAATGAGGATTGCTTAAGTAAATACTATTAATGATTTGTAAGTGTGAATGGGAATTTCCTGATAGATGCTCTAATACTACAAAGTTTATGTGCAGTGCTTTGGTATGTTGAGGTTAAAAAATCAGAATCTTGAGCTCTGGCATAGTAATTCCAGCTTTGCCATTTTCAGAATACTGATTTTTTTCCCCCACTATGATGAAAAAAAAAAGGCAGATGATAGTCCTTAAAATGTAACCATTTGACTTTTGTCTAATTTATTGCAAATATAATAAAAATTATCGCTTATAATGCACTAGTACTGACTCTGCTGAATCTCTGACATTCTGGCCGTGCTGAGCTGCACAAAGAGAGAATTACAGAAGCTATTATAGTGCATGTGGGAAATAGGGTTGAATTTTCAAAAATGCTCATCATAACTTACTCAAGTGATTAACTCTTCAAAAATATGACCTTTAAGTGTCAGTAGTAGACAGATGTACAGATGGTTATCCACATCTTGCAATAACCAGTGTGAATTCAGCTAGGCGGCAGGTGGGAAGGTTCTGGACATCTGGATCATCTCTCTGGCTTGTGCATCTGTCTCTCAGGGCCTGTACAGCTGCAGCGGCTGTTTCCCTACATGCCATAACCAGGAAAGAAAAAGCAATCGGAATTCTAGTTCCCAGACATGGACGTCAATGTCTAGCACCTGATATGAAATTCCTAACTCACTGTGTGCATTTCATAGTTTTTGCACATCAACAGACTTTTGATGTTGCACATATCTAATACCTTAGAGTACACTTTCAAATTTTCATGATACTTCTTTGCAATACTGTATTATATTTTAAGACAGAATATAAAAGTTACAATTTTTTTTTGTAGGGAAAATATGGTGAATAATGACACCCAAAGAAGTATTGCTATATTAAAAAATGGAAGATCAAATTATCACTAGATCTCTTGATACTCAGTTTTACAATCCATTGAAATTCTGCTGAAGAGATTTGTACTTTGTGTAGCTGGAATGGCTGCCAATCATGCTTCCCTCATCTATTATCTTATTCAAATTAATACTGGTAAGCTTGAAATATCATAAGTAGCTTTAGCCCTTCTATAATCTACTTTTAATAGGAGGAATGAAATACAGTCCATATGTTAACCCGGATGATCTGTCTTGAATTATTTCTGGGATAAGATCAAATGCATACCTGAGTTTTGGTTACATACCCACACCCAAATTATTTTCATTAAAAATTAAAATCTTCTTTAAATGCACTTAGTTTGAGGCCATCTGTTGATTTCATAAATCTATAGCTTCAGTTTTTGTACTGGATAAACCGCTCCTACATTAACTTACCATGGAGGTTACAACATTAGAGGTGGCAGTTGTGAGATGGACTTGAAGCGCGGCATGGTGAAGTGACAGGGTGAACAGCATTTAAAGCCTTTTTAAAAACTTACTTCTGACTCAGGAAAGTAAAAGAAAAAGTGCCTCAATGACTTCAGTGGGTTTTGAATCAGATCTCAGTATGGCAAACTGGCAAATTATCTGACACTAAGTATGACTAGATGAGGATAAACTGTGCTACTCCTTATTAAAGACTTTCTATGTAATAGTATCAACCTATAATAGAATAATTACACATACTTTGTATTTTTATTAAGTGATGTGTTTCTACTAATTGAAAGAGTAGGTAATTTAACAGACACAGGAACAAAGGGGGTTTTTTTAATGCAATATTCATTTAATCTCTAGGGGCTTCAGACTTGTGATTGAAACAATGGTCCTTTGTTACTGTTTCTGAACTAGTCATTTAGAAGAATACACAGTAGAGTAATCATAATTTTGATTCCCCTTTATAATTACTGATCCATTTCTTTATTACACTGTCAAGTGATTACTACAATTGGTTAAAAAGAAGCCTGACTTCAGCAACGAAAAAGCAGTGCATTCATTACAGCTAACAGCAAGCATGCAAATCCTAAAATAATTTATCGCCAGGGTGGTGGTGGTGGTGGGGCACTTCTAAAACAGAAGGCTCCAATCAAGCTGTGTGCCGTCTGCAGTGATACAAAGAAGGAGTTTTCTGATTATTAGAAGGTGCTGTTTTAGTAGTTTGACTGTGCATTTCAATGGCAATACGAAGCGTTGTGGAAGTATTGACTCAATATGTATAAAACTTCCTTGTATTCATTTTTCCTTCATAGATTCCAAGTTAAACATACAAGAAAAAAATTATATTTACTTAAACCTTCTAATTAAAGTTGGTATATTTCCCAAAGATATTGCTACATGTCACTAAGAGCTGTTGAGATGACTATTTTTTATTGTGGTATAACAATAGCATCACATTCCTTAGAGTAAGCTGTGAGATTTGAAAAGCATAATGGACTTCCAGGGCCTTTGAGAAACACCATTATTTTTTTACTGATTTTGTATTAAATAAGTACCAGCCTGTATTTGTGGGTTAATATATGCATACCATTTGGAACATACTTAGTGACATTATGTAATTCACAGATGTTTTATTATTCATAGTACTGTGCATTCATAGCTCTCTGTAGTCACTGTTGTGCAAAATCTAATGAGGGAGATACTGTGTGTCTTTTGCTGGCCTTTTAGACTTGTCAAACTCATTCAGTAAATTAAATCACAAACAGTGGGATGTAGTGCCCATTTCTGATTATTTTGCTATTTGACTGATGGAGTGGAAAGGAGTGAAAGTATTGATTTCTTTTAATTTATGCATGTATATTTCCTGTTGTAAAATTACAGGGGAGGACATAAAAAATAAGATCTTTCCACTGTATTTGGATAGTGCTGTAATTTATCCCTTTGAGAGGGCATAAATTATGGTTATTATAAGTATTAGATAAGGATTTTATACACACTTTTCATAGATGTAAATGAAATCACACTGTTACAGATAGAAGTGAGCTACAACAAAATGAGAAAGCTCCTCTGTTTCTGTTGTTGTTGTTTTAAATCATACCAGAAATGCTTTCTCCAGCTGGTTTACCGATTCACTCTCCTTCATTTCATCATCTGATCAGCACCAGACCACTAGCTGATGAAAGAGAAAGTCGGTGTTACTGATTGCAGTAGCATTCATCATTTTCTATTAATATAAAAACCACAGTGTCTCAGTGCTGTAGTTCTACTGAGGAAATCATAAATCATGAAAATTAAATAATGTCAAAAAATCCTCACTGGAATCAGAATTTTAATTTGGAATTTTGTTACCATTTCTTTTTAAAACCTCTGCTCTTTTTTGCTTTGTTTTCTTTCCCTTTTCCCTGTGACTATTACATTTCTGAACCAGTTTCTCATCTTCATCCCTGCTTGGTTGGAGCTTTTGGACGGTGTAACTATAAATTTTGTAATCTCTGGTTTTGATCTCTCACAGTGTTTGTTTGTTTGTTTGTTTGTTTATTGCATCTTATGTTGTTATAATTATTGCCATGAAATGTAGTCATTGACTTGGTAAAAAGTTTCTTCACACTTTAACATTCAGTGTTCTAGGTTTAGCTTGTGGGTTTTTTACACACAGTGGCAATTTCTTGGGATATCAGATTTTTCTTTGTTTTTGCTCTTCCTCCATGGGGAATTGTTCTTCCCTGGAAATGATTTTAGAGAAAATTTAGTTTCCATATGTTTAAGATCCTTGTTTTACAGCTTTGTATGGGTCTATCATTTCTGGCTACCTGCCTTTGTAGAAAAGAAAGGCCTGATCCTATGTAGCTTAACCTATCCCTGACTGTATTCTCTTGTAGGAAAAACAAAGCAGTTTGCAATGTGCTACCTTTCTCTGTTGGCTAGTGAAAGTCTTGCCTTTGCAGAGTCTTGAATCAGTATTAGGAAAGTAAATACATTGAATAATGAATTTGGCAGTTTTGTAAATGCAGTACTTTTCCGCTTTAAATGTTTGTGAAACTGTGCTTTTGATTTATTTAATATTCAATCATTCACTTTGATGTTCCATTCATTTGTATACCACTTCAGTAAATAAACATGTAATGCCCTTTAGAGCAAATCATAAACTTCAGTCAATATGCCCACAGGAGACTGATGACAAACCCAAGGAACGCAGAGACTAATGTAAAATCTGAGACGTGTAGAAAAGTTGAACTTTCTGTCACATTTAAGAGGAATTACTGTAAGAAGCCAGTAGGAAAGCAGGTTTTTTTAATCTCCCATATCCAGTGAACTTCATTAATGTGAGATATGCTCCTGAAAACATCCTTCTGTGCTACCATTCTGGCTTACCTTTGCTGTATCAGTGATTGACAAGTTGCAGCCTTCACACTGGATGAGAGCATAGTATTCCAACGTGCTTTTCAGAGCTGTGTTATCGTTGTAATGTTTTCTTATAAGATTCAAATAATGTGAATGTCCAGTGGTCAAAAAAGCACTTTGAAATCTAGCAGTTGTCCATGCTTAAAACATTTTGGAAGTTCCTGCTTTTTTGCTGAACAGAAGGAGCAGAAAGCATAAAACATGCAGTTTGTTTTGCTTCAACTTGCAAAATTTGTGGCATGGTGAGCCAATGGTGTTTCAGCAAAATAGCTTGCATAAAGTCCCCAAAATGGTGAAAAAGTCCTCTTTTGGAGCCCCAGTGGATATCTGTCAGAACAGAACTCCTCTTGCAAGCAGGCAATGCAATTTACTCTAATGATATGTTCTGCTTCCATCACTGGTTTACTCAGTGATGAGTAATGAATACAGGTTTTTAACAGTTTTTTATCTAAAATAGAGCAGTGACAGAAAATATTTGGTTAAAACCTATTATAAACTGAGAATTATTTCAAAAGAGAAATCTGTTCTTTGAGGGCTGTATTACTTTCTAGCCATTCTCTCTCATGTCGGGGCAGGAAAATGAATGAATATTGCTGATCTCACTCAGACAGATTGATACCATCTTCACCCCATACAAGGACATCAAGAAAATTTCCAGTCATGGAGATCACATTATCATACACAGAAACAACACTGGATTTAGATTCTGTCTCTGGTTCTTTGTCGTCACGACAGCAGTTTCCAGACAAGAATACATATTCTACACAATGTCTAAAGAAAAATGCCCAGGGTAAACTGGCTTCTGTTTGGTTTTATGTGAAAGAAAACATAAAAAGCAACAGTGAGTTTCTCCCTGTGTTTGTCCCCCTAGAGTTTTTTCTTCATTCACTAAGGTCCTCTATGGGAGACAATTTTAGATTTTTCTATTTAATAATTTTGCTTTTGTATATGCAGAGAACACTCCAACAGAGGAATACAAAGAAGATGGATGAGACAGTTGATATCTTGAAATGGGTCTGCTCACTGTAGTGCCAAAGGAAGATAGGTGGAGAAAAATACAAATAATGGACAAAACCCGACACATGATTCTCTAAAAAGGAACATTTTTGTCTCTATGTAAATAGGTTCCAATTCTCAAACATGAATCCAGCACAAAATAATACCTCATAAGTGGAGGATGCTGCAAGAAACTTAGCTGATTCAAAGTAAAAATCCACATAAATAATCCACTTACATCCATGTCTGAGAGCGGAAGTTGGAAAGACCCTCTCATCTGGCAGAAACCAACCACAACAAAATGAAGCCTTAAAAACTAAGCACAAAAGATCAAGTTTAGAAAGTAAGTTTTACATTTCATCCTAGAAACTTGACAGTTTTTCATTTTTATATACCATCATTTTTAATAGATGTTAAATTAAAATATAAGATAATAGGTGTCCTGGAGTGAGCACAAAACTAGAATTCATCGCTGTTGATCACTCTCGATGCTGTACATTGCAGGAGGGCACTTAGGTTGTACTCTTAAGGTGTAGCAAAGAGTTAATGATACTTGAGTACAATGATTGGTATGTTGTTACATTTTGTTATAATTTATTTATTCTGACATAGAAACAGAAGTTTTAAGCAAGTTTTTTTTTTTTGAGGGCAGGTGCTTGGGGAGACAAAATCTTCTGTAGTTTTATGACCTGCCTAACGGTCTCTTTCCATGTACTTAGTGTCCTCACTTGTCTGAGGCTAGAAATACTGTTCTCAGTATTGCCAAGGTAGGCAATCTTTAATCTGTCCATATTTTTAATCCTGAACTACCCCTTGTCCCTGATCCATATAGGGGCTTCATCCTCTAAATATGAGAAGATTTCCTCTTATCTGTGGAGTTCCCCTATTAGCAGAATAATTGGATCTTTTATACAAGTGACCTCAGAATTTTTGCTTTTTTTTGGTTCCCCAAAGGGCTAGCACTAGTCTAGGTGTTCAGAGAATTACTGTGTATTTTGGGTTGCATTAAAAATTTGCTGGTTTAGGGGTTTTTTGGGGTGAAGATTGTCTGCTGATACTCTTAATGAAAGAACTACAAAACTTAACCAAATACTTACGACATCATAATTGTTACGGAGTAGGTATTTGGCTAAAATAAGAGACGCATACAGTGATCAAGGTACATACTTAAAAAATACTGTTATTAATATTATAGTTTCTGTGTTTGTCAGGCACAACACAGTAGTGGAACATGACATAGTTTAGATCTTATTGTCTTCCATGTCCTTTGGGGGATAAATTCCAGCCTAGAAAACCTAAGGAAATTCCTCCCCTGTGACACACAATGTTATATATGAAGCGTGAAGAGATGAAGCCCTTCATTATGAATCTAGGTATGAGTATAGGAAAGCAGCAGAAAGGAACTAAGGAGGACTTGGTTTACATAAGCTAGGTGTAAGAAAACAAAAACTCATGGATGCAAATTCTGCAAATGTTTCAAACTTAATTCTGTCAATGTTTATTATGTTTGTTTGTGATTTCTACCCACAAGACAAGAGACAAAGCAGCTGTTCTAATTGTTATGAATAATTTACCTTTTAGTTTCAAAAGCACCGATATTGGTAGTTTAGGTTAAAAAGAAAGAAAAACAGATGTACTTAAAAAGAAATTGTAATCAGAATACTTTCATACTTCTTATGATGAAACATTTCCTGTTCGTAGCCTCTATAACAGCTCTGGCAACATTATAAATCTTTCCAACCTTCTTATTCCAGTCTAGCTATACTCTTGAGGATATATGTTGAGGCCATCTTAAGCATAAAGAAAACAAAGATGCTAAGCTATTAAAGAAATATGACAGCCAGCGTTTTTAATCTGTGTGGATTTGGAAAGCATTTATACTGTATATCAAAGGGTAATTCCTCTGTGCCTCTCTGTTGTTCAAGAAATTCACCTATGATTTTTTCTTAGTGCCAGGATTGTTCTGTATCTCAACTCATATTCTAGAAAGCTGCATGGTTGAATAGTTGAATATTTAAGAAATGCAGAATATTGTCCTTGATGGCATACATAGACTCTCCAAGTATTTGTTCATTAGATTTATGTGCTAGTGTAGTGATACAGAAGAATCTCAGTCTCATCATTTTCCTTCTGCAGCAGCAGGGAAAGCTATGGAAATAGCATATAAGCCCTTGGCAGCCAAGAGTAGGCAGTTCTTCTGCCATCCTTTCTTTGCATTTAACTACAGACATACTAGTTAGCCTGTAAGGACATTTAAGTCATGTCTATGCTCTCTCGTAATGACTTAATGCTGGACTTTAAGATTAGGAGTTTTTAGGGAAGTAGGACGCAATGAAATCTTAAAATAGGTACAACAGGAACAAAGTCAAACAGAACTTGAAGGGAAGAAAGAAAATACCTTCCACTTCCCACCCGGAGACAAAGACAAAGAAAACCAAAAGCACCAATAAATAAACACATACATAAAAGTCCATAATGCAAGTATGTGACAAGAAAATGAAGAGGTAATTTCTGATTCCTTATATAGTCTTTTAATGACTTTGCAAAAGAAAAAAGTCTCATTAAAATCTAAATTGGTAATGATACAAGGCAAGTGCAGTCCCGCAGTCCCCTTTCAGTTTTTACTTTATTGCTTATTATTCAAGATTTGTTTACTTTGAATTTTAAAATTAAATTAAAGAGTAAAAGCAAAAAATTAGATATGATTTTTGGTCAGAATGGAAAGTGAAGTTTGAAACAGCCGCCCATACAGCGATACAAGCATAAACAAAGGAGCAGAAAAATGCTTCAAAACGGTCTGTAACTCATGGAGCAAAGGAAGTAGTGTATTTGTTGGTGATTCTCCTTAGCCCACAGAAACTCTTCTGTATACATACCTCATAATTAGGGCTTCATGTGCCTGCAGGGAGGGTACACAGCCATGGAGAAGCTTTTGTGCACAGCATGCTACCCTAGCAACCTGATAGATTTCCAGCAGAAATGTATGTGGGAGTTAATGCTGATCTTTGCAGAGTTAACCCATTTTTTTTTAGAGAGAATCATACACAGATGTTGTGGACTAGTCAGCATAGTTTGGGTTCTGAAATCAATACGGAAAGAACTTGGGCAGTGGATGTCTGCATTTGTTATAGGTACCTGGATTTTCCTTCCCTCATTCACCAAATCCCTGTGAAGAGAGTAATGTGACATCAGCCACGTGAGATGAAGCTCACTAACTGAGCTTTTGACCTGTCCTAGGTTTGCCGTTTATTTCTCACCTGTAACTGTATTTTTCACAGTTATAGCAGATTAGCTTTTTTAAAAGCGAATTTCCTATTTGCTATGCTAGTGCTTCAGAAGAACTCTGAGGAATTGTTTAAGGGACAGGTGGCTTTAAAACATTGTGTTATAAACTTGGGATACACAGGGTTAGATTTGCACAGATGTCCAAGTTGCAGTGGTGGGGTGGCCAGCAGACAGAAATAGCCATCTGAAGCTGAGCTCTGTCAGTCCCAGCCAGAGCCCTAGGACTAATCTGAGTATGAGAAAAGGTAAATGTGCACAGAAATGAGAGAGAAATGGGTGAGCAAAGGATAGAAATTCTTGTGTCTCACTGAGAACTGACAGCAATAGCTAGTTGGGACAAGAATGTTCATATCTCCTGTCCTTACACTTTCTTCCAATCAGAACTAGAAAAACATCACTACTACAACGATCATCTTCCACATAAAATCAATAGCTTTACTGAAATCCCTGCTGGAACTGAGGGACCATTCACCTAGAATAGCAAGAAGGAAGGCTTTGCAAGGTTTTCTAAAGATGCCGGTCTGGATTTACTAGATCCACTGTGGAATATTATTGGTAGAATTCATAAAAAAAGACTATAACTTGGAGTGCATGAGAAGTGTTGTTGGTTGTTTTTGATAATGGAAAATGATGAGTCTCTCACATTAAATTTTTCTTTTGCACCTTAAATACTTAAAATTAACATTCAAAGTGACATTTTTGACTTGCAAGTTTGAAACTTTCATGAATAGAGTCTAAATGAAATTTATACTAGTGAAGGGAGGCCTTTTGTGCGGTATTCATCAGTTGCTATTCTTGTTCAAAGCATCTAACTAAGAAGAACATAATCATTGCTATTTAAAGTAGTGCTGGCCCCTTGAAAACAGCACATTAGAATAAGAAACTATTAATCTCACACCTGGGTAAGTTCATCAGGCAATTAAACATGGAATATACAATTAATCTTTTTCCTCTTCATCATGACATGAATAATAGTGGAAGTTAATTTTCTTGTTTTCAAAATTAAGACAGACATCTTAATAATAAAAAGTGCATTCTCTCTGTTTCTGAACTGGATATATGTATATTTATTTATATTAGTATTAAAGCCTTCTACTCCCACAATAATGAATATGTACAAAGAAAAATTGTTTCTGTTTGGCAAAAGGGTCTAACAGCCCTGCATCCTTTCTGATTCAACATTTGTGCTTGTATAATACCAGAATATCAGTGTTCATACTGACCCTGAACATAATTAGTCTTCACATATTTCTTCTGTCATCATAGCTGACTTTTCACTAGAGCTGTTGTTCATTTTCTCATATATATCCTTAGGACTGAGACCTCCTTGCCTCTTTCCTGAACCTTACTGCCTTAAGAAATCAATTTCTGAGACCAGCCTTTGTCAAATCTTGTTTTCTGTTTTTCACAAACACTAGTAATTACCACTAAAATTCATTAATTACCACTATGACTATAGCAGCCGGATGCTTGTACTTTTCCATCAACTCCCATTCAAATTCCAAATATTTAAAAGCTTTTCAAACATTCATCTATCTTCATTTGCTTTGCTTCTCACCCAGTTCCTCTAACACCTGCCCCATCCTTCCTACAGAGTCGTGCCTGCTGGTGTGAAAATATGTTCTTCTACATAGTTCTGTAAAACAGCCTACTTGCTTTCCTCCTTCTGATCAAGCCTTAATTGCCTTTCCAAGCTTAATTATAAAAAGCCTACTTTTTTTTTTAATTATTATTTCATTGGCCTTTATTTACACACATTTACTTTCTGTAATGCTGTTATGGGAGTATGTTAAAATGTACCTACTTATGTCTTCTTTGCTATTCTAATACATGTGTTTTTAATGGTGCAGGAAATACCTGTGGTACAGAGGGAATTGCCATCAGTTTGACTCCGTCTCTGTATTCTAGGATGGCTGATCATATTAAATTGTACATGAAATATTACAATATTCTCTATGGTTCTGTTCTGCATGGATATAGAGGGAGTTTGCATCATGCAGCAAGTACCATCCTTCGGCAGGAGTGCCTCTGCTGTGGCGGCACTGCTATGTGCACTTTCACCTTTGTTCGTGTCTTTTCAAACTTACCTTTCAGAAGTCAGTATTGCAACAGGAGAGGAGATAAAGGCACAGAGTCTGAGAGCACTTTAGGGCACTGAATAAATCACTGAAGCGCTTCAGCCAAGGCTGCTGATGCAGCCTAACAAGAATATGGGATTACCAAATTACAGCGTATGTGCTCACAGCATTTTTATGAAAGTGAATCAGTGGGGAAGGATTTGAGAGGACTGTTTCAAATACAGTTTTTGACTGAGCTGAAACACAAACTGAGTGTACATCCTCTAGGAATGAAGAAGATCTTCAATGGGCCTTTTACTTATGTTTCACATTTCTGAAGGGCCAAAAGCAAAAATAAGATAACACATATGGATTTGGAATAAAGTCCTAACTTTACCTACAACAAGATTGTGTGGAAAGAGTAACAGGAGTAAAAGCATTTAAGATGGAGCCAACTTGTAATTTCAGTTGTATTCATGTAGTAGAATTTTAGCCATGCATATATGGCTGTCGTGAAAGAACGACAAATACCTTTTTGGTAGTTTCTTGACAGGCATTTGAAGCAAAATTGTCAAGTTCCCTGTAGGACCAGTTTTCTGTAAAATTAGCGTGGTGCTTCACTGTATTGCAGGGACTTTTTTGGAGTGCCAATATCCTTAGGCTTGGCCATACTTACTTCAGTTCAAATGATGTACTACACATGTCTCATTTTACATAGAATGGAGATCAGGGTACCCCTGTCATAAGACATTTGAAGTTTGTCATGCAATCTGTGCTATGAAACCACATACTGTGAACTGCAGAGATCACCCTGTTGTGCATCTTTCAACTGGTGACATTATTCCCTGTTGTGAGGAAGACTGACAGTTCTTACCTCAAAACAAGATTTGTTCTGCTGCTGAATAATGACACTGAGCAGTACTTTGGATGTGTGGCTCCCTTAGAACTGAGGTAATCCTTTCTGTGACAGGTTACATAAATGCAGTTGGTTTATGCTGTTTTTTCAGAAGCTACAGAAACCATACTGTTATTTTGAAAGTTAAAAAAAGTTTGTAATTAATTCTGACATTCTGAATTTGTTTCCCAATTGCGTTCCAAAGTTTGTTAGTGTCTGAACATTTAGTGAGCCTGCAGATCTTATTGACAGGTGTAGTTTGCATCCTCTACACCATCAATATCAAAGCCATTGTTTTTCAGTGTGTTGTGGGATTTTTGGAATATAAAGAAATGGTGTGAAGTGGTACTTATGTCATATGACAAACTACTCTTATGATCCTCCTAATTATGATATAATATTTAATCTTATTTTATTCCATATTATTGAATGCATCATTAATATGATCTGTAATAATAAGTTTTTTGTAAAGCTTTATATATTACTTTAAAGTATTATCAGGCTTTTATATTATAGGTATTATAAGACGTTCATATATCTTTAAGTCTTTTAAGTATTATATGGCTGAGAATGCATATGCATCTAATCACTCATTAATACTTCTGCTGGCATGAAGATGAAATGCAGAATCTTTCGTTAAGAGTCCATAAAGACAGAGCATACTGGTACTGTCTTTAGATAACGTGATCTTCACTGACTTTAAGGAGCTATTTCAGTCCATATAGAGAGGAACAAGCCTGTGGGATGAGTTGTGTCCAGAAAAACAATTTATGTTTCTTCTATTGTGTCATTATTTCTTTATTACTTTACTTATGGATACGAGACAATCAGTCCTACTAGTGAGCTATGGCAAGAAAAATTCTTTTTTTTCTTATCTTTTTGAAAACTGAAATAACTAGTTATGCTTCCTGATTGGGAATTGGCATAATCCAAGAAAAAAGCTTATTTAATTACATTTAAAAAAAAAAAAACCTTTTTTTTCAAAGACCTTTTCTGAATAAGTTATTCAACCAAACCAGATATTATTATTCTTATGCTATATATGCAGACTTCCATTTAGTTTAAATAATCTAGATTGCTTTTAAGTCATTACAAAAAGTTATTAAAGAGTGTGGTTTTGTTTACCATATGTAAATCAAACTTGTGTATGAACACATATGCATAAATTCTAACTGCACTTAAAGTCCAGAACTGAAGCTAATTCAATAGCTTAAGAAGTCTATTGAAAATTACTCAAACACAGCCCTCCCTCCCCAGCAAAGGTATAGATTCTGATAGGGAAAATAACACAAATTTTTATATTGATGGTAAATATATCAGCCTCTGTTTTACAATATAATACTTCATCTAATATATATGTATAAAAGAAGTAAAGAAGTATACACATTTTGGCTGGAAGATTTGTAATTAACACCTTCAAGTACAGCAGCATTTCAATATCCATGAAGATCAGTTTTATTTAGAAAGTTAATCTTCAGCAGTACAAATAACTATTATTATTTTATTGGAGTTTGGAAATATGGATGAAGTGCCTTCTTGTAAAAATAATCAAGAATACAAAGGAATAATACGTGATAGCACTTTCACTCATTTTAGGTCTTTCACATATTAATATTCGTTTATCTGTATTTAAGATTTTTTTTTCATAATACTGTTAAATATCACCCTCACAAGTAACTTTTCTAAATGAAAAATGTTTGAATTTCCTGTGCTTTTGGAGTGCTTTATCCCTAGGAATTCCACATAAGGAAATCAAGTGTGGGATCAGAGAGTATTGCAGAGTTAATAATTTTTATAATTGACCTTCTAAAATGGAATTTGTAAATGTAATCTATACACCATCTATATACCAGTTCTTACACTGGTCTGTTGGCATATATGCCAACTGTTGGCTTTTGCTATAAACAAAACAAGACAACGTATTAAAATTCTGTATAGCCAAATCCTACAATTTAGCTTGGCAGAGCAACCTTTGGCCTTAAAATCGCGTCTGTAAAGAAGCCTTCACAGGTTAGTGTAATTTCCATCAGCAATGGCAATGGCATTAGATTAGCATTTTGCCATAATTGTTACTGATTTCCATGGAGTGATACATCAAGTTCATTTGTCAGGATGTTCATTCAGTGATATGTATTTGGAATTTTCTTGGCCTGATGATGATGTGGGAATGGAGTGTATGAAGAATTAAATGCTTATGTTTGGTGGTTATATGAGAGTTTCACATTGTTAAGACGTAATTTAAATAGACAAAGTAAAAATAGAATTCTATGTCTTTTTTTAACAAGTAAATGATTCATCCGCAAATTGCATGTCCTCAAAGTAAGCGAAGGAAGAATTTATGTTCTGTGAATAAATATAGGGTCAATGTGGGTAACAGTCTTTTTTCTTCAAAAGCAAATTATTAATTATTAAAATTTAAGAAAATTTCCCCTGATGACGACCAAATTCAGAATTGCACTTTGTGAAATACTTCTTACACTTTTTGTAAAATACTTTACATGAACCCTGATAATTTTCATTTCAACTTCACTTGTCACTGTCCTTCAGTACACCTGTGTTTTCCTGGCTAGCTTCAGTTACTGGATGATTCTTCATTTGCACATTCCCTGTGAGATACCAGCACCTACAGTGGGTTGTGCAGGTAGAAGACCATGTGATATACCCCCCTTACAGATGCAGAGCAATGTGCTGGAGGTCTCCATGCTGCTATTGTTCCACTATCCAGTTTTAAAGAAGATTGCATGCCGTGATCAATCCAGTGATGTTAGTTACCTCCTCCTTCATTTATCACCGTTAAAGTGAAAATGAAATATTCATAGTCAATACAGTGATGAGAACATATAAAAACATATTTACACAAAAGTGGGAAAATAAGCATGCCTGTATCCACCTTGTATTTTTATTAATACCCAAGGATACTTGGCTGAAGATTGAGTTCTTATGCCTTCTTATGCCTTAAATGTCACATCTTCATTTTGCTTTTGTAGATTGTAAACCCTTTCATGCTCTATCTTTGATGGTTATTCAGTTATCCCTATCATTCCCTCTTTTCCATAGCTCTCTCCAGAACAGGATGATAACATGACCAGTTTTGTGTGAATACAGTCCTATGATTTTTATTTTGAAGGATATTATTTCTAAATTAATAAAAACGATCAGGGGTTTTAAGTCATTTTGAATAAGCTAACTTTGACTGAATCATCATGAAAACAGTGAGGACAGAACAGCAGGAATATAATCAAAACGTGTTTTTCTAAACTACTTAGTATTTTTTCTGCTAGCAGTTCCAAGAACTGGGAAGATAAATATTCTGATGATAGATTAGAGAGTTTGTTATTTTTATTATATAAAGAGACAGGGATGGCAACTACTTTCAATAAATAGGTCAGTTATGACCTATCTACTTTCAAAGCTACTTCATAACAGTGAGAGAGAATATTTCCCTCATGATGTTTGTTCTTGTGGCCCTTGCTCTGAAGTGCTTTTGTTCTTTCTTGTACATACTGAGGTAAGCAGCTGTTTGCATGTCTTCAGCAACAGTGACTGAAACATTATTTTACAGGAAAGCATGAGAGATTCTCTTCCCATGAAATGAAAAGTGAAGTTTGTACATTTTAAATGTCTTTAGGGACTATTTCCATTCTCTCTCATCTATCTCATTGTAGTAACCGTTTAATGTTATAATAACACAATACAATATGACAACCGTAAATTCTTAACAACAGGCTTTATTATGCCCAGCCTTCTCTATGGCTGCAAAGTTAGAAAATGAAGATAAGGCTGTGGAGGTCTTATCCATGCTTCAAATTTTCACAGAGGGTGGATGTTGACTGATTTTTATGCAGATTATATGTCAGTTAAATTACTTTATATAGGAGCATGATATTTTTCCCAATGGAACTGTGTAGCATTAATATGCGTGCACTTCTATCAGCTTGCAATAGCTTTGGTGACTTGCACTGAAAGATATTGCCCCTTTCCTTACAGCTGCATTGATCTGGCTTCTAATACTACAATTCAGCTAAGCATGGCTTTAAGTATACAGGTATTATCAAAGGGACCAAGCCCTGTGTGTAAACAAAAGCAGAGCAAAAAGCAGAGGAGAAAGAATCTTCACCCATAACTGTGTCACAGCACCTTTCTACCAGAAGAGCTCACGCTATGAAAACACTCCTCAGAAACACTCAAGCAGATCCTCTGAAGCAGAGCTGATCTGCTCCCTCTAGTACACTAGGCACCTTTCTTGGTTCTGATAATGCTATATACTTTTTCACGCCCTCTAGCCAGATTTAAAGGCTGAACATAGTTTCTCAGAGACTAGTTTGAAATGATGATAAATTACTTCACCCTGATTCAATTACTTTCGAAATTAATAATATCATAGCTCTTATTTGACTTAAAAAACACTTCCGTTTTTCTTTTTTTTTTTTCCCCAAATCTATTAAGAAAACAAGGAAGACAGAGTTTCTGTTGTGAAGATGCATGCATTAATATATTTACGAAAATATCTTTTAAAGTTTTCTCATTAATCCTAGGCAATATAGATAGATTTACAGCCTGTCTCCTCAATAATCCTCTGGCTCGGAAAGCATAGCAGCAGAAGTGTATTAGTAGGACAGCACGCGGAGATGTTTTCACATTTGCCTGTCTTTAGATAAAGCATATATGTGTACAGGAAGTCAGTATCATACTCAAGTGCCAGTTAAATCTCACTGAAGTGCTTGGACTTTTTACAGAGTTGTGAAGTTCATTCCCTGCACACAACTGCTGGTATTGCAAAAGTGGCAGTAAATTGTCAGAGGCATTTTTATAGTCTGACAACATTTTTCAGAGGAGGCAAGATCTCCCGCATAGTCTTGCTACGTAATCTACATGCAGAGAAGGACAAAAAGAAGCAGATGGCAACTTCTCGTACTTTCTTCCTGCAGCCACAAGCTGGAGTACCACAGGCATGCGGCCTTAATGCTACACATTTTGGCAGATGGCAGCAACGATGTTTAGTCTGTGTATACGACAGAGTCATAATGGAAGTATATCCAGTTAGGAGGATATTTGATGTGGTAATGATGGAGAGTGCAGTATCTTTCTAATGTTCTCTGGCATCTGTATTTTCTCTTTAGCTGACACAAACTAGAAACCCCACCTGAACTGTTTAATGCACCTTCTTTTTCTCTGAGCACTGCTGGGTCAGAACCTCACTCAACAAAATATGAGCAGGGCAGTCCCTGTAGACATGTGAGAATTAATGAAGCAATGATATTGATTAACAAGAGTTTAATAAAGCTTCATTGCAATGAAAAATCTTCAACAGGAAACTTGAAAAGAAGGAAGGATACATGTACCATGTCTGTTAATGACCATGGTATTACAATAGTATCTGGACTGAAAAGCATCTGCTGTTGCAGTATTACTTAAGAGATTTAAAGAGTGAGTGAGAGTATGGCATACCATAAAGTCTTTTTATGGGAGATAATGTGAAATATGGTTAGTGTACTGAAAGAAGAGCACAGTATTCCACATAATACCCTTCATGTGCACTCCCTTGCTTATCTGTACAAATGAAAGAATATACAAAAGAGTGCATTCTCAGCATCAGTGTTTTTTGACAGTCTGTTTTCACATGAGTAGCACCATTGACTTAATGGGTCTATTAATGTTAAAAAAGATTCTTCATGTGACCATGTTCGCAGGGTTTCTCCCAGGTTCTAAAAGAGACCTTTATAGTAGTGCATATCACTAACTAAGGGAATTATATGTTGTTTCTTACTACACAAGCCTTTGATAATCTGAGCCACGTTGAAACTAATTACTTGAAATTTGCTTATGACAAAAATGAGTAAGTGGTGAAGAGTGCCCATGGACGTGAGTGACTGAACTTTTGGAAAATACACTTTCCCTCCTCTTCCTTATAAAAGAGATTCAGGTGTAAGTATTGTTTCCTGGTACAACTAATCTTCCCGACAAATGACACACATTAATGTACAGAGAATAATTTGTAATTGACTTTCTTCTTGTAATTGTTCTGTTTGTGACATGTTGAAGTGGAGCAGGAAGTGCACAAAGTTACAGTTTCCAGGGATATCCCATGGCAATGCTTACTGAATAGCATAAAAAGAGAAGGAAGAATGGGGATCACAAACTGCATATTCCTGAATACTATTTATGAGGTTTCTGAGGTTTCTGAGTAGTCTCTGATGTTCAGCTTGTCTCAAGTAATAAGTTAAGAGAACAGTATAATGGCAAATGACACAAAAATTTACTTTGAAACATTCCTTCAGCAAATTATAAAGCTGTCAACTTCTTGGTAAGTTTTAAGACTATGAAATTAACTTCAGAAACACACTGTAAATCTTGATTTCCCAGACTTAGTGTTATAGATCTAACTCATCAAATTAATATTGTTGATCCGAAAGTCAGCATCAATGGAAGCCAATAGAAAGACTCCATAGATTTAGTAGGCTTTTTGTTAATCACTTGTTTCACTAACAATCCTGGCTAATTAAACCCTTTGGTAGTATAACAAAGAGCCCATTAACAGCACTGAAGTTTCAAAGAGTGTGAAGTTAGGTATTTACTCTTGTGTAAATACCCTGGCATTTGTCAGTGTGCTTTTTTCTTAAACAGTGACTCAGCTCAGAGTCCAGCTCATTATATTCAAGAGCATAAGTGAGGGAGAGGGACAGCAAGCAATGAATACTTCCCCCCCCCCCCCCCCCGCCTTGAAACCAACTAATATGCAAATGTAATATTCTGCCTGATAGAGTAGGAGATAGTTTATGGTTTTGTGCAAAATTAAGAGTAGCACTTTGCTAAAGAGTAGCACTTTTCTCCTAAAAGCAATGTTAGGAAAATGTCCATTAAGATTTTCTTTTCCAGTAGGTTCTTTAGAGCATGTTGTATATCTAAATACCGATGCGTACCTCATTGGGTATATTCAGTTCTTTCCTCCTATCTGGGATTCAGTGGTAAAATTTCGGTGAGCAGGATTCTAAAACGGAAATGCAATGTGGGATGGAGACAGATTTTTATCTGTGTGTAATGTGATCAGCTAGAGTGCTTCTTGCCATAACACAAGCATGCTGCTACGAAGATTCCATAGTCTCAGTGTTTCTGGACAGACTCCCAGTTTTAGAAGGAGAGAAGCTGACCAGCACATTGCCAGTGGTAACAGAAGCCTTTAATCACACTCTGGAAAATTAATTCTCTGTAAAAGCATCTGGATGCTTTTCCTGCCTTGTAGTCATCTTCATTTGCAGTGCTTTATGCTTTACTTGAGGACTCTATCATAAACTGAAGTTAAAAAAAGAAAAGCAAAAGCAAACCTGCTGCCATCAGCAGAAGACAACAGATGCCTTGGTGGGAAATGACTTTCAAACTGAAAATTAATACAATGAATGGTAGGGCTACAATATGTGGAATATAGAGTGAATTAAAATGGAGAAATTGCTTTTTCTACTGTGCAAGCATTTTGGCATATTTTTATTCATGTGTTTGATAACACTGTTATCCTGACATGGTTCTGCCTGTAAAGCTTTTCCAACCATAATATACAAGAGCTTTGTTTTTCCCTTCACTGTGATGACTCTGTCCTTTGGTATTTTTCATAGCTTGACATGAGGCGGTAATGGTTCTATTAGTTGCACTGTATCTGCTGAGGTTGCTGTTTTCAGTGAGCATGTCATCACCAGTGCCTTTCTGCAGTTTCCTTATTAGCATGTGCCCTTTACTGACTCTGCAGGAGCTATCACCTAGAATTAAATATTTTCTGCTAGACCTGTCCTCACTCTGTGCAAAATGATTACAATCCATTATGCCACCCTTTTGCTGACAGCCAAATACCACTGAGATTACAATAAAATTGCTCCACATTTAAGTATGATACTAGCTTGCTGAACTGAGTATTGATAAAAGGAAATGTTGGGAAAAAATCCTTTCAGTTCAGTAGTAACTGGTGAAGAACTCTTGAGAAGAAAAATGTGGATACTTATTGAAATGTTCATATCAACTGTGCTGTAATAGTTATGATAACCATATTAATGGAAAATGTAAACAATTCCAATATAAATTTTCTTCAAGATTGCTTATAAGGTGAAGAGTAGCATGGATCTTTAGAAGATAGAAAAATTTTGTAATACAAAACAAAAGCTTTGAAATTATTCATATTTTATTTTGCCTTTAAGTATTCTTCAGCATTTCTTAGTGCAAGATCTTTACAACTTGTCAAAAAGACACAATGTGCAGACTACTGTTAAGATTTTTCATTGGAGAACAGGGAAACATCATATTTGTCATTGTTGATTTGAATGTAAACATGTTCTTTCTTTTCTGGGCGTATTTGTCTCCCTTCCAAACACAATTTCAATAGAACCTCAACAGTCTCATTGTACATTTATCTTTATTTTTACCAAGATATCACCTCCAACATTGTAGAAGATTTTGGTGTGAGCTACTCCCATTGGAATTGCTGTTGTGTACATAAGAGAAGGCAGCTAAGTCACGCCCCTCAGCCCCCCACCCTGCCACCCCCACCCCCAGGTGGATGCTTTCCGTTTGGGTATTTTGCTTCTAAAGTTTTTGTTCCATAAGTCAAATACTGCTTGAACGTAAAGCCTCCTGCATCACTACGCTGCCTTATAGGCAGGGCTATGCTTACACGGCATAGTAAAGTCCTCTCGTCTGTGGAAGTTTAAGGACCCAGTCCGTAATTCTGACCCTTTTTGCTTTTATGAGTACATTGCTTTGCTTTATCTGCATCTTACAGTAACCTAAACCGTTGTAACTGTGATTAGACTCAGTCCTGCTATTTCTAAAGAATGGCAGTTTATAGTATAATAAGGAAAACTCCCTGCCACGAAGCATTAACCATATAAACATATCAGTACATTCCTAATTTATATTTTATAAAATGCTTTACATTTTTAGCCTTGAGGGCTGCATTTCTTTAGCAACCAGCTGGTTTTTTTCATGTTTTACACATGAACCCGCATGCACCACAAGGAAAGATAGATCATTGTCACATTAAAATTTGCATGCCTGCTTCGTAACAGTCATATGCTTCATTTACATGGGATGATTGGCTGCAAAGAAATACATTGTATAATACATCATTTCAAAATTAATATCCATTTTGGAGAACACCTGTCTTACTATCACATTGCAGCTTACGTATGAAATATCTGAAGCAGAGACAGGGACTGATTTGAATAGCTCTTTGCAGGATATGAAAATGTTTAAAGACATTTTCGCCACAGCATTTTTATAGCTAAAAATAAAAGAAGTGCTATTTTAGAGATTTGCTGAATTATAAAAGCTAATTAAATGCATGTGTTTTCTGCCAACCCCCTTAGCACATGAAGATTGTCTCATGACTCACTGTACTTTTCTTTAGGCTGTGCTTCTGATTTCAGGGGTTTACCAAGACTTATTTCCCTTATTTTTCCTCAAAGTTGATTTGTTTCTTGTTGAAATCACAGAACTATTAATTTCTTTATATTATACTTACAATTAAAAAAACCCCAAAAACTTAAACTTCACATTTTCATGTCTCTTATTCTGGATAGAGAGTATTTTTCAAAGTAATATGCTGCATCCTATATTCACATCTAAATCATGCTGAAATTAGGCTGAAATCAAGTTATTCATGCCTAACATAATTAGGTTGTGAAATTAAGGTTGACAGCAAGACTACTTGAACTGCAGTTGTGCCATATACAGCTTAAACTAGCTGAAACGTGGCTTCCTCATAGGACTCATGTCAGTGGTAAGAGATGTGTACTGGAGCAGGGTAATCTGAATCAGAGAAAGCTGATCAGCAACTGCTCATTGAATCAACGTTAACAAGTGCTCTGGGACTACCCAGCTGGATGCTAAAGCTCCCTTCTGCTCAGGAGCCCCTGTGAGAAACCCTGTGAGGAGCCATTGTTACATCCTACTTGTGAAACATATCCAGAGCTCCTCCTTGACCACTGAATATGTATCATGTGGCTCTTGACCATATGTGCATATCGGTATGCAGTCTGTAAGGTCTGTACCTATGGTATAGCATGAGAACTAGAAGCTGTTATCACTGAAGTCCATGCAAAAATGCCATTAAACTTATGGATTGTATATGCATATACTGTGTATAATGTACTCGGAAAGCCTTTGTGTATGAGCTATGATTTCATACCCTTTTCACCAAATAATCCTGTAGATCTAGTGTCTGTACGAGCTAGTCTCTCATATGTGAATTGATGTGAACACGCACAGCCATGGAGCTCACTCTGCCTGCAGGCAGGCACCGACAGAAGTTGAGAGCTGCTTTCCCATTATGCTTTCTGGCAGCTACCAACACATCTTCCAAGTGTGTGGGAATATATGTGTGTGTATTTATTTCTTTATTTTTAGCTGTGCTTGTTTTATAGACCATTTGCTGATATCTGAACTACCAGTTATCTGTAGACCAGAGCTGGAATAAGAACGCCCTAGTGGGGTCAGGTGTAAGTACAAAAAGAGGGCCTGTGCAATATGTTACGGCTCAAATTATTTCTGTTTCTGGGTAACGTGGTGAAATATGTTCACCTTATGAACAACTGGAGAGAAATAGGTTATTGAGATATTCTGAGAACCAACAGTGGTCCTAAGGGCCCAAATAAGTCAAGCTTCAAGTTCTTCTTTTGCTGCAGTGAAAGCATGGATAAAATCTATAGACCAACAAAAAAGGCTGGCGATGTTGGAACAAGGAACAGTGTTTATAGCAACACATAGGAAGTGTGTGGGCATATGGGTCCATCACTTTGTGACTCAAACACAGGTGGCTGTCCAAGCCAGGGAACTCCACCAGAGCTATATAAGTGACCCCTGTTATTTCTGTCAAGTTGCCAGTACACAGTGTATTTGCTTGTTCCTGTGATAGAATAGATTCACCTGAATCAGAAATGGTTGACAAGTCCCGTCTTTAATAGTGATTAAATTTTTGGCTCCAAGTTTGTTACCATTCACAGGTACATTAGTCTTACATATAGTCTTTTCAGATTTCTAAAGCACAGGCTTGCTGGAGAAGGAAGGATGCATAGGATATTCTCAAGCATAATTATTAAGTGACAACAACTCTTCTGCTTCGTTCTGCTAAATCTCTCTAGCCCTGATAAGAAAAACAAAAGTTTGTCCAGGCTAAAAACACTTCCTAGAACGTGTTATCATTAACACTCAAACATACACTTTTAAAGCTATACCCTAGTTTATTATTTAACATTTCTTCTGGTTTTTTTTTCATCAGAACACATCAAGATCTGCAAATATATGATTGATTTAATGTACTTCATTATGGCCTATATGTCATATACTTTGTGATGTGACAGTTGCTCCACTGATGATAAGACATTTATATCATATATATATATACACACACACACATACATACACAGGCTAATAGATGGTTTTCACATGTCTACCTAATCAGAAGAGTTGTAATGATGGATGGAAGGTTCTGCCTTTTTTGGTTTAAATTGTACATATAGTACCTCAATGTAAAAAAATGTCCGGGATCAGGAAGGTAAAACTTAGAAATAAGAAGGGACAAATCCAGTAAAATCTTAGATATTTAAATGGTTTCCTTAAATCTAAAAACATAAAGAAACTGCTTCTGATTAAAATAAGAGTCTTCCCTCAAGTATCTGTTTCATATGAATAAAATAGTAAGAATTGCATCAAAATATTCCTATCAAGAGAAACCACTTTTCTTTCTAGTCTACTCAGTTTTAATGCTCTTGTACTATCCTTGGAAGCCGTTACATTCAACTGCAGAAAAATTTTACATACAAACGCATCTTTAGCCAAAGGTGCACACAAAAGCCAGCAGTTAGTTACCGGCAAAATTTTCAGGTAATGGGCTTCTACTGCCGTGTTTAGAATTAGCAATAATAAAAGATATTTTCCGTTTAAATTTACTGAGTGCTATGGTGGTTCAACTCCTGAGTTCATGAGTTTCGCTCTGTATTTAGCTCTATTGACCTTACAGCACATAAAACATGTCTTTCTGCCCCAGAAGTGGGGAGCAGAAATGATGATTTCTATCATTCATTTTTTTAGAAAACTTACAATAATAAACTGTAATCAGAATGTACTTCTGTACATTAACCTAATATTGCACCATTTATAATAAATGAAAAGTCTATTTCCCACCTTGCATTTCTCTGCATAATTTCCATTTGAAGATTTAGTATTTCAAGTAGCTCACAACTACAAATCAGATATTACTGCATTCCAGATGTGTACACCGTGAGTTCAAAAGAGAAGGCCTGCTTTTGAGAATATTTCCTTTAGTTTCCTACTTTCTCAACCTTTACAGCTTCTTTGCTGAGTTATATCTTTTATTAAAAGTAAATAAACTGAATAGCACTATAATAGGAAGAAAAATGAGTTAGGTTCTAGTGGCTGAAATCTAACCCAGAAAACACTGAATTTTGGAAAACAGGTATTTTTTGTAAATAATTTTAATCCTAAATATTTGGGTTATTATTGTACAGGATGTAAGGTCCAAACCTTATACAAAGAAGCAGCTTTATTCTTACAATGTTGAAGATACTATTGTTCTGAAATGATTAATATTTCTAGTCCTCAAAAATGGAATTTCTCTGTTTAGATAATGCATTTGTAAAATTAAAAAGATAAAGCAGCAATATGCATATTTGTATAATATGCAGACTTACACGCATTAGAATTTAAAGTATGCTATTTGCTTTGTATTACTTAAACAAAGAAACAAAGCCCTTATGCATTTACATTTGCAGTTTTAATTAATTCAAAAGTAGCAAGGAACAAGCATGAAGCTATTTAGAAATCCACTTTTGTAATACTTTTTTGTGTACAAAACATATTCCACATCTTTTGGCACTTTTCAGCATCATGTTGTATGAAAGAAAATGGAAAGGAAAGGTGGAGTTAGTAACCGTGAGTTATTCATAGAAGAGAGCAGAGCATAATTGTCTTTTGCAGGGTGCTCAGCAGCAAGGTGGCTGCTTGGTCATTACTGGGGATCTATGACTGACAATATTGCTCCTAGCTCAAAGAGCTCTAACACAGGAGTAAGCAAAGCAAGGAAGAGTTTACTACTATGTTTTTCACTGTGTTTTGAAGTCACTCTTAACATGTGAAGGAGTCATTTTAAAGGCTTATTTCTTTCCCTTAAAGCATATGAAAGGCAAAATACTAAAACCAAGCAATATAAAATACAGACTGTCATAGGAAAGATGATTTGTCATTTATGCAGTCAGATTTGCATTTCCCATTTTGCTAATATGTCTTTCTCCTCAGTAAAACTTGCTCTGTAAATTCTGTTGATTTATAAAAGTAGCTATTATTTCAGCTATTTATCTGTACTATTATCCTTGGATTGGTTTAATTTGCTGGGAGGGTTAGGGTTGTTCCAGGACATTTGTGGAAGTATAGTTGTTCAGCTGATCCATGAGCCTAATGAAAATCTAGCATTCCAAAACAGTGATTTTAAAAGATTGACCTTGAACTCAATGCCAGACAGCATTTTGTGATCTCACGATTACCTCAGTTGGAATACGTTATTGTGTATGTGCAGCTCTTGCTTGTGTACCGATAGTGTGAATAATGGACATATGGAACTAAACCTACCTGAGGTTTCACTACTGAGTAGTGAAAGTGTGGACTTTTTTGTAGTGACATCTAGCTTAATTCATAGACAACAGAGATAGTTGCCTTTCCACTATGTGAATTAGAACTCAAGCATAAAATCAGCAGTTATTATTAGAAAGGTTCAAATTCTCAATGTTCTGTGAAAATTGTACCTTGTTTCTGCAGGTGGCACGAGTTGGGTGTAAATTGTTCTGGCATTCAGGAGTTGTCATGGGATTATATTATCTGTCTACTTAAACTACTGATAACCATGACAGCCTGATTAATGTGTCCATTTTTATGGCTGTTTTCAAATAAGATTCAAAAGGTCTTGGTGTTTTACTTCAGTGCTTCTTGGAGCTGATAGTATCTGACATGCTTTAGGCACACTGGGTTCATCTGCCTCATCACACTGGAGTGTTCTTGGCTACTTGACATAAATGTAAAATTTTTAAGGTATAGAAAACTAGAATTCTGTGCAATCTATATTGCAGGGACAGGCAATCAGAGAGGAAAGCCTTCTGTCACTTTTAAATGTTTTGGAAATTTTCAGTGGGAGTCTATAGCTTTCTTCAAGTAGAATGGTGAATTTTGTGGTAAAGAAAGATGAGCAGAAAAAAAGGTATAAAAGGGGGAAAAAAGAATCCTAGAGGAGCCTTTACATTCATCTTGATTAGGTGGATTTAGATATAACTGAAGTGCTGTTGTTACTGGTGGCTGCCTGCAATGAAAAGTTATGCTCTTACCGCTCCCTACAAGGGCAAGAGAGTCATTGTGGGACTGTCAGGGTTGGCATTAGACATAATCAAGAAAAGACAGGCATGTGGAGGAGGGGAGGGTGATTAAAGTGAGTTTGTTCATTACCAAGCAAACCTTTTGAAGACTGATGATCAGTGTTCTTAACAGGATGAATAACTGGGTAACTTTTACATTATATGCTAACTTTTGTTTTAGTTTGTTTCACCGCTACATGCTTTGGGTCTTTTTTTAAGTTTTTGAAAGAATATGCATTTAATATTCAAAAAGCCAGAATACTTAAATACGGCTGAGAAAAGCCAGCAGCAATTATGGATACAGACAATTCTAAGAGAATTAAAAAAACAAAAGATTTTTTTGTTTGTTTGAAAATGTTTCCTTTTTTTAAGAAATCTTAATTTCCTTTGAGATAATTTTTAACTTTGAAACCTTCAGCTGTTGCTATTTTCTTTAGAATCTGTTTCCAAATACCTTTTTTTTTGTTTTTGTGACTGTTACATGTGACCCAATACACCAAGATATTATCTGAAATTAGCAATTGTTTTTCACAGTGGATAGCTGAATAAGACAAGTGAAAAGTAAACAGAAATTTAACATCTATCTAAAAATTTGTCTTTGCTTCATTCATCAATTAATGTTTCCTTAATCTTGAACCATTTTCTAAGTATTTCTAGTTCAACTCATAAAAACAATTACAATTTTTTTTTTAAAAAAATAACACTGAATAAGTAGCAGAAATGAAGGACATCTAAAAGTTGACAAAACCAATTTTT
Source organism: Bucorvus abyssinicus (assembly GCA_009769605.1). Taxonomy (NCBI): domain Eukaryota; kingdom Metazoa; phylum Chordata; class Aves; order Bucerotiformes; family Bucorvidae; genus Bucorvus; species Bucorvus abyssinicus. Next base: position 22,234,099 of record CM020026.1, read on the forward strand.
GTTTAATCTCTTATCAAAAAAGAATCGCAGAACAGAGAAATTCATCAATAGATGGAAAAGAAATAAAAAGAAAAAACTCAAATACTTTCATGTCATGTCTTGACCATATCTTCTGTCTCCTGAAGGGAAAAAATATAAATCTTGCCCTTGTTATCTATACATCTAAGCAGCTTTTTAAACATAAAATTGCTGACAATATCAATATGATACTTTTACATATATTTGCAACAAATTACAGTATTTGTCAAAAAATATTTTGAAATATATTGGTTATCTGCAAGTCTTTTACACTATCTGAGCTGTGCTAAATTGAACTGAGCTGCAGCACTTTGGCTGCTGTTCGAAACAAATATTAGATTTTCTAATATAGAGAGAGTCTTCTTAAAACGAAGATCAGTGATTAAAATGGTGTGTTATACATTTTATTCTTACTATTCAATACAGGAAAATTCTAATATTGTTGAAATTGAAATCAACAATTACTCTTTTTTTTTTTTTTTTTGTATTTTCCTTGCCATAGAGGGGATATTGTTATAAAATATCCCTACAGATGTTTTAAATATAATTAATCAATGGTGGTTTTTTTATTTCTCTATTTATTTATTTGTACTTTTAACCAGAGTCATTACTCATTTTTCCCCCTTGAAAAAGAACAAGTGATACCACTGTAATACATTTTGCTTAACATAGAAGTTTTAACATAAAAGTCACTGTAAAACATCATGCTCTAGCTGTCAAAATCATTTGGGTTGATTCTTGCATTCTTACTCTGCCTAGTGTCTCACTCTTTAAAAAGTCATACCAATTTCATTGCGGAAGGATTCTGAAAAATAACAGTCTGCTGCTCAGATTTTAATTTATGAAAAATCTCTGGAAAATTTGGAAAACAAAATGAATCATTAACACTGGGAACAAAATTATCATTCATTTAGATTTTCATCCAATACAAGCACATCAGAAGACACCTAAGACTTTGAGCAATCTTGGCATATATTTTAAAATACAGAGACTGAAATAAATAAAACTTCCAAAAAAAGCAGCACTCTTCTGTCCTCCCACTCTCTGACACTCCATTTAATTTCTCGTCATAAGACCCATGCACCTCCATCACACCTTCCCACGAGATATCCCACCCCTTACTGCCTCAGTCAACTCACACAGATGGACTTCATAGCATACCCAGAATGTCAACAGTTTATGGCTATTTTAGACCTTGGCAAGGAAAAGCATTCCAGTGGAAAAGTCCCTTGCAAAAGAATGCTTTGCCAGCAGCTCTGCAGTCTGCCATAGAAGAGAGGAATTGAGTTTGAGGGCATCTGCGGGAGTCAACAATGGCAATGTAAATTGTACAGACAAGTGCTGAGCACAACTCAGATCAGCATTTTTGGGGAAAAAAAAAAATCTGTCTACTATATCATTGATTCAAGACATTGGTTTGTTATATATTGAGAAAAATGATCTCATTTTTTATAATGACCTTCCTGTACCTACGCTTTGATTACTTCTACCTGCTTTTGCTTACATGTAATGGATCATTCAGTTTTGCCTAGTATTATTTAATATTATTTCCATGTGTGATAATGTTAAACACAAATTAATAATTCTTTAAAATAATAAACCACTGTAGTCATTTGCATTTTCCTCTAGATTGTAGTTATATCCACTGATTAGTTTACTATGTTTTTTCCCCATCATAATGCAATTTGCATTCATCATAAAAGTCTCCTAAATTATACCTTCCAATTTACTGATAATTGTTAATTTGTAATTAAAACCAAAATTGTGTGATAGAATAAGGCTATGATCCCTCACAGATATATTTAAGCATTCCTAGTAATCCTTTACAACTGAATATGGTGCTTAAGCAAGGAAATTTTTCCACATTCACAAGTCTTTGTAGGATATTGTGTTAGCCTCCTGGAGGTCAAGAGTTATCATTCTGGTAGTAAAACTCTCTGGAAGATATTAAAAACCAAAATATATATATATAGTGTGTGCATCTGTATGCATTTTATGTGTGACTGTAGGAGAAAGATACTCAAGATCTCTCTGTGCACACATATATACTTTGATTTTGCCTATGTTTTCCATAATCTCTAAAACAACTTATAAACCATAATGACATTATAAGAACGGGAAGTTTCATCACGAAAATGATCTTTTTAGTCCATGCATACGACTAGTTAATTTTAATACCTTCCAAAAGTTTGACTGAAAATCTTTAATTCTTTCTAAAGTTGTATTTGTTGTATTTCTGCCTCCTACATACTGAATTAAGAAATATAAATTTGGAGTTCAAAGGAGTAAAATGCCCATAATTTTGCTGCTTCATTGTTTAAAAAGTTGGTCATGTATAGTGCAAAATGGCATGTTCTGTTTTGCACAAAAAAAAGAGAGAAGTTAATTGTTAATTGTTTTGCAATTGTTAATTGCAAAAAAATTGCAATCCATTACTTGCCATCAGTGAGAAACAATAATTACCAATAGTTTCTCATTAATTGTTAAAATACAAAATGTATATATGTATTTAATAAAGGTGGAACTGTATTTTGAATTATGGAATTCTTTACTGCTTTGTCTATATTAGCATGATCAGTTTGAGATTCTTCTAGTTGGAGGGAAAAATCAAAGAAGCAAGCCATTCAAATTGTCCTACTACTGGAGAAGCAAAGGACCAGCCTATATATCTGACACCTTGAGCAAAGTCAGGGCTTTTGTCAGGCATCCTATTTAACATACTGGTGTGAATCCAGGGGAGGGCCACCAAAATGATTAGAACATCTGACACCCAAGGAAAGGTTGAAAGAATGGAGTTTTCTGGCTAGATGGTGTTCTTGGATGCTATTTTTAGCTGTATAATATGTGATTGAGCTGGGCTTTTCTCAAAGGCGGACTGTAACAAGAAAAGGGACAAGGCTTACAAGCTGCAACAAGAGGAATTCTCATTAGCTATTGGGAAGTAAAATTTCACTATGAAGGTGGTCAAACAGTGGAAGAAATTGCCCAGAGAGGTTGTGGAACCTCCATTCTTGGAAACCTGACTGGGCAAGGCTTTGAAACTCCTGCTTTTAAGTCGTCCCAGTTTGGGGCAGGAGGATGAACAAGAGGCCCTGTTTACGTAAATTATGCTATGATTTACTGTGCAACACACTTTATGTTTCACCTGAGGCAGTGATTGGTAGTTAGTGTTCACTACAACATAGACACAAGCTCCCTGGAAAAATGAAGTTTATGGATAAGATTTTCATCTCATATAAATTGGCATAGCTTATTTGAAGTCACTGAAGGTTAACTAATTCAATGTAGGTGAGGTTCTGCTCTCATATCCTTTAAAATGTAACTTGTGGGTCATATTTAGTTAGGTCTCTTTTTTGCTTTGAAATGTTTAATCTAAGGGCTTTGGAAATACTCTGTTCTTATCAAGCTGTAAAGTTATCATGCCGTTCCACATCTGCCTTTCAACTATTGAAGGTGGGATTTACCCTTGAACATGTATGCTAACTTAAGCTTTGTCTCTAAAATGCCTGGAATTTTTAAAAGAACTAGGTACTCAGCTCTTATTGATATTCTGTTTTGATGTTTCCAGGTCAAATCCACTCCTGATTTATAACCTATTGATTTAATTGGAAAAAAGTTGGACCCTGAGTTTCTCAGGATCAGATGATTAAATTAATTGCCTTTCTTCCCTTCCCTCCGGCCCCGTAAAAACTTTTGTTTATTGCCCTTACTCCACTACTACACTCAGATTAATGGTGAATCACATTCTGACTTTTATGTGGTTTAACAAAGTAATCTTTGGTCTTTAACTTCCCTGTTCCTCTGCTAGGTAGAATTCGTCAATCTAGGAAGCAAGAACTGTAAGGGGAAAATGTTTCTGCGATAGGTTGGGGTTTTTTAGAGATTGTCAATGACAGGGAATGAGATATATGTGCACCCTACACTGGCTGGGCAAAGGAATACCTAAGCAGTTAAAATGCTATTATTCTCTGTTAAAGCTCAGAATTTATCACAAACTCTGGAAATAATTTAAGCACCAAAATGATCAACAGTTAAATAATTTTAATTCACTGATTCAGATTTTTATTGCATGGCACCAGAGATCCTTGCACATTTTGGGAGGCTACTTTTGTGCAGGCCGTTACCACACAGTTATCAGACATTTGTGCACGTAAGTGGATATATTGTACTAATTAGCTCAGATATAGTTTTTCAGATGTAAGGCTTGCCACTGAGCATGAGAAAGTGCTCATGAAATTCAAGTCTTACAGTATGAAAAGCCGATCATTAAATTGTCAAGCATTAGGATTCACCCAACATAAAAGCAGAAGTACAATTCTCATCATTTTTATAGTAACAGTTTCAGTCTGTCTACATAAAAAAGTCATATCATAAGAAATTCAGCATAAGAAATATATTAGTTCTCAAAACCTAATTAAAAATTAATAATAAACTGTGCAGAAACTGATGATAGCAGAAAAAATGCTGGTACCGTTTCATTCCAGTCCCTGATCTGGAATGACAAGAATCTCTGGAGTGATGGTATGTTTTAGCTTCCTTCCCGACACAGAAGAATGTCCTTGAGGACGTCTGTAGAGGGTGCAAAGCATAAAAGGAAACCAGAGCTTTCAAACAGAGTTTTTCTGCTTACTTAAGAGTAGGGGGATTTGTTATGACAATTTCTGGTTGTAAAAGGCAATTCAGTTCACATACATAAGAAATGGGACCGGAAAAAAAATCATTGTGTCATCAAATCCAGTTCCCTTTTTTGAAGCTCAGCATATAATCTAATTTTCCAAAGTCATCAAATACTATAATAAACTATAGTTTCCCCTGACTACTCTTAGTGGAAATATAACCTAATTTATTTGAAGATTTATAAACCTTTCTAATTTCTAAGTTTTCTTCATGGTTAGGTTGCAACAATTTGGGTCTTCTTGGCAAACAGCTTTTTAAAAAATTTTATCTTTTCCTATTTTCCCTGACATTTACGGAACAGTCAGTAACAGTTTATGTATTAACAGCTTTTGCATGAAGCAAGTTGTCTGACTCTGAGGCACACATTTACCACAAAAAGATTTTTTTGGATGATCCAGCAGTATAATTTGATGCCTGATTTTAAAATAGTGTGAAATTTGCCTGCTCTGAAAATGGAACATGATTATTTGATTTCATAAAGTTTAAGGAAATGTGACTCAATGAATTCAGTAGACGCTGTGGTTATTAACACTGGTTATTAAGGATTCTGGTTTGTTTTACTTGATTCAAAGTTTTACAGATAATTGATCTTGCTTTTCTTTAAGACAAACTTCAGTCTGCGCATGGCCTGCAGAAATACTGACAGAACAGCTTTTATTCAATTGGCATTAACTAAGAGTACAGCATTCAGTCATGCATTTAAAGGAAAAAAATAAAAAAATCCATATACTGTAGCCTATGAACATTCAAGGTCCAAAGTGGCAGTTTGCAAACCATTATCCATTGCAGAGATCGGTGATTGCAAGTTTGTTCCTGTTGTTTATAGCAGGAACACCTGACAATAATTACACCACTGTCAGCAATTTCTCCTGAAATGATTGAGGGCATAGTACATGGATTTGGCACAACTGGTTCAACTGTGTCTTGAAAATGATGAACTGAATTAAAAATACATGTCCAGGTTTTCCATTCTGAGATTATTTTTTTCACTTTGAAGCTAGAGACGTGGAAGTGGATATGTAAGATAAAACTTGACCCTTGTACAAGAATCGGTTTCTTAGAAATCTGTATCAGCTTGTGTGCATGTGTGTTGATACTGGTTTATGAGAGAAGAAAGCAGTGCATGCTACATGAAAAGGTCTGTTTAAACACTGTTCCAAAAAGCTTTAAGAATTATTTGGTAAATTATTACCATTGAGGGTATGGCTGACCTTGGGGGATTTTTATCATATGACCTCTTTTCACAAGTAAGAGGTCTTCCATTCTGCTTCCTCATGTATAGAACTCCTTTCACTGCTTATTTTGCTCTAATTATCTTAGATGCTAACGATAGTGAAATATGCTTGTGCTCAGATACCTATCTGTACAAGTCCATCAAACATAGTTTCTTGTATTCATGTCTGGGCAAAATTTGGCACCTCATTTATCATGTGAGTGTACTAGATTTGTGAGGTTGTGATAGCTGGCTTCTGTTTCGTTTATGAAGCCAAACTGTAGCCTGATTGAGTTGATAAATATGCTCCACATGCTTCCAAGATTTGCATTCAACAGCTCCTATTTACTCAACACAGTGTGCTAATGTGATCTTAAAGATCAAAGCAAAGGCAGTTCTGGTTGAGAGTATGTCTAATTATTGACATCTTTCTGGATGCCTCCTTTCTGTGATTCTCTTGGGGCTCCTATTACTGTATCTGTACACTATAAATGAAATTATAACAATGATATTAATCTTCAGAGTAGTTTATTTGTTTTGTTCTTTCTTACTGGTCAGTATTTTAGTCCTTTTTTAACCTGCTTGGACTTTCTTTTGTTCATCTTCATTTGACTGTTTTGTCAAAACCAGTCATTATTTGAAAACATAATTTAGAAAGGCTTAAAAAAAATTAGATTATATCTTTTCAACAGAATAACAAATTTGGTCAAAGTTTATGATTCCAAGAGGAGAAAAAATTGTTCTCCAGACATTTGACTTGAGATAGCATCCATTTTCCTTATAATTTTAAAGTTCAGTGTTTCTGAAGACAGTCAGCTAATATCAGTTATGGTCAAAGATACTTCAAGTAATCTCTTCAAATGTGTGGATGTCTTTCATGACTCTACATTATGGAGTGGTACTTGCAAACCACAGTATCAAGTTCCAACTTTCAAGTTTCAAAATGATGAAGAATGACATTTCCAGTGTTTTTAGCCAAATTAAGCAAAACTAAGCCAATTAAAACAAATTAATACACCCCCCCCCCCCAATCAGTATAAGGAAAACTAGTCTTTATATACTTGCCTTGACCCCATAGACACAAAGTTCACCTTCTTTTACACAGAATTGTGTAAAACCAAGAAAAAAAAGTGTACAACTTGATTACCTTCTGAAATTGCAGATCTTGAAATACATTATTACACAAGTCTGTACTGCTTCTGACTGCGTATGTCTCTGCAGCAGTGCCAACTCCTCCGAAAAGTTTGAATACTCTTCTGAATAATGGACAAAATTGTATCAAAGTCTCATAATCTTTAGGAAGTTTCTTTATTATCTTAATTCTGAGAATAGATGTTCTCACCTTCAGAAATCATTAACAGTTTTGTGGTTTAAACACATTAGATTCTCAAGAGTCTTTCAATTATGGTCACTTCAGAGTGACCTATTCATTTAAAAAATGGCTTCCTGGCTGCAATTGCTGCTTTTTAGTTGTCAATATGTATCTCCTTGAGATAAGTGTGGGCCTTACAAAGGTAATAATCAGAACAAATGTACCTCTCTTTCAACAGAGCTCTGACACAGAGAAATATATTTCCATATTGAACAGTAAGTTAATTGAGGAAATAGAAAAGTATATGTTGAAGATGGCTACAGGAGAAATTGTCAACCAATACCTTATGTTAACTGTTTTACAGAAACTTTACCTGAGGAGTAACTAAAATTTTGGTTTACTTATAAGTAACTTATTTGTCTTTTGTGCCACTACAGGATAACTCTACATGCTGTTACTCTATCAACAATTAAGGAAATAATAACAATAATAGTATATTTATATTCTTTATGGCACAAGCATATTGAAGAACTATAAAGATAGTACAAAATAACAAAGTAAAAAATGTGATCAGGAAAAATTTCCAACATTTCCATATCTTAGAGTTTAAAAAAAAAAAAAAAAGAAAAAGTAAAAGTGATAGGATTTGGTTTTTTGTTCCTTTCCGTAGGTAGATATAACATAACAAAATAATGCTTACGAACCCAAAAGCCTCTATGTTTCTAATACTGTTTATGAGACCAAACACAGACACCACTTTAGGGAACATGTCTCCTTTGTTTCAAAAAATGTCCTTCTTCAGTAGTCCTTAAACACAATACTGAACCTTCGCTACTCAGATACCACACAGATTTAGGGAACGGTTAATGCTGGTTAACAGTTGTAGGCACTGAGGAAACAAAATCCATCTTTGTGACACAAGCAAAACAAACACCAAAACCAAAAAACCAAACCAGAATACTACCTACCAATCTGATCTCTTGTTAATAACCTATTTAGTCATTAGCTTGAGGAAATAACTTGCAATCTAGGCAATACTTACTTTTTCAGTTAGTTACATCAGTTTCATATGCAGCATCTCCACTGAAAAAGAAAACAGGACTGCTGCTGACAAAAGTAATATAAACAGTTGTGTAAATCTAGCATTAAATGTATATGCTAAGCAAGAAACATTGCTAAGTTTTATCAACTCATTACTATGTCCCTTAATTGTTACCTCATCCAGGGGAGTTGTTCAATTGTTAGCAATAGTGTTTATGAATAACCCGAAAAGAGTAGGTCATCTATCAGTTGGATTTCTCTAGTTGTTAGTGTAACTACTCATATAATTTTTTATATTAATTTCACCTGTAATTATGTATTTATATAGTCCACTTATTCAGAAGTTATATTTCCAACCTTTGATTAATATGATCAAGAATTCACTTGAGAATTGACCATTGAGAGAAAATTGATTAAAAAACCACAATGCTATATATTTTTTTTGTATTCAGAGCAAGCCTATATTCAATAAGCTAATATTTAAATTTTTTTCTAAATTCTGTTACTTATATATTCTATGGCAAGGCTGGTTTTGTCAGTATTGCGTGTCAGTATTGTTTATTCGTGTTCATAGGATAACTACTGACATATGAGATTCTGTATCAGTGATTTAACCATTTGGATTATCTTTTGCTATTAAGTTTGTTTCTGTAGGGAGTTTCCAAATGTCAGATTCAACATTATTCTTCTCTTAATGCAGCTGTATAGTAATAGGTAGTATATAAAAAAAGGCCTTTCAAAAAATTAAGTGGCAATTTTACAAATAATTTTATAAAGATTTAATCTCCCCTTTTTTTTTTTTTAAATGAAAAATTCAGACATGTAGGTTTAACAAAGTTCTGCCAGTGTTAACCTTCCCTTGCTACCTGGTCATGTACACAGGTGTTTGGGGTTTGGTTTTTTTTTTCTTTTGTCTTATTACTGTAGAAAGAATGAAAAACATGCAGAAATTTATTAAAAATAAAGATCAATCTTTTTGAATGTTCTTGAAATACAAATGCTCTTTTTCTATTTCAGCTATTTTCAGAAGAGTTGAAATAAGAATTTTAGTTTTCTTTTCAGAGCTATGTTAAAACATGACCAAGAGACATTCAAGACACTGGAGATAAGGTCTGTCAACAGTTCCATTTATAACCCATCTCTGTCTCTCCACACTATTTTAAAAGCTTTTTTGAATTGATTTTTAGATGCTTTTGCAGCAACAAGTTTATCACTGGTTACGTACAACGTATAAAAATAAAATTAAAATTTAATAAAGTAGGTGATAAGTGAGCAAGTCCATTGAACTTCACAGAACAGTGTTCTGTCCTTACAAGGTATTGACAGCAGCTTCTACTTAAGCAGCTCTACATTAAGAACACTCCAAGTCCATTAACAAAAAGTTTATCTGAGATCAAAACAGATTCAGATATTTTACCTTTTATTTCAGACTACATATAAATATACATATATATACTTACCATAGACATTTCAATCCTTTCTAGTGAGATTAAGGTTACATTTTACATAAGGATTTCTTTACCATCAAATAGTTTAATGAAGTCCCTGGGAAATAGGGGAGTTTATGGCTCATACCATACTATATTATGGTAAGGTCTCACATGAATAACTTTTCAAATTTGCCTAGGAAGACAGACAGGTTTTAGGCATTTTTCTGCTTTGCTCAGAAGCACAACAAAACAGATATTCTTAGATATGCCTGTGTCTTCAGACTCTGTGTAGCTTGTGATCCAATAGTAAAGCATCCAGGATGGTACTTCAAATTAAGTCATTCAATGCTTTGAATTGATTTTAGATGTTGTCAGAAAGAAAGTAGCTAATGCTAGTGAGTAAGCAGCCTGGATCAGCCTATGTGCTGCAGTGATTTGAAGTCTGTCCAAATTTCCAGGTTTGTTGCAGAATAGCTAAAATGTGACTAGTCTCATTCTGATATCCATGTGAAACACGAAGGAAGAACCAATTTGATGGTTAAAACCTGTGTGATGTCTTTAGCTGGTTTTGATGTGGGTTGTAAGTACACTAGTTAGTTGTGCTTGATTATAACAGGAGACAGAGCTGCAGAAATTATAGGTAATATAAATTATATGGCAAAAAAATGGATAAAAATTAAGTTTTTATCATTGAAAAGTGCATTGCATAGCTTAGTCAGAATTTTGGTTTTCCAGGCACTGACAATGAATCACTTTATACAAAAGAGCTTTAACACAATAAGTCAGAACTGAACACAAAACAGTATATGTCTCACATAGAAAACTATGTGAGTTCTAGTTCTCACTAGAGAACTAACCTTCATTTAATGTTTATCTTATCTTTGTAATTAAAACTGCTTTATTTTTTCCAACAACAATTAATATAATGACTTCACAGAGCATAAAATTTTGCCTTTTTATTTTGGCTTTTCTAGAATGTGTGTACTTTTTTCAGATGATACTGCCGATAAATCATACTTTATCCTAAGTATTAGTTCATTGCATTTTTCATCAAAGCTGCTTGCAAGGTTTTTCAACAGTGCTTGAGAAGGTAAATGTTTAGATGGAATTAATTTACATAAAACATGGGAGAAAATAATTATTCCAGATGTGGGGAGAGATTCCAAAGGATTACTCAGCCTCAGAAGTGTGCTAGAGGAGAATATGTTCTTCGGTGTCACGGTTCTGTCTAATCAGCTCCAATTCTGACACATCTCTGAGAGTACTTGAAATGCAGTAAAGTTTCTGTATCGCAGATGCAGAATGTACAGAAATAGTATCCTACCAGAAGAACAGAAGGTGATCAGCCAGAAAAATGCCATTGAAGAGAATGTAAAAAAGAGGAAAGAAACAGAGATTTTGCTTGTAGCCAAGAAAGTTTGTAAAGTTTTTTCAGCTAGTGTTCATAAAAACAAGTAACTAAAGCTAGTAAGATACCATTATTGTTATCATGACCACAAAAATTTATAAAGCAGATAGGGTGAAATGATATAGCACATTTTTGTTAAACTTATTCATGTTCCTTATATTTTAATTATTGTAATTATTTTCTTTTAAAAGAAAAGTGTAAGATAAAGTATTTTCTAGAGAAGATTTTTGTCAAGGTTAAAAGTTTATTTTCTTTTAAACTTATTGGAGGAGAAGTTACTTTTGTCATTCAGAGCCAATTTTTTCTGAAGATGCAAAATACAAAAAAATGATACAAAGATCCCAAATGGTATCGTTCATGTCCTCAATTTCTGTGGATTATTACAGAGAATCAAAAACTAAGCAAACAGTGACCAGCGCTGGCACCCAGGTTCTGTTGTGGTCACCAAAACCAGAATCACACATTACATCCCATTAAGTCTCCAAATATCCTTACAACTTACAACCCTCAAGGTGTTTGGAGATCCATATAGTTTGTCTGTGAAAGACCTAGATATTTTATATCGAAATATAAAGCTCTGAAGTGAATGTAAAGAGTGACAGATATCAAGCAAAAAACAAGACCACTAGGGAAAGTCCAAACCCCAGAGAAATCTTTATGGCAAAATAGAATAGGGGGCTTTTATCTAACATAATAATATTTTTATTATATTTTTTGATGGGAAAATTCCGATTCGTTTGAGCTAGAATGGTTTCTATGTCTGCTTCAAAAACTTCTGTTTCAACATACATTTGAGAATAATGAAGTATCCCGCTTTTCAGCTTAGAAAATTAAAATGAAATGCTTGATTTCAAAATGATTTTTCATTCTGGAAATGTGAAGGCGATAGTGGTACAGCATACATTACCATGACTCACTTTGACTATCTCAGCAAAAAGTTTTAATTGACCTGTTTCAACTTTTTTTTTTCTTTTTACCAGTTATTACTTTGTAAGAAAAATCTGAATTAACAGTTTTTCAATCCAACTTGGAATGGGAAAATTATATCAAAAAACATTGAAAAAAAGAACTAATTAACATCATCATGCTAGACTGTGGCCTATATGTCTCTGGAGGAGTATATTGGTTTTATCACCTTGAATTATATACTCAAAATGTGTATAGTAAACAACATTTTTAGTGTATTACCTCAGAGAAATTCTTAATCAAGGTAGAGTAACTATAAATGCAAATCATCCATGAATTTTTAACTTAATTAATATTTCATGATAAAAGTGTTACATATTTAAGCAAAAATTCTGTACAAATTTTCACATTACGTGTTTTCGTACAGGGTTGCTTTAAGTAGCATAATTTTTTTCAAGTGTATTGATATTCCAAAGGCCCATTTGTATAAAAAATGCAATTTACACCTCTCTGTGGTTCATGATAAAACACTTAATAATGGCATGTGACCTCTAGTCCTTCTGCCATTTTTTCCTTTCAATAAATGCTGATTAGATAGAAGGTATTTCAATTGCTTTCTGTGCTTATGCAGCAGTATTGCAGGATAATTGAAAGCTTTTGACTGAGTCAAGCTATCTTAACATAAATACAACACAAATCAAAATATATTGTAATTGATAGTGGTTTCTAAAGGTTTTTGAAAAGTCTTGGTCCTTCAAACTGAATTGTTTTCCTATGTAAACCATTGTTTGCACTGGTTGTTTTTCTCTTATTCCAGTTTCTCGTGTGAGTACAAAGAGAAATTTGACTAAAACTTTTTCACCTTAACCTGCAGGGTGCTTCTGATTTTCATAGCTACACATTCCTCCTGAAGAATGAACATTTTAATTCTGCAATAACCTGAAATACCTGCAGAATAAACCCTTCCAGGAGGATTGTTCAATTGTCACTTGCAGTTAACACACCTTGAAGAAACTAAATGGGACTATACAGTAATACCCTTTTAATTGTTTTTACTTCTCTAAATAAGATAAGATTTAGTTTCACAGTCTTTGGATTGTATTGGTAAACTTCGTTATGTGCCAAAGTGAGCTGCAAAGATGCTCTTTTAGAGCCTAATCCTACTCTTTTTCTACACAAAGCAATGGGAAAGTAATTTATTATTTTGTCTTAATAGGTCAGAAGCAAGAAAATTCTAAGTCTTTCATTTAAAAGAATAAAGGTATTATGAGATTAAGTCTACACTAAGTTGTGATCTGTCAGGCACCCTTGTCATCAGGAAAATGTATCAGCATTATTAATATTAGAGACATGAATCCAGTAATCAGCATCTGAAAGCAATGACATGTAATTTTACCGCAGTATACGCATAAAACACTGTGTATGTTGTTTTATAAAAAATATATTTATTCTTCCGCTTTAGGTTCTGTTTTGCAAAACTGATTCTGTTATTTCTTCATACCAACCTTGCTTATAAAAAACCCCTATTAAGATACAGGTAGATTCCCAAGAGATATAATAATGATGATCTTGAAATATCACTAAACTCCCTCATCATAACTCCTTTCTTATCCTTTTTTCTCATTACCGTTTTGGACTGCTTTTACTAGCTGTTTTATTGGGAGCTATTAGAAGTTAAGGATGTCTTAAAGTGCAGAGTGACAATATCAAATAGTATGAGATCAGCAAGACTATAACAGTGGAGTAGGAGAAAATGAGTGAATTCAGAACAATTGAACAACTTGATTGCAGAATGATTGTTATCAAATATTCATCTTACTATGAAATACTACTCAATGAAAAGATTTCTCTTTTAAAAGAGAGTATTTCTATAGTTCCAGCAATTATCTATGTCTATAAATCAGGCAAATTGATAAGTATACATGATGGTGCTTTCATAATTTTTGTTTCCATTAAAATAAGTAGAGAAACTGTTCTAACTAACTAGGTAAGGTCAGCATGGTACCTACAAAGTTTAATTATAAAAAAAAAAAAAGGCTTTAAAAAAAGGAAATGTTACTTACTTCTGATACTAGGATTTGATCTTGTATTAATGTTATTTACATTCCACCATTATAGTGGAAAGTGAGTGTGTGTGTGTAATTTAGAAATTTATCTGGAATTAATGCCTTTTTTAAACATTAGTCTTACACATTTTTTATTTTTCCAATATTTACTTTAATCACAGAGATCTTTCCTGAAGAAAATAGGTCATTTGCTATTTGAACTTAAAAATGTGAATATAAACGTATAGGCAATCTTGCCAAAGTACTTGTAGAAATTCTTTCAGACCTGTCCCTGAGCGCCTAGAACTGCAGGGAAAGGCTGAACTACATGAAAGAGTGAAATAGGCTGGTGCTTAGCATAATTAAATCTCAGGTGTGTTAGTTAATACTGACTTGGATGAGAGATACAAAACAAGAAACACTGAACGCTAATGGTTCTCTTGCTTCCTTGAAAATGCTAACATGTGGCAGGGTGTGTTATTGTTGATTAATAAACAAGCACCTAAGGTTCATGATGAGTCACGGGATAAAACCATATGTTTTCTGACACCCTTGTAGGCAGTTGCATATACAGGTGCCAAGATACTGAGTAGACTGTAACTGAAGTTGTTCCATAAGCAGTCCAGAAAAATAAAGCACTCAGAAACCCCGCTCTCTTTTAAGTGGGTCTGGGCAGAACATATAAGAGAACATTCAACTTGTGGTAGACATTGATTTTTTTAAATAGTGGTGTTTGCTGTGGCTGTGCATAGTATGAGGTTTCAGGCTACTCATGACATCATTCTTTTTCTGCTACCCCTTGCTGCCCATGACAGTCAGAGTAAAGCTAAACGGTGGCCAGTCTGATACCACTCATTGTACTTCAGGACAGCAGAAGACCTCTTGTGCTCTGCTCAGGAAGTCATTCTTTTATTGCTGGCTGTTTCAGGTGGAATTTTGTGGCAGGCAGAACAATGTTCGTGGTTTTTTTTTTTTTTTTCTTATTGAAAGAGTATGCCTTCATAGCTATAGCCTTTATATTTAGGAATGATACATCCCCTAACATATAGCTTGAAAGTTGCTTTTATCTGACGATATGAAAATTTAGAGGATGTCTCTTTCAGAATTTGCGCAGGGGATTGTTGTTTCGCATTAGATCTGTGAAAGGGGTGCAATGAAAGGCGTAAAGTCATCAGTAACACTAAATCCTAGGCACTAGAACACCATGCTTTAATTGATCTGAAACAAAACATGGGCCCAGGAGCTCCATTTCAGCTCAGACCTGGCTGTTCCTGAATTGTTTGATTTCCTGGGTTGACCTTGAACCTGGCTTATTACCTTGCTTTAGCCTGATGCTCACTGGCTGTTGATAAGGACCTGTTGGTGTCACCACTCCGCTCTGCTTGCCTGGCTCAGGTGCAGTGGGGCAGCTTCCTCGTGGTACAGTCATTGCCTGGCCTGTGTCATAGCCACCCTGGGCTCCTGGTTCACTTTCCTGTAGAGATGAGACCAGCTTTTACTCATCCTAGATATTAAGCCTCTTTAGTCTGAGAGGTTTGCTTTCTAGTTGACTTCAGAGACATTCCAGAGTACCTTCTGGGCAGAGTTGGATAGCACGATGTTATTGAACCTTAACTACTATACATTTCCTAATGGGATTTGGCAAGCACTAGAGGTGTGGGAGGGATTGCAGTATTTCACTCTGAAGCACTGAGTCAGCAGAAGAATAAATCGCAATAGCTGACTAGCCAGAATTACAGTGGTATGCATTCGACACGTCACTTTATCCCTATTGATCCTACAGAGGATACTTACCGTATTTATCTTCTTTGTATTTTTATTCTCTGTGTTAAGCAGGGAAAGATGAGCTTCCTCATTAGTATTTAGATCATTGACATAGAACTTGACGCCCATAACCAACGGTACAATAGTAATGTCAACCAAAAAATAAAAATACTATTAATGTGTGCTAGTGCAGCTCAGTGAAAAACTCTGTTCCTCTTTGAGACGCAACATACACTTTCTAGAATTGATGTCACTGAAATGAGATAGTGCTGATAAGTCTTCCCCTGATGATGAATCAATAGCACTCTAGAAATTTCTGTAGCAAGCAGTGTATTCAACCACAAATAGTCACCTCAGTCTTGGAAATTAAGGCTTTTGTTTGTTTGTTGATGTTTTTCAGGACTAACTCTGGATTTCAAATAATTTATTCTAGGGAGGCATGAAATCAGTCCGGATGTTTTATCCCCACAGGAGAATATGACTGTGTAATATTTTTCTTGTTCTTTCTTTTGGTTTGGATGTAATGATCAAGGTTTAAAGAAAGACAAACATTAGTCTTTACGGTCATAATGAACAATGAAATTTCTCTCAAAGAACATCTTCTGATATTTGTTCATGAACAGATCCTGCTTGCAGCCGTTAAGACCCTGATTGCATGAGTACAGAAACATTCAGAACAGAGAATGTAATTCCTTAGATTCTTTTGTGAACCAGGAAGAGCTCTACTAGAACGAGTATTTTTGAAGTGGGAGAGGTTCTTGATTTTTCCTGAAATCTAGGATGTCTGCATAGGCCTTGAAAGTTAAATATTTTATTTCATCCTGCATTTCAAATAGGTGAATATCTCCTTAGTTCAATTAAAGCTTATCATAAAGCCGTTCCAGCTGGTCACCTCTTGGTGCAATTTTATACTGTTTACTCTCGTTGTAATGAGACAAGTATTTCTTAAATTGCTGTTCCAGCTTTTACATGCTGGTCAGACTACCTACTCTTGATAAACAGTTTTCCCAGGAGACAAGAAACAGCATTTTGATCTTTCTCAAAACATTTCATTCTTCTCCTCATTTTTAAAATTAAATTACGTAACCAAAAAAAAAAAAAAAAAAGGAGCTTGAGGCGTTCATGACTAAATTTTACTTATATGATATTTTGCCAAGACAACATGATGCTGAAACTAGATTTTATTCATAACATGGTTTTATAATTCCATTTGAAACAATCAATTTACCTGTCCTTTTTTATTCTCTACTTTTTTGCTAAACCTCCCATGATGCTACCTAAAAGAAAATTAATCAGAGAAGTCTGGGTCTGTGCTTTATTTTATGCAGAGGAATTAACCATTATGGTTTTGCACCATCTTTTTCTTTCTAAAGCCTGATACACAAAATTCCTAACTATTTTATATTAAAGAATGATGCACAATTCTGAGTTATCAGCAGACTGGTACACGTCTCCTACATATCTGGCTTGCTTCACTGGAGTTCAGAAATCCACCAGTATAATTCAGTAGCCCTTAACAAATATTAATGCTTAGACTCAGTTTCTGGGTTCAATACCATGTACAGGAGAACATATTACAGCTTCTGTCTGCCTGAAGAGTCCCGAGTTCATCACTGCCATCCTGCATTTTTGCTCACCTACAGTGTTCAACTCAGAAAAATGCTCAGTCTAACAGGCATTTAACATGCAGAATAATTTGTTTTACAGTTAGCAATTGTTTCTATGATAGCACATGAAACACATTATGAATCCTTTTAAGAATTCTCAGCTGCTGTGATCTCTGAATGAGAAGTAATGGAGGTGTTTAGAAAGACATGGCTATGAACAGTGTTTCTGTTCTCACATGCCCACTCATGTTTTCCTGTAAGGCTGTGTGGAAGTACAAGGTGTATGGGTGGCTTTGATGGATTCTTTTATAATAATAAATAATATAAAATTACTTTCAGTGGTCAGGTAACATACCTGTAGCATGAAAAAGAAATTATATCGAGTAGAGTGTTTCCAGAAGTTTGTCAAGTTTAAGATATTTTACAGAAGTGTGCTAGTATTTTCAATTTTTCAGGGAAAAAAGGAGATTTATCATTATTGCTACTACTGAAATAGATTTTTCATTTTAATATTATAAATAAAATAAAAAGTATCTGAGCCATTTAATTTGTTCAAACAGCATGCTTTAATTGATCTGAAAGAAAACGTGGCAGAGTTTTCCATGGAACATTTATTCTGAATGGAAAACATGATATGCAAATCAATGCAAATCTGTGCTATAGTTAGGACTGGGTCAATATACACATTACAGAGATCTTGCATTTTTACATTAATTTGTAATTTCTTCTTTTAGTGTTTCTAATAAAGAACATTAAAATTTTAATTGCTTTCATAATTTTTCAGGTAATTTGTTTCAAGACCAATAGCTCTAAGGATGCCAGGACTCTCTCTTTGCACCCTGCATGCAGTGCTGCTTGCTACTCTTTCAGTTACATTTTAGATTCTGCTTTACCCACAAATGTCCTATTGCAGCTCTGGGAAAGAATGTGCATGCTAATTTCTCCACAGAATAGTACAAGAAATCAATGTTACCATAAAATGCGCATGAAGAAGGAAATAGAACTGAGTATGAAAAAACCCACAGGAAAAAGCCTGTAAAATTGCAGCAGATAGAAACAAATAACTTAGTGCCGTTCTTACTCACTCCAAAACAACAACAAAAAAAGATAATTTCTGGATAAAAATGATTGACTACCCTTTCCACTAAATATTTTTAAAAACATCTCCTCCACTGCTACTTATTTTTGAAAGCAAAGTAGTTTTTCTTAAGGACTAGCACTGAGTACTTCAGTAAATGTGTATTTCTCAGCACTGTTTGTCTTCCCCTCCCCTTGGGAGCCCACTCAGACACCCACCTACATACAGATGTTTTCTGACGTGAATTTTAAAATATGCATTCTAAATAGCAGAGAATTGCAGCAGCTGAGGTTAATAATTAACCATGCCCCTTAAACCCCTAAGAGGCACTTACTTGCTCACTTACTGAAGACCCATCACCCCTGAGAGAGACCTGTTACTGTGCTCGCTCACTTCAAATTTAAGTGTTCCTATTTCTGTATCAAATGTTGGAGAGTAGGTTAGGAGACTCAAAGCATACTGCTGCCAAGTCTTTACTACCAGTTTACAATGGATTGAAGAGAGAACAATCTGGAAAGAGCAAGTAATGTACCAGTTTGCTCCTGCAAATGTATTTGAGGAATTTAAAATTCAGTTTCTAGTTTGCTTTTTCTTCTCTCTTTTTTAAAACATCTTTTATAGTTTTATAGTGAGGCAGTGCTAATGGTATATATGTAACACACCAGTAAATCCTTTTACTTGAAAAACATCCAAAGAGGCTTGAACACATGTAGGCTGGCAGTCAGAAAAAAAGTTTCTTTTTATTCTAACCTATTTCTGTATAAAAAAGAAGGTAAAGATTGCATTATTATACATTAATTATTTTATTTAATTATTAATTATTAGTTATTAAGCTGAGTATGACCTGTACTAAGGCATCTCAATTCTAATAGCAGTCTGTGATTGTTCAAAGTCTTTGTAGCTCCTGGAAATATTCTTGTATTTAATCTCTTCTGAGGTGCAAGTCTGACCACCATTGGTTACAATGCCCTTGTCATTTACAGCCTACAGAGGAAATCAGCCCCCTTTAGCCATTACTCCTTCCCTGAGAATATGTATGGAAGTTGATCCATCTCGTCTGCGCTCTAGATTGTTCTCTGATACCTTTGGTAAGAACTGGTTGTACAGTGGAGTCCTGAGCGCTGCTTAAATTAAAAAGAAGTCGTGTAACCACCCTTTCAGTCTAGCACTGCCATGTTTACACAGAACAGAACAGATTAGGGAGACTGTCATGGTTTAAGCCCATCCAGCTGGCCACAAAGCAGCCATGTGGCCTGTTGCTCACTCTTAGCCCCCTCTCGGGGGATGGGGAGGAGAAAATACAACAGAAGGCTCGAGGTTTGAGACAAAGGGCAGGGAGCGCTCACTCACCAGTTATGGTCACGAGCAAAGGACAGACTTGACTTGGGGAAACCAAATCGATTTAGTTGAGACAAAACCACCATCAATTAACGAGTTGAATCAGAGTAGGACAGTGAAAAATACAACTGCATCTTAAATACATCTTTCCCCCAACTCTCACTTCTTCCTGGGCCCAGATCCACTATCTTCTCCCCTCCAGCGACATAGAGGGACAGGGAATGTGGGTCCCAGTCTGTTCCACGTTGTTTCTGATGCTCCTTCTTCCTCAGGGGGAATACTCCCCACAGTCTTCCTCTGTGGCAATGTAGCATCTCTCCCATGGGAGAGTCCTCCATGAACTTCTCCTAACTAGCATGGATCCCTTTTGTGGGCCACAGCACCCCAGTGGTGGACTGCTCCAGCATGGGTTTCCCTCAGAGTCACAGCCTTCTTCAGGTGCAGTCCCCTGCTCTGACATGAGGTCCTCCACAGGCTGCAGATGAGATTCTGCCCCACCATTGATTTCTTAGGACTGCAAAGTCTCGGCCTGCCATCTCACCACGGGCTAGAGGGGAATGGCTGCTCCAGAGTGTCTCCCCTCCTCCTTCCTCACTGACTGCTCTGTCAGCATGGTTGTATCTCTAGTTCCACTCCTCTCCAACACAAAAGAATCCCGGAACAGAGGAACTTGCCCAACAGGTTTTTACCTTTTAAGTATGTTTATTGCAGAGGCAGTGATTGGCTCAGCCTTGGCCAGAAGGAGGTCTGATTTGGAGCTAGGGGAGCTTCTTACAGGAGCCATGTCAGTAGCCCCCCTTCCCTGCTACCAAAACCCTGCCAGTCACAAACTCAACACACTGCTCTTGGTAGATATGAGAGGTCAAATATAGTAGAGATTCTTTGCAATTTATAAGACTGGTTTTGACCTCACTCGTGCATGCCCCTGTAACACTATCATAACGTCTGTGAAGTCATCCTCTGATTTAAATCGTGCTGAATACCAGAGTCCCTTTCAGAAACTGTCTCTGTGTCCCATTTCTGTCAATGATCTTAATCTAGGATCACAAAGGAGTATTTTTTGATATTTATCTTAACTAGTGATGCTACTAATTGAACAGGAAAAGAGATGTTACTGACCATCTATCAAAGACCACATTCGGATCTAAAGCTTGACTATTTATCAGCTGGCCTGGAGAATGCAATGCACTGTGATGCCCTTGTTATAGCATATGAGTTGAAGTGAATTAAAACATCCTCTGCTGCTCTGAAGATTCATACATCTTGTGCTTTTGCTTACTTGATATGGTGACTTACAAATAACAAACAGAGCTTACTGGTACTCATTCAAATTCTGAATTACTTGTACATTAAAATGTCATAGCGTAGACTAAAATTATAACTTTTTGTATGGAAGAGTGAGGTATTGACAAGTATCTCGATATCTTTGAAGTGCAGGTAACTATTTACTACAAAAGAGCTATGACCAAGAGTTGTCTTTATGCTGAAAGACTGGACAGTATAAATGTTGGCCATAAACTTTAAAAGGAAGCTATCCAAGATTGCTATTGCTGACTAAACAGGTAAAAACATCAAACAGTTGAAAAGTCTGGAATTACAAAAGTGACTTATGAGTCTATATTCCAGGACTATGAAAACCATTGGAATGATAACCTGTTTTCTGAGCTTAGTTCCTACAAATCTTTCTACTCTGATTAGATGTCATTGTAGCATTTTTCAGTATGTTGACAGCAAACATGGCCATCTGTGTTGTTAATGTGTGTGCCCATAATACCAATTTTCTGTCACCATACTACCCTTTTTTCAAGTCTGAAAGAGATTGAATCTGCTGCTTCCTTGTCAAGTGCAATTCCTCTTAAGTAAAAAAGAAATCTAAAATCTGCGTTTGATTGTGAAATATCAGTTTAGGAGCATCCAAAATAGAGCTTATTATAAACCAATAAAATAGCTGTAGAGTTCATTAGTCCTAGTTAACAATTCAAATTTAGAATAATATTCTGAGTTGCATGTTTCTCCCATTCTGATAGGAAGACTTGGAAATATGTGTATACAAAACTAATCCTAAGTATTAGAAAGTGCATTGTAGGCAGGATCAACTACTTTCTTACTGAAATATCTCCATTTATCATGTCATTGGCAACACTGTATGAATATATTGAGTTTGATATATGTATTAAAGATACATTATCAAGCCAAATAATGTGGTAAGTATAAACAAAACTATTAACACATGGCGCTTTGCTTCAGCGCTCTGCATGAACATTCCTAGAGGCTTCATGCAGATTTTTAATTTTACAAGTTACATTCCATCCTATCTGTCTCATCAGAGGAATCTTACATCCATCCAGACTCAGATAAATCTGTTTAAGAAGTTGGCTGTCTTAGGAACTTGATACATTTCTTTCTGTCTAAAATCCATAAGAGGCAATAGTAGCAAAAACCTCCTTAATCGTCACTAAAACTTGATTTTTTTTATTAGTGCTCCTTCAGATTAGAACTCTTGAGATTTTTTTTTTTCCATTTGTTCATTACATCTTATCTAAACTATTGAAATGAATGGTGCAGAGCTAGCCTATGAGAGCACTCCCTTGGACACCAACTGGTATAGTATGCTCCTTCTTGCGTTTGTTTGCAGAATGTGGTTTCTCATCTTTGCATTTTGGATTACATATGTTTTCTGTAGTTTGCAGGGGATACAAGTTAATTTCCAGGTTTTTCAAGGGTCTTTCCAGGGTTCACAGTCCCTGAGCATTATATTAGAAATACTTCTTCTGCAGTACTGTCATGAACTTTGGAATTAGCAATGCCAGTTTGGTTATCATTTCGCAGAGATAAGTCCATAGATGCCCTGGGAGTCATGTTCTTGGCAATCAGCTGGCAATTCTGGAAAATGTTCTTAGCGGTTTGAGCTGAACCTGAGTTGTGGTACCCATTTCGTATTGTAATTCCCTTACTAATGCATATTATCCCTCTGAATCTGTTTTTTAGCTAAATGTGCAGGGTAGAGAACATAAAGTTGGAGGAGAGTAATTTTAAAAGAGTCCAGTATAATTTTCATTATGTGAATGATATTTGGATATTATGTGACTTTATAAACATGTATTGTACTAACAGTAATCACAGTAAGGGCTTTAACTTAACTGAAAGTTCTCTCCAGTTATTGACTTATTTGATCTTAAGTGTGAAATGAGCATGAGAAAAGAGTAATTTGTCCATTTGATCAACAATGGCTTTATCCTCGTTACCTAGCATCTTAACTTACTGGATAGATCAACATTAAAAGTTGCATATCACATATAGTTAATTGAATTATTCTGTACTCATGTGAGTTATTACATGGTAGGTCATTCTTCATATATGAAATAGTTCCATATGTCCATTAAATATGAGATTTATCACAACTCAATGACAATTGCACTCCGATATGTAATAGGTCAAATGTACCCAGATTTTCTGGAGAGAAAAATGTGAATGCTATAGTTGGGGAAATCACTTTACTTTTCTCAGCCTGTGTTTATTCCTTTATGAAGTAATCTGTAATGATGTATTTATAAAATAATGCCATATAGTTAAAATAATTTGTATTTCTGAAGTACACTGAGCTTCTGAAGTTAAAAACACACCATATCATTGCATTATTCCTTGTAAATATCTTAGCTAGTTCATATTAAGCACTTTTTATGTCAATATACTTGCATATTTAATATTGGCTCGTATCATCTGATATAACTGATAAGAGATATCCTTCAGTCCACAGTACACACAAGCATAGGTTGTTTTATTTATAAAACAGTATTTGGCAAGATCTGTATTTATGGGTAGTCAGACATCTGATTTACTCTTTTCCTGCTGTCCTTTTCTTTTTATGCTTTTGTCTTTTATATTACTTGTACTGGAGAGCCCAGAATGGACATGGCACTCCAGGTGTGGCCTCACCAGTGCTGAGTAGAGGAGAAGAATCATCTCCTTTGACCTGCTGGCAGCACTCCTCCTATTGCATTCTAGGATAGTAGGATACCTGAAAGAACAAAAGGTGATGGGCACAAACTGAAGCACAGGACGTTCTCTCTGAACACCAGGAAAAACTCTTACTGTGAGGGTGACCGAGTACTGGCACGGGCTGCAGATGCTGTGAAGTCTCCATCCTTGGAGGTATTCAAAAGCTATCTGGGCATGGTCCTGGAAAAAAGGCTCTAGGTGTCCCTGCTCAAGCGAGAAAGATTGGACAAGACAACTTTCAGAGCTCCTTTCCAACCACATCCATTCTGTGATTCTATGATAACTTACAACACAGACCTGTTTGAGGAAGCAAAAGCACATAAAAGCTCAAGGAACTCAGCCTTCTCATATTTTTGTCCTTGATATTAAGCTACAAACTAGTCTTAGATTCTCTGTGACAGATATGTCCATCTGTCATCTGTCCATCTGGGAGCAGGGCACCAGCTGGATTATGGCTTTTGTAACTTCTAGAACTATCCCATCAGCTGATCCAAAGACCAGACATACAGAGAAAGTTTCATATAAAAGAAAGAAGATGAGAAGCACGAGAACAGTGAATGTAAGAAAAAGGATTGGACAAATTATTCTTTTTGTAAATACATTCATGGTCAAGGCATGTGTGCAGATTTATGAAATTTTATAAAGGTTATATGTGTGAATAATTTTAAATTGTGTGAATGATATTCTCTGTAGGATTCAGTAGAGAGAGCTTTTACATCCAGAAAGTCTTAGTGCATTAGATCGGTTGCGTGTGTGCAGGGATCAGGGAAATTTAATAGCTCTGATATCTTTTAAAACCTACAGAGTTTTTCCACTTAAGATGAGTAGGAAGAAGAAAAATATACAAAAGATAAAACCCTGAATTTATCTGAAAAGATACATTTTTCTTTTCAAAATGTAAATTTACCTGAGGAAAAATGGAATTAACAAGGCAATTTTGGAAAGAATTTATCTTTTATACACATGTATTAAAAACATGTATTTAACAATTCATCTTAAAATCCAGCTAAATTCTGAAAGAAAAAATAAAATTATTTCCTTTTTAAATCAATAAAATTGTTTAAAATTATTTCAAAATCCCTTCCTTATTTATTTCACAAAAACCTGAATTAGGTTTGCCCTGAGATCTCTTTGCCCTGAAATGACACTTTTGGTGTCAAACTACTTGCAGAAGAATCCACTTGCAGCTCAGCTCAGCTTTAATTTAAATGTCTCAGTGTTATTGAAAAATGCGTTCTTAAAAACAGAAATATTTTAAAATATTTTGGAAAAAAATATTTACTGGAAAAACATAAGCATTTTTATCTATATAGGAAAGATTTCAGATATTTGCATACCTAAAAAGAGAATTTCTCCTTGTATGCATTGAAATGGGACAGGAAAAATAAGTGAACATAAAGAGAATCTCTTACACAGTTTATTTTTGCTTTTAAAAATTTTTTCTAAAGGATAGCCTTTCAACAATTTAACCCTTTTTTTTTCATTCCCTGTGGCTTACCAGGTATTTTTGTATATGTCATAAAATGTCTACTTGTGCCATGCTGTTAGGTGACTATTGGGCCAAATTTAGATGATGAAATTAAAGGACAGTGCCAAAGAATATGAACTCAGGTGCGATCTTAAAATTAAAATCTGAAATATTAGCCTAATTATGCAGCTGCAGCAACTCTAGCTTTAGCTATTTTCATAGTTCAGTGAAGTTGGGCTTTATTGATAGCACACATGTCCCTTATAAATTCCACTGAGATAGAGTAGCCTCAGAATATATTCTTGAAGGCTGGACACAGTCAAAGTTTGTGATGTCCTAATCATGAGCCCCTCACCTTCAGTTATTTTTGCCTTATTTATTTGCAGAGGCTTATACTTTGGATACAGTGGAGAGATAATTTGCATAATGATATGCAGTATTGGAAAGATCACGTCTGTGATATGTTTGCATATTTATAGTAGTGTTGCTGGCCAGAAATTTACATATGTTTTTGTTCCAGTTTCCAAGAAGATACATAGCAAATGATAAGTATGGAAATCAGCAGTATCCTCTGTGTTCTGTATTCTTAGGGTTGTTGTCGTCCCCAACAATAACTTCAGTTCTGTGAAATACTATTATATTATCTTGAGCGGTTTTTCCCATCTGTGCTCCCAACGGTCTCTACCATAAACCTGCAAAGTCTACTTACAAGATCAAGGTAACCATTATAGGAAAGTAAAGGATAGTCCTTGTTTTGAATCTACAAACTTGTGAATGACATTGCTAAAGCAAAACATTAATTTGTGTTGAGACGGGAATTAAATACAGACTTTCCAACATCCTTTTCCTTTCCTTTCGACTTCCTTCCTTCTATCTGAAGAGTGCTGTGATAACTACATGAACACCACTTAATTATTTTACAATTAGAAAATTGTTCATTTTCTGTTACGTTTTACATAATGCTTTAAAAAGGTACAGCTTCAACTTTGAAGGCATGAAATAAAAAAAAAAAAAGTCAATTGATCTAACTACCTCTAAACTTTGTTCCGTTCACAGTTTGGAATAAGAGCTGTATATGCTATTGTACACAGACTATGGCTTTACACTCATTTTGATCTAATAACCTATAATCATATGGAACAATCTGAGAAAGCAATGTCACTCAAGATAAAGATATTAGCATAAAATGAATTTTAATCCACTTATTCAAATCTACCTTAAGGTAGTGCAAGTATTGAATTTCTTTCTCATTTTATAGTTTTTGATTTATTTTTTTTGGAAGGAAGTTCTGCTCAGAGTTTCTTTCCCCTGCATCTGCCCAGACTTTCTGCTTTGTTTATCCTAAACTGAAAAGAGAAACATCTTTTTCTACCGCTTATCTAGGGGAATTTTTGGACAAACCTCAAATGTAAATATTTGTGCTTTGAAAGTAACAGACATAAAGCTGATACAGTGCTAAATAATTTTGTTGGCCAGATGGCATAATGGCAGCAATAAAAGCAGTCAAATGCAAGAGGTACATTTAATTCTGGACTTTGCAGTATGGAGCTGCTGTTGATGAGATTGATAATTTTTTTATTTTTAGAGGGCATTGATCAGAAAGTGTTCTTGCTAATGCCAGCTGGATTTATGAAGTGCATGCTCCCTCATCCAATCAAGATCCAAGACTGCATCCACAACAGTATTGTTGCCCATTATGTTGCTTTGTTTGGAAAAAGCAAAACATCTTGGTATAACTAGGGAAAGAACAGACGCCTAAAGTCAGACAAGAGTATGTTGATTTATATCAGCTGAATATTTGATCTCTGTAGTCTTATCCATTCACATGAAGTAAGCGATGAATAAATAGTGAAATTAATCCTGAAAGCTGCAAAGTTCTAAGTGGAAATTACACACATTCGTGTATAGGATGTATGAACAGAGATGCAAAGCACTTAAGAAGCTCACAAACAGCCTTCCGGTGCCATTCATTTAGAGTTGGCTTGATTGATTTCACGCAGCAACACATTTTGCGATGTAGATATAAAGCAAGGTTGAGATATTAGCCCAGATTCCTGTGCTAGAAAGGCTATTTCTGTTACATTTCAAGAGGGAATTGAAGAGTTGCACTTTCTCAGGTGAATCATACGACTGACCATCACCTGTAAGAATCCCAGTACTGGCTAACAGTGCAGTTCATCAGAACCTGCAGGCCAGCCTGACCCTATGGAAAATGGCCATGCTATTTCTGGTGGAGAATTTTGATATTTTGGTTATATGATTCTTTTCTATAATGATGATATTTTCATTATGTGCTCCTAATTTCTTTCTTAATGATAATATTTTGAAAACTAGGTTTTAGAATTAAAAATTCTTGTATTTTAATTATGTTTTGACTAAATAATATCAAGTTACTCGTTTTCTGTGAAGCCTAATTACCCCCCAACCTACATTTTATGTTCTGCATGACACTGTACAATGGAAGAATAAAATTACATTAATTGTCCAAAGCACTTTTTGCTTTTGGTACTTCCCATATTTTTGGTATTGGAGAGAAAGAGAGGTGGTTAAGCAAAAATGTTATTTGTCTATGTGACACCTCATCACAGTAGAACAAAAGAAGATTCATTTCACCTTGTCACATTATTTAAATAACATCTTAATATTTAAAACTTCTTTGGAACTGGTAACAAGCATCTGAATGAGTGCCTTGAATTACCGCCACAGCACTAAACATATTCTTAGATGAGTATTTGACAGAGTGCATAATAAGAATGAATTTGGCTGTCTGAAAAGACAATGCGGACTAGTTTTAATCATCTTTCAGACACAGTACACTTCTATGAGCCTGTGGTTTCTTTCAGGAAATCCATCAGGCTGTTTTCTCCTCTTGACCTTGAAAGTTACCCATCCGGTCTGTAGCTGCAGAATAAAAGAACATGAACTCCAGTTTGTGAACTCTTTTTAGAACTTTGAGTCTCAAACAGTGTATCCATGGACAATGTTGATAATGTTCTTATCATCAAAAAATATCTGTAAACATGTGATTGACAGGGATGACTACACAGTGACTACTGAAAATGTAGGGCTTAGTGAACTGTAATTTGAAGTCATCCTTCATCAGCCACATAACAAAATGTATAATAAATCTTTTGTTGTCTCTTTTATTTATGTGAAACGTAATCAAAGCCAGGCATTTATTAAGGCTAGAGTACTTTTCTTTCTACTATGTTTTTTTTTCAGAATGCCTTAAAGAGACTAAAGGAACATGATGTCTAGCAAATACATGTTCCTGATAACAAAAATTCATGCATCTTTCTCACAAGCAAAAAAGAAATCAATCTGAAGAAATATCCATGAATATTTGCCACAATTGAACTGTGCTCAAAAGATCGTGTAAGGAACTGGAGCAAATGACCTGAATCTTTCAAAAGGGAACCTTTGCACCAACCTGTAGTTCTCATCACTGAAATTCATGTTGCGTTCATCAACAGGAGAAAGTATTTTTCCATATTTAACATATTGCTGCATATTAATGGCTATCACACCTGAAGATTTACCCTTAAACTTTTTTAAATTGTTGATGAAGTGTTACATGTGTAGCCGTGTTTTTAACTGAGGTGATGATGTTCTTTGATGCTAACCGATTCCAGAATATTTCAACTAGCTTGACTATTAAAATCTACCTATAGTAAAGTCCTACTTATGAAAATAGATCTATAAAGTTTACAGTATGGACATTTTGTGTTCAACTACCTTCATTATAAGCCATGATTTTCTGTTTATATTTTACAGTATTTTTTGCATAATAATTTTTTTTCAGATACTTAAGTTCTTTAATGATTTTGTTAAGTGTATGATGAAAATCTTTTACATGATTAACAAGTATCTTTCATTTTTGGGTCCATATCTGAAGTAAAAGATAAAAGTGTTTTTGATTTGGATTGCAAAAATGAAACTGAAACTGTACGTGTGGAAATCAAGTCTTGTGATAATAAAAGCAGGGATATACAAGAAGTTAGCGGAGTCCCCACTGTTGTTTTCCATGCAATCATTTCATTCTCTCCTTCAAAAGTCTTGCTTTTAATATTAATTGACTGGAGCATGTATCAGCAAACACATGCCAGGATTATTTTTATTAGAAAAAACAAGTTAAAATTTGTTTTCATAGAAATTCACCACTAGACCTTTAAAGGAAAAAAAAACCCAAGCCACAAAACCCACGTTTTTCTGTGACATTATAATGTTTTCTCATTCAGTTATAATTGTATAACAAGTTGATGGTTGTAATCAATTCCACAGATAAATATTCCAGTACTTCTTACGAGGTTGCACATTTAAAGCATATAAACATTTACTGTGTTAACTGCATTCTCAAATAATTACTGACATTTTGAGTCAAGTGTAAAGCAATAGTTTCACATCTCAACAGATCTTACATTTAAAAAATTTGCTTGAAGTGACATCACTGACGATTACAAAGCAACTTTTAACCTAAGGGAACAGACAGCATTTTGCAGATAGACATAATAGGAAATAAACACCTGTATCTACGTAAAAGTAGGTTTCTAATTTATGCGTCTTTTTCTTTTAAACATATTTGTGTATTTGGGTATTTTTTTGCAACAATTAGTTTACTAGTAGCTATATGTCTCCTTTAAATTAGTGTTTTAAAAATACCCATCAAATTCTATATTGTTTGGTGGACTTCAAATACTTTCCTACAATGGAAGAAAAACTATATTCTAATTTTTACAGCAGTGTTATAGTTTTAAATGTTTTTCAGTATGAAATGTGAAAAAACAAGCAAACTAACAAACCCCCCTATATCTTAGGCATGAGTTTTAATTATATAAGGTGGCTGTATAGATAATTAGCCTTGGAGCATAATTCTGGAGATGGATCTCATCAGTTATTTTGTCTGTAACTACCTTTTTATCAGTTTTCTCTTCAATTACCTCTTTTAAATATGTTTCTTCCAACAATCTATTTGTCACAATGAAAGTGTATGTAACCCTGATTAAAATGAAATAATAGAACAAATTGTAGTTTTATGTTTATTCATGGCTCTTTTTCCCCCATCAAATCTATAATGCCTTCTCAAATATTTAATTTCTGAATAAAATTAACCATTTTCACTTTCAATGCCTTGTATATTGACCCTGTGGCATGTTCGTTATTATTCTAACTTGGGTAGCTAGAGTGTTCACCAAGAATAGCATTTGTTTCTTCTAACTCAAGTGATTTAAAAGTTATGTAGCTAATTTAAATTCCTCAATATTTAGTGAAGAGTATTTTCATTCTATTAAATATCTTCCTAGATGGGATAAATTTCTATAGTTCTGTCCTCCCCCTTCTTGTAGAGAAGCATAGTTGACTATCTGAGATTTTACACCTGGGTTTTTATTGCCCAAATTATACAAAATGTGTCAACCCTTTAAAAATTACTATGCCTTTAAATTTAAGACATTTAAGTTTAAGAATAATTTGGATGACTTAAATGAACACTAAACAAACATTGATGACTTCATGATGCATAAGAATAATATAAAATATTGAGGCTTTTACTTAATTTTGGAAAACACTTCAACTGTAGATTTTGGAAAACAATTCATCATTGTCACAGTCTTGTTGACCAGTACAAAAATCCTTATTGTTAATCACTCACATGGATATCTGTATTTGCATATCTGCCCTATTAGGCGTGAAGTACCTGCTTTATATATTCATATACATTTAGAATTGATGCTGTTCTTCCAGGAGTTATTGCCGGATTTTCCTAAAATTTGATGCTGTGACTGCCACTATTCATATTGGGCCAGAGTCTTTTCTTGTGAACAGCTACTAAAAAAAAATATTCTCAATAGTATTAATAATTAACCTTTTTAACAATGAAGGCAGATAAAGTCAATAAAAAGGTGAGACTTAAGACCCAAAGAGTTCCACTTTGATGAAATGCACGTTATTAATAATTCAAATTTTTATTGATGGTTATTTTTTCCCTGTTTATCTAATGAGTTCCATATAGAACACTGTGGTCTATTAGCAAAATATTCAAAGTGTTTCATCTAATCTTAGCAGCAGGAATATTTTTCATTACGTGGAAGAAGACATTACTTCTTGTGCATCAGTGCTTTGTTAATGATGAAGCTTGATGTTTTGAAAGGTTCATATATGATTTAGCTATCTGTATCTTTAGCTATCTGTATCTGTGATTTCAATGGTATTCTGGCAATGATCCCGCTGCAGACACAAGCCTCTCTTTGTGCAGGGAAAGAAAACATAGAGAAAGCGATTTTTATAAAAGGCTATGTCTACATTAGCAAATAGGATGATACAAAAGCAATTGATCTGTATGGTGAAACAGCGGGTGCTGAGGCTGATTTTCATACTATATGCGTTTTCTGGAGATTTACCTTGGACCAGCTGTAGTACGAGCCGGTGAACTGAGCTGTTAGTTCAAGCTATCTAGACATGTTTTTGGATAATATTCTTCATTTGAATTGGATCCAGAAAGGGTTTGATATATTTGCTTCAAGACAGTCCTTCCAAGGATAGCAAAGCACAATAATCGGGGAGGATAAGGAGATTGATTTCTATAGCTTGTCCTTGACGGTAACTAAAATATTAACGTAGATTCACAGAAAATGCTGTGCAGAGTATGACAGTTTATGTCTATTGTGAACTATTATGTAATTCTAAAAAAAATTTATATATATATATATATAAAGAAAAATTTATATATATGTATATGAAATAGAATGCTGTGCCAGAACATCAAGTGATATATGTACATAACATGACTATTGCTTAACTGGATTAATTGTTTCTATTCCATCACGTTTTGACCACTTGGATGATGGACAATAAAAAAGGTCATCATTCTATAGCCTATGAGAAATAGATGTGGACAGTCTTTCTGGTTTCATCCTTTCTCTAAGAGTGGTTTTGTGTAAATGATTTTGGAAGTAAGCTTATGAATGTATAGCTGCCATTTTAGGGCTTTTTAGTGTGTGATAACTAGGGTGAAGGAATATACTCTTTTTTCTTTCAACACATTCAGTCATTTTAATAATGTTCCAGATTCAAGAGAAGCTGATGATGAGCTCAACCCATATATTTGGGTGATTGAGCTGGTAGGATTGAAATGAGGGATTTGTTTGTTTATTTTCAAAGAATAATATTTGAGCAAATGAGAAGTTTGAATGAAACAGCGTAGCAAATAGGCAAAGATAAAAACTTCTCATGCTGAAAGGCAGGAGCTAACAGACATAACAGAGTCTCTGAACTAATATCCCTGTGCTAGTTTTGCACAGCAAATTCTCTGCTGAGAAACAGAAGAAAAAGAAACCCAAATAAATCCCCCCAGGAGAGACAGACTCTCCAAATATTTCAAGAAAAGAGAAAGATCTCATCACAGAAAAGTTTGAAAGTGAAGAACTTTAGCCATTGTGAAGGTGTAAGTAGCGAATAGCATAAGATACTGGAATGACACTTAGCCAAATGAACACCGTTCCAGTGCCTTAATAATAGATTTTGGTCAAACAAATAGTATTCAGAGGATTTTAATGAAAATTATTAGGAAGAGTTGGAGTAGAATACAATGCAATGAGTTCAGGAAATAAATACTAGATTCACTGAAGTTTTGTTTAATCTACATTAAAGACTTAGGACAAACTTTTTAAAAGAAAATAGAAAGAAATATGATAAAAATCTTATTTCACATTATAATTGTTCTTGGAAGACAAAGTGCTTCTCTAATCAACTTCTTTCTTGTAGCAGAAAAATAAGAGAGCACTTCAGGGTCATACGTGCTTGGTCCTTATAATTCTCAAACAATGGCATACTGAAGTGACAACAAAAGTATATTTTTGTGAGCAGGAAAAAGAGTATAATAGAAGTATTTTGATGATCTCTATTACAGATTCTCATTAATTCTTGGTTTCTTTATGCTCATCTTTCAATAGCTACCAAGATGAGCTCCTGTAAAATGCTAGGAATATTGGCTTCACTTGAAAGCCTTGTAGATATGTGTGCTATATTTTGATAGGAGGATTCTATCACAAAAGAGTATTGTATCTTTGAGAAAGGGTTGTTCCTCATATTATTGGTGCCTTCTCTGATGATATTCACACAAATAATAGACATGCCTTTTGTTTGTTTGCTTGTAACAGAGACAAGAGTTATTAGGAATCTACTTAATGAACATAGCTAGGTGAATGGAAAGGATTTTGTGCTGCTCAGAAGTTATTGCTGTGATTCAGAAAGGCAAATTTGGATAACAACAGGCAGGAGAAGATATCTGAGAAAAGCACTGAAATTAAAAGGAATAATGTACATTTGAATGTTACAGTAAAGATGCCCATAATGTAAAATGCATTATGAAATATTATCCCCGAATATCAAGTTTTAACCTGTAGCCTTGGGCTTAAGAAAGTAGATATTAGTGGATTTGTATTTCATATTCACACAGAATGAAATACACTTCTGGTTCATGACCAGGAGCTCATTATTGCAACTAAAATTAAAAAAATACTACCAAAATAAATGGCAATATTGATGGAGAATCTTTCTCTTGTGTTTAGAATTCTTACCTGGTGGATGACCAATCACAGATGCCTGCTACAGAGCTATAATAACAGAATATTTTTTATTTTATTCAAGTCCTGTTTTAAATTACAAATGTTATTTTTTCTAAATTTGAAATAAAAAGTTGATTATTTTTATCAGTGTGTTTCTTCTTTTCTCCTCTCCTGTTGTAATACTTGTCTCAGGTGTTTCAATCTTCCCATTGAAAAATGATGCCTGTTTAATTTAATTTTCTGCCAATTTTGTATTAACCACAATGACAGAAATTTAGAACAGTAGAAATATTTGATTTGAATGGGGGGAAGAGTTGTGTGGGCTGAAAATATTTATGCAGAATAGCAATTGTTCATTAATATTTTCTTTGTCTTCCAACTAGCTTCCAGCAATTAAGAATGAATAGAAAGAAAAGGATAATGACATGTTTTATCAAAATTCAAGTGCTAAAGAAACACTTTGAATTTATGTGATGAGTTGATGTATCTCTTCTGCCTATTCTTCAGATCTACCCTATACGTATCTCAGAGTCACTGTGTTAGTCTTACAAGCAGCTTGACATTGATTGACTTTCTGAAGATAACAGGAATTATAATATTATTTAGCTTTGACTCATCACCAGTGCTTTTTACGCTTTGGCACAAAATGAAATACAGAAATTCCATTCAAACATA
The DNA here is from genome assembly GCA_009769605.1 of Bucorvus abyssinicus. NCBI lineage: Eukaryota > Metazoa > Chordata > Aves > Bucerotiformes > Bucorvidae > Bucorvus > Bucorvus abyssinicus. The sequence goes on from CM020026.1 coordinate 22,268,639, forward strand.
ATAAAAAGCTTCTTTACTATGAGAGTGGCAAAACAGTGGAACACATTGCTCAGAGAGGCTGTGGAGTCTCCATTCTTGGAGATATTAAAAACCCAACTGATTACAGCCCTGGGTAAAGTTCTCTACTTAGAGCAGGTTGCTTGGACTAAGTGATCTCCAGAACTGGCTCTTTGGCAAACTTAAATCCTAGCAAATAGCCCAAGATGTCATATGTTGTTAAAGTGGGAAGTAATCTGATTTGGGAGTTAGTAAAAAATAAGAATCTTAGTTCCTGATCTTCCAGGGTTTGGGGTAGCACCCATGCAAATGCTGAATGAATTAGCAGAAACCTTTAGAACAACATAGCTTGCTTTATCTTGGTACTCAGTTTGGGCTAATTTTTTATGCTTCTCAGCATATTAAGTTGTTTTGTGGACTGCATTTTACAGCTATTTAAAATGTTTTCAAAATCTTGATTCTTTTGAGATACAGGTGTTGTGAAGCAGGAAGGTGTCATAGAATCTTAATATTTTTATCCAAGTGCTAAGTAATTAAGAGAGAGAATTGCCAACTCCTCCTTGTTACACTTCAGTGAATCCAATTTTTCTCCAGAATCAATTGTGAGGTAACTGGCTGAGAAAGGGTTGATGGTTGCAACCCTAGCTCTCAATTAAAGGTAAAAAAGATTCACTCTTCCATCCCACCATTATAGTCCTAGTGCACCAGGATTTGAACTGACAGTATTTGCAAAATTGATAACAATTACAATACAGAAAACATGAAAGAATATAATCCATAAACAATGTGAAGCATCAGGAAATATGATGCAAAACTCAAAATCTTAGGAAATGAAGGGAAAATCCCTCTCATAATGGCAAAAAGAATGTGTCATGATTAAGCCTCATGCAGCTATGTGGATATATTGCTTTTCACTAATTCTATCCACAGTCTGCCTCTTCATGAAATGAACGTACAATATGATTTTACTTTCTAGCTTGGATAGGGAAGAGTTAATTAATACAGGCTAAGATAAACACTGTACCATAGAATAAGTTAATAAGGCTCAGTTAGAACAGACTGCAAGAGGAATATGTCTTTCGCATTGCAGTGATTTTTGTTATGCTGGTGAGGGGGAAAAAAGTCTGGTTTATGAAATATGGTTGAAACTAGGAAGAAATGGTGATTTACCCTTGTAGTATAATGCAAATGTGTATCTTTTCTCTGTGATCTGATTATTTCCATGATCAGATATAATTAGGAATAATTCCATGTGCTGTTATCAGAAAATATAATAGCAGTTTTCAGAGGGACAAAATTATCAGACCTATTGCATTCTTACTAAATGTGAATCTAGAAAGCACCATGCCTACTAAGGGACTAGGAAAGGCTTAGGGTTGCTGTTTTGCTGGGAAGGACAAATTGAACAGCTAGTGGGCTTATTTGGGTGAAAGCAGCTCTACCATGTTGATTCATAGTGCTGGCAGATGGAGCCGTATTAATGCTGTGCACAGAAAATCAATAAAGCTAAACATAACCTTCTCCTCTCCCCTCATGGGTATATGCCTTATTTTGTCAGCACTTGGAAATTTCTCATGTCCATTCTTCTGTGAAATGTTACTGATGTAATTTTATCAATGGAAACACAGAATTAAGGATATAGTCTGTTTCTCTTTGTTAAAGGGCAGTTTATATCCTTATTTCTGGCATTGCAATAAATATATGAGATAACCAGCATTTTCCCAATAACTCTTTGGAAATATTAATCCTGGTATGCATTGTCCTTCCCTCCTATTTAATTAATATGTGGTTTTCTTTGAAATCTCTGTTGTTTTACAGATTAGGATCTAAATGAAGTTCTTGTTTATGGAGGGTTTGTTTTTGTTTTTGTTTTTTTCATTCATAGCAACTAATGCATAAATAGCATTTATTATGTATCAGCACTCTAGTGCTCACAGCTTTCTTGATAGGGATTAAATCTCACTTAATGTAAATGTTCTTTTTAGTAACAATTAAATAATTAAAGGACTACTATGAGTTACATAAACAGTAACATGCATACAAATACAGCTTATTTTTCAGAGGCATTTTATAGTAATGCCATACTTCTGTGTTTTCAGCAACTTTATCACTAAGATGACTTAGTTTTTTAGGTGTAAGAAATAGGTACCATAATTAGTTTAGCCTCAATTTTCAAAGTATGTAAAACTTCTGTAATTCTGTGATATTAAAGAGCATTGGTCCTAGTACAGACCCCTGAGGGACATCACTTGTCACCCATCTTCATCTGGACATCAAGCCATTGACCACTACCCTCTGGATGTGACTATCCAACCAATTCCTTATCCAACAAACAGTCCACCCATCAAATCCACAGCTCTCCAATTTAGAGAGAAGGATGTTGTGAGGGACTGTGTCAAAGGCTTTACAGAAGTCCAGAGACATGACATGCATTGCTCTTCTATTGTCCACTAATGGGATCGCTCCATCTCAGAAGGCGACTAGGTTGGTCAGGCAAAACTTGCCCTTGGTGAAGCCATGCTGGCTGACTTGAATGACCTCCCTGTCCTCCACGTGCCTTAGCATACCTTCTAGGAGGATCTGTTCCACGATATTCCCAGTCTGGAGGTGAGGCTGACCAATGTCTTGATAATTTCATTTCCATTTTAAGTTTCATCCCTCTGTTCTAGTAACAACAAGACGATGATGCCAAGTGCTTCTGGTGCAGTATGTCTTTTCCACAAGCTGACCCCAGGCAGGTGATTATATCTGGAAAAGTAGGTGGAATTAATTCATCACAATCATTGAATAAAACCTTAAAAATCTTTAAGAACCCCGGTAAGAGGGTGGTAATATTTGTCTCTTCAGATTAAATCTTGAATGAGAATTTTCAGACATCCCAAAGTTGTCTTTAGAATACTTCGCAAGCAGAACCAACATGCAGTTCTGTGGTAACCATGATCTATAAGCTTTGCATCCTGCCCCTGAATTCTGCAGGACCTCTGTGTGTTTCTAAGTTCCGTACTCTCCCGTTATACATTGTCAGACCTGCAGGTGTGTTTTTCCAAGGATAAACCCGAATAAGGGGCAGGGTCTTCATATTATAAGGGTAGGTTTCATTGAGCTTAGCTCTGAGTTATAGGGCGTTACTTTTAATACTTCACAGGCAATCTGTACCCAAAGGTTGTCAGCATCTTTTAAATTAAAAGTGGTTGCTAAACTGTGGCCCATGTCTCGTTGGGAGGCTGACAGTTATTTAGGTTATCATATGGCTATCAGGCCAATAAAGCCTTTCAAATGAAGGTTTTAATGTTTCCTCTGGAAAGTTTGATTACAGGCAAACATAACAGTGGGAAATTGTGGGAATTTCTTCCTTATTTTGCATGTTTTCTTAACTTGTCACAGTATCTCTAGCAGCTAATTCCTTCCTTGAAAGATACTATGGTATTAAGGAATAGCTTATGAGACAAGGTCTAAGTAAATCCAAATTCTGGAAGATTCACAAAGTTTGCATCATTGGTCCAGAACTTAATAGTAATTGACATGTAGTTACAGAATACAGGATCTCATTGCATGAAGTTTTGGTCCATCAAACATAGCTTAAGTACTGATCTAAACAAGGGTTTATAAAGCTAGTTTTTGTGAGCTCAGTAAGATAGTTATGATGTGATAAACTTGAATTCTAGTCGAGATACATCCTTAAATGGAAGCTTAGGACCCATTTTAATATATCCATTAAATATCATGAGTATTCGATAACAGGCGACCTCTTACAATGGAACTTCACTAAACTCCATAGAAATTGACGGTCTTTGCTTGTTTATGTTATGCAAATTTTACATTTTTTTCCTGAAATGTAGGTGTTATGTATGTAATTACTAGGACATGCAAAGTATGCTTACTAGTATGCTTAAATATTTAATATGAGAGAGGATGTACAAATTACTCTTGCTTGCCTGTGTGATTCCACTATATATTTTACTACATCTTTTCAAAGGTAAGCTGTATGATTTACACTAGATCCTACTTAGAAGCAAAGTAGTTTCCCATGAAGACCTAGTATATGGATATTCCTATTTTAATTAGAAGTAGATTTCTTCTATTCCAAACCTATATATTTATTTTCACTAACTACTAATTAGGATACTAGTATAGTATATAGACTTATACATTTACCCATATGTATACCCGTATAGCACCCATGCAGCCTGAACCCCTGACTGCACGGAAAGAGGAACGATCAGAGGGTATGCTCACTGGAGAGACTCCCAAGGGAAGACTGTAGGCTTGTGATGTCTTGGAACACAGGGCAGACAGTTCTCTCACCTGCAGATTTGCAACTGCAGAATAGAGTCAGTGCCTTGGTAGTAGACAGTAGGGTGGAAATTCCGCCTGCAGAAACATGGGAGTGAGAGACCCACTTCTAAGGGGGGATGGAGGCCCCATCTGCTGATCTGACCTGCTATTTCAGGAGTTTTGCATTATGCTGGGTGCTCAGCTACAGGACATCTTTCAGAGACTTCTGAGGCTTATTCGCTCATTGAACTGTTATCTGCTGCTTCTCATCCACATGGGCACCAGTGGCACTGTGAGAATGTTGACTGTATCAAGGGTGATTACACATCCCTAAAGAGAGAGGGTGAAGAGTATGTGGGACTTCATGGTGTCTCCGCATCCTAGCAGTGAAAGGCTTGGGAAGGAGCTGGTAGGTCCTGTGGAACAGGGATTTTTCTTTTAGGCCAATGGACGCCCTTTGGGAGGATTGAGCTTTTAGAGGAATGAGGTCACCTAGAAAGAGACAAGACCCACCTGACAAAGCTGGCAACAGCATTTTTACCACCAGACTGGGCATCCTGGTGAGGAGAACTTTGAACTAGGAATGGCAGTGGAGGGAAATTACAACCCACAGTCAGGTAGGGAAGTGGTGGACAGGGGTGGACAGCAAAGGGTGCAAGGAGGCAAGTACAAGAGAGACCTCCAGAATAATAAACCAGGGTGAAACTGGGTCGATCTCAAGGGTGTCGTATGTACAGAAATGCACAGAGCCTTGGAAAAAAGCAGGAGGAACTGTAGCTCTCTCTATGGCCTCAAAAAGACATTGTTCAAATTATTGAGCTGTGGTGGGATGACTTGTGCATCTAGACTATCAGCTCTTCAGGAAAGACAGGTGGGCATGCTAGGAAGTTCTGGCAATGGTACTACTTATAGGAGGCAAAACTTGATCTTAGGATCCATCTGGGCAGTGTACCAATGAGTTAAGTGTGAATGAAGAAAAATTCTTTCTTATGCCCTTAGGCAGTTCCTTGAGTTGTTGCCTGAAAAATAACCGAAGCACAATTTAAATTGTATTAGCAACTCTGGCATACTTAGTAAATAGTGGATCCATATTTTCCAATAAAAAATATCTCATTTCTAATGTAAACAGGAATGGCAGCTGGTCAACTGACGTGGTAATAATATGAAGAAATAAGTGTACCTTCAGTGTCAAGACAGTGGAAAGATACTATAAGTTTGGACAGTATATTGAGAATAATCTTAACTTCTACTTGCAAGTATTCTTAAGTGATCTGCGAATAGTCATATTGGAAAGAAACAACAGAGCCTGTTTACGAGGGATGAAATATTGCCTTTGACATCTTTTCATATACTTAGAAGTCCTTCTGTGACAAGAACATGAAGGGAAATCACTCCTTCCATAAGTTAAAAAGAAAAATAAAAAAAAAAATTGTTTGCTCACATCTAAAACCACTGCTTAGATAAAGACACTTTACCTTTCTTTACATTTATTTAGTCATTTCTCTGAGGAAATTAATGTGTGTGTAAATTACCCATAGCTCAACATACAAGTAAAGGTATTGTATTTGTATTTGAAATATGAATATACAATACAAATGATGCAGAAGTTTTGCATGACAGACGACTGCAAAAGGGCTTTATACCTCCTGCATGGTTGAGAACCAGTAGGAAAGCTTTTAGAATTTCTGTGCCGTTCAACAAATGGATTCCTTCTGAATACTCCTGGAAGGGAAAGATCTTACTGAGCATCTATGGGGAAAAGATATTCAAATTGTATATTGTAGATATAGGGTCTTAACACAGCAGTTCTAATCCTTCTCTATGGTTTCTACCATTTCTACATCAGTGAAAGGAGCAGCAACTCTTGACTAATTCAATGTGCTCTTTAAATGTGCATTATTTGTGCTCTCCATTCTTTTGTTTTGCTCCTCTATTCTCCTTGCATTTGATATGATACGAAACTCTAAATTAAATTGGTATAAAAGCACTTTGCAGCTTGAAGAATAGAAGGAAACTTTAAAAGGTCAAAACCTCACCATGGTAAAACCATGACTCTTCTCTTTGAATTTTCTCATATTTCTAGCAACATGCACATCTATAAACTTGTGATCTACCTGTGCCAGGAAGACCTAGTGTTATATTTGTAGTCTAACCTTTTCATCATTGTAACTTTATACCTTCAAAACTTTGTATCCTCAAAAAAGAAAAAAAAAAATTGTAAAAATTCTAACTGAAACTCCACCCACTCCTCTACATGTAATCCTAATGTGCACTTCTATACTTTAGGGCTTGTGCTAGTGGTTGTAATTACTGTTTGCTCTCTTCTGGCCTGCATACACATTTCCACCCTATGGTGACCAGACGTGCCAGTGGGGGTGAGGTATGTCTATGTCTCATTCTAACATAGGACTTCATAACATACCTGAATCCAAAGGTGGGCAGCACTCTCAGACCTCACATATTAATCACAGGAAAGTCTGCATAGTGTCTTATAAAATGGATCTATTGGTGTTTGGTTTAGAAGGTGCTTTCTAGAACATCAGATATTTCTCTGTGGTTTTCTAAATTTGTGAACAGTAAGTTATTTCAAATGTATCATTAAATTTTTTTACATATATCATTACTGCTTGAGTGTAGTTCGAATCATAGGAGAATCCCCTGGCTTCTTACTGAAAATCCCACTTGCCCTCAGTGTCCTCTGAAATGTGAAAGATCAACTTTCCCACTTCCTGGAATACTCACTGGTGCCAGGGTTCAGAGTGTAGGCTTACCAGGCAACCGTGATACCTGTCATTTTGAATGAATACAAATCTCTAACAATCTATGTTTGCACGGTCCCAGCGGAAACATGTGGTGCCAGCTGTGCTCGCAGTGCTTTAAAGGCTTTATTAAGTCAGCTGGCAATACACCCTGTCTCCAGGCACTGAATTTTATGGCAAAGGAGCTAAGAGAATGAGCCCTTTTCTTCCCCCCTTCCTTTTTTTTTTCCTCTCCTTTCTCATGTCACCTAGTTTTCAAAACCACAGGAAGCTATTTTCAAAGAGGCTTATGGGCATGCTGCTATGTTGTTAATACCCACAATATAGTTTACAGGTGAGCACTTATACCCACCCACACAGTCTTACACATACACACGCACCCACTGTCAAGTACCTTTATGCAGTCTGACATAAACTCCGTTCAAATTATTACCGTTGAGTAAAAGAGGAACTCTACAGAATTTATAAATAATTATAAGACATTTTTTCTTAGCTCATGCAGTCATTTGAAAGGAGGCTATGTAAAAGTGTGGGAAGGTTCCAGACCACATATTACAGTAAGAATTCAGATACTCTATCCAGTGGCCTTTCAAGGACTGTACTTGCTGTTTGCTTTAATTTAGACAAAAATGTTAAATTGGTAAATGTTAAGATATTAATTTGCTTAAGTCATGTTTTGAGAATCAGTTGTTCAAAGACCGAACTTTTCAGTGACATTCAGAATCTTTTCTCTTGCAGCCATTTCGTAGAGTGACGTTTTCTGTTGTGAGTCAGCCTCAGGACCCGCATCAAGGGTCATTGCAGAGTTGCTATGACAGCGGTCTGGAGGAATCAGAAACACCAAGCAGTAAGAGTTCATCAGGGCCAAGACTGGGTGCCCTTCCACTCCCAGAGGACAACTACGAAAGGACTACGCCGGATGGCAGTGTTGGTGAGGCAGAGCATATGGAAAATGGTAGGGGCAAACACAACATTCACACACATAATCTCACTAGCAAGTGATACTAAGTAGACTTTCGAAAGGTCAGTCCAAACCCATAAATAAATATATTAAATAGTTAAAATTTTAATTATTTTATTTTAAAGTTTGTTAAAATGCAGATATTCAAAATAGTGGAACATAACCCTAGTAATAAAACTAGCACTTTCTTTTCTTTGCATGATTTAAAAACTATACTGCAGAAGCAGTTAAAACATTGAAAAAAATACCAATAGAGGGCTGGGGAGACCGTAATTGAGTTAAATTCCATACTTTTCATTTTAGATAAAAAATCATAATGGACATGTATCCTCTTTTCCTTCCATTTTGGGGTCAACAACTATTTAGGAAATTTCCCAGAATGTAATATGTACAGCATCAGCAAAAGAAAGTAGGATTTAAAAGCCACACTCTAGAGAATTCCCTTTTCCCCAAAAATGTTATATAGACTGTTTTCAAATAACACTGAGTGTCAAGTCCATTCTTCATTATTTAGAAAAGAAGAACATAACTTTCCTTTTCTTCACACTTTATTTTAGAACATCTCATTTAAATTAAAGTTCTATTTATGTAGAAGGGGAAAATGCTGAATCTCCAGATATTACAAAATAAAGGTAATTTAAATGTCAGACTGTGTTTTCCTCTCTAGCTAAAACTATTTAGAATTTTAAAAAATCTTTTTAGTTTGAAATATATTTCATAAACCCTGAATGTTTTACCATTCTCCACTTATTGGCCGTCATCTAAAATTTTATGAAGTCAAACACAGACTTCATTGTCTTTTCATTTTCCCATAAACAATAAAATAAAATATTGTATGTCAAAGTGTATAGATTTTTGATAACCAATGAAACAATGGGTTTGTTAATCCAATTGGAACTGGTGGGTATATGCAAGAAGGGTGATGCATTTTCTGTTATAGAATGAATGATTTAGTTTGCCTAAGTGCATGTTTTAGTTTTTCAGAGATTACAGCACTGGATAATTGTTCCTTGGTTTTTGTCTTTCCTGAGATAGACACGTTGGCCCAATAAAAATATATTATTCTCCATGGTAAGATATTGCTAAATCTAGCATGTATGGCTGAAGAATGGTTACAGCAGTCTACATATGCTTATAATGATATCCCGACATCAAATGACTAAATGACCCAAAAGGAAGATGGTATAATCCACCTTAAAAGAAGATATATTAGGTTATGTATGTGTATAAGTGCGTGTCTATATATTCTCTTTGGCTGTTTATATGAATATATCTCTTTACATTTCGTTTCTCTGGGTGTGTGGAAGAAAGTGATACTGGTATTACTAGAAAAATGTCAGAAAAAACTTTCTAGACTTTGTACCTAAATTTGGATTATTATGTTATTGCCTGTTTTGTAGTTAGATTTTGTGGTTAAGATAATGAAACTAAACAATTAGTTAATTCCCCTGGACATAGAGCAGTGCAGCAGATTGCTAGATATTAAATTCTGAGTTCAGAAAGTATGCTAACATGGTGTAAGCCTGAACCATATTGGGAAAACTTTAGAGCCATAACTGAATGTAATTTTTTTTTTATTCAGTAGCCAGTGGAAAACACCACAATTACTGAAGTCTAATTGGAAACTAAAAGTGTTTGAGTGGTGTCAAAATTAAAGCATTAGAAAATTACCCACTTAAGTTTTTTTGTTGATGCGAAAACTTTCATTGCTTTCTAATAATGAAAGTATTGTAGACATTACTTTGATTTTTTGAAAGATGATAATTTATATTTGGTAAGATGAATTTGTTGGATTCTATTTAAAAATAGTATTGTATAGATAGAACAGATAGAAGCATAGATCTAGACAAATATATTACTCCATGAATAAGTAAATTAAAACAAAATTACCATGAAAAAAATTTGCATGGCAGGACCTGCATATAGGAATCAGGAATCCTTTCTCCTTTATAAAACCTTGAACTGAGGCCTTTGAAAGGTGGGTGACACTGTGATGAAAATTACACTTTACAGACTTCTGGATTTTGCTGTCACATTTTAAAAACAAGATTCCAAAAGTAGCATGTCATCTGCCTCCAGAATTTTCTGTTGACATTAATCTATAAATAATGACAAGTCAGGATGGAATGTACTTTTATCCCCTCATATACGTGATATCTGACATTTGTGTGAGAAGTTTCTGTGATCTGATTCTTAAGTCCACCTGTATTTTAACTATTTTAAGCACAGCTGTATTGTTCAAATTCTGATAATGTAATCTTCAATATTAATGGATCATTCTGACAGAAATAGAATTGGAACTGAAATCTGTCAAGTGTTCATTTGTCACATTTAATTGAAATCTAGGTAATCTGCAGTATTTAGTTTGGTTAGGTTTTAATCAGAATTTATACTGGTTTTTTCATAGAGATTTTCCATGGAAAGAGCACTTTGGAAGTTATGTTAGGTATTAATCACTATTACTTCAAATATTTACCATTTAATTTCAGTTGGTGTGAAACAATGCAGTTATATCCAATTGCTTAAGATTTCCTTTCATTTTAAAGTTTGAAACAATAATTCTCGTCACAGTACACTAAACCCTCTGATACATCTGGTTCTTTTTTTTGCAAGCTGAGTTGAGTAAGGAAAATAATTAATTTTTATAGTTAAGGAAAATGTAAGAAGTTTGAGTTCACAGTCAAAGTAAATATTAAATTCAGCTTTCTGTTTGCTGGTAAGGGGCCTCTATTTTCTGAGGCGAGGATAAAATGCTGGAAATTAAAAAAAGAAGGGTAAGAGGGTTGGTTTTCTTAGAATATGCTGTACATTACCTACCAGCCTACATGACTGTCAGATATAGATTGAAGTTTTGTTCTGATGATTAACTGTAGTATCAGATGCAGGAAAATTTAAAAAAAAAAAAAAAGAAAAAAAGAAATGTTAGCAGATTGACTGTGAAAATTCAGTATGCAAAGATCTCGTTAATTAGTAAAATTTGCAGAACGAAAAGCAACTTCTGAGTTAATTTATCCCCTGCCCTTAGAGGTTTCCTTACAAGGAAATTCTGCTCATATGTGCAGCCTCTTCTCTAATTGTGCTGTTAGAATGACACTGTCTGTAAATTGCACAATAATTTTCTTGAGAACATTTTTATTATGTTCATATTTGTATATCAAGGGTAAAGACTTTACCACAAGTTTCCTGGTCTTTTAGTCATAGCCTTCTGTTTTTGACAATGCCTAATATCACATATCTCAGAGGAAAGTTAAAGCAAAACCCTGTGACAGATACTTCTAGAATTATCTGTCCTCCTGACTCCAAGAGTTAATATTTATCATGTGCCTTAAATTATTTTCTAAACAATAATAATAATAATAACAACAACAACAATAATAATTTTTTTTAAAGTATCTAATTTATCACAAATTATTAACCCTTAACCATCTTCAAGTTATTGGCCTGAAGGATATCTTGCAACAGGAAATTCCTCTGAATCAAAATTATTTTATTTTTATTTGCTTTTTTCTCTTATTTAACAGCTTTAGTGACTGTTTCTTTTTTTCATTCTGAGAAAGAGAATGGTAGTATTTCATTTTAATTTAAAGATGCTGTGGATTATTATGTTTTCTTATAATTTATCTTTCCTCAAAACTGTATTTATTGCTAGATTTTTCAATCTTTAATCATCATGTGCCTGTTATTTTTTCTTTCCATGAACTTCTATTTCCTCTAATGTGGGTAAGGATAGCTGGAGATGTATTCTCATCATCTGAGAAATGGATAATACAGCCTTTCCATATTAATTTCTATGTTATTAATTACACATACTATCTGTAAGTGGACCTTTTCATTGCTCTGTTTCGTGTCCATACACCTAGTTCTGTTTCTTGCAGTCTTAGAAATATTTCACTATATTCACGGGTTTTTTCCAGATTTCTCTATGCTTACTATTTATTTACACATGTAGTGGCTAATCAGATTTACTTTTTATTTAATTTAGCAAGAGTAGTTATAGCAATGAAACTGCAGTACTATAGGTTTTTGCTCACATGTTCCTCCTTGGAGATTTGTTTCCGTGCAGTCATAATTAGACTGTTTGCCACACCTGAGATACCTGTGTTAAAGCTACCTCAGGTATTTCTACATTAACATATCTTTGGTCTGCAGCACAGTATTTTAAGGTAGCCCATGTTTCAGTATCAAATATGTAAGGGTGGAAGAAGAGCAGTCATGTCTGTGAAAGCAAGAAAATAAGGAAACAGTTTACAGCTTCCATTTTTACAGGGGTAAATGGCGTAAAAAAAGATTAAGTGACACATCTGAAGTCACAGAGGAAGTAAAGGGCAGCCATTGAAAAGGAGCTCAGAATTTTTGTCATTCCGTTACTTGACTCCCACAAAGAAATCAGTAGATAAATTGCACTCTGGCTGACACATGAAGAACTAAAAGGCAAGGAAGAGAAGTGCATTATCTCAGTTCATAGAATCTGATAATATGCTATGCTCTCAATGACAATTTCAGATTTAGACCTGAGGTCTCAAAGTTCCACTGTCAATATAGAGAATGGGTTCATGTATGTGAGATGATGACTTGAAAATGTGGAAGGAATTTTGACAGTTAATAAAAGTAGTTAATTTTACTTATAAGAGCATTCTCTCACTTTTACTTGTAAGATAGAATATTAATCTGTTCTCTGGACCGGAGTGTTAATAAAATGACGAAAGAATTTACACAATCCATGTTCAGAGAATCCATTTCCCTTTAGCTTTTAGCAGTGCAAATAACACGGTAATATTCTTGAAGACTTAAATGTCCTTGTTGCAAACATTGCAAAATAGACATTCTTGACTTATTCCATAAAATTAGTGTACTTTTGCAGTTCCTATTATTTTCAGATGCTCTATTCTCTTGAATTCAGGTCCTAAAATTGCATGTGAATAATTTTGCTTTTAAAACTGTGTCCTAAAAATGTTAACTTAAGTAGTCCATCTGAGAGGTTGAGACAGGAAGGTCTTCAACGTGGTGTTTACATGCTAGTAGTTTCTTTTTTGATTTGTTTCTTCTTTCAGTGCTGCTACATCCACTTTTCCTTAAATGTTACCCTACATGTATGAACCCAAAATACCAGAAAGTGCTGCACTTTATTATATTACATTTTAATATAATACATATACATAAGAATTCTTGTTTCTGATAAATCCTAAGCTATAATTAGGCACACAAGGAACTCTGGATTCTGTAAACCTAGCAACATATATAGGTAATGTTTTGGAACACATACATATTCAGCGATAGATTATGTCTTGAGCCAGTTTCTTCTGAGAATGGAGTATTCTGATAAGATCTGTAAAAAGACATTTCTTAAGAGGAAAAATAAAACAGTTTCTGAGACAGGAGACACACTGTGCAGGAACCCCTGTTACACTAGTTTGTCTTATGTAAGTCAATGAGCATGGTTGGGAAGAACATTGGCTGTTTTCCTCCAGTTTTTTTTCCTTTTTAATCTTTTACCATGTAACTTCAGATGACCTTACCCCGTATGTCTGTGAATTTCCTCAGCAGAAGAATATGTGGTTTGCTGACTTATGTGCACAATAATACTTTAAGTTTCAAAACTGTATGTATTTGTTCTTTAAGAGTTATTTGCATTTTGAAGTGTTATATATGTGTGCATATTTACAATAGAAATGAGGGAACTGTGTTTCGATTGCCTTATAAATTCTTAGTGCTGATATATATTTTTATATATATTTTTACTTTATTAGCTTAATAACATCCTACAGAAGAATGAGCAATTATTTTAAGTTATGCATTAGAAGTCATTGCACTAAGGCTTATTGCATGTTATCTCCTACTCTGTGTTTAGACTGTTCTTCAAATGCATAATGCAAAGTAAAGGACCAAATACAGGCCAGCTATGAGCAGAAATAACTCACTGAAGCCACCAGAATAGTATAATGTTTATGTCCTCTCTCCTTATCTTTTAATTTTCTAAGACCATCCAGAGAAATACCAACAACTTCTGTATGCTATGTATTCAAGAGGTATACCTGAGTATCAATGTGAATTGTTTTCAGCTTGATCAGGATTTTGTCTGCTCAGAGAACTTATGCTTGGTTCCTCTGGCATCAAAGAAGAAATACGTATTTCTGTATTGGAAATCCACCCCTACACATTGATGACAAAGCTAACAAATTATTCAGCATTTTCCTGATTTTCTGCGTAGCAGTGTTACATTTCTTGCTGTTGTTTATTGCTTTCTCATTGTATTTGCTCCAGTTCTCTTTGAGCTTCATAGTGAAGCATAGCATATGGCTCTTTTTTTAAAAGCTATATTACAAGATCACTTCCTCCACTCCTGATTTCAGTATCCTGCTCTTAAAAATAAAATACATTCAGCAATAATTGTTCACCACTCTTAAAAGCAGTATTGTGATATCAGACAGCTTGAACTACCATTTACTGAAACTTAGCTTTCTTTTATTATGTTTAATAAGAAAGTCCTTATTTATATTCCATCAGTTTTTAATCAATAATTTGAAAATGGAGAAAGACTTTGGATTCTTTAAGAACCATTCCTGCAGTTATATCTGCTAGGATGGAGCAGTGAGGGTAGGGTTTACCTGTGCATGTGGGTGTGCACACATGTACACATCTTGGTGAGTCAGTTCTTACTGCAAAACCTCATGAGATCTATACAGTTGCACTTACATAACCTGCCCCACCTATGAATTTTGAATCAGTTCAATGAAGTGTATATGGAAGAACATACTAAACTCAGAAGCGGAGAACTAAGTTACGAGAAAGTGAAACAGTATGTCCAACGTCATACTAACACTGCCCTCCCCTCAAAAAGTAGGAATTTGGATGCTAACTTCCAATTTGCAATCAAATTGATGAGGGTTTTGCTATTGACTTAGTGGAGTTAGGCTTTTGTCCAAATCCTCCATGCCAGCTGCTAGCTCATGCTGCCTCCCACTGATGCAGACTGCAGAACTCCCTTTGATACTGTTGGCAGTCTGACTGTAGATGGATGACAAAATACATTCCAAAATTCACAGACTCAAGGAAGAAGAAATGTCTGGTTTATGAACGGAATATTTAGCAACCTTTACATCCATGGCAGCCTCTTTCTGGAAAAAACCTAATGCAGATTGTCAACAGAAATTTATTTTTCCTCAGTTTGGAGGAACCCTTTCAGCATGCCGCATTTTTGCATTTCTCTATTTATATTTAATGGCAATTTATTTAGTTTTCTGGACAACATTAGATCTTTCTGATCCTTCTAATCTTCAAGTATAATGAAGATCCAAAGGAATTCTTTGTAGGAGTATTTCTTCTTCATTTTAGTGAAAATGCATTTTGTTCTCTACTGCTGATCCTCAATTAACGTTCTATTTATCTATTTATTTATTTAATATTCATTGCAGCAAATGGCAATATTTTATTATACATTGCCTTCATAAAATACATAATCTTACTACATTTGTGCTTCTCATAAAAATTTAATGCTTTGGATTCAATGTTTTAAAAGCTGGGTTATTTTTTCTTATATGCAAAAGAAACCTTGATGAAATTATGAGAAGAAACTGTATCTTTTCCTTGAGTTCATTTTTTAAAATATCAAGTACAAATTACTATTCAGAACAAAATTCTGAATGTGTTTTCAAAATGGTGTACTTGGACTGAAGGGATAAGAGCATGTCTAATTGGCCACACAGTTAAACCTAATGGAATGATAACATTCACAAAGATTTGTTCTGAAAAATCTGTAAACAAATTCAAATCTCAAGTGCATTAAACTGGCATATGTCCATCTATGTCATAAACAAAAATTTAAATGCTAACAGCCCTCGATATAGTAAGACTTTGAGTAAAAGTGAAGTGCAAGTATACAGAACACATGAGTATTACCTTGAGTTATTGATATATACACTCGTTTCATAAGCTGTAGCATTTTCACTTCTAAGTAAAGTCGCTTCTTACAGTGTTCGTATTTGTTTCTTTTAAAAATAATATAATTTGTAATAACGACTTTTGAAAAAAGAAACTTCACTGTGATAAAATATAGAACACATAAAAAAGATTAAAAGATTCAACCATCTTGCATTTTTTACATCCAAAACTGAAGTTTTCCATTTTTTTCAGCCTGTAGCTTATCTAAGCAACACAAAAAAGTTTCCTGAAGACAATATTTGTGGTTTTTTTAATCTGCTGAAGTGTGAATTCGGAGTTAGAACAGCAAGCCTACTTATCCAGTGGCTACATGACTTAATTCTTCAAGTCTCATTGTAATCTGCAAAGGTTCATGGTCCTGGCAGTATTCCTGCATGCCAGCCTTCCGCAGAACTAGTAATGAATCCCATATATGGGAAACCTAACCAATACATAGATCAACTGGTGGCCAAAATAGGGTGCTCAGGGAAGAATGTAGGAGGGCAAAAAAAAGTTGATTTGTGATTCAAGCATTCTCTTATATATCAACAGTTTGTGACTCAGATTCCCCCAGCCACATACAGTGAACTTGATAACATTTATGGATTTATATACACAAAT
This sequence comes from Bucorvus abyssinicus, assembly GCA_009769605.1. NCBI lineage: Eukaryota > Metazoa > Chordata > Aves > Bucerotiformes > Bucorvidae > Bucorvus > Bucorvus abyssinicus. Next base: position 22,285,169 of record CM020026.1, read on the forward strand.
CTGTCCAGTTGCCGTTAGAGTGCATGCAACTATTAATATCTCTTTTTCCTAATGAGGGGTTTTTGAGTGATTGTGTGTCCCATTAGTCTTGGATTAGACAACGGAGAAATAAACTTGCTAGCCTGGTAAGGATCAAGAGACATGAATTTTCTGATGAGACTGTTTTGCTTTGTACCCATAATAATCTTTGCTGTTGTCTCTGGTAGTGCTTTATTCTATTATTATTTGATTTGCTGAGAGAAGTAAATAATTTATATAGGAAAACAGAAATAAATAAGGTCTGAAAAACAAAGAGTGGAAGGAAGTATGTGTATTTCTTGTGTATTTCTTATGTGTTTTAGCAAATATTAACATCTGGTTAGTATGTCAAAATCTACAGAATTGTATTTAAAGGAAGTAGAAGCTCCAGTATAATATGTGACATCAGGAGTTCTGAAAGTTCTATTTTATAGGAAGTAATTGCTTTTCAGAGAAAAGTAACAATTTCTTTAATGACCAGAGGATTTCAAAGCCAGCATAATATAAATTCAGACATTTATCTATTTCTGAATATTATTATAGTATTATCTATATGTGCTTTTTTTACCTCATCAGCAGCATGCCATTCAATGTGAACGTCACATGGTTGAATATCTAAGAAAATAATCATGTCATATGCTAGAAGAAGACAAATATTAGGATTTTTTAAAATTATACCAGTTTATTAGTACAGTAGTTCAAAATAAAATCCCAGAGGAGGTTAGCTTTATTTGGGCCAGGAACAACAATAACAACAAAACCCCCTTCACTAATGAAAAAAATTATTTTAGGGTCCAACATAATTTTTATGCACAGATAAAAGCAAAAGCAGAGTAAATATTTATTATGCCAGAAAATGTATTTTAGTAATCTGCTTTTTATAAGGGTGTTTCTTGTTTCTTGTTTCTTTTGTTTTTATTTTAGACTGAAGTATTAAATTCTAATAATACTAATTCCAATCACAGCTAATCACAGCTAACATGGAACATGTTATTAGAAATAAATTGATCCGTTCATGTTTAAAAGGGCTGTCCATTCTCATACGGCTTTTAAGAATTATGGAAAGGTCAAACATATCTCTCAGTAAATAATAATAATAAAAAGGGGTTTTTTTTGATACATGATTCAAATCTGTGCTTGCTTCTACCACATAAAATAATTTAAATTAAGACATCAGTGTAAATTTCTGTTTGGGTGATGGAAGAAGTAAAATGTAAAGACAGTGAAGGAAGACCAGTATTGATGGAGTTAATTTATTTTGACGATTGCGTGCTCTCTTGCAACCAAGCAAACATGACCATACCAGCTTTCCCAACTTGCTTGTCTTAACCTGTTTTTTGCTATATCTAAAGAACAAATCAACCCTAAAGAACCCTGCAGGGGCTTTTACTAAGCAATCTGCATTATTTCATCAACAAGGGAGGTAAAATCAAAGTGTATCATATCTAAAATTGCATATGAATAAGCCATAGGACAAGCTTGCACCAAAGTATTTTTTTTTTCCTGTGGCTTTATGGCAGATTTGTTTTCTCGATCCAAGGATTTTATCTTTTTTTCCTTTTTTTTGTAACAGTGCTTTAATGACCAATAGTGTCCACAGAGGAAATATTGGGAAAAGATTTTTTAAATTAAACCTCAGGAAACCAAAGTATGTCATACTTATATGTCCTGCCATCCTACTATCTTTTAACTTTCAGCTGCACTGTAGATTGTTTTCTTATGAGGGGTTATTTTGCTCACAGTTAGTTCATATTGCCCTTCTTGGGGCAGTGCAATGACATTTACATTATCATGAGATGTTAAAATAACATTTATCAGTGGAATTTGATGTTGCAAGGACTTATTACGAAGAGAAAGGCAAAGAGATCTGATGCAATTTTACCTTCCTCTGGTGTTAGCTAATACCAAAAACTTCTATTCTTTAAGTGGAGAAGGGAAACCTTTTTATTTTAACAGAATATTTGAGAAATAAACTTAAGTGTGTAGTGTATGTTATTTTATTAATATCTTTCAATGTTTAATTCCATTAACAGTGCTGCAGAATTACATAATTTATGCTAGCATTCTTTTCATATTCTGCCATGTACTGCAATGGTGATACAGGGATTATTGTGATATGCCAATAGATTTAACAGCTCTGGAATTGTGTTTAGTTTAGCTGTCTTGTACACAGCCACAGGTCAAGTACATGAGAAAGTAATAAAATAGTTAACTTCAGTTGTTTCTACGTTTCTAGTGGTTTTTGAAGTGTGATGGGTTAAGTATGCGAAAGAGGAGTCACCATGAGTGACATTATTACATATGCTCATTTTTAAAATGCAAGAAATCTAAGTGTTTTAGTTGTGTCTGAGGATGTCTGATTCAATGCTCCACAGCATGATTAAGATGCTGTATATAATGCAGTTTAATTACTCAGTTAAAATGTTTTTGGGGAAAAAAAATGGGCAAAGATAGTTAAAATGAAATCATTGGCTTAAAAATATGTACCAAAAGTTTTTATACTTACTGGAAGTTTGTAATAACATGATGAAGGAAATATCATAATGACATGTAAAGCATATAAGAAAATATTTAGGCTGTCCTGGAGCACTGAAAAAATTATGATTGATCCATTTGACAACACGCAATGAACCTGCACATTATGCCTCTCAAGTCATATGGAACCTGCATGTATGACTCGCTTCCTTCCTGAGATCCTGTTTCCAACGTGTTGGTGTACCGAAGTGCAATGAACTGGCAAAGGAAAGAAACAGCATGGGATTTGGTTCTCCTTTTAGCACGCTCTGGCCAGCTCTCTCAGATTTTAGCAATTAGCATAGGCCTGAGGAACCCTGAAAGAAAAACAGGATTTAATATTTTTCACACCATATGTTATCTTTTCGGGTTTTTGGTAGTGGTTTGGATTTTTGTTGTTTGGTTTGGTTTTTTTTTTTTTTGTCAAAAGAATGTAAAATAATGTATTTTGCTCATAGTTTTCTACCTGGATGACACCAAGGGTGGAAGGGAAAGGGTAGTAGGAACAAAAAGCATGAAAATGTAGTATGTACCAAAATATCTTTTTTTATCTGAGGAACTCAACAAGAATATGCAAAGGGCATGGGTAGACTTGGTTTTTCCCACCCTTCGTTTCCACCTATACTATAACTGGCTGTATCTGCAGAATTAAACTTTGGGAAATAACAATGGCACAAGAAGCTGGCTCATGGACCCACTCTGATGAAGCAAAGTAGTCTGAAAGTCAGAGGAATACATACTAGATTTTATAAATGACAACACAGAGGACAGTCTCTATACTGTCACAGTGCACCATTTCTAAAAAAGAATGTTCCTTAGAGGCATAGCTCCCTTGCCAGGAGCATGGATGTGGAAACTTGAGGGACAGTAAAATCTAATCTCACAGATAGTATTGGGAGAACAGAGAAAAAACAAAGATGCCCCCAAAGGTTCAAATAAGTGAATATTTTTCTCTTGCTTTTCTCTTCAAAAGGAAAAAATTGCCTTTAGCTTTTACCAGGTAGAGTCTCACATTATTGCTCATGCTATGAATTTCAAGCAAAAAAACTTTCCCAAAACAAGAAGACCTTATCCTGAAGTTTCTTTATAAATGCTGTATTAACTGAGTAACTTAAGGGAGTTATAAAATAAAAATATATTCTCTTGCACAGTCCTTCTCTATCTGGTACTGTTGTTTTTCCTGCCATGTGTAACTGACTTTAAGAAGGTGCTTTTTCAGAAGGGCCTAAGTAAACAAACTGTACTGACAAGACAAATTTGTTTATCACTGTAAAGATAAATACTGAAAAAAATGAATCGAGCCCAGGTCAGTAGTGATAGAATGTCGTTACTCTAAGGTGGCAGTTAAGTGGCTTGTGTAAAACGAGTTAGCACTTGGAGAATATTACCTACTGGAGACGTATTTATGCCCCCAAAAGAACTAGCTAGCATCCCAGTTGATACTGTCAGCTGAGGAAAGAGGATAGTTAAGAACAGCTAAGGAAAAAGGATCTAATACAAGCGAGGTCCATTAATCTTTTAATGGCAATAGCTACCAAGTGCTACTGTCTCGGCTGGCTTTCTATCGCAAACAGACTGTTCTCTCTACTCACAACCTGGCACTTCCCATCAACACTGGGTTTAAGTGGGAATAGAAAATCCACCTAGGACTGAATTTTAACAATGGATTAAAATGTTTTACTAAAGAGGATAGTAGTGAAGGAGACTAGTCCAGGCATATGCTTCAAAGCAGAATTGGTTCTTATATTTCCCAGAACTTGTATTAACCTAGATTTAAATGATCCTACGTGACAGCACTCCTTCAGGTTCAGATCACCCCAGTATAAAGAGGTTTTTTAATGCTACTGCAATTAAAAAATTCTGACTCTTGTCTTCTGAAAAGTAATGGTACTTTATAATAGTGAAACTGAGGAGAGATTGCATTCTATTAGCCGAAAATAAATTCAGTTGTTCTCTACTAAGAAAGGTGGAAATCAGAATGCAATAAACAAAATTTTCCAGTCTCAAAATTTTAACCAATTTTGCTCTCCTGCAGAAAGGAACTTTTTTTTCCTAAATTTTATCATATTAGTTCACTATTTTCTCTCACAAACTTCTCTTGAAAACATCCTAGTGCTATAACTATCTCCTTGATAAATAATACTATTTTAGTCCAATTATATATATATTTATATACATAAAAATATATACAATGTAGTTTCCGAACAGATCTTCAGAGAACAAACAAACATGAAGAAAACCTATTAAAATTGTCTTTTAAAATGTTTTTGCTGTGTACACTGACATATTCTTGAAGAGTGGAGAATCCCTGTGCTATGCCTCATAATCTGGTCTCAAAATCTCCAATGCCTTGAGCACTGAGAGGGTTTTCTGAGACTTGCCTGCACCATCTCTTTCACTACTAATCCCAGAGGGATTGTTTACTTACAATGATTAAACTATAAACTCACTTAGAGAGTCTAAATCTGAGTTATTCTTTCCTTTCCACATTGTACACAGGACTAAAATTTCCTTAACACAATGCTACAGTAGTCAATTATTTTTTTCGCAGGAACTATAATCTGCACAAGGGATAAAGTATTTAAGCATATACTGAGATTCAACTATAAGGGGATAGATTAAAACTTCATACACACTACTACAGGAACTGTGTAAAGAAGGGAATTACAACCATTTGAAACAGCTAAATATAGCTCTGTCCTTAAGGCCCTTTATTTTGCAACTGCTCTTCACATAACTAAGGCTTTACACTAACAAACACTGCAAGTAGAAGCTATTCAACCAGGCAAGCCATTATTTATGGGTTGCAGATGACTAGATTGTAATTAATTCTGTCAGTAGGGATATAGAATTGTAGGAAATATCTAAACCTGTTACATTTTATGTTTATTTGATTACAGACCCTGGACCAAATACTAACTGTATACTAGAGCACATTGTCTAAATCCCACAAGTCTTGAGCTGCTCACATATATAACAGAATAGTAACGTCAGAAGTCATGAGAAACCCGCATGAGAAAAGCAACCAGACAATGGATTGGCCTCAAACCAACATATAAACATATACAACTTTGTGATAGGTCTAGTATACCTTCATACATTTTCATATTTATTTTCCATATTTCCATGCTTCATTCCTAACGCTTAAAGGCTAGATTTTGTGTGTGTGTGTGTGTGTGTGTTTTTTTCTCATAACTCCCAGAGATGTGACTTTAGCAAAAATAGCAGAATTCTGCAAGCTGACACTTCCGTGTGTGCCACAAGTCACTCCTCTGGGAAGCATAGAAGAAAATCTGTAGTTCATTGAGGTGACTAATAAAGACAATTATACTTAGAAATTTTCTTGCTGTAGAATAATGTCATGTGTCTATTGCAAAGGAATGTTTACTGTTTCTAATTCCATCAGTCAGCTATGTATATAGACAGTTCTGAAATAATGTGACTTTTTCGCTTTTAGCAGTACATAAAACGATGCTGACCTTATTACAAATAATCGTGTTTTGGGTCATGGAAAATCTGGCAAAATACGCAATGTCTGTGCCTGTCAAGCCTCTGATCACTGGGATACTACCTGAAAAGAAAGACAAATATTCAGATACTTTTAAAATTATTTTAAAGGAAAGCACAGAGAGAACTATTCAGTTTGGGTTTCCTCAGCTTTCTAGCAAGTAAGAGTTTTATGAAAGTTTTAGTGTATTTTCTAATCTCTGAGATCTAAACTTGGACAACCTTTGAAATCTCTGCAATTACTACTATAACTAGAGTAGAGAGTACTGTTTTTTTCTCGCATTAGCAGAACTGTCTTGCAAAGGCCCTTCCTTTGCAGAAATGAGAAAATGAAAACAAATGCTTTTAAGGCCTCTCTTTGAAATAAAAGGTTTTAAAAAAATAACAAGTAGGAAAATTATTTAAAAGTAAGTTAATGATACCTTCTTTCAAATGGTATGCAAACCATTAATCAGTGATTAATGAGCAACTCAGGTAGCCAAAAATTAATCTTTGCAGAGGATCCAGTTGCGTCATGCTGCATCAGCAAGAAGCAAGCTGCTTCCATATTTGAGTCTGACTTAAGACTTAAATTCACAACATAAATGGGACTAGTTAGTGGGAGCTGGAAAGTCTAGGTTCTGCCTTCAGCTCTGCCACAGTCGGTGTGAGACAATGAAAAAAATTGTTATTTAGAAGACACACAAAATCCATTTCATAAAATTAGTAAGATGTTCTTCATAAACTTCAATGAGCATTTAAAAGGGAAAGCTGCTGATTGCAACTTTCAGATATATTACTTCCAAGTTTTAATTTGATTAAACTCAACCTTTACCTTGACTATCCAAAGAATCTCTATGTTCATGGTGTTTTCCAAAGAGCTAATTGCTAACAAAGGAAAAAAAAATATTAAAACTGAAGAAAAAGGAGCTATAATGGCTTGGTATGGCCAAACATATCCATTTTCCTAAATAAATATTTTCCCTTGGAAATGAGAAAACTCTATTAAATAAACTAAGCTCTACATGCACGTCCTATTGATTTTAGAAGTGAATTGGCAAGGCTTAATTCAGAAGTGGTTGCTTTTCTCCTTTCCAAGCGTTGCTGTTGTTTTTTGTTCCCCCAAGAGGTTCTTTATTGATACAGGCATCATCATCCCTGGAGGTATTTAAAAGACGTAGATGTGGTGCTGAGGGACATTGTTTGGTCATGAATAGGCAGTGCTGGGTTAACAGTTGGACTTGATGATCTTGAAAACAAAACTATCCTGATGCTATGATTCTATATCCAGTATCGGAGGCAGTGTGATGGTGGGGAAAATGTATACAAAACTTCTACCAGTCCAGCAGCATTTCAGAAAGACCTTTTATTTCTTAACATTGAACCTTCATGCAATGCAGTAATTTTCAGGAGAATTTGAAGAAGTGTTTGTATTTTAGGTATTAAGAAAAAAATAATGTGTTGAACAATAACTTACTTTTAGCATAATATATAGGTATACTATTGCTAGTAATATAATGCAGGTTATTTTGCCGAATGTTTTAACAGGCTTAAGGAGTAATTACCCTTTTAACAAGCATGAAAAAATAGCTAACACTGTAATTAAGACAATGTTAAATCATCTTGTAGGTATTTAAAAAATATTTTTTAAAGCTTTCTGATAAAAGTGATAGTCTATTCTCTGATAGTATTGGAGTTCAAAGGAAGAAACAGTGCCATTAGTGAAGATGTGTATTAGTGAAGATGCCTCTTATTACTTCAGAAAAACAGATTTATGTTTCATTTTGGATATTTAATAAGTCTAAGGATCCTGTGTCCTCTGCATACCTTTCAGAAACATATTAGCCAGCATAGCTGTAGCTTTTTTAATTTTGTAATTGTCATAAGAAATAAAAAAAACCCCAAATTTGCAAGAGATAATTATATGACAACAGTATAAACACTAATGTGAAAATGACTTCAACAAAGGTAACTTTCCAGCATTAATTATAATAAATGAGATTTTTTTTAACTTGAGAGGATGAAAAAGGCTATTTTATATTTATGCTGAGATTATACTTAATGCTTTTTCTACATTTTAAAGTGTCATAAATCTAGTATTTTAAATTATTTATGTTACATTCAATTAAAGGTTAAGTTCAGCTAGTTAAGAATATTAATAATCTAAAGATAAAAAAATTGCGTTAAATGCTTCATTATGCAGTTTTAAAAGAAAATGGATTTTAATTATTTCAAGCACATAGATACTTTGGTGTACAATGCAATGTTAATGTTTTTCTCTTCCGTCTGTTCTGTTGAATTTGAATAGTCTGTTTTCCTTGAGTAGTAGATAAGGCTCTGATTCTAGAAGTACATACACATTTATTTTCCTAGTGCATCTTTACTATGAACCTCTCTATCATTATTTATTTATTTATGGAATTGCTTATAGGATCACAGCCCTGAGGAAAGAATAAAAACTGTTTTCATGTAGATGAAAACTTACTTACTCTTCTACATTTTCATTTCTAAAATACTAACTTGTACTCAAGGTGGTATTTTTTAATCCTTCAGTAGAGGCAGTCAAAAGAACAAAAATAAAATAAATTAAAAAGATTAAAAAAAAGAAAAAAAAAGAAAAAAAAAGAAGAAAAAATACTTTCCTTACAAGAAACCTGAAATCTTAGGAGTTATCAGCATTTTAAAAGTGAAGTTTGTTTGTTTGTTTTTCTGTAAAAAGTTACAGAAATTTTGTTTTAGTTAAATCTGATTTAAATCATTCATCCGAATTCTATGTATGAAACAGACTATTTCTCTTTGATATTACAGGCAATAATAATGAACAGTACTTTTTAAAATCTTAGCTTGCTTGGCTATGCATACTTTTGATGTCTTAAGAATTTTCAATCTTTTTTTTTTTCCCTCTCTTACAGTATTTCACTGCTAATGTGGATTATTCTTTTGACAAATTATATAATTTTTGGAATTAACTTTATGTAGTATAATTACTTTTAAAATATTTATAGTGTTTTCCTTTCATTAATATTGTGTTAAAAAAATGAAGGGGTAATCCAATTAATTTATAATATATCTTTCTTCTCTGGAAAAACAATCTATTTTTAATTTCTAGTTACATTTGGTAGCTGTGTAGGTTTGGAAATCCTTTGGGCTGTTCTAAACTTGTTCTATAAAGAGTTTGTAGTAAATAGTTGGTTATACTAATGGGAAAGGAAATTCTTTGACTTCAAGGATAAAAAATGGCAGAACACTTATGTATTATCATCACCTTGTGATGATAATATATCATGCAGCTTATTAGCCTTGCAGGGCTACAAAAATAAAACAGCAGAGCATGATGCAGGAGAAATATCACTGCATGGTGATTTCCTGGCTTATAGTAAAATATCATATGAACTACCGATGGAGAATACTGTAAAAAATAATTCCTAAGGGGTTTTTTCCCAATAGGTTTAGAACACTGAAAATGAAAACTTCAGAGCAAAGACTAACATAAAGATGATAGCTTTTCCTTTGTAACTACCCTAACTAATCTACCACGAAATAGTACTATTGCACATAGGATGTAGTAGATCACGCAATTTTTTCCTTTGCTGGATCATTCCCTAATGTCTATTCTTAGGAGAAAAGGAGGCTAAGGGGTGACCTCATTGCTCTCAGACTCCTGAGGCGGGGGAAGTGGAGGAGGTGCTGGACTTTTCTCCCTGGTATCCAATGTCATGACATGTGGGAATCGTTCAAAGCTGCGCTAGGGGAGGTTTAGATTGGTTATTAGCAAGCATTTATTTATCAAAAGGGTAGTCAAACAACGGAACAGGCTTCCTAGAGAGGTGGTTGATGTTCCATGCCTGTCAGTGTTTAAGAGGTATTTGGACAATGTCCTTAATAACATGCTTTAACTTTTAGTTGGACTGGATGATTGTTGTAGGTCTGTTCCCTACTGGAACTAGTCTATCCTAATTTCAAAAAACTGTTCTTTTTATGTAGCACACTTGAATGGTGTGTACGTAGGGGAAAAAGGAGAGGAAACAAGATCTACATTCTAAACTATTTTTTTAGGCTTTTTAATTTGTCTTCATAGTATGTTTTCCAGATCTATTTGTTAAGGTTGTCCAGTTCATAATGTATTTGTAAAGCTCAGATTTTTGTAAATTTCTGATCACACAATGAAGCTTAGTCTAACTTGACTGGTTTTTATTTTCAATGTAATCCACAAGTCAAACCGTGTTGGAATAAAAACATTCTTAGAAGATATAAGAGCATTTATTTCATGCTGCATTGCTTTACTGAAGGAAGGTACAATGAAAAATTCTTTAGATGTAAATAACCTTTAAAAAAAATTTATTGAGATTTGATTTTTTCATAAATTAGACACTGTAGGGTCTGGCAGAGGCCACAGAGAGAAAGCATGTACACAGAAAAAAAAGGTTTATATCAAATAGATTAAAGAGTAGATTTTTTTTTTTCTTTATCTGGACAGCAATCACCAGCTAGTAGCTGAGACTACTACATGCCTAAGTGACTGATCTTACTTTGCTGTACACATGATTTAAGGTAAACTGTAGTGTTTTGGTTGCCAGTTTCTAAAATCAAGCAATTCCACAGAGACTATTAGCAGAACTAAGTAGGTTTATTAACTCAGAAAATCACATGACTTTACTGGAAAATACTAATTACAGCTGGCTTCTGTCAACAAATGAGTTTGAGATAAGCTGTTTTCCAGCTAGAACCTTCACCTGACCACAATAACAGGCTGGGATGAGCCAAAATCTATGCTGTGATGAAGCCAGGTTCAGTCATACTATCTAGGTAGTGCCAGCGTTCCTTTCCATTGTTTGCTTATAGTTAGGTACTTTCATATACTCGTTGCTGTTGCGTACTGAAAAGCAGGGGTCCTTCTCATCCCTGAAGAAACCCAATACTCGTTATCACTGTTCTTGGTTCTGAAAAGCAGCAAAACAAAGTAAAGCCAAGTTTTGCCAGGCAGGACTTTTAACCCAAGCCTTTCCCCTTGGTTTCAATACTAGATTGCGTAATTCATTCCCTCAGTACCTATTCCCAAACCACTGGGGATTCTAGAATATTATTCCTATTATTCCTTTACACTCAATGTTGAGTGTAATGAGCCACAGCTGTCACAGTGAGTCATCAGTAATTAACATGAAACTCTCTGTAGGGTTCTAGCATCTACCACTAGGATAATAAGTTTGTTGGCTTACACCTTTGTGTTTCCTCCCTTACTGAAAAATGCAAGAAACAATAGCAGCATTTGTCATTTCGGTTAAGAGAGTGTAAGATGACCACTAGAAGTTATACAAGTAGTCTTTGTACCAAGATAATGGCCGTACTTAAGGCATATTTAAAATATGTAAGGGAACAAGTATCAAATTGAGCCAGGTCTTACTGAACATGGTATTATTAATACCAAGTTTATCAAAAGTAACATTATGGGAAACACTCAAATAAAAATACACACATCTAAGAAAAGGCCAGTGGCATGAGATGTAGGGCTAGTAGGAGACTCAGGAAGAAAAGATACTTGTATACTCTTCTTTTCACGCAACCAACAAGGGTAGACTTCCAAATTCAGAGCTTTGTGTTTTGTGAAGCTAACCCTAAACAAATAAATGAACTAACCGGGGGGGTGGGGGGGTGGGGGGTAGGTGGGGGCAGGGGGAGGAACCAACCAAAACCACCAACCATATACATATGCCAAGTGAGCTCTCAAAAAATAGCCAACATAAACACCTACAATGCCTCACTAGTTTACACTAAGTTTACACTAATTTAAGTTTACATTAGTAAGGTGGAGTGGACAGCAATGTTTCTTTTCATGTGGGGTACAGGGTACTGAGTTTTGTCTTTATAGTAAGTATATTTTTTGTGGTTTGGTTTTTTTTTCATAGCAAGAAATTATTTGGAATTGATAAGAAGAGAATGGTAGACAAGACCAAATTTTATGTTTTATGTAATTATATATTTTTTACATATATATATATTTTAATATATTTTTTGTACTGAGTAATTGTTAGAGTGTTTAGAAGGGAATACAGAAAATCTACATGAAGTTTTTTCAAGCTCCTTTTCTTCTTTTATGGGAGGCAGTAGGGTTGGGTGAAACATCTTTTTATACTTGAAGCGGTGACATAATGCAAAAAAGGAATATGAAATTCATTAACTCAGAAGAAAAAATATGCAAAAGAAATATAATTCTTGTAAGTAGGATTCTTGTATAGGTGTTGGGAATCCTGATTTCTGAACAGCGCATTCAGAAGCTCATATAATTTTAGTATGCAGGATTTTACAAGGATGTTGAAAGATTTGAAAAATTCCACACGAGAACCATGAAATTATTATTCTTTTCCTAAAGTTCCTCAAGTAAGAAGGTTCGAGTGCTCAGCATGGGGTTTTTTTCATAAAAAATAAATGTCAAGATGATTTAGAATTTTTTGTGTCTTAAGAACATACTTCGAATGTGCTTTTCTACCTATAAAAATACATGCTAAGAACCCATTCTGGAAAATCAAGACCGACATAATACAACAGCTTTTAAGGGCATAGGAATTTGCTTGTAGCAGAAACACATAAACTAATTGGATTAATATTTTATTATGTGGTACACAGAAGGACTGCTCATAAAATGCAGTAATTTCTGAGATTAATTTTCAATGAAATGGATACTGTACAGAGGTATTTCTAAAGGTACTGAATAATGTTTGTTTAAAATTGTTTAAATGTCTAACAGTCAGAAATTCTGAAAATTGCAAGACAGCTACTGAAGGACTGCAACATAAATGTTGTTTATTCAGATACAAATTTCTTGCTTATATTTGAGAGTCAGACTATTAAGTTACTTCTCTTTCACCTGTATCTTGAACTGCTCAGATCTTCTCGTAGCATAAATAGCATTCTAATTATGTAGATTTGTTTGTAGTTTACTCCCAGATACAAACGGAAAACTTTATGAAAGAGAAATAAAGATTAGATATGCAATTGCAGAAGACTTTCTCTTCAGTAATTGCTTTAGTTTTGACTTTTGGTTGCATTACAGGAGGAAATAATATGGGTGAGTAAAGAAAAAAATTGCCCCAAAATAAGTTTGAAAAGCTTATATTCATACCAGTCTACAGTAGTCCTGTTATTGTAGCAAGATTTTCATGGAAAAAAAGAAGATAAATCTATGGCAACATTTTCTATGACTAGAAATTGCTTCTATTGTTTTCAGGTGAGAGACCTCTTCACTCTTCATTTCAATATACAGTTACATTTAACATATACAATTATCTCTTTAAAAGATACAGTTGCCACGACTTAAGACTGTGCTAACAATGGAAATTTCAGTCTAGTTTTGTTCCTTTTAGGTGGCTTAAAACAAAAACTTCTCTCTTCCCCCACCTTCTGATATAATGATATCAGATTGATGAGATGCAGAGTGATTCACTGCTTCTTCTGGCTTCATGCCTAAATCTAGTCAGTCAAGACTAAGACTTCCAAGTGCAGAATGCCATGCCAGATGTTGACGAAGCTTATGTTGTGAGGCTAGAAGTCAGTGGAGATTTCATATCATCAGTTAACATAGCCAAGTCCTGTTTTCTTTTGAACAGAAACACGAAGTAAAGATAGGCGGGTGTTTTTTTTTTTTTTTCCTGTGCTTTTTCCCCCATTTATTGAAATGACCTATTATTTACTGTTGGAGATATCTATGTTATTAATGTGATTTTCTGAACTAATGATGTATAAACAAGTTAATTGATTGCATGGTGTTTATAGGTTGCATACTGCTGTTGGCTTTTTTCCTCATTTGCCCTTTGGTTTTTGATAAATAGAGCTAGACGTTTATCTTCTCATACAAACATGCTTGTACCAGTGTATCCTCTGCTGTAACAATTTTACAAAACTTGCCAGATATGAAAACAGATGAGAAAGTGTTTGGTGTTGGGTTTGAGTTTGGGGTTTTGGTTTTTTTTCTTTTCTGATCTTTATCCTGGAAAGAAATTACTTTAGTTTGGCTCCAGGTAGCAATAACTTATGTGACCCACACTTACTCAGCAGATTGTTCAAGGTCTCACTGCCCTTGGCATCAAAAAACAATCACTTTTACATGGATTAACTCTTTGGGGAAACTTATCTAGCACATGAGTTATCCAGCATATGCTTTTCTCCAGAGAAAGACATGCATGTCTTTCCTTTCTACCTAATTATTTCTTCAGCAAATATGTTTATTTTGGCTACTGAATAGAAAATGGGATTCTTCACTGAAGGCTTGAGTTTGCTTGCATATTAACTCACGTTACTGATGGAGTAACCGATCACACACTGCATTTTTATTGACTTCCTCGCCTCTTTCTTTTCAAACTTTACTATTCCAATTTTTAGAACCAATCACTGGTGGTGTGCAATATTCCTTCAGTGAATATGCAGATATCAGGATACTGAATTTCATTGTTTTCAACTTTGCAAGTGCAGAAACAACCCAGTAACTGAAATTTTTGCATCAATAATTTCAAAGAATGATTTAGGTTACCTACCGCCTCCCCCAAAAAACCCAACCAACCCACAACCACAACTTTTGAAGACTCTCACTAGACTAAACTCCTGAACTCCTCTGCCAAGTGTATTTTATTCTTTCTTAACCTTTGCGTGCAATATTTCACATGCATGTGAATATAAATACATATATATAGTAAAGTCATTAAATGCATATTAGAGAACAATTTTTCTGTTGCATAAATACACATTGATCTAAGATACACATTATTTTAATTTCTTCCACTCACATAATTTTGTCTGACATGATTGTCAGAGCAAGATGAAACCTGTTTTTCTACTTTTATTCTCCTGAACTGTTTTTAATGCTCAAAAGGTGGTGAAACTTTACTATACTATCCATTTATTTGCACAGTATATAGTGAGAAGTCTTAAGCTGCACTTCCTAAAAGAGGTGTAAAAATGTCATAACATTTCTCTGATTTAACAGAGGTGTATAGATCAATGTAAGGATCCTATAATTTGGGATGGAGATAGGCATTTTTTATCTGCAATGATTAAACCATTTTTACTGCTTAAAATAAGGAAAAGAGTTTTCCAAGATGCTATTAAAGCATCATTTCTGCTTTGGAGTTTATACAGTTAGTTGTAAGAACAGACAACAACTTTTCAATTGTACACAAAGTTCTCAGACTTCGATAAACTCTATACCAAAGCTCCATAACATAGTAAGAGGGAATTAAAGTATAGAACTTATTAAGCATTCCACATATGTCACTAAAACTTATTTTTAAGATTATTTTTATCTTATAGTCATGGTCAGTAAAAGGAAGAAAACTTTCTCTATTAACACTAGCTTATTTAGGAACTTTATTATTATAGTAATTTGAAGTAGGCTACCCGTTCACTTTATGAAGTTTTTAGTTCTTTTCATGATGGTGCAATGGCTTTTTTAAGAATAGTTACTTACCTCATATTTAATTATCTTCTTTAAACATAACAAACTAACTCCAGTGGGGTTTTTTTGAGATTTCTTCCAGAGTTTTTTGTTTGCAGCATGTGGTCTTAATGTGGAAAATGATTGCACTGCTGTACAAGGTTAATGCTCACTTTAAATAAAAATGTAAGATTTATAAACCAAGTTGATAGTGGCCATAAAACTTCAAAATGAGATTTTCAATTTAATCTGAAGCAAACTCATATTAAGTGGGTAGAAAAGCCTTTATCTGGGAAGCAGTTTTCAAGTTCTATTTTAAATGCCTTCCTGAGTTTCCAGTGTTAGAGATATATTAGTTGAGGCCTGGAGATGAAAAAGAACTTCAAGACAGTCTTTTTTGTTAACTTTTGTCAGATGAGTGTAATATTCTGTAATAGCATCTATTGGTCAGAGAAGAACTATACTTCTCCAAAAAAATAAAACTGATCTCAGAATTGCCACCTTAAAATGAGTGCTACGAAAATGCAGGATAAACATCAATAAATTGCTAAAAAAAAAAAATTTCTAACAGTGTATTTGTCTATAGAATACAAAAAAATAGCATGAATTTCCATTTATGTTTATTGGCATTAAATTTTAATTTAACTGGAGAAAAAGATTCACTTGATTCCTTGTTTGATTATAAATAGAAGCAAATCAGAGATGTTTTCTCTCTCTGGACCTCCTTGTGTTTATACATGTGCCTGTTAATTCTCCTATAATGACTTGACTCTGATGATGAGTTCATCTAAATCTGATTGCAGGGTAGAATTTCCAATGATGATGAACAATACACCTGTAAACTTTGTAAAAATAGGCTGCTTATAAAATAGAGAGAATTTATGGAGTCTCCAGTTACCAGGAAAATGTGCTCTCATCTTCTGAATATGCCAGAGAATCTCCTAAGGGCACAAGTGATGGCAGTCATGCTTATAAATTTTATAGTGACTAGAAAAACCTTTGGACAGCATTTGAACCTTTTTAGACACCATGATAAGTCATATATGAAATATAGGATAAGTCAGGTGGAAGGGACCTGAGGAAGTCACCTAGTCCATTCTCCTACTATGAGATCTGAAAAACTTGCTTAAGGTTTGTACAAGTCTAGTCTTGGAGACCTCCAAAGATGGAGACTGGACTATGTCTCTGGTCAGCCTCTTCCAGTGCCTGACTTTCCTCATGAGGGAGAAGGTTTTTCAGTTGAAACATTTCAGCTTAAACCTGTTTCCTCTCATTTTCCTACTACAGAGCACCGTGAAAAACCTGCCTTGAAGATCATTATTATAATAAATATCATTTATTAAGATGTGTGACCAAGGACTTTCTAATAATGGTAATCAATTATCATAGTATAGAACCAATTTTTAAATAATTATATTAGAAAAAGAACAAAGATAACAGTAACAGCTTATTCCTCAAAATAGTAACTGAAGCAGAAAAGAAGAGCTTTCTAAGTCTGGAAAGGTAGAGTCACATCATTTTAAAACACTTGTTAACCACATAAGTCACAGAACTGAATTGTGTAGGTGTGTTTTAGAAAGGATAACAAAAAAGGTTGCGTGAAAATGGCCAGGTTTGCAAGACAACGTTTAAAACACTCATGAGATCCTTTTGAGTTTTTGATAAAAGTATATTTTAATGTCTTGAAAACAGCCATTCAAAAGTGAAGGATTTCAGGAGAGGAAAAAGAGTTTTATGATGGACTAAAGTGTCCTTAACATCTTCAGTCAAATAACTTGCCGATTTTTTGGTAATGCAGGTTGAAGCTCAGATGAGAGGCTTTTCTTTCTTGTTTATTTGTAGCTTCTTGTGAATTGTTAACGTATCATCTGTAGCATATTAAGCAGCAGGTGGTCAATAGGCTATGCACTGAAACATGTCATCAGGTTGCTGCGGTGCAGATTATTCTTGGTCATCAGAGAGAACATAGATATCAGAGTTGCTTGTCAAAACCCCCACACAGTTAATGAACCATGTTTCAATTTTCACAGCCTTCACTACATTGATACCAGCTAATGGGTTGCAGCAAACTGCAGTCAGGTTATTTGTTTAGTCAGACCAGTTCCTCTTTCAATATAGTTCGTGTTGATTTACCAGTAAGGTCAGAAGGACACTGTCTGAAAAGTCCTCATTATATCAGCACCCTTTGTGGTGGTTTTGAGTTTTTTGTTTGGTTTTTTTAATTATTATTTATTTCTGGTTTGGATTTTTTGTTTGTTCTGTGTTTGTTTTTTTTTTAATGTTGATTATTATTAATAACCCTTCGTGTTCTCATATGAAAGAGTTGTATCAGTATGAGTGTAGTAGTGACCATCTGATGTAATAAATAATTAGACAAAATAAAAAATTCTTAATCTTTGTGTGTATTCTAGTTTTCCTATTGAGAACATTCAATTAAATTTTACTGCTTAATAGTTCTGGAAAAAACATTTTATGATAGTTTCTGCAGATTGATAGCTATCTACTATGATATAGGTAGTCTTTGGTCAAACGCATCCTCTCTACTGAAGAAAAAACAAAAAGGAAGACAAGTAACTTCATTTTTAGTTAAACTGTAGCACAAGATTCTCTGGATGAACATTTTCAGGTAATATGCATTAGAAAATAGGTCTTTCAAGACCATACAAAGTTGACTCAAAGCTTATCCTGTTAGCCACTGTGTTTCACTTTTTGTGTAGTGAAAGTTAGCGTGATTATAAAAATTCAGTCACTTCCTGTTTCGTCTTTTTGATGAGTTGACAGTTAAGAGGCTTGAAATTAGGTGTGGAAGATGCAAAATGACTTCTTAGAATTAAACTGAAAGAAAATTAACTGCCTAGATTTTTTTCTTACAGATAAAAAGAAGTACAATAATCTTGTGAATGAAGAAGAGAAGGAGGCCTCATATGAATGTTGTAAATGTAGAGCAAGGAACATCTTTTGCTCGAAGGCAAAACCAGGTTAACCTCGTAGGCATTTCTAGAATTATTTTATGATAAATAGTTATATCTACCAACTACTGCTAAGATTTTTCAAAGATTTTTCTTTTTTCAAGTTGTTTATCTCTTTTCTTTAAGTACTCATCTATCATGTAAGTGTCACCAATAGCCTCAAAACAACTCAGCTGAATCTAATCTTTCGAGCGTTTACACTCTTATTTGTGGATATATACAAAGGCATTGAACTGCTGCTACCTTCCTACACCCTTAAGCTCTGGTGTTAGAAAAAATCTCAAAACTGTGGACAAGGATTCTCAGAATAGGTATTTTCCTTCCCTCTTCCCCCTGATTCCCTTATCTTGCTCTAAGATCTTCTAAGCCATCTGTATGGATTTCTCTTATGCCAGCATAGATTGGTGACGAAAGAATTTAGCTGTACAGGCAAACTGTGATTCAGGTATTTTTGGTTTTAACATAGCCTTGAAATTCATACTGCCACAACCCCTGGGCAAGATTCTCCATCTCTGACTAATGTAATCACAGGCAGAATTCCTGAATTGTAGTTTCTGCTTCCAGGACTGGATCAACAATATGTGCTCAATAATGGTTAGATCAAGTATACAGAATTTCCAGAGAACAAATGTTCTGCCCACCCAGCTGAGAGCCTAGCACTAGGACACAGATTTCTGCCTTCTCAGACTTGTATCTTTAACATCCTGAGTTTGTATTCTCACTGAAAAACAAGCGCACCCAGTGTGCAATCCTTTACAATTTCTTCAGCTTAATTTGTAACTTCATGGTTAGCACAACCTTCTGTCGCTGGGATGAAACACTTAATGACGTTACACTTCTCTGAAAGAAATGAAATGTTAAATGTAAGTAGAATGGCTTTTATTTTCATGCAGAAGTTTTCCCATTAATCTACTAATATTATAATTTCTGTACATAGAAAAAAATACTTGTTTCCTTTACACCACTTAGGAAAGGATTTCCACCTTTGCATCATAACCAGCTGGAAATTCTGCCCTACACCATAGTTTGGCTTTGAAATAAAAAGGCTGAATGTTCTTTACAAGCAAAACCTTTAAGGTGCAGGAACAAGCTATCCTGGTGTGCCGTAGGATGAGCCGGTAGGCTAGAAAACTGGCCTGGCTAAACTGAGAGCTTTGGCTGGGACTTGGGAAGAAAAGGAAAGCCTTTGGCCTCTGCAAGAAGGGACAGGCCATTCAGGAGGACTACAAAGATCTTGCGAAGCTGTACGGGGAGAAAATGAGGAGGGTCAAAGCCCAACTAGAACTTCAGCTGCCTACTGCCATAAAAGACAATAAAAAATGTTTCTATAAATACATTACCTGCAAAAGGAGGGTTAAGGAGAATTTCCATCCTTTACTGGATGCAGGGGGAAACATAGTGACCAAGGATGAGGAAAAGGCTGAGGTATTGAATGCTGCCTTTGCCTCAGTCTTGAATAGTGAAACCAATTGTTCTCTGAGTGGAAGACAGAAAGTTCCCTTGAGCTGGAAGACAGGAAAAGGGAGCGGAATGAAGCCCCCATAATCCAAGAGGAAATGGTCAGTGATCTATTACACCATTTAGACATGCACAAGTCTATGGGACTGGATGGGATCCACTCAAGGGTTCTGAGGCAGCTGACAGAAGTGCACACCCAGACACTTTCCATCATTTACCAGCAGTCCTGGCTAACGAGGGAGGTCCCAGCCAGCTGGAGGTTAGAAAATGTGACACCCATCTACAAGAAGGGCCAGAAGGAAGACTGGGGAACTACAGGCCTGTGAGCCTGACCTCAGTGCCAGAGCAGGTTATGGAGCAGATCATCTTGAGTGCCATCACTTGGCATGTACAATACAAGGTGATCAGGCCCAGTAAGCATGGGTTTATGAGAGGCAGGTCCTACTTGACTAACGTGATCTCCTTCTATGACAAAGTGACCCACTTAGTGGATGAGGAAAAGGCTCTGGATGTTGTCTACCTAGATTTCAGTAGAGCCTATGACACTATTTCCCACAGTATTCTTCTGGAGAAACTGGCAGCTCTTGGCTTGAGTGAGAGTATTCTTCACTGGATCAAAATATGACTGCATGGCCAGGCCCAGAGTGGTGGTGAATGGAATTCCATCCACTTGGCAGCCGGTCACAAGTGATGTTCCCCAGGGCTCAGTATTGGGGTCTGTTCTTTTTAATATCTTTATCAATGAACTGGATGAGAGAATTGAGTGCACCCTCAGTAAGTTTGCAGACAACACCACGTTAGGTGGGCGTGTCAATCTGCTTGAAGGTAGGGAGGCTGTACAGGGAGATGTGGACAGGCTGGATTGATGGCTCAAGGCTAATTATATGAGGTTCAATAAGGCCAAGTGCTGGGTCCTCCACTTGGGCCACAACAATCCCCTGCAATGCTATAGGCTTGGGGAAGAGTGGCTGGAAAGCTGCAACTCGGAAAGAACCTGGGGGTATAGGTCAACCGCCATCTGAATGAATACGAGCCAGCAGTGTGTCCAGGTGGTCAAGAAGGCCAACAGCATTCTGGCTTGTATCAGAAATAGTTTGGCCAGCAAGAGGAGGGAAGTGATTGTCCCCCTGTACTTGGCACTGGTGAGGCCTCACCTTGAGTACTGTGTCCAGTTTTGGGCCCCTCACTTCAAGAAGGACATTGAGGTGCTGGAGCATGTCCAGAGAAGAGCAACGAAGCTGGTGAAGGGTCTAGAGCACAAGACTTGTGAGGAGCAGCTGAGGGAACTGGAGATGTTTAGCCTGGAGAAAAGGAGGCTGAGGGGAGACCTTACCACTCTCTACAACTACCTGAAAGGAGGTTGTAGTGAGTTAGGGGTCAGTCTGTTCTCCCAAGTAACAAGCAACATGACAAAAGGGAACAGCCTCAAGTTGTGCCAGGGGAGGTTTAGGCTGGATATTACAAAAAATTTCTTTACAGAGAGGGTTGTCAAACATTGGAACAGGCTACCCAGGGAGATGGTGGAGTCCCCATCCCTGGAAGTATGAAAAAGACATGTAGATTTTGTTTAGTGGTGACCTGGTAGTGCTGAGTCAATGGTTGGACTTGATGATCTCAAAGGTCGCTTCCAGCCAAAATGATTCTGTGACTCTGTGACTTCTTGCACTATTCATTTTTACTTTTTTTTTTGTATCTATCCTATTCTTTTCATTTTCCTACAAAAAGTTATGGCTTTTATATAAAAATTAATTGTTATTTGTTAATTAATTCTATTTTTTTTCTATTATTAAAATATAAAATGTAATTTCCAAATTCAATGTTGGATTGCTTGTCTTATGGACATGACAGATATTCAGCTTCTCATCAGGCTTAGCAATAAGATTTTTTTCAGTTAAATTAATCTTTTAACTTTTTTTTTTTAAGAACATGTTGTTAATGAAATTGCCAGCTGACTTTAGTATATATTTGATATCTTAAGTGTTCTTAATAAAAAGAAAACACTAATGTGTTTGATCTTAATGAATATAGTTCTGCATTAAATGAAAGGACTGTCTGTATGAAGATTACACTTCCATATTCTTTTCTAAATAAGATGGAGTTATGGAATTGGAAATGATAATTTTTTAAGAAGTAGCAATTGGCTAAACAAATAATCAGCATACACTCTGAAATTATTTAAGTTCAATACACTGTAAAATGTAAAACAAAGGTCTAAAATGCTTAAGTATTGACTTAATGATAAACTGAAGTATAACTTAGTGACTTCAAATAAAGCAGAGAGCAAGCTCATGGAAATAATAGACTACCACTTTAGAGGACTGAACAGAGTTAGATACCTAATATTGGGATGCAGAGAGAAAACATAAATTTATTATTTTGCCCTGGGTATTAAAAAAATAAATAAATCTGCCAATCAGAAAGGTCAATGTGAAAAAAACCCAAAATCAGAGAAGCAAACACAAAAAAACCCTCCTCAAGCTAGTATTCACCTGCTAACCACTGCTGTTCTAGCACCCAGCAAAACCTTGGTCCCTATGAGCTTCTCTTTATTAATCACATTGCATTATCTGGCCATCTGCTCTGTCTGCCAGAAGAGCAGCATTCCTTTGGTGGTCATTATTAACAGATTTCCTGCTTCGTGTATTAATTGTGCTGCCTGCTGTTGCCTACCAATCTCTCATCCTCAAAAGAAAAGTTAAGGAAAGAAAAATGTGAGGAAATCCCAGCAATCAGTTGCTTAAAGAATATTATCCCATATGACTAAAAGATGCCATGTGAGCAGATTTTATTCCTGTAGCTTTATGGACAATGTTTTCAAACCGTTTATCTTAGCAGAAAGGCTGCCTGCAGTTCATGCCCAGTGACAGAAAAAGGGAAAAAGTTTAAAGAAAATTATGTACCTTATTTTCTTGCTCTTTCTTACACATCTGTTCTGAAGGAATCTACGTAGTAAGTAAATTCCCCAGGTGTATTGGCATTTCTAGATGAGCGTCACTTAGTTTTTCAGCTCTGCTGGGTGTTTTCAGGACCCTAGTGAAGTGGCGTACATGAATTGCAATTTCTCTTTGACAATTTTGTTTTCTCTTACGGGGAGCTCAGCACACTGGAATACCCGAAGGATGAAACTAGCTGAGTATACGAACAACAGTCCATGTTAATCTTGAGGGCAATCCCTAAGATTTCTGTGAAAGTAAAGTCTGAAGGATTTTGGCTTTTTACTTGCAGGCACTATAACAAGTTCCTCTAAACAACAGCTAAAGTACAAACATAATCATCAAAATTGCATTCTGGCCATTGTTTTCGTTGTGTTATTTCAGTGGAATTTTCTTTATTATGGAAAAAAATTAATATTAGTAAATGGATATGAGTATGTGAAACATTAACTCATTTATGTATTTAATTTGTGTAATGCAGCTTCCTTCCTAGCTCAGTGTAGGTTAAGCAACTGGGATGTGACACGTGCAGGAAAAGAATCCTTCATGGCATTCATACAGCTGTGCTGTAGTTTCAACAGACAGTGGTTTGTACTTGCCAGCTGGATAGCTAGCAGACAGATTTTGGGGGCAGACCACCCAGTGTGGATAAGAAGATAGAGAAAACAGTATAATTTACTAATCCCCTTTTACAATTCAGCTGTTTTGTTCTCCTCCTTCGAGGCTGTGAGGTGGATAAAAAAAAACATGGAATGTTTTATAAATTAATTATCTTTAAACCATGTACTTAACATTGGCTAAACTAGACAAGATCCCTCAGCACCTCCTCATGTCTCTCCAGCACCTTGAGATGTACACTCAAAATTTATGCTGTGCATGACAAACAGATGAAAAATCTCTTTGGTCTTTATCTGAGTTGATGACATCATTTTTCCTCTGCTTCATTAATATATTAAAAGACTCTTCCCTCATAACATGTACTGAAAGTGCTAGTCCTCAAGATATTACTAGTATAAAGAAAAAACTAGATCATTGAATTTGATCTGGTTATGTTAGTTATTAAACTTATCTCATCAACTACCATAAACTGTTTTGGAGTGGGGGATGAGCTTGGATTAACCTTCAGATAAATGACATCCAAATCCAGCTCACTGAGTTTGCCAAGTTCTTTCTTCATGCTTAAGCTATTATGAAACAAAAAAGTAATGATATTTATAAGCAGCTCTGTACTTGCATGTGGGAGGGCAACATCTCAGATTAAGATACATGTTCCCATGGCTTTTTTTTAGTTCTGTATCCTACTGTTGTTAGATAAAATACTAGAACAAGATCCTCTTTCACTTCCATTCCTGCCTCTATGGTATAGTCAGAGGTTCTAAATGCTTACATGCGACCATGTTTTCTGCCTTTGCTAATTCTGTTGCCCAAATAGGCTTGACCTCCTACCAACAATGTCCAAACTTCAAGCAAGAAGTAAAGGTCCTAGATGGTTTTTGAGTGTCATTGTCAGAGAATGAGGACATATAGTATTTAACACCCTCTGACTCAAAACTGAATCGTTCTCACCCTCTTTTCTCCTCATCGGCAAAACACCTGATTTCCAGAAAAGGGTTAGGCGCAGCTTGACACCTAGCTCCTACATACCTGGCCCTGTCAAAACCAATGTAGTTGTGAGCATGCCTGGATGTGTGTCTTAAAACTTCTGGCGTAAAAAGCAAAGTTCCTCAAAAGGCCAAATCAATTTAGGTTTTTGCTCTTGCAGTTCTGTACTTTGGGTATATCTATGTAAGAATTTCACTTTGTACAAGAGCATGCTATTAAAACATGGGCTGCCATGACTTAAAGAGCTTGGCTTCCTGTTGCAGAGCAGTGTTGCGGTGTGAGGATTGAATTCCTTTTGAATGAAGCTAGGCATAAAGATACATTTCCTGGATTTTGATTAAATAAAAGTCTCCAGGATGTTAGCGTCGTATGAATATCAATTGTCCCTGGTAACTGGCTAATTTACTTATATAAATTCAGTATTTTTAAGCCATGTCTGTAAAACATGCAGTAATATATGAAGTGACATTCCGCTGTTCTTGTTCCAGTCATTTTAGTGCACATAAACAAGTGCAGGTTTTGTGTGTACTGATTTATCAGTCATATATAAAATTAAGTGATCCTCATTCTTTTACAATATGATGACTTTATATATTCAGCTGCGTATCACACTGGCCTTTTGTTTCGTGGTATAAATTACTGCACATCCACACCTAATTGACTGTGCACTTGTTACCAAATTTCTTCTGGTATTATGTATTTTGCAATAATTTTATGCCTATATAATTTTTCTTTCTGAGTTTTTTTTTCTTTCTTTTACATTTTCATACTGAATCTTATTTTACAATTTTCTGTCCGTGTGACTAATTGTTTCCTAATCCCAATGATTTTTCCCATGTTTTCCTATAAAGCAGACAAGGGATTATTACTATCTAGCTGATTTAAAATAAATAAATAAATCTACCTAATTCCATCAACTGACATTTCATTTAAAATATTTTCACTAAAAATAGTTTCTACAATGAAAAATTATAATCACTGTGTATCAGTAAGAAAATAGAACATGGATGGCAAGACTGTTTTTGATATTTTTTTCCAAATATTAAGAGAAGACCTGTATCCTCTTGTTTGGGTAATCTTGTTTAGATTCTTGAATGAAAATTAGTGCATTGAATCCAAAACATTTAGAGTTTGTATTTTGACTGCGTTGTCAAGTGTATGGGGTGTGTGCCTGTCTGCTGCCTATTCATGTTCTTGACAATGAAAATATTACTTAAACATACCACAAGCAAAACTTAACCAAGAACTATTTTCTGCTATAATGCTTGTTCTTTATTTAAACAAATTATTGCAAATTTTGACAATCAGTGGATAACTCCCTACTACTGTTACAAACAACAAATAACTAAGTATCAGTAGATTGACCTCATTAACCCATTTATTGTCCAGTAGTGGACTGAGGTGAGCATCAGAGATGTCAAATTTACTTTACTTTCTTAGTTTTTAATACTGTATATATTTGACAGTAGGACTAATCACAGTTTAGCACAGTGATATTAAACCAGAACACACTGGAATGTTAAGGAGCACCGACATTTTGCTTTTGAGCAGCACATGGTAACTCAGCATGTATACTCAATTTGAATTAAAAAGTGACTAGGAGCTTAGTCACTCTCCTTGAAAGGGAAGAGTCAGGCAATAATGGAGTATTGCATACTAGCGTCTCATTTAGTCTTCCTTGATCTGTTTTGCTTTCCATTTAGATCAAGATATTTTTTGTATTCTGTTATCTGTGATCTCTAGTTCTTCATTAGAAAAGAGAACAGCTGCCAGTCACATACCAGGAGTTGACTCTGCATCTGCCCACCCTTCCAGTACACTGTGGCAGCAGGTAAAAGTTAAAAGATACTTATGAACAGTAAGTGTATTTAAAACCCATCTATACAATAAATTTCACTCATCTCTACAGAGACCTGAATATGTTGTAAAAAGAGTTAGTAACAGATGCTGGGTTAATGCATTACCAGCAGTAATCTAAATGATGAGACCATTTTTTTTTTCTTTTTAACTAAATTTACTAAAGAAAGATGAGTGGAAAAAAAGGATAAACTATGAGATGCTTTTGCAGGATTAAAAGAGGAGTATGTCACCATTTTAATTAACTATAGGATATGATATGACTACTTCTACCAGATCATACCAGCAACAAAATCACAGTGCTGTGAATTTGGAAGGGGACAGACAATGTATAGTAAAATAGGGTCAGTCTTGGACTTCTAGTCACTATATTAAGACAGTTAATAAATAAGGCCTAGAAATTAGACATACACACTATATTTTTTGTTTATTTTGGTAGACTAGTACTACAAACTCTTAAGGTAGCAGGTCCATTCATTTAAATAAAATTGCACATAAATATGAGGGTATTTTTATGAGCAAGTGTCAATATGATTGACTGCAGTAGTACAGAGAGTGTTACATGACCTGTTTCAGTTTAAGCTTGGCTTCAGTAAGAAAGTGAGTAGCTGTGAACCATCAGACTGAATATATTACCATTCTGTGAATAGTCTAGGAAGGCTAAATGGAAACAAAGTAATTTTTAATCTGTTATATGAAAAAACATGTGGAAGATTGTATTAAACTCGTAAATATTCCAAGCTTCAATACTGGAAAAAGTATTGACAAAATTGTAAACAATGTGGCTTTGCTGATCTGAATCCAGGCTAAAGATCTGAGAGTAGCGGAGGCTCACCTTCATAAGTCAAGCCACAAGTCTTCTGTCACTCTTTGAAACCTTTACACAATTTGCATATGAAGAACAGTAAATAAAGATGCAGCATTTCAGCAATTCCACCATATGCCTTTGCACTAAAGTCCCTTGATATGAGTTATATGATGATATGGTGTAGGGTATGTTATTTCCATAACATAAGATTGTCATGAAACTGTCATGAACTCTCATGGAAATATTGTAAGATTAAAATATTTTTCCAGTCAATGTTATCCAAACAACCCTGATCCAGTTCATTCTGCTTGGAGATCATATGATGCTTATTTTTATAGGAAGTTCTGTAACATACTTCACTACAAGTTGCTAGTGAATTATATGACAGTGAATAAACTACTCTGATCTGAGTATTTGATCATTTTTGTATACCATGAAATACCCAGAATTTTTGTGTATTTCAGAATGTGCCCAGATCCAGGGAATCTAGGAAAAAAGCCATTTTCTCTGATAGATAAACTTCAAATTTAAAAATAAAATAGAATAAATGCATATAGTCTTACATTGTTCATGTTCCTTGGGTTTTAAAAGATTGGTCCTCATTATATAGCACTGTGGTGAGACAAAATAACTGTAATCCTATAAGTGGATTTTTCAGAAGAGTATACATTGTTTTTCTTCAGCCTCTTGTATATAAATTGTTTAATGGTCTGAATCTTCTGAAGTGATAATGGAGTGATTACCCATTTATAAAATGTAAAATGTAAAAATGTAAGTTGATTCTTTTTCAGAAAGGAAACAAAAAGATTTTTTTTTTTTTTAGCTTTGTGCATGTGATATATATTAAGTAGCACTTTGATCTTGGACATCTGAATTCAAATAATATATAATTTTTAGATAATTAAGAAAAGAATCTTAACTTTAGCAATCATTGCATTTTCAAAATGAACTGATATTCATGAGTATGAGGTTATGGGCATAACTAATTGGAGAACCATAGTACTTTTTGACAGAGCTTTGCAGTTGCTGGGAAGGGATGATAAAAGATGAGTAAAAGTTTGTGAGAACCCAATAGCATTAACACTTTTCAGTATTTCACAACACAGTCTCTCTTGATCAAACTAATCTTCTCTTTTTCCAAGCATTACTAATTACCCTTCACAATAACTCTCTACAAATCTTTTTGGAAAATGCTAGCAATGTTCTTTTCTATTACTTCAAGAATAAAGTAAGAAATGAATCTTAGTCCAGAAGTTACACTGGTCAAAAGTCTATTCAAAATACTGCTGGTTGATTTCCCTCCCCCCGCCACCTTAAATTATTTTTTCAGTGAACATTCCATAGAATTGAGGTTAAAATCATTAAGTAAAAGTCAGAACAGACATTTTAAAATAATGCAAGACTAGTTTATTTTCAGAAATGAATGTTGGTGGTGTGAAAAAAAAAAAGCTGAGGTTTTTTTTGGAAAATAAAAGAGCTTTAGTTTTTATATATGGTCTTCATATAAAATAACACTGAAGAAGTTTTACCTGTACGATTCTTTTGGTTTCATTTTTAATTTGGATTGCATAATTAGTAATACTTAATAGCTTGTCTTTTTTGTTTCCAAGATATACAGCAATGGATACAGTGGAAGGCAAAACTGATTTCAGAAAAGTCTACCTCCGCAGATATCACTAAAAATATAGCTAGTTTTATTTCTAGACAAGAATACAAAGATTTAATAGATCTCAGTCTTACTGAAATCTTCTGCATGTTTAGAAAATGCATTTCTCATTCTTCATGCACAAAAACTAGTAGGTTAGTAATTTTTATGCTGTATGTTTATCCTTTTATTTATTATGTTTGTTGAACTTTTACAAAATTCACAACTTGTAGTAGTTTAACATGATTCTTTTGGTTTTATTAGGCCACCTATATTTACAAAGTAGCTGTAATCAGTATGCATTCCATGTGAAACTGTAACAGAAATGACATTTTGAAATATGTAATTTCATATTCAAAAGTGTTAGTGGATATACTATAGCCAGAATAAGATCCTGAAACCAATTACTGTGACTTCATTTATCAAATATAACAGAGTTGTTATAAACACCTCTAACAGAGTCATAATAGGAAACCTTGTCTGTAGATAGAGTGTTACCGAGTTACACTATATCACCAATGTAATGAAACTGTCCCTTTTTGTCATGATTTGAACACAATCACAGCTGTTTTCTATGTTGAGGAAGCTTCTGAGAGCTGTAACCTCTTCCGAATACTGTTAAGACTATGAAAGTCAAGGAAACAAATACATAATGTAAATATACTCGGGTACACTGTTATTTGTATTTTTTTTCCCCCTTACAAGCAAAGTTACATGTTATCTAACAGGTAGGTTTAAGTGATCATGTGAAAGCTGTAAATATATAAAGATGTGTACATTTAATAATAAAGTTCATTCATAAAACAGAATAAGAGATGCATAGTTTTTACTTCCCAGGGAAAGAGACCACTTTATAGCTCTTCTATGAAGTCTTTGAGTCATAAAAACAAATGTAAGAGTGTGCCAAAGAGGTCATAGAATTGTAGAATATCTCAAGTTGGAAGGCACCCATAAGGATCAGCAAGTCCAACTCCCTGCTCCTTGGAGGACCACCTAACACTAAGGTGATGTTAAGACTAAGAGCACTGTCCAGATACTTTGACTGGTTTGGTGCCATGACCTCTTCCCTGGGAAGACTTTTCCAAAGACCACCCTTTCTGTGAAGATGCAGTCTGAACTTCTCCTGGTGCAGCTTCCATTCCATTTCCTCTCGTCCTATCACTGGTCGCCAGAGAGTGGAAATCAGCACCTCCCCCTCCATTGTTGTCTTTGAGGGAATTGTAGACTGAGATGAGGTCACCCTTCAGTCTTCTCTTAAACAAACTTGGTCAGAAAAAGCTAAACAGTTTGCCAGTGTTTTCACTGAAAAGATCCCGCAGTTTAATTATTGCTTCTTTGACATACAGATATTGCTCCAAAATCTAGTATGTTTTAAAAATTCTGTAAAAAGTTTGATGAATCCTTTCTATTTTAGTGTTCAAAAATGTGAAGGGCAGACACCTGTGTGTCACCCAGAGGCCACGTACCTCCCTACTAAGTGGATTTTCGCACTGAAGAAGAGCTGTTGATTTCAAAGGAATATCGTATGTTATTCCTCAAAGAACAGGGTAGAATACAGGACTTAAATAATTCATTTGCATAATTTACCACTTAGCATATAATAAATAATATATTGCAGATGTTATAGCACAGAGATTTAAGAGTAGCCTCTCATTTTTATTTCTTCAATTACTGGAAAAGTTTTGGGTTTTCTTTTTTTATTTTTTTTTAACCAGTTTAAGACTTTCTTGTCATGAAAGTCCTAGCCATTCCCAAATATCCATTGAGTTAGTGGGTGTTCTGAGAATTAAAAAAACATGTGAAATCAAGCTGAGCTCCCAAATTAGCAAAAATGGGCTGCATCAAAACTGAAAGCCCTTAAAATCAGAAACTGCTTAATAAAACTTTCTTTTATATTAATAATACTATAAAGTTCAATTCCCAAAATGTTTCAAGTAATACCATATCACTTCAAATGTGTTAGATATTTTAAAAGAGCTTCCTATAGATGTAATTGAGACTGCTAATAGAAAAATGTAATAAAAAAGCCCCCTGAATCCCTGACACATAAATCAAATTCTGTGCACACTACTGAACATTTAAAAGCATAAACAGCAAGGAAATTGTTTGAACTATGTAACAGATTACTTCTGACACTCAATATACAAAGATTGTCACTTTTTTAACTGTTCAGCTCTAACTCTTTAAAATACTCTAGTCAGAGTTAAGTTGAAACAAAGTTCCAGCAGAAAAGGAAACCTAACATTTTCCATATGCACTGTCATATTCCATCCCTTTTCTAATATTCATGTTCCATTAACATTCAGTATTGGATGAATCTAGGCTTGAGGATAAAAAAGATAAAACCAAACTAAAGTATTTCTCACTTGTTTTGATATTTGCTATCTATACAGTAACTGCTCAGCCTAAACCATCTTGTTTTATGGAAAAAGTGCAAATTTTGAGGCAAATAATCAAAATCTTGATTTATTATCCTATTGGATATAGAACTGCCACAGAAGCATACTACGTTGGCAAGACTGAGATTTGCAACACTAAACACTACTCCAGCTTTGATCATTTCAATGCTAGAACTTAGTGTTGGAAAATCCTACCCTCGGCGTTGAGAGTTAAAGATATCAAATGAGACTGGGAATGGAAGACCTCAGTTTACCTGCAGGCTATCTACAGCAATGGTAGTGTCAATGCATGTTTTTCTGTGCTACACATAAACTAGCTCAGTCAAATCATTGTCTTTCCCAGAAAGGTAAATGTGTAAGGTGTCTTGAGAAATCAATCGTTTCTTATATGTCTTTCTACACAAAAGCAAGTTATAATAGACAATTATTATTTTTCTACTTTTAACTGAACCTATAACACTTTGAGTCGAGATACATTTATTAATCTGAAACATATTCTGTAATATTTGGTAGACAGAATTTTTGCAAATGGCTATATATACATGCATTTCATAAAATCTTGCATGAGTTGTACAAAGATAAATCCTGTGAAAATCAAGCAATCGCAGTTAAAACATGCTTTACTTCTTGATACATCAGAAGTACTGAGCTATAAATTCTTTGTATCTCTCGACTGCAGAAAGCCACAGAGATTTGGCAGTAAGCAGTGTATCTAGTAGCAGACCAGTGGGGTAGCTTATTTTTCTTTACGGTTAGGAATTTTGGTTTATTAGAATGGGTCAATTTATTATTTACCTGATAAGCTGCAATTACCTACCACCTGTAGTGTGCCTGCAACAGTGCATGTTCTGTCTGTTTTATATGCAAATATTGTATGTCTGTAGTGTGTCTACAACTTTCTGTAATACACCTCTAAGTGTATCTGCTAACTAACCTTTCCCAGGTGCCGCAACCAAGCTTACCAACTCTACAGATTTTATCATGAATCTCACAGTATTTGGTGTGTGTGTCCTATGTTTAATTTAAGTTGGATTTTCAGTCCAGTCTCATGATTATTGATAGAGAACATATATACTTGTTCTAATTACTTGTGAATCTGTCTTCTATTACTTTCATTTGGGCTAAAGTCAAGATAACTGTTAGTTCACTCTGTTTTCTGCATTGGAAGTGAGGTTGCCCTGACCCTGACCCAACATGCTTATCATAGTCTGTTGTTCTCAGACCCACCTTTATATAGATCATTAAATATTCAGACAAACAGAGGCTGAAACTGAATCTTCCTCAATGAAGGTGAGTGCCCTAGACATTTGAGTAAAAAGTTAACAGCCTTCTGCTCTATAAAACTAGTAAATAGTTTGTCATTATATAAACATGGGAGGCCAAAGACATTAAAGTGAAGCTCTCTCTTACTCCTGTGACAGCTGGGCTGCTGAGAGAGATTTTCATTCACCCACTTCCCTTCAGGAATGGCTTAACTTCACTGAGCACCTAAGGTGGTCAAGAAAAACAGCACCAATGAGAGTAGTCATATGTGAACATCTTGCATCCAGCTTGAATTTGATGTTAAACACCAACTTCTCTTACTGTCATTCGCTTCTGGCTTGCTTTGGCAAGTTCCTTGTCAACTTTGTGTCCTCTTTTTGAATAAAGTTCATAGTTACCCAACTCTCTACATGCACGGTACAGGGTTAACATAGTATCACTCTCATTATAGAGGATGATTAAGTTAACTCATATTCTGCAAGTCTTCAATGGCCCTTTCAAAGGGTGATGTTTTAAGAAAAAGAAGTCCTTCAGTGTCTGATTGAGCTTATGAAGATGACCTGTAGGTTGACACAGCTGCTTTAGTGTCAAATATAACTGATCCAGGCTGCAGCCTTGCTTAATATGGTCTCTGTCATCCTGTTTGTATGTGAATGGTGGGATCATATAATCTGTCAAATAACTCGTTTTAAACTAAAAGATGGTAGATTAAGACTAGATACAAGAAAGACATTTTTTACAACGAAGGTGGTAAAAGGCTGGCACAGTTTGCCTAGAGAGGTGGCCGATGCCCCATTACAAGAAACATCCAAGGTCAGGTTGGACAGGGCTCTGGGCAACTTGATCAAGTTGATGATATCCCTGCTCATCGCAGCAGGGGTTGGACTAGATGACCTTTAATGGTCCCAACCCAGAAACATTCTGTAACTATGTGATTCTGTAACTATTCTATAACTATGATGATTCTATAACTGTGATTATTCTGTAATTCTCATGTTGTCAGATTAGATGTAGATTAACTCCAGATTCATTAAACATTAAAGCTTACAGAGCAGACACGTAAAATCAAGCTCTTCAGGAAATGTTTCCAACTATTTTGTGTGTATCACCCACTGTCAGTATCTTATATTTATATATAAACATTTATACAAGAACAAAACTTCATCAGTAAGTAATGTGAAATAGGTCTTATTTAGGCACTTCAGTGATTTTTTTTTCCCCCAAAACCAGCAATACAAGAGCAATAAAATAGAACTTTTAAGTTGCAAAGAATCTGAGATAGTAATTCACTGAAAAATATTCTTGAAATTTTAAAAACTTAGATGTGGGTACAAAACTTGGTTGTTATTGCATAAGAAATTTCTGTGAATCAGTTAAATATGTCACACTGTTAGGCTTTGAACTTTTTTTTACTCTGTCATACTAATAAATCTAAAGTATTTTGTATTTCTATATAAAAGTAAACCCAAAACATTCTGATCCCTCCACCAAATTTTATTTTAGTCTTCCATTGATTTAAAACATTTGAAAACAAAAATTATGAGATCCTTTGAGAGAACAAGGAACTTCACAGGTATACTAATGAGATGTGACAATAGAGGAATTTTTCTGCAGGTGCCCAGGTTTTATTGCTACAGTCATTTGTAAGGATCAAAGAAATTATTCTGAAATTTATCTGGACGAAACTTTTCTCCAAGGTGTAATGCAAGTCTTCGAAATATTTTTGCCCTAGCCCCTTTCTGCAGAAATATCTGCCTTTTCTGCTTATTTTGTTGAAGGACGTATGACACCTCCAATAAGAAGAGTATTATCATTATATGTATCTGATATTATAATTATATGTGCAGTCACAAAAGGTTTTTGTAGGAATAGTTATGTTAGTCATGTTAAGAGCGGAAAGTGTTATTCGAACTAGGTGGCTGTACTGACAAAAGTTTATGCTGCAGAGATTGTGATTTTAATAGTCTTATAGAAAAAATTGCTTTCATGACATCATTTCCCTAGGTGTGTTTCTCTGGTGCAGAGAAATATGAGGTCACTGTGGATTCCAGAAAAAAAAGAACATCAACAAATGGCATTTAAACAAACAAACACCAACAACTCTCCCTATACACAGGAGAGAAACTGAGGTGGCCCTGCGTTCCTAGCTCAACTTTTCAAATAAATTGAAAGCTAAATCTTCTTGAAATGTATCAGGTCTCATGGTTGGTCTGAAGGAAGAAAAAAAAGTCCATCATCTCTCAGGCGTTTGACACATGTAAGAGATCAAATTATGAGATCTCTTCTTTACTAATTGCCAGTCTTGGAAATAAATTCATCCTGTATTTCCTTTTAATGCATTATAACCCGTAATAGTTTGTTCATCATCATCATCTCGATGATGAGATGGTGATAAGGGACCATGTTCCTTTTTATTCTCTCAGAAAGAACTTAGTCCTGAGATGTTTGTGAGTTTGTGTGTAGTTGAAAAAAAAAGCGTAAGAAGAAGTTAAAGGGTAAAAGAACTTAAAAACTAGAATTTTTATTTGGATTCCAAATATTTCACATACTGATTAAGTAAATTCGATGCTTTGATTTAACACTACCTAACGGTTACAGGCCAGAATTTATGTTTCTATCCAAGACCTAGAGATGCAATTTTCTCATTAAACTTAAATGATTCAAAGATACAGAAATACGAAGTTTCTGTTCAGATCCATACTCAGTTACTTTTCTATTCTAGTTAGATATTTTCTTAATGCAAGTATATATCTTTTGATGAAGAAGGATTTGCTTTTTCTTTCTCTGAAGTAAATAGCCTTTTTTTTTGGAGGGTGTGGGGCTGTCTCTGAGGAACTTTGCAAAATATTAAAGAAATTTCAAAATATTTGGAATGTGCATAGTGTGCATTCTTTTTAAAACCAGCTTCATTAAGATGTTCCAGACTTAGAGGCATGGAGACAAGAGAGGATTTTTGGAAATGTGGATTCTGTATTGGTAGTTGATATAGCAGAAGCGAATGTTTTTGATAGTTTGAGACCATAAGTAATTTCACGTTTAAAAAAGTTTCGAGGGGAAAGGAGAATAAAAAATGCCGTTAAAAATACAGTTTCCCTTCTGTTCATACTTATAATTATAAATTCTAACCCATAGGACTTTAGCAGTTGCCAGTTATTACGTGTGCCAGTATTGCTAAGGACATTATTATTCAGATGATAAAGAGTGATGACATGTACCAAAGTTAAATAAAGTGTTATTTAAGACTTTAGGACCTTGAAAATGGATACAAAATAGCTACACATCTATACAAATGATGCAATGACTTGTTAGTAAAAAACTAATGACATGCACTTTTTTTATGTTTGTGTATCAATGCCTATCCTAGAAAAGTTAAATGTGTAGAAGTCAGTTAGGCGTCCATACGCTAAATGAAAATGTTGTGCTCTTTACCTTGGAAAAGTTACCATCAAGGTATTTAATAAATATAGACTAAGTTAGAAGATGGAGGAAGAAAGGTGTTAAAACCAAAAGAAAACCCAAAACAGAGAAGGGCGATTTCTGCTGCTTAAGACCTCTGTAAGATTTCAGACATGCAATCAATTAAAGAAAAACAAATGTCAAGGGGGCATTAAGTAACTGAATTATTTCTTTTATGGATACATTTAAGGGTGATGTCATCTAAGTGTTCTCACTAATGCAAAGCAAGGTCCTGCTTCCTACAGCATATAGGAGAGAACCCAGAATGCTTTCATAGAGGTAAATGCATTACGTGTTCAATGGAACAGCTTCACTTGTGCTCTGAAAGCTGAAAAAAATATAGTACTAAATGCAGGGTGTTCTGTCCTAGTGGATCTGAAACCACCAGGGTTATTCTTGTACCTTATAATCAGAAACTTAAAGTCAAGGATGATGGATAGGAATTTTTTCAATAGGTGGTATTTGATTTTTAGCAAACTAGATGTCAGATATTACAGGACCAGATTTATCTCAGGCTCTTATTTATTCACTGAGATACTTTCAATTTCCCTCTCAAAAGTAAAGTTAATTCTTTGACAGTCATTTATTAGAGGATGAAGTGATGATTAATTATAATATTTAACCTTTTTCAATTTCCACGTAATGATGTAAAGTAATCAATGCTACACCATGAGGCCACAAGAGAATTACTTCCCAGTATATGGAAGTGCGTAATATGTTTGCTTCCCTCTGCTTAAGTAAACAATTTTAAACTGTGCTTATATAGTGTTTCCTCCCTCCCACCTCAGTAACTTAATAAATCTTTCTTGAATCTTGTCTTTTAATGAAACTGACTTCTTTGTTCTGTATTTTTTAGACTTCATATGAACTGCCTGTGTATAAAAGAGACGTTTCTGTTAACAGGCAAGGCAGACATTTTTGGATGTGTAGTTCCTTAGATGTTAAAGACATGAAGAAAATGAGATAATGTCAGGCAGGAGGAATTTCTAAATCATGTCTAGAACAGGGTTTGTTTATCTCTTCTTGGTCTCTTTTCTAGTCCCTGTCTTTATTAATGATGTGGATTGATTTCTTCCGTTGTTCTTTCTCTTTTGTTGGACTTATTAATGGGAATAAGAGTGAGGAGGTCGTGGGGATGCATTTATGTTTGGAAGCTATGCTCAAAGATTCCTCTGATTAGGGAAATAATGTAAAGTCTGGGGTTTCTTAGTTCTCTACCTGTGGTGTAATTGTAGTTTCTACTAATTTTCTTAGGATTATTTTATAATACAAATATTTATCTAAATAAATTAGAGACATCTTCACAATGTATTTATGTGCAAGATTAATTCAGGATTGTTTGAATTATTTTTCTTGCCGTGAAAATGATTTAAACAAGAGATGAGAAAAAAGTTCAATTATTGCGTACTCTGGCCATAACTATCTGGGTTCTTAATTGCCACAGAGAAGTAAAGTAATAAAATTAGTGATCCCTAAATGCACTGCTACAAATAATGTCACAGTATTTATTTGTTTCATCATGAACACTTATTCAATTAAAAGCAGTTGCATTTTTTTCAGAGCATCCTTTATAATTTTCGTGCTGTTCAGCTATTATTTCAAAGGAGAGGTATGGAGTTTAGAGTTACATTTGCTTAAGTAAAATGTATCTGTAAATATGAGATCTGGAAAAGAATGTGTTTTTAGAATAAACCCTAAAATATCTGATTTTAGCTAAAGCCTTTTTTTTCTAAATGTTGAAACAATTCTCTGTTTCTAAACACTGAAATAATTTAGGCCAAGGGGCATGAAATGTTATAATTTATTTTGAGGTTAGGGAACACAGCTCAGGAATTCCACTGATGCAGTCTTAATTCAGCGTTAGGTTTAGGAGTGTGTACCCAGTAAGATCAGATGCCCACATAATTGTTAAAATTGGAAATTTAAGAACAAACTAGCTGAACCGAAATAAATGATGTTCTTATTTATCCCACAGTGCAAAGGATGTAAGAAGACAGTTCAGTGTTTTTTGAAAAAAAAAAAAAAAGGAAGGTGCAAATGTGAAAAAAAGGCTAGTTCCCAATGTTACTGTGGGCATTTTTTGTCCTTGTGCAGTTAGATACAGCAAGGTGTAATGGGCAAGATCTATCTTTCAAGATACTCACACGTGTCACACTGCACTTCCATAGATACTCATTGTAGTTCTGAAAGTAGGTATTAGGTAAATGTACACTGAAGACTTTACCAAGTTATGTGTTTAGCAGGATGAATAGACATAATGTGATCTATGTTTTAATTGGGACATATTATATCAACAAATAAGTTACTTTCCACCAACTACTTTTTATCACAGACAGGAACAATCTACAAGGACAGGCAGCTGTCATACATTAGATAGTCTGCAGGGCAGAACTTCTCCTGTATAAAGGAATATCAGTGATGTGCAACTTGCTTGGGGAAAAAAAAGTTATTATTGTGTTCCACAAATATCATCATGTTGTGTGTGATACAGAGTGTTTGGGGATTTTGTTTGTTTAGTAGTTTTTAGGAGGGTTCTTTGGTTTTTTTCATTTTCTTCTTAAACAGTGGTTTCCTCTATGGAAGATGCTCTCATGCAAAACACTTAAGGCAGAACCTGAGACGGATTTCCCATCTTAATATATAATAACATACTGAATAAATATTTTATTCCTAATGATAATTAGGCAATGGTAATTGAAAGAAAATTTAGGCAGTGATTATACTTTCTCAACATAGTTTGGAAGAATTGACTGTTTTAAATGTATTACATTGTCAGGTAAGATGCTAATGATATATTGATGCATTCTGAACTTCATCATTTAAAATCTAATTGTAAAAGCAACTCTGATAATACTGACTGAGATGCAGCAAGTTTCTTTTAGAAAAGAATCATGAGCAGAATGCTAGACAACCCTGTACTGTCATTAAAGACATGAATGGCTTAGTAATAAGTTTCATGCTTGATGAATTTCCTAGCAATTTTTGGAATGAGCAAAAGAATAGGTATTAATTTATATCAATCAATGATACAGATTTATTAAATTTTGTCACTGGGTGTTAACTGATGTTGATCACACAGCTTTCACATTCTGTGCAATAGCGGGTAGCTGTAAAATTCGAGATGCCTTTTTCATGGTCAATCATAGGCCAAAAAATTATGTTTCAGATTTTTTCTCTCAGATTGGATTTTTAATATAATACCTTCTAATAGTTGTAGACCCCAAAGGGCTTTGTAAATGATTTGTCTGAGTGTAACGTTATCATTTGACTGTATAAGTTTTAAATAAAAGTAGATACAAGGTACTATAAAAGGGGTTTTTTGTAGTAGTTTGTTAGATAACCACAAAGAGGAGAATCCTCAATTTTCATGAAACCTATGAAATTTATCTGTATCCGAATCAAAACTTGCTACTAGCAAACAATAGTTTTATGTTAAATGCAAAGTAGAAGTCCAATGGGGAGTGGAAATGGAGTCAATATGCAGTGTGGAACAAATTCACAAATACTAATTTTTGTAATTCTCCCTCTGTAATTTCGTCCTCTAACCTGTTTCAATATTTCTGCTTTCATTGTGTTATATCCTAACTTGATTTCTCTGACACAGCAATTATAGCTTTGGCCCAGTCAAAAATGACTGTTACTGAATAGGTACCATCTGAATTGTAGTGTTTACTCAATCAGAGTAAACTGACCTGGAATTCTGCAACAGAAATGCCAGAGAAACCAGACATTTAGAGAATGAGGTCAGCAAATATTTATGAGTTATGAATGTGTGATTTCTTTTTTCCTGTATGTCCTTTTAACACAGTTAAACTCTACTTAGAGATCAAGTGCTAGTGCAGTAAGAATATTTTATTTAGCTGGGAGGAAGTCTTTTGTTTCCCATGTATATGAACAGTGTTTGCTTGCTTAACTAAGTACATCCAGAATAGGTTTGGGCTTCTTTGTACACTTAGAACATGCCGTATTTAATAAGGTGGTCACAGCTTTGCCAATTTTTTTTTTTTAGTGTAAAATTTGTGCATAAAACTGATATACCTAGGCTCAGGATAGAATCAAAGAAGGGTTGAGTTTTGGGGTGTATTAATTTTGTATTTTTTTCCTAGGTGCTTTCTTATAAGAATAAAGGTTTTTCTTTACACAGATAAAGCTCCAATTCAGAACACAGATATGATAATGCCATACAAAATTTGCCTTCAAGAAAAAAGAAGCTTCTATTAAAACCATGTTCAACTAGATGTACAAAACTGCACTGAGGGGGAAAGGTGGTGTTCCTTTTGGAATACAGTGTGAATCATTCTGAGTCACTTTTCAGAAGGTACTGTAGGAATGGAGAGCTGTACAAGAGGCATCATGTTTTGATGAGACACCTTTTAAGGTCTGTGAAATTTCAAGACTGATATATGCTATCTTTAAAGCAGTCAGGTAATTGGAGAGTGATGTAAACAACTGTAAAGACACAACATGCCTGGACAAAAGCTCATTACCACTATGTATGTTGTGGGGTTCCCAGGGTGTAGCAGATGTACTTAAAAGCTTAGCAGTAAAATAATTAAACTGATGGCTAAATACACCAGCTTCAAGGAACTGGATTACGAAGAAGAGATAGGACTTAATAGCCCCATGAGGAATGCAAGCATGTTGCTAAATCATCTGATATTTTAGCAAGTTGCCACATGACTTGCCCAAAGGCAAAGGCCATCGTTGTGTGGTAGGCCTGGTGCAAGATAAAAGAACATGCAAACCTTTTATCTAGAGGCAGAGTGAAAAGAAGGAGGTTAGCTGGAAAGTTAAAACCAGGACTCGGTTCAGCTAGAATTTTTAAGATTAATATCTGTGTAAGCTTTCCCAGGAACAGTAAAGAATTTTATGTCCTGAAGTGAGATGTGTAGGAACTTCATGTTTTCTTACGTCTTATGGTTTACCTTTTTTAACATTATAGTTTTTCCTACATTTGTGTTTTAGAGTGTTGCTTTCACTTTAGATGAATGTATGTTTATTTGTAAATTCTAGTTTAATATCAGTACAATGC
Source organism: Bucorvus abyssinicus (assembly GCA_009769605.1). NCBI lineage: Eukaryota > Metazoa > Chordata > Aves > Bucerotiformes > Bucorvidae > Bucorvus > Bucorvus abyssinicus. The sequence goes on from CM020026.1 coordinate 22,326,030, forward strand.
AAGGTAACATTTTGTCATCTCAGGCTCAGTGCTGAGAACACGCTCCTGATTCTGCTAACACATTCTGGCCAAAGACAGGAGTGTAAAGAGAGCACAGTTATCAAAGAGGGGGACCCATCATCATTGCCTTTCAGACCTTGTATTTTCAATGTACAGAGGTGCTTCAAATTACAGGAGCTCAGAAATTAAGGATAAAAATTGAAATACAGTGTGTTTCTCATCAGATTGTCTTCTGATACGAGATGCTTGTCTAAGAAACCCCCAGAATTTAGCAGAATCTATTTATGTGCTTGGACAAACAGTGAAGTTTCCACACCATGCTGAACCACGCTGGGTTGTAGAATTCTGAAGCAAGAAACTTATTTAGTATCAAAATGTTTCAAATTTAGTATCAAATTTTGTATTTCAGTAGCGAGCTAAAAAAAATTTAACACAACAAATGGATCTATAAGAACCGCATTGTGATACATATTGCACTGTATACAAACCTATTGACTTAAGGGCATAAGAGAGTCCCCTTAGCATTTACTTTTGTTCTTAAATTGGAAAGGCATGAGTACTATTTGTTAATCTTATTTTTTTCCTTAAACATCTGTTTCCTATAAAGTATCAGGCATTTATTTGAAATAAAATTTCCCACTATAGTAACACTGAAATAGTTACTGTACTAATAGATCAGATTCAAAGAAGCAGGGATTTTCTGTTTCTGAAAGATTACTTTTAGGTATTAGTGCTAATTTAAACTGGAGTTTTCTACATGAATTCTTAGTTTCCTAGAGTTCTAGAGTAATGTTTGTGTAGCAAACTTATCTGTAACATTAATTTAAAAAAATTATAGCTGTTCCTACAGTTTATTAAAAAAATTTTCATTTATAACTCCATATCCTACAGGATTATATTTTCTTATTCTATTTTTTCCCTTTATACTTAAGCTCCACATGTTCTATCAGTTCTTGTTGTGCTGATTATCACTTTTAGATCCAAAATTAAATTCCTTACACTGAAATGATAATTTGAGCTTAGATGAAAATGTGAGCACTTTCATATTTCTCTCCTGAATTATAGAATAAATGGATAGTTATATGCCGGCTTTTGATTGCACTGACATATCAACAATTTAATGATACACCACAAACAGAACAAAATATATTGGAAGTAAAGATAGATGTGGGTAAAAGTAGTGTTGTTCATGATAAGTATTACCTTGACTTTTTCTTTCAGTTCTTATGTCATATCATCTAGAAAACTTAGACTTTTCATGTATTATTTGTTGGGCTTTTTGACAAGTTTCTCCAACAATGGAATTTAGCCTCCAGTGCCAGAGAGTTGAGCATTCATTCTGCAGTTCCACAGAAACAGTAACTAGAGTGTTGGTTGTTTTTGTCTTGATCAGGCAACTTCATCTTTCTTTTCCAAAAGTTTCCTGAAAATTTTCCAAAACCTTATGCTTTCTATCTGAGACGTTCCTTGGTCCTTTAAAGGAAATTTCTGTGTAAGTACAGTAGTAACCAGTTGTCTTACTGGAAGGGTCTTTTTCATTTGTGGCCTTTTATTTAAAGATCTACCATGATCAGAAAAGGGGCAAAAATACTTTTAGCTATAATTAAACCAACTTTTTGTTCCAGTAGAATTATACTGCTGAGTGTGGGTGTTTAATGCAGCCCTGGAATAGGTCAGGAATGTTACTGGCAAAAATCTGTGTTTAACACCCAAGTGTTATTTACTTTCTCTAGGAAAGCTTCTTGAAGCTATAGACAATGATATTTTAAGTGCATTTGTTTCAGCTGTGCCTACTTCCGTTTCTATTTGACTGACTAGTAGTGTTAGAGACACTAATCGAGCAACTCTTTTTCTCCTGAGAACTGATAGATGCCAGCTGCATTTGTATTTCTCACCAAATCACAAAGTGAGTAAATTATTATTTTTATTGCCTTGTTTTAATTTCTGTTTACTAAGCATCATTTGTAAGTTTTTAAACTTGCATTGATTTTTTTTTTCTAAGTTAATAGAATGAGGATCTTATTTCCAGTTGATTTAAAGCTGCTGATATCCATTTGCCAAGCTTTTAGTTGGCTTACATTTAAAAACAAACAAACAACAAAACCAAACAACAACAAGCAAGCAAAAAACCCCACCAAACTCATCATGTTTGAGAGCAGCAGAACTAGCTATTTTCTTCAAAAGTTGAATCCAAAATAGTTTGTGAGGAGTGTTTTTGAGGGAGTTTTTGGTTGCTTTTGGTAGTTTGGTTTTTTTTTTTCCGAAAGTTTAAGAAGATATGATTCTATTTACTGAATACAAAAGAATCTATTTGTTTATTGTATAACATTGTATTCCTGATACTAATGTGTGAGACCTTCAGTGGGGCAATATTCTTTTGTTACCCTGTCCTTTATTTTCCTTTTTTGCTTTCAAATTTTGTGAGTAAACTGTGTGCAGCATAGGCAGTATTATTATTTAGTTTCTAACTTCATCTTGTGTTGATTTGATATTCCAGCCTGACAGGGAAAATTAGAAAGTTGGGGGGGAAAAAAAAAAAGACTGGTAGCAGACCCTATTTTATTAGCTGTGGAATTAGTCAGAGTTGTGGGCTTGCTTGTAACAGTTCTTTTTATTCACAACAGTGTTTTGGAAGGCAGGCAAATGTGGTATAAAAGCAGTCAACTAAGAATTTTGGGAAAATGGTGGGAGAAGCTGAGAAGGAAAAAAAGTTTTGCATAAAGCTTAATAGAAAAAAGTGTATTAAAAAAAGATAAGCATAAGGAGTTTAAATTCTATATAAATATCAGTTGTAAAAAATATTAGTTACTTTTTCCCTCACTGTATACTTGTGAAAATTTATTTTTTACTGTGCCTGAACGTTTTATAAGGTGCATTGCCATCAGAATTAATTTCAAATACAAAATACAGCATAGTCCTATTTGTATAAAAATCTTTTCCAGCAAGTGAGCCTTGCATGTGATCAGCCTGGGGACAAAGTCCAAATGCTAGGTCTTGGTTCATTGCCATATAATTGATGGAGGTGCTTGTGTTTCCAGACATTAAAATAAGGAGTTGAATTTTATAAAAAAAAAAAAAGTTGATTTTTCTTGCCTGACTATCTCCATTCTAATTTCTTTTTCTCGTTTCTCATGGTCTGGCACTGCTACACTATCTTGACCTTATTAACTGCTCGGGTTTTAAACTGTGCGGTAATTCTCTGTAAATAAACTGGCTCAGTTTTTTTAATCTTTGCTGCACAGTCTGGCAGAGCTTTTGCCTCCTGATCTGCCCAGTTACCTTTTGTTGTGCCTGTTTATATATACCAGAAAAAGTAATGAATTAATTTTTTTAATGCCTGTCTTCTCACAGGTCTCTCAAAGTCTTCCTCTCTCCACCCCCCCCCACCCCCCCTCATCCCTATATACAGTTATTCTATCTCAGTTTTATTCAGTCTTGAATCCCCCAGAGCCTACTGCTGGAATATGTTTCTGACATGCAGATAATGCACTGCTCTAACACACAATTCTCCTATCATCAGCCTCTGCAATACTTTGAAGTTCCCTGGCATTCATTTAGAACACTAATGAGAAAATTTAATAATGAAATTATTCAATATTATCAATGAAAAGATTTGCACCTGGATAATAACTGTCTAATGCCCAAGATAATAAACATGTTTTGATAGGCCCTTTCTCTTTATTTCAAGTGATTCCTGGAGGAGCAGTATTAACAGCATATTTTGCATGAATTTGGGACCCAAGGTCAATCCCAAGGTAGATATTAAATACGCATGAGCAATTTTTTTTTAGTGATATATGAAAATACATTAAGACCTTCGGCTTTCACATTGTGAAAATGAAACACAAAGTATCTGATTTGTGATATTAACTGAAAGAGTTGTATAATCCAAATGACATTCTGTCTGGTCTAGCAGAGTTCCTACCCACCGATAAAACCTGCAGCAATTCAGGAAATAACTTCCTGTCTCATAGCACAGGCAGTGCTTCTGTCTTGTATGATACTATCCATTTCTCAGAAAATATCTGAAACCTGGAGACTAAAGCATACAAATGCGTATCAATATAACACACGGAAGGAGAAAGACATGATAAATGCATCCACCTGTATTGTAGTCAGTAATTCATTTATGATAAGCATCCCTCCAAAGTACATCTAATATAGGTCACTTAAAAGAGCTCTCTTGAGAACTACTCCTGAATGTTTCAGTGATGATGACCAAGCTATATTTATGCCAAGGAAGAGTTTAAACCTGAAATTTTAAACAGTTCGAGATCAAGTGCATACAGGATGTATGTGAATTTAATAGTTACACATTTGAAAAGTGCCCATGAATTACTGTTAGGTGACATCTCTGCCTAACCTTTATCCCGATGGATAAAGGATGTTTTCTCCCCAATACTGTGTGCACTTGCAGAAGCTTGTTAAGGCCAATACATGTTGTTTTACTTTGATGATAATAATACATGAATATTTTAGAAATTATTGTGGTCATAGCTATGGCTGTAGTGGTTTCTTATTGCTATCTGTATTACCTTCTATAATATTATATATATGAAAATGTGCATGTAACAAAGGAACCCTTGGGAGTAGAGAGGAAACATCTGAAAAATACTTTGTGGTTCAAGCAAATCTTAAAGTAACTCTTCAACCATGAAGCAAGCCGTTTTAATGGGCCAGTAAGTCAAATGAAATGACAGTTTTCCATTATTGAACTCAACTGCTGCATTATATACCAGTGTATGTGTATAGATACATTGACAAATATTCTTCATGAGAAATTTATCAGCAGTACAATAGAAGAAATATTTTGTTGATAGATAGTGCCATTGTATCTGATATTCCATGACTCAACATACTGTTTTAAACTTTCTCTTGGAAATATACATTTTTAAAATTTTGCTGCTTTTTCTTTTTGCCTTTTTCCTCTACTTTGGAAAGAAAGTTTGTATTCTTGAGTCCTGAGTGGAGAGGATAGGAAGTATGAGGTATGCCCTTCCTTGTGTGTTTTAACTGGAGCCAGGCATGTTTCCTGTTCTCTTAACTGAGCTTAGTATGCAAATTAGGACACACCTGCACTGGAAACAGGTAAAAAGAATTAAGAAAGTAATGATGGATTGCATTTCTTTAGAGACCTTGTGCAGTGCATCATCTTTAATCCCCCCTCACCATCTTTTGCTAGGTAGAATCTAGCCCTAGATAGCCCTAGATAGTTCTGTATCTAGCCATGCTATATGAGCGGAATAAAATGAGACAATGAGACACCTTGTAGAATAAATCATTCCTAAGCCATAAGAAAAGGGAGTCAAAACTCTTTGCTTAAATATATGTTTTAAGTTGATTTCTTTTGTCAACACTCTCAAATAGAGAGGGAAATAATACTTTGAGGATCTTATGCATGTAGCATCAGCATCTACAGTTTGCATTAAGTTTTTTACAGCAGCCAAATTATGAACTGCAATTCACCCAGGGAACAAAATCGTTTCTCCACCCTGATACTTGAACTGGAGATGGAAGGGAAGATTTCTATTACTTTTTTATATCTTTGTTTTAGGATAATCCTATTCATGGTGTAACCTAATTTGCATGAAGAACAGTTTTGCCTGAATCTATCAATTGCAGGAGAAAATGGATATTATTCATGCAAGTGGAGCTTAAACCTCCTGAGACCAAAAAATATTTCTGTGCAACAAATAATACTTAACATGAGCACTTGAAGTCAATGGGAGTTGGGAGTACTATGCTTCATTTAGAATGTGAATAGTGTTTCATGGGACTAGGACCTCATTTCATTTGTATCCACCAGAATAAAGAAAAAGATTTTGTGTATTTTTACCTGTCATAGTCTGACAGAACTAAGTTGAGTTTTTGACATTTTTCACTGCTTCATTATGACGGAGGGTGGAGCTATTAAAAATGAAACTTTTAAAAAGTGTTTTCTCCCCTCCAAATCCATGGTCTATATTTTACTTTTTTGTTTAGAATGGGAAGTGAGACTGCCATCACTTCTCAGCATCCATTTAGAAGGATTTCAGATTTTGAGAAATGTTAGGCTAAGACTTTTGGCTTTTTTTTTCCTTGATTTACTCAGATAAATAGTGCAGTTCAAAGAGATGTTTTAAAAAAGATAGAATCGATAAAAATCAGATAACATCTGCTTTTAGCATTTGCCTTCCCACTATCTATGTAGTGAGATTTCTTTGGATAAATAAATCAATTTATATCAGGCTTTAGAATGTAAATTATTCCTCTACCAAAAAGTAAGCTTTGACTAAAAAGATTTAAATAATTCTTTAAAAGCAGAAATTACCCTTGCTGCTGATCAACTAACTGGAGTGAGGAGTTTGCCTTTTTACATGTCCCGAATTATTACAATTTATGAATATTATTCAAAATATTTTTATTTTTGCCATAGTACTTAAGACAAATTGTGATAGAGGTCAATGGAAATATTAGTCAGTAGTATTTCCTGTAACTTCATACATAGTTCTTGCACCATGAATTATTATGTCTCTTGACTATATATCATTCAGTGAAGCTGCTTGTATCCCTATCTGTATCAGAGTTTAAGTGACATTATGACGGGAGGGTGTTAGCTCCCAAGCTTTAGTCACCGGATGAATTGCATGGTTGGCTGGCTCACAGGCATGCAGACTGAGGGAGGCAGTTGTTAGCTACCACAAGTACTTTTCTGTTGGCTTTGGAGCATTTAGAGAAAAAGTTAAAGTGCAAAGCAGCAGCTGGGGACTATGTGGATTTTTCAGCACTTTTATAAGGAGGAAGGAGAAAGAAAGGTTGTAGCCTTCTTAGCCTGTTCTTAATCAGTATTGTTCTCTTTGCTTCCTCACATACCCAGTAAATCCATGTGTATATAAATTAAAGTTGTAATATCTTAGTCTGACAAGTTCTTAAATCTGTATAGAAAACTGAAAACAAGGAACATTAATTATTTATGTATGCACAGGTGGTTCTGTACGTTAATGTTGTATTTTCCATTAATAATGTGATATTGAGAATGAGCAACTGAATTCTCTTTTTCAAAGCAAGAGTCTACAATACCATGATTGGATATTTTGCACTCATTCTGTATGTGACTATTGAGGTACATTTGTGTCAAATTACACCAGCTGCACATAGAGTAATAGGTTTTATTCAGAATTGTTTGCATGCTGCTAAAAGGGAGTAACTTTTATTCTGCTTTCTGGTTGTGTGTCTCGCTTTTAGCAAGTCCACATACAGTATCTCTCCAGAAATACTTTGTTTTTTAAATAAATGAGTATCCGTAAAAGCTAGGTTTTATACATGTATGTGTTATCATGAGGAAAAAGTTTGCTCTGTTTTGTTAATATTGCTCAGCCAAAATGGCAGAAATTGATCTTAAAACTTACTTGGGGAGCTATAATATTTTTACATAATTGTTTAAAAAAAAAAACCCAAACACAAAACTGAAAAAATCCCCTTTATTTAATCATAAATCTCCTTATGACTTTTGATTTGAAAGTGCTGCTACAATGAATAAACATTTTTGTTAGGGGAATACATGGCAACATAAAGATTGAAGATTCTTCAAGTCTGCTTATTTTAAATCTTAATAGAAAATGTGTGAAGACCTCTATTATGAACATATTTTTCTGCCAGGGCAATAGCTATGATAAAGTGTCTTGAATTACATATTTTTTTTAAGAATTACGGTATACATAATATAAGAAATATCTTGATAAAATTTCTGCAAGAGTAATGCTGCGATAAAGCTTATATGTAATTAAATGAAGTGTGATACTTTCCTGTTTACAATAATACAAAATTACACAACAACATGCACAAAATGTTTTTGCTTCCAAATCTTATCTGAGCACTAAAAATAAACAAATGTATTTCAACAAGACTTTTGCAAGATTTCCAAATCAGGCTTTGTTTTGAGGTTTGGAATTAAAACAAACTGAAAATCTCTGCAAAGAAAAGCCATTATGGCTTTCTTTTATGCATCAAAGGATTTTGCTTAACAAAACAATTTTTTGGTAACAATTTTATTTTAAAACAGTAAAAGTTGTGATATTTGAAAAAAGTTGTAGAGCAAGGAAAAGTTTTAGCAAGGAACAGAAGGCTTTAGTCTTTCTCAGAAAGAAAAAAAGTATATTCAAACCTGTAAAATTTCTCATTTATGCTTTTCAAAACGAAATCCAAGTGAATTGACCTAAGTATTCTAACAGATTTTAGTAAGTATTAATCAGTGCTTCTCTTATTTACATAAGAGAATTTGCCTAATCATTCACTTCTGTATCTTACGGTTTGTTGCTAATGTTCCTTGTCTATGGTGTATCATACAGCAATATGATATGCTCTGCTTTCCCAAGCATCCCAGAAAGGGACCTGGGTTTAGAGAAGTGATCTGTTCCGATCCATGCGTGGACTGATACAGTGGCAGAGATGAGTTGGAATCAGCAGTGTGATGTTGTGCAATGTTACAGGCTGTGGAATATCCAACATACAACATAGTACTTCACACATATTTGAAGTTAGATTCACCTAAAAAAGTACTTACTTGAAGATAATGAATCACTGAAGAAACTAATTATTTTTACAACTTGTTTTATGTTTGTGATACTTGCTGAACTAAGTCCATTAGCATTAGTAGATTGAATATTGAGCCTTAATATAACTCAGTAGAACAGAATGAAGAGGCTTCTGTGAACTTCAGCAGACTTTGAATGAGACCCTGTTATCACCAAATCATTTCAGAAATAAAAACAAGTAAAAGAGAAAATACATTCCTGTGAATGAGGGACACCATTATTATCCTTTTTGACAAAAAAAAAAAAAAAAAAAAAAAAGAGGACAGCAGCTTGGAAGTGGTATTTGCTATGTTCAGTACAGTAAACCCCACAGTTCCTAGTGAAGTCATTGAAATAATAGTCATAGTAAATTAGCCTAAAGATTTTTAAGTCTTAGCTCACATTGATGTAACTGGCGACTTGTTGCCAATTTTGTAAAATAACAAAAGTTAACAAGTTAGCAAGGATTAAAACTATGCTGCAATTTTTAAACCATTTTTAAGAAGTGATCTGAAATACTGTTTCTTAAAACTTATCAAACAAGTGGGGAGAAATCATGCATTTTATTTGTGTTGTTTGGGTGAACTGCAGTTCACCAGGACTAACACCATCTTCACAGTTAATGTGCATAATCCTTATTATATTGATTTATTTTTGAACATTATTGTTTCAGAGAGAAAGGAAATCCAGATCCCAGTCCTTGTTTCAATGAATGCTTGATTTAAAATTTTTATTAAAAAAATATATCTTTGATCTGTTTGTTCTCATAAAGGAGTACAAATAGGTAGGGCATGGGTTCGTTCCCTGCTTTCCCTAATGATCTTGTGTTCCCTGTGTCCTGGTTTGAGTTAGAACAGAACAGATTCTGTTCAGTGATTTTATTTTTCAGCTAAGACTCTTCTAAGTTATGGCACTTTCTGAAAGCGGAGAAGTGTGAGCACAGACTTAGATCAGTAAGTTTGCACATGACACGAAGTTAGTGGAGTGTCGAGCTGCTTGAGGGTAGGGAGGCTCTACAGAGGGATTTCGACAGGCTGGATCGATGGGCTGAGGTCAATTGTATGAAGCTCAATAAGGCCAAGTGCCAGGTCTTGCACTTGGGCCACTGCAACTTCCTGCAACGCTACAGGTTTGGGGAAGAGTGTCTGCCAGGGAGATATATTTTGGATATTAGCAAAAATTTCATTACAGAAAGGGTTGTGAAGCATTGGAACGGGCTGCCCAGGTTGGTGGTGGAGTCCCCATCCCCAGAAGTGTTTAAAAGCCGCGTAGATGTGGTGCTGAGGGACATGGTTTAGGGACTCTGGCAGTGCAGTTGTGAATGGCTGGACTTGATCTTAAAGGTCTCTTCCAACCAGACGATTCTGTGATCTCAGACTGGTAACTCAGTGAGAGCACTGTTGAAGTTTAGAAGTGTGGACATGTTTCTCCTTAGGCAGGGAAAGATTGTGGTAATCCACAGCTTGAACTGTATGTCTAGCAATTTAATAGATGGATGAAAAGGACAGTGTTTGTGTGACACTTGGTCCTCAATCCCAAGTCCCAAAGGCAGAACGCAAGAAGAGTTTAGGTACCTTCATGCTCAAAATTATCTGTGTTCAGGCTATGGTTAGAGATAGTCACTGAAGCAGCTACAAAACCCTATTAATAACAATTTAGGTCACAAGTGATTCTTAATATCACATTGCATTTTTAAAAATTTAATTTACTTTACAGGTGATCAGCAAAGTCCACTTAGTCCTTTTATGTCTCTTGGGCTTGCTCTTTCTTGAAAGAGTTTAAAGCATTTTAGGTACAAAATAATGGATTGTACTAAGTGGACATGAGGTAATGGAGATCTTAAGGAATATGACAAAGAGTGGTGGGAGAGATGGCTGAAAACACTACCTGAGTATACATATGAATCTGTGTAATCTCCCTTTTTAATTTCAGTGGATTATAACAGTGATAGAGACTCCATATTTGGATTATTTTTAAAGTTTCTTTTCATGGATCCTCCTGTTAATGGATTTTTTTTGTTGACATTTTTCCATTTTGTTTCGTGCAAATATGAAGATAAGTAGGACATCTATACAATTACTTAGGGAGAACAGAATGGCTTTAATTACTCTCTGTTTAACTACTTTAAAGTATTCTATCAGGTAATCTCCTTCTAAACTTAATTTTTGTGAAATTATTTTATAATTTTATGTCAATAAACCTTGCTCAATTGTTGGCATATTATAGTAATTCTACTGAAGCATTTTAAGCTACACTTCTATAATCCTTTATGGAATGATGAAAAACTACAGAAAGAGAATCATAAAATTAACTTTGACACATAGTTTTGGACTCACTTTTATAGTGACAAATTAACAGAGAAATTGGTATTTCAGTACCTTTTGCAGGGGTGGAGGGGAAGCTTGCCTCATTCTAGAGCAGCATCATCAGGTTTTTTTCATAAGGAGTAGTGAAAAACAATGACTAAACAACATGAAATACAGCCCTATGTGATACTTAAGTGATAAATATCACAGCAGGAAAAGTTGCCTCTTACTCCATCAGAATGTTATCTTAAAAAGTATCAGATATATTTGAAGTTAGAGACAGCTTCTCAGGAAAACACATGCTTTTTGTACATTCAAGAATGCTTTTTTACCCTGGTAGCAGCTGCTCTTCTGTTTGTATCAAATTCTACTGGAGGACTAGCTGTAGTCAGCTTGTGATCCGTTGGGGCATAAACAATCTTCATAGCAGATTAGCTATTGTAGTTCACTGACCACAACTGTCACCCAGAGGAAATTGTTTAACACGGTGTAAATATTTGGTGTGCTCTCCATAGAGCTGAGTGATTCTTTATTTCTGTACATAAGCTTAGTTTGTATGAACAGTAAAGTATTTTAAAAAAAAAAGTTTTCACACAGTGGTAATGGTGGTTAAAGTTGTCAGACATGTTTGGGGCCATCAGACATGTTTGGGGCCATACTTTGACTGAAAGGTATCCTGGTAATTGTGAATTCTGAGCAAACCTGCAAATGCAGTGCATGTATGGATTTGAATAACTTTCATACCAAGTCCTTAGAGGTACTTTTAATTCATTTTCCTGAGATTTACCCTGAGATTTAAGAAGCTATATCCACATACAGTGACACTGTATCAGCTACATATGCTAACCATATTTAGTTGTTTTCCCTCCCAGTAGAATCTGAAGAAAACCTCACTGACTTCATTCCATATGTCTATTGTTACTCTAATGCTTCCTGGGTAACCACAGGAATTGAATAAAGAGAATCAGAGAAACTCAAGAATAGCTGCAGCAATTCTGATCTCATTTTAAAATGATTTTGCAATTACTGTTGAAGAATAAGTCATTCAGCACTATTCGTTTTCTACTGCTGTGAGGCACTCTGATACTGTTATTTTGATGTGAGTTTGGATTGTTCATGCAGTGCTGGAGTGCTCAGAGGAGTGACTGAAGCTGTGATAGGGAGAGCCCTGAAGTATTGGCACGGCTAACAACATGGCACCTTTTCTAGATCACGCTTTTCATGATAATTGCGAACCGCAGACACTGGAGTTGATGGTGCTAGTCTAAAGATACTTACCCCTCCTCATCATTCATGTTTCTCTGAGGAGAGTCAAGATGTGTCACCTGCTGGTTCTTTCAAGCAACAAACTCCAAGAGGGGATTACGATCCGGGTGAAAGGTTTGCACAGTGCTGTGCACAACAACACTTGGGCTGGAAGCTTCACATCCCTCCGCTAGGCATGGGTGAGAGAATTTTGGCTTCTTTATAAGCAAACAAGAAAAGCCCCCCACCCAGTTCTTACTGTGCTTTGATTGCACACTTCTGTAACTTTGGAAATAACAGCCCTGTGTTCAAAAGAAGACCTGAACCTCTTGGGTTTCTAGCCCCCACCCCACTCCTGCACATGTTGCAATCAGTAAAACAAAGACTTTAGTTTCCATTGGCCAGCCATACATAGAGATTAATATTTAAAATAAAATTTGGGGGGTTTGGGAGTGGTGGTAGTGATGCTTTTTGTTTTTTCTTTTCCCCTTTTAATTAGCAGATTAGAGCTGGAAGAGGAGATGAATGAAAATATTTCAGATAGTATCTAACAGACTTTTGTGTGTCCAATCAAACTAACTTTAAACCCCAGGCATTGATTCCTTAAAAGTCATTAGAGAAGGAAGCAAAGACTAAATTGGTTGTTTCTTAAAGGACAGGGAAAAAACAAATAAACAAAAAAACCCCTGGACAACAACCCACCCCTGAGGGGAGTAAATCGTAATGAAACGAAAAAGACCAAGCACCTGGTCTTACTATCAAGACTTCTTATGATCTGACCCACTCAGCTTTTGGAAAAAGGTTCAGGTGCTTCTGTTGCATGATCAAACTTTTTTGTTGGGTTTTTTTTTCTTTCCTAAGAGATTGTGTTCTGCTCCACTGTTCTCAGTGGAATAGCTTCCAACCCTCCCGCTCTTCACCCCAACCCCTTTGAAACAGTTCCATAGGAACCCAAACAAATCTTTTTCATTCATTCTGCTCTGCTTCTGTTCGAAACAGTTTTTATTTATTAATCTTCACATAATTTCAGAGGGAAATTCCATGTCACATCTATGATAGTCTAGTGATTTCTGCTTCCAGATGGGTTAATTTCACTGCCAGTCATATTTGAAAATTACTATCTCCTCCCCTTCCCTGGATCCGATATTTATGTTGTTTTCTGTAGGAATGACTCAATAAGTCAAACAACGGGCTTCACAGAAGGATAAAGAATCCATCCCTGGCAACTACACCTCCCTAATTTTGTAGGAGCAAACTATTGAGTTGTTTCTAGACATAATGTGTGATTCTGTTTTCAGCACATCTCACTTTGTCAAGTGTTTCATTACCAGAATGTGAATGTAGCAGTGAAAATAAATTAGTGTTGCCATTAATTTTGTTGCTAATTAAAAATAGAAGTGAGAATTGTAGTAAATTCTTGATGCAGTCTCCTTTTTCATGAGCTCCTGAGTTTATAAATGTGTTTGTTATTCAAAAAAGTAACACTGGCAAGAACTATCTACATGTATTTAGAAAGTTACACTTTTCCTGATCCTTGGAAACTGGCGTTATCAATAATGTGGTTCTTCCAATATATAAATTCTACTCCCTTCTGGAAAGAGTTAATATAATAGACTGTTTATGAGGAGTAAATGAACATATATAAAGTATTTATTTTTTTAAAATCTTAATAAAAATGGCAAATATTAGCATTACGGTATATTTTGAAGTATTTGCACATGTTAGGATGCCTTACGAAGCTGTAAACAGGAAGGCATGAGACCTGAAATGTTAAAACATTAAGACAGCGTAGAAGTGACATTTTTAGTTTTTAAAAACTATTAAAATTAATTGTTTATTTAATACAGAAAATATGACTAATCTGTGCTTCTAGTAACTTAATTTTAAAAAAAAAAAATTCCCAATTATCATTTGATTGATGAATTATCATTTAAAATACAGGCAGAGGTCAAAGGGCCTGATGTCACATATGTTGCATTACTGTTATGTTGCTCTTCAGAGTTCAGGGAATTCAATTCCACCTGGAGGGGAAGAATGCCAGTGGCAGATACTGTGGACAACATCCATTCTGTATGTAATTCTTTTGAAGTGTATGAATTATACCACAAGGAATGCAATGCCTTGAAGGTATTTTTTAGTAAAATATATTTTAGGGGAGCTTTGCTGGCACAACAAAAATTCTATGAAGTAAAATATATTATGCTTACACATATTAATCCTCATGGAGATAATACAGGAATACTCTGTTTTCTTTGGATAAAAAGTATTAAATATTTTCACCCAGAACTATAGCTTTTCTCATTTTAAGTCATTGCTGACCTACTAGAAAGTTAACATTCATTTATGAGAATGTGATAAGTGAAGTAATTTTTAACTAGAAATTCTTATAACAGCAGTCATGACTGAAATAGGATGGATGTACTCCTGGTTTTGCCTGCTCTCCACAGAACACCTAGATACTTTTCAGCCTGAGAGAGCAGATTCGGATGTCTAAACATGCATGTATAGACAATGGTTTATTGCATTTAACAGTCTGTGTTATCAGGACCACTTGATATAAAGGTATCACACAGATTGTGCCTACTTAGCTGTTTGTTAAGGCTACAGCAGGTACTGACTTTAAAAGAACTTTAAGTGTAAACTGTTTTCTGATTCAACCTTTGTGGAATGTGAATGTGATAACAGATTTTAATATCTTTTGTACATAGACCCGTGTACTGTGTCAGCTTCCAACATCTTGGGAAAACAGAAGCTACCCTAAATTTCAATATGCCTCAAGCATGCAATCTTCCAGTCTGGTTAGGAAAAGTTTGATGGAAGACATTGTTTATGTTATTGCTAGGTGATGGCATTAAAAATAGCGAGTTTTCCTTAAGGATGACATTGCATGTGCTCTTATATAGATCTTGCTTACTCCTAGAAGAAATAATTTTCTTTCAGAAATCAAAGTTGAACAATAAAGATGGATTAACATGATTGAAAATCCCATTCTGAATTAATAGGAGTGCAACTGCATTATAACACTTCATAAATCAATGTTACAATTGACCAAGGCCACCAGTCATTTCAGGCTGCAGGGGCCACTTCAACACACAGCTGAAGAGAGTAAGCCTGCCTTTAAGCTCCTTGTGAAAACAAGGCCTACAAAACTTTAACATTTTACACTTTATAGTTTGTTTAACTAGTTGTACATGGAAAAGTCATGGTAGATTATCTTGCCTAAAGCATGTTTTTGCTGTCTGGAAAGGAAGTGGGAAGTCCAAACTTGTTGAACTTCCCATCCTTACCAGCTCATTCCTCTTGAAAAATTACATTGAAAGAAAATGAGCAGCAATTAATGCAGAGAAAGTGATTACCTGGTTAGGAAAAATTATTGACACCAGCAGATGGTTTTGTTTACAGCTTTTCACTGATCAGTTACTGGAGAAGTAGACACGAAAAGCAGAGACTGTGAATACAATCTGGTTCTGCAAACAGATAGGCTAGTGATAGGTTAGTGATGCCTGGACATGAGACTTGAAAACTATTACCCTGACTCATCTAGCCCAGTGTGTCAGGTGCAAAACTATGAATGTTGAGGATGCCATTCAAATATTCATTGGTGCAATAATGTTCTTTGTCAGTTTGTGATCTTTCTAATTTTATTTGCTTTTTAGTTACTAACAAGTAATGAGATGGTATAGTGAAAGACAGATATATGGCAGCCTCAACCTCACATTTCTGAATGATCATCTTAAAGCTGTAGGCCATCATTTTCATATAAAAGTTAATATTTTATCCTGTGCTTTTCACTCCATCCAACTTGATTTTCCCAGGGATCCACCAGAAGGAAAGGGTAAAGGAAACATGTCTGCCTGCATGCCTTTTACATGCAGCCACCTGCATTCATAATAATTACTTTTAATCTATGTGTGTATGTACCTATACATATATGAACACACATTATATAAATATTTATTTGTTTAGGGACGAGTTTTGAACTAATTTCAAAGTACAGGAAAACAATGGCAAGATGCTCGCCTTCAGAAAATTCATTTTGTATGAAGTTGTAAATAGATTTGGCGTTTATTAGGTTGGTGTAATGTAACTCCTTACTGTCACATTCTGCTAGTCAGTGATTTTTTTATTTTAAATGAATAATGAAAAGGATGTATGGACTTCATTATACTGGTTTTGTCTCCTTGAATATCGGAGCCTGGGAAACTAACTTATCTTTCTGTATTTGTCTGGTCTATAGAGCATTCTCTATCTGCCACCAAATAAAATAAATGTTATTAAGAGTTATATAACACACCTGTTTCTTAATGTAACGAGTGGTATGGTTTGAAACAGGTTTGGAAAAAAAATCTGAATAAAATACTTTAGAAGCAAAGAGGCATTTTACTTTTTTAAATTGTTTTCAAATGCTTGGCATCCTTTCAAATTATAATCCTATTCTTCATTGTTTCTTGCTGTCAGAAACTTGCATAATGGCCTTAAGTCAATGATCTTCTGCATATTAAGATCCGAAAGGAGATGGAAGAATTCAAAAGAGTTTGATCACCATAGGGAAAAAATCAACTCCTTTTCTTTGATTTTTCTTCTTGCAACATATGCAACAGATGGCACAATATGACAAATAAAACCATGATGTATATGTTGTCTGTTTATGAATTAGTTATGCCTGGTTATTGCTTAATTTCCATGTAATTGTGCTCTAGTTAAGGTCCTTCTAATGTCTACTCAAGCACAATTTATCAACCGAGGTGGCTTAATGTGGACAGGGACACTTCCCAAGTGTGCATCTCCTGGGCTGTCCTGGATGGTGCAATGATACTTGCACAGCAGGCAACTTACGCTTTTACTGACCTTGGCAGTATTGCAGGGATAATTCTGCTTCTGCAAGAGTGAAGCTGGTATTAAACAATGTCTTGAATCTATTAGGGACAAGTATGCTTGCCTTAGCCATCTGGAATGTGTATTTGTTTGTACATGTTTTACTGCCCTAGTGCAAGAAAACAAAAATTAAAGTAGAACCCTTTCCATTGTAGGCTACCTTTTGTCTCTTCCCACACACAATGTTTTCATATACTGATGAGTTCTGTTACTTGTCTGTGATATTTGTTCTGAATTTCCAGTTCTGCTTAGGTTTTTTTTTGTTGTTGTCTGTTTGTTTGTTTGTTTTACAGTGGGTTTTGAAAGCCTCGATCAGCTTAGTTTAAGGTCATATCTTGAGCTGCATTCTATTTCTTGGGCTCCATCTGTGCAAATCACTTCTAACCCTCTGGTTCAAGAAGACAACTTAAAAAATCTAGGTGTAGTCTGAAGTAACATTTTGTGAGTAGGAAAGCTGTGCATAGTGTGAGGGGTGGCATTTGTTCAGTCAGTATGCTTCACATCTGCTCCCCTTTTACCTACCTGGCAAATGTAGAAGTCCCTTTTTCTGCAACTGACTCTACCACAGGTAATCAACTCCAGAGAGTAAAGGGGATCCTAGGATGCGGTTATTCCTCCATCATAGCTACTTTGAAATGATTAAATTTGAAAGTACTTTAAAGGAAGAATCATGGTGTGTGTTCTAAAATTAGGAAGAAATTTTGTTTTAAATCTGTCATTCTGTTATTTTGTTTTTCTTCAGGAATCTTGTGTGGTTTTTAATGTCAGTTGAGACCTAATTATATGAATGCACCATTTCTGCATCAGTTTATCTGATAGGAGTATAATTTTCCATGTGATGGGGGAAACACTAATCTTTGCTTTACTTTCGAACTGCATGATGTAAGATAATGGAGTTAGCAGGGAAAACTTGAAGGTATTCATTAAAATGTTGAATTTTCAGAAGTGGAAGGTAAATATTTAATGCCAATGGAGCTGCAAAAACAGATCGAATACAGTCAAGTAGTTACTAGGTTTGTTATCCAGAGAAAAATACTCAATATGCAGCACCTTCAATAAATTTCAGTAAAAGAAATAAAATAGAAGGGTATTTTGAGAGTTACTTATGCTAATAATATTAATGCAAATGAATGGTTCATATCTTACTGCCTAAGTGGCTAGATCCTAAGTTGAAGAACTGCTTGTGGATTTCATGTGCTTTGGGTCACATTTTACCAGAACAGTGAATGGAAGAAGTCTATTTCATTTTCACCTGCCTTCTACAATATGGTAATAGTCCATTTCTAGTCCATTTCTTCATCATGGATATGAGTGAAGTGAGATATGACAAATTTAGAACATATGCTATTTCAAACATAACTAGAAGATATTAACAACTATTTGTAAAAAAATCGTACTTTCACAGGGATGAGAACATATTCTGTATTTTCCACAAACTGATTTCCAGTTGTGGATAGCCTCCTATCCTCAGTGCATTCTTGCACTTTATAGGCAGAACGAGGTGTGATACAGAACCTGTATGGTACATAAAGCCTCTATTCTGTTTCCCGAATGGAGAGAGTATTGAACCACTGAACGTATTGAGAAAATTGGTATACATAGCAAGAGAAATACTAGCCTTTACTGCTTCCTTCCAACCTCATGCACAGTACAAAACAGTGGGAGGTTCTGAAAAATGGCAGTCATTACAGTGTAAAATTCCAGAAGCAGATGGTAAATATTTAATAACAATGAAATAAGAAAAGTAGGATCAACGCCATCAGATAGCTACTAAGTTTTAATTTAGTTTCACAATTTCAATTGTGAAAATTGAATTTCTTGGCTATTTTGCCGTGAAAGTATAATAGAAGTTAAAAAGTGTTTAGTAGGCAGACAACAGTTATAAAAAAATACAACTGGTTTAGAATATCAATTTTAGAAGCTTTCATAGGTTTTATCATGAGTGTATTTGATTTTTGACATGGGAGATTATACAGGTAGTCACACAAGTTTTTCTTCTTATAGTGACTTAAAAAAATGTTGTGACTTCTTAGAATTTTTTGCTTCTTGCCTCCCAAGCTTATTTTACCCACCATGGCTTACAGGTTCCATTCCTACATCCTTATCCTAACTCCAGCTATACTGAGGAGGCATGGGAGCTGCTGCTATACTGGAGCATAACAGTATTCATTAGCTGGGACAGTAGTTCCAGATGAATTTGCATTGACCTTTACCATAAATCTTCTAGATCAGCAGAGCACCTATGAACTTATTAGGAGACAGGAGTCCTTAACTTATAAATGGAAACATAGCAGTTGAGCCAGTGCGGAAGCCTCTGCTTTGTACTATTGTATTAGGAGCTTGTGCCACCTACAAAGGCAAGATACCATTCATTCTGTATGTTTGTGGTTCTAGACAAGGTACAATTTTTTGTTTCTTTAAGGCTGTTTTTTACTGAAGGAAAACTCTGCATCTTATTCTGGTGTATTACTGTTTTTAATTTAACTGCCTGATAACATACTGCAGCATGTACTGAACCTGTCTACAGCATCTTTATGCCGTTTATTCAAAATAGTGGTGTTTGCAGAACTACTAGCTTCATAAAACATAAACCACTTGAGTTGTCATCAGAAATTTTGGAGATAGTGAGGAAAGTTATTTCTCCCTTAGTTTCATTTACAAGATCAACTTGATATTATATAGCATATAAGCATTTTATATAAGCATATAGCTTGTAGTAAATGTTACATAAACACATACATATGGAGGAAAAACTGTTTCCTGAAATACATAATTTTTATCCATTCCAAGTAGATGCCATATGTAAAAGCACAGCAGAAAAATGCTTGGGAACAGCTCTGCTGATTTCAATTATTAATGGCTCAGCATCAGTAACTTAGAAGCTAATTTGTCCAGTAATGAACTCTCTCTGTTGCTGAGATAGATAACAAATGGTATAATAATATTCAAGAGCAGCTACTTGTTTCAGAGTTTGAGGAAGTTGCTGTGAATAGTGTTTGTCTCAGACATTATTTAAACTGATGAATATTACATATGGCTTGATCTTAGAGCAGTGGAACACAAGATCTGACAGGTTAAAATGCATTCCATACAGCTGAAGACTAATAGAGGTTAAGGGGGTTTGTGTGTTGCAATTTTCTTCACACGACTGTAATGTGGTAGTCAAGCTACAAATAGTATGTCTCTTAAAACAAATTGCTTGCGTGAGTAGTATTAGAATTGCATACAAATAAGAAACCTAGGAAACACCCTTTTCTCTTTCCTATATGTAGCGATGCAGAAGCACAAAAGATTGCAAATGGACTCATTCAAGTTCTTAATGAAATATTGTCTAAAAAGATAAAATCTATTTTTTCTTTATTGTTAAGATATAGAAAATAATGATATCCATATGTAGTCTACCAAAAAAAAATCTAACACTTCAGTTCCAGTAATGAAATGTCAACCTACATCTTATTTCCCTATACCTTAAACAGTCAATTAATTCTTTGTTATTTGTGGGTGGATTAATTGGTTTGTAGAGCAATCACACTGTATATGCAGTGACATCGAACTGCTCTAGTTTTGCCAGGCTGATTAGGTCAGATTAAGCATTTTTTTCACAAGAAATGAGCTGATAAAACCTGCAAACTTTCCTTTCTTACACCTAGCCATTTCTACTGAGTAGCATACTTTAGAGTCTTGTTTTGATGGAGTAGACAGACACTTGAACACTTCAGCTAGGGTCGGGTCTGTCTGGTTATAAGTGCACTAAATCTCTGACTTTAAGATGAAAATACCAACGACAAGAGGGATCGATTCAAAACCTGTAGTTTTCTTTCCTTCTTACTAATACCTTCTTCTTACTGTCCAGAGTATTGCAGTTCTTTAGTACACAAGTAATGAGGTAAAGATCTGGCAAGCCTTTTTTTTTTTTTTTTTTTCTTTTTTTTAGTTCTTTTGTATGTTCAATTTAAAATGTCACTGTATAACCATGTAAATTAGTTTTATAATTCAATATCAATACTTCCATACTAAGTATTGATCATCAAACAATAGTTTGATGTACATTTTTTGTTTATGTGAACTCCATAATTTTTGTATTTTGTTTTGCACATATTTAATTATCCCTTGCAGCTACCACTCCTGGGATCACCATGTGGCTTAAACTCATCTATCAAAGTGCAGTTTTCAGAAAGAAACACAAGTAGAAATTTCTGTCAATTTAAATTACTGCAACTTTAGTCTGTGTCCTGAAAACAAACATTATACTCTAGGAATAACAAAGACAAAGAGGAAAGGGGAGATATCCTGTACCTAGGAAGATTTTGAGTAAGTTGGACTGGATCTAGAAAATGACTGTGATGTGAAAACTTTTACAGAATTTGACACCGAATTCACAGTCCCATGTTAAACATCTCAGTCCCTTATGCAATGTATAACATAGATGAATGAGAATGAATTCTACAACAACCAGCATGCAAAAACAGTCAGTCAGATATTGAATTAGTTGATAAGAAATTCAAAGGATATTAATGAGACTGTGAGATGTGTGGTGCAGTCAACATGCTGGAGGGAAGGGATGACATCCAGAGGGACCTTGACAGGCTTGAGAGATGGGCCCATGCAAACTATATGAAGTTCAACAAGGCTGAGTGCAAGGTCCTGCACATGGGTTGAGGCAATTCCAAGCACAAATACAGGCTGGACGATGAGTGGATTAGAAGCAGCCCTGAGGAGAAGGGCTAGGGGATGTTGGTTGATGAGAAACTCAACATGACCCAGAAAGCCACCTGTATCCTGGGCCGCATCAAAAGAAGTGCGGCCAGTAGGTTGAGGGAGAAGTTTCTCCCCCTCTGCTTTGCTCTGGTGAGACCCCACCTGGAGTACTGTGTTTAGCTCTGGGGCCCCCCAACATAAGAAGGACATGGACCTGTTGGAGTGAGTCCAGAGGAGGGCCAGAAAGATAATCAGAGAGCTGGAGCCCCTATGAAGAAAGGCTGAGAGAGTTGGGGTTGTTGAGCCTAGAGAAGAGAATGCTCAACGGTGACCTAATTGCAGCCTTCCGATACCTAAAGGGGGACTACAAGAAAGATGGAGAGGGACTGTTTACAAGGGCATATAGTGATAGGACAAGGGGCAATGGCTTTAAACTGAATGAGAGTAGATTTAGATTAGATGTAAGGAAGAAGTTCTTCCTTATATCTTGGGGGTTTGGTGAGGCATTGAACACGTTGTCCAGAGAGGTTGTGGCTGACCCCTCCCTAGAAGTGTTCAACAGCCAGGTTGGATGGGGTTTTGAGCAACCTGATCTACTGGAAGGTGTCCCTGTCCATAGCAGGGTGATTGGAACTAGATGATCTTTAAGGTCCCTTCCAACCCAAACCATTCATGGCTTTAATCTCGGCCTCCTTTAGGAGCCCAAATGCCCGAGCTGCAAGAAGGAAACAGTTCTTTTAAGAGCTGCATGTTTGAACCCTTTGCAGGGGTTAGGCTCTGTCAGTATTAGAATTCCTTCCCACCAAAACACAGCTGAAAGAATATATTTTTTAATAGTTTATTTGTTGCGCTGTAACTATGTGCGTTTCTAGTTATTGCCTATGTAGACTTCTATGTGCAAAGTAGCTAATGTCTCATGTTTCCATGATACACTTTCCTGTACTGAGATCTACACACACAAAAGGGCTTTCAAGTGAGTGAAGATTATATTCCTGAAAATACCAGTGTGAGTAGAAATTCCCATGCACTTCAAAAATTACATGCAGAGATATAAGCAATTGTGGTATATATGATTGTATATGGTATGGTATGTACATTCATGCATATAGGAAAATGGTGAACAAGGAAGTATCGAGGGTTTTCTACTTTTCTTCCTTCTCTTGGGTTCATTTTAAATTAGAACCCCATGCTGCAATTTATGAAAATGTAGAAATCTTCAGCCTTAGATTCCTTAGAGCCTAAACAAAAGTTGGGTACTCTTTATGTAAGAAAATCTGCAAGTCTTTCTGAATGCTTTCCCCTTCCCTTCTTGACTAGGTAGTCTTACCATGCTAACATTTTGGGTGTGCCACAAAATGTAATTTGAAGAGTTGTGCCTTTAGCAGTTGTGATATAAATAAAGGGAGTGACAATGTTTAGCAATGAAGTACTTGTGTGTCTGAGTTCTCATTTCCATATTCCTTTAGAATAGAACTTAAATGCTAATGGGGAAAATAGGAAGTGCTGAGCAAGCACTTTTTTTTTCCCCCAGAAGTTTTTCTGTTCCAGAGACCAATGAACAGAAATACAGTTTTGAATTCAAAATTACTGAGTTACAGAAAATAAATTTGCAGGGTAGAAAGAGATTTAGATCTTTGTTGAACTGTTTGCAGAAATGCAGCCTGAAATGTCAAAGTTTTAACAATAAGATTTGTGCCTATTGACAAAAGATCACAAACAAATTGTTTAGGAGTGGCTAATGTCTTGGGAGGTTCTGCTTTTGAGATACCCAGTTTGAGATGTTGCTAGTAATCCTAGTTTCTTTAGAGAGTACTTAACATTTTCTCTCTGAAAATTGCTTTCCCTTGTGCACTGTAATACAGGTATATCTTTGGATATAACTTTGAGACGGGTTTGTTCTGTGTATTTAATGGTGCAAGGGCATCATTCCTTTATACACAGCAAAAAGAACAAAAGAAAAAAAAAAACAAAACAAAACCAAAACCACCTCTAAAAACCCTCACTGGTTTTAACATTTCTTTCCAGAGAGCATTTACACATTGACACTGTTATTTAGAAGGTATTTTAAAGTACCTGTAGTCCAATGTGTTCAAAGATACTAAACAAATTTATTAGGCAGAAAAGAGGTATCACAAAAAAATATTGAGCAACAGTGCCTCTAAGAGGATTTATATGCAATAGATTTCTCAAAATATATAGGCTCTGGGAGTAAATGCCCTATTTGTTGTGCAGAGTTCCTCTGTCCTGCTCAGTCATGTAAAAAGTGCATGAAAATTTTTTACTAATGAATCTGCCAATTCATATCTTTCAGTAGTCATGATATATGCTATACACAAAACTATATTTCTGTTTTGTTTGTTTGGGAGGTGTTCTTCGAGAATGATCAATGTGGCTATCACAAAGTAGACCTTTGAAACCTGGTAGAAATTATAATGACCAGATTACAATACTGTGAATGAATTAACCACAGCTTAGAGGTGTGCCAATACCAGGATATTTCTCAGAATTTCTTCCTCTCCCTTCATGTTTCTATTTCAGCAGTTTTAAGGAGCATGATCATGCTTAGCCTGTCAAATTCTAATCACTACTAATTACTGTAGTTACAAACTCTAGTCTGGCAGGTGGATATCAAACCGCATTCTTTGGTGTGCTGTAGGCTACACAACAATCCCTTCTTGTAGGGAATCCACAGAATGATAGTGAGACAATTACGCTGACTACAGTCACTATTAACCCGGCACCAACTGTGTTTTAAAATGCAAGTAACAGCCGGAAAGCATAATTTAGGTTTTGGTAATGTACTATTTTACTTACGTACTATTAGTTGTATGTAAGTACTGCAAATAAAAACCAAAAAACCTACTGAGAGAATTTTCTTGCAAATGTTACATGGTACTGATGCTAGTATAATTTGAGACTTAATACCTGTAAAGTATGTGCAATCTCAATTTGTACATAGTTTTGCAAATCAGTAACTGAACAAAGAAACAACATTAAAAATGTGTTTAAGATGCAAAACCACCAAGAAAACAATTTTACAAATTTACATTCCCCATCCTCCGAGTTTATTAAAATGTTTCTGATAAATGATTTCATGAATATCTAATGTTTAATATGCAAAACAACTACACTGTTGTTTGTTGATCAAGATCTGGGTACCTGTGGTATTGTGTGGCTCATTAAGATTTAAAAATTAACAAAAGGAATAAGTAAGCTATTTTAAAAGGTGATTGTGTATACCTTTGCAGAGCTGCCAGTTTTTCTGATCATCAGGACCCTTTCCACATGGGCCTGTCAGCTTTATAAACACCCATATTTTGGGTTATTGGGGTAAATGTCCAGGCCTTGGCTTGTAGAGTTGTTGCTCTGTTAACATTTTCTCCTGTTTGGTTTCTGTCTAGTTTATGAAAGGCAAGACTAGAAAGCTTGATAAAGGTCTTTATTCTTGTTAATTGCAACATGACAAAAATTCATCTGCTTTTCGCACAATGAAGAATGATTGTATCTCTACTACTCTGCTGTAAGCATGATAACATCATTGCTAGCTTTAATAAATAAGTTGTCCGGCAAAGAACGAGTACTTCTTTAGTAAAGAATGTTCGATGAATAGTAAGAGCAAACAAACAAGCACATTTCATGGGAGGATAATCAGTGTCATTTTGTGTTGGGAGTTTAGTAAGACAGACACTTCTCTCTTTTGAAAGTGAAAGCTGTGGAGAGAGAGGCTTGGTGGTGCCTTTTTTTTTTTTTTTTGCAGTGGTTGTGACAAGGGATTATAGTCATGGTGCAAATATAACTACAACTTTTACAAGAAAGATTTCATTTCAAATATGTACTACTTATGTATCTTGAGTGTGTGTTGACCGCATTTGTGTTGTGGATTGGGGTAATGAAATGGTGCTGCCTATTTTGCTCACATTGTCATCTACCGACTCCATGAATTATCTCCAGAGTACCAGTTACTAACCTTGACATTAAAGTCCTTCTTTAAAGCATAAGAACTTTGTCATCTCATATACAATAGTAATACCAATCAAACATTCCCTGTAAACCTAATTACCACTATGCTTTATGGAAGGTAATTATTGGGCAGAAGATGTATTACAGATGAGGGTATAAATAAAGTAATATACGTAATAGTGCAGTTTGCTGTTCTACAGACTGCATTAGATGTTCCCACTCTGGAGAGTGGGCAGTTCTCACCTCTCGATTCTAAAACTGTCTGCATTAGCCACTTTTTTTGCCCACTCTTCTCTGGTTTTTTTCTTGTGCCTCTAATGACGTAAAAAGCCAACTCTGTTTTACCTTTTCCATTCTATTTAATTGTTGCTGTATTTCATGTGTCATCTTGTACTGTTGAAACTTTTTATCTTTCTTACTACTTTCACTACTGTGCTCCTAATTCTCATACTTCTGCAGGAAGTCTTTGACACTCTACTGACATGCTGGCCTTTAATTTTCAAAGTAGTTTCAGTGGTAAAATCTAGCTGATGAAAATTTTTGAGTGTTCAGTGCTTTTATCATTTGTCTCTGAAGACACATAACAGATAACCCTGTCTTCATGTGGCTGTATCAAGCTATAATTTCAAAGATATTTTAGTGTCAATAAAAATGGGCATCTGGGAACAGACCTGCAAAAGTGTATCACACAACCCAAAAGCTTGTTTGAGAGCCCAGTATTTGCGGAGTTTATCTTTGATTGTGTGCCTGAGCTCTTTATGCCTCTCTCCATGCGGTTATCTGCTGAAGTGACCCTCTCAGAAGACATCATTCTGAGTTAGTTGGTAGGAAATAAGTGAGGTGTCACAGAAATGTCCATCTACTAGAGGATTTACCACCTTGAGTTAAGCACCTTAGCCCCATCTTTCAATGCATGGATAGAGAAGAAGATGCATTCTTCTCTTTTTTTTTTTTTTTCAGTAGTCAAATTGATAGACTCTGTGAATTTCTTTTGGGGAGTTCCAGGTTCTCCTCTCTGTCAAACTCTGTTGACTATATGATAAGTTGGTGATTGATTGCTTATTTGGAGAGGAAGATGAGGAATTCAGTGGCTGCTTTAAATCACGTAATTGTAGATTAAGTAAGCTGAACTAGGTATTGGGAAATTGCAAAAACTATGTTGAGTACATAGATAAGTGATTTAGTATTTTTTAGAGTTTGGAGCTGCATGGTAAGATCTCTTATCTGGATGTCTTTGAAGTTCTTTATTTTCCGTGTTTTAATAATGATATATGAAAGTTTTTTCGGAAAGCATATATATATATATATATATATATATATAGTTTGGCAAGATTTTTTGGGTTTTGTTTCAGAATATATATTGGTCATGGATATGTGAATTTCTTCTACAAATCTGTTGCTATTCTGGAAATCAGAGTAGATACAGACAGGAAATCTTTCATTCTGAGGTAGTTCAGTAATTTTTACAATTTATGGACAACATAATAAAAGTCTTAAGTCAGTGTGACAGCATCATCAATGATTCTCATTGTCAGAGATATCATCAAAAAATCATATCTCAAGACATGATTTTGTTCCATATTGACCAGGGACAGGTTGGAATTTTGTTGTTTTGGGAAGTAGGGGAAGCCCTAAGTTAATGTTGAAGTTTGCCGTATGTAGCTGACAACTTAAGGAATCAGAAGGTTCAGACAATTTTCATGTACTTTAACTCACTGAGGTACATTCTTCAAAGAATTTATTGTTTTGTTGCAAAGCTTCAGCTGTGGTTATCAGTGTACATGAGATACATCTGATATGCCAGGTAGCTATGCTGTCACTCAGAGGTATATCAACAGGCTGGAGAAATGGGCCAACAAGTAATCTCATGAAGTCCAATGATATGCAATACCAAGTCCCACAACTGGTGTTAGTGCAGCCTCATGCACCACAACAGACTGGGTGCTGAACAACTGCAAAGCAGCTTTGCAGAGAAGAATGTGGAAGTCCTGGCAGGCGACAAGTTGAATGTGAACCAGTAATGTGCCCTTGTGGCAAAGACGACCAAAAGCCTCCTTAGCTATTTTAGGCAGAACATTGTCAATGTGTTGAGGGAAGTGATCCTTCCTTTTACTCAGCACTGGTGAGACACATTTGGAGTCCTGTGTCCAGGTCTGTGCTCCCAAATACAAGAAAGATATGGACATACTGGAATAACAAGGACAACAGAGATGATGTTGTACTATCTGTCATACAGGTAGAGGCTGAAATCGCTGGAATTGTTTAGCCTGGGGAAAAGTTGGCTCAGGAATACCTTATCAAAGTGTATGAATATCTGATTAGAGCAAGTAAAGATGACAGACCCAGACTACCCAGACTCTTCTTAGTGGTACCCCATGAAAGGAAAAGAGGGAGTGGGCATGAGCTGAAACATAGGAAATCCTATTTAAACACAGGAAACTGTTTTGTTGTGAGAGTGGTCAAACACTCAAACAGTTTAAGCAAAGATTGTGGAGTCTCCATCCTTGGAGATATTAAAAACGTGACTGGGCATGGCCCTGAGCAACCTGCAGGTGACCGTGCTCTGAGAGGCTGCATTGGACTAGATGACCTACAGGAGTGTCTTCCTACTGCAGCAGTTGTGTGATTCTGCCAATATAAGTGCTGCAATTGCTGCCTGGACTAAGACTGCTCTTTAAACTTTGCATCTTTAAAATTTTGCATATTGGTTGAGAGATCTTCACTGGGAGTGGATATGAAGGGAGCTCAAGTCTGGTTTACAGGTCTTTCTGACTCAAAGTTTCAAACCAAGAGCTGAGGAGTAGCAGTTAACTCTCACTGGATTGTAAGAGCATTGAGGTACAGTCCATATGGATGTGGGTATTTTTATGATGTCAGTTTAGTACATTCCTTTATCACTGTCTTAGTGTTTAATCCTGGATGGTATTAACTTACATTCTGTGTTTGTCCACTTTTTGTTGACTATTCTAATTTAACTGTAAGTTTTGAAGGGGACAAAATGTTTCTCATTTGTATAATGCCTCATATCTTCAGACCTCAGTCTTCTGGTCCTGTGTGTTTTCCCTTCCTGCAGTTGATCATCAACATGTTCAGATCTCTTCTGCTTTTCTACGTAGTTATGAGGCCACTTATTTAGAAGGTGTATAAGCTTCTATACATATGTCCATCCATTTGGACATGCTTTGAGTATTAATTTATCCCCAAGAGGGTCTGTGCTTCTCTAAGTGTTACTTCACATCAGTGCTATGAACTGACTTTGGAGACTACAGGGTTTTCTTTGTTTTATGAGATTAAATCCTCTCTTTCCCCAAGACAGAGGTAGTGCTTCTTTGTATGTATAGACCTAAACCTGTACAATTTTGAGAGGAGAAAAGAAATCTGTGATGGCTAGGAAACTTCAGAGGCTCTGAGCAGTTTACTTACCATATTTGTATAAGAATTTAAAATACTAGCTTTGGTTTCCAAATAGTAGCTGTAAGAATATCACTACCAGTATTTTTCTTTGAAAAAGAAAAACTACTATAGCCCCTGCCTCCAGAAAACAAACTCCCCCAACATCACAAACCGAACCAACCAACCAAATAAAAACCCCTTGTGTCATAATGAAGTTTGTTTCATTGCAGTTAATGGTACCGATGCTGAGTACTCACATTCTGCAAATGCAGGGCTGTAGAAAGGAATGTCATGCTTCTCTAATGATATATGACTCACCATGGTTTGTTTTTGGTTTTTTTTTTTTTCATGGCTTTACTGCATCTAAGATCTTGCACATAAACAGACAAATACACAGTGACTCAAACCAGGACTACTGGCGCAATTACAAAACATGCTGGAACATGCACACAGTTACAAGACCAACTTGGTGTGCCTGTCTCATAATTATCTGATAGTTGCTTTTTCAGCAGTTAATTCATCGGCATCAGTCCCTGGTGTGAGACTGACAGTTTCAAGATGCCTGTGTAAAACTCTGGAGTGTGTGCTTCCATTAAAACGGATTGGTGTTTTGGGCCTTTTTTTCCCTCACATCAGGCTTCTCTCAGAGTAAGGTGACATGTACGGAGAGCAACATTTTGGATTGCATGTAATTGCGAGAAGATGTATCTTTTAAAATAAAATGTTTCCACATCCACAGCTGGAAGGTGTGGATTTTTTTATTATTATTATTATTTTATTTTTATTTTCCACGTACAGCTCCAAAGCAAGGTCTACCCATTTCCAGTTGTGGATATGTATTCGAAATTGACCAGAGTGCATATATGCTATATACATGTACACATCATTTTTGGCAAACTCCGTTTCTAAACCAGGTACAAATAGAAAGAAGGAAAAAAAGAGAGAAAAAGTGAACTTCTCCTTAGCTAAGATTTCCCAATTAATACTGCTATTTTATGATAAGGGATTTATGCCTACTGCTCAGGCTTGAAGCCAGTAAGAATCATTTCATGTCAGCAGACTTAAAGGCTAATTTGCTGTGATTATCAGGGAATTACTTTGTCAGACTTCCTGTTCACTTTTGAAGGACAGACCTGTAATTTCCAAGTCATTTACTTCATGTGGAATGAAAGGTAAACTCAACAAAAGTGGTCATAAGCCTCAAGCTTTTGCTAGTAACTGTTGATGTTGGTTCTACACATTGTACTCATAGGATAAAACATCACAACTGTGCTTTAAAAATGTCAGAATGCTTAATTCATCAAACAAGGGCATTACAGCACTGCAGCAAAGGAAATGCTTATAGCCAAGTACACACTGAGTTTTTCAGCCAAGAGATGCAGCAGAAACATTAAATCAGAAGGTTGTCTTAACAAAGCATCTCTACAGACATCAACACAACAGGACAGAGTGCTCCCTTAGAATTTTGAAGACATTCATACACAGGAAGGACAACCAAGTGGATGATGTATATTCAGATTAAAACCAGAGGTTATGAAACAGATAAAACGTTTAAGAGCACAGATTAAAGATCCTGACATGTTTAGAATTGCATGTGACAGGAGAAGTTCAAGCTGAAATGAAGATGAACTATTATTTAAGTAAATTCAGCTCCTTTTAAGTTGTCTGTAATTACGTGTCTATATCTAAGTATCCCTTTTCTTTAAAGAAAAAATCATACTCTGCAATATTGGTATCCTGTATCATCTTATTAGCAGTTTTATAATTTTATAATTAATTATTTTTTTAAAAATTACCTTTCTTAAAAAATATTTTTTATCTCAGTTATATGACTATGCAGACTTTAATGATATGTATTTTATATATTAATGTATGTATAGTATTTTTGTGATCTGGAACAATTATTTTGAACTTTATTTAGGATAACAATGGTCAGTTGCTCAAATACTGAGACAGAGGGTTGGAGAAAGAGGGACAAGTGTATTCAATTTAGTACTTAGCTTTTAAAAGCATTTACTATCAGTGGTATATTTCCCCCATACTAAAATGGTTAAACAGATATCGATGTTTTATAATTGCAGTAGTAATCGCTAGAGTTGACACATTAATCACATATTTGTGCTTTAACACATACATCAAGGAAGCTCTTAACTTGAGGGTTTAACTTTAATTCAGATTAATCACTGTAAGTAAAGAATGGAATTTAAATTAAACTAAAATATTGGTTATGTGCCATAATTTTATTTTTCTGGTTATTGCAGTCTTCAAAAAGAATAGAATCATAGAATCGTTTTGGTTGGAAGAGACCTTTAAGATCATCAAGTACAACTGTTAACCCAGCACTGCCAAGTCACCACTAAATCATGTCCCAAAGCACCACATCTAGACATCCTTTAAATACCTCCAGGGATGGGGACTCCACCACTTCCCTGAACAGCCTGTTTCAGTGCTTGAGAACCCTTTTGGTGAAGAAATTTTTCCTAATATCCAACCTAAACCTTCCCTGGCACAATCTGAGTCCATTTTCTCTTGTCCTATCACTTGTTACTGCGGAAAAATGTATGTACAATCATGAACACAATCAAATATTTTTTATTGAAATCTAATATGCAACAAAATTAATCTGTTTTCTGTTGAACTGAGGTTAAACCCATCTGTAGTTTGTGTTATCAAAGAACACGTTTCAGTAAACACATTGTTTCATCCTTTTTTATGGCTTGGGGTTTCATTTTTGCTTGTTTGCTTAGGCAAAATAAAAATTGCTCTATTTCTCCAGGGATGATTTTTTTTTTCCCTCTACCTTGTCATTGTATGTTCATAGAATCATAGAATAGTTTGGGTTGGAAGGAACTTTTAAAGGTCATGTAGTCCACACACCCCCCCTCTGCAGTGAACAGGGTCACCTTTAACTAGATCTGGTTGCTCAAAGCCCTGTCCAACTTGACCTTGAATGTTTCCAGGGTTGGGGTTTCTACCACCTCTCTGGGCAACCTGTTCCAGTGTTTCACCACCCTCATTGTAAAAAAAAAAAAAAAAATCTTCATTATATCTAGCCTAAAAATGTGATGTGTATTGGGTGGGGGGGGGGGGGGGGGGGCGGGAAGCAAATAGGAATCTTCATTCTGAAGCAGATGGTGCTGAGCAGGAAAGATGGGCAAAGATTTTGTGTGTATTTCAGTTGTTATGTCACGGATAAGTTGAGAGAATGTAGGGAGAAATTCAGAAAGGTGATGGTGATAGTTTTTTCCATGTGAAATCTTTGATGGGTTAAAACAGCCTATTAAAGTAGCAGACAACCCATTCAGTGTGGTAACTAAAAGATCTTGTAAACACGGCCAGCTTAAAGCAATTTATTCACGGTGTTGTCCAGTCACATTTCAAGTGTTTCTAATGATGGAGATTTCACAACCTGACCAGTAACATTGTCCAATATTTGACTAGCCTCATTGTGACTTGTTTTTTTTTCTAATATCTAATTGAAATCTCCCTTTCTGCAACTTGTGTCCATTGCTGCTTCTTTTTTCTGTGTGTCTTCAAGAGGAGACTGTCTCCATCTTCTCCATGTTCTCCTGTTGGGTAGTTGAAGGCTGCATAAGATCTGCCCTTGATCTGTTTTCAAGATTAGACAAACCGAAATCTTTAAGTCTCTCCTGTTCTGTCACATGCTCCAGTCCCTTAATCATTTAGGTGACTCTTCTGAGAAAAAACAGGAAATGAATGTCTGTCTTGCACTAAAGAGCCCATAACCAGACACATACACCCTCCTACAACATGCTGCGTAGCAGAGAATGATCACTTGTTTCAACATGCTCTTCATGCCCGGTACAGCCAGGTATCTGGTTGGCTTTCTTTGCCTCAAGAATATACTGCTGCTCCTGCTCAGCTTGTCCAGCAAGACCATCTAGGCCCTCTTCTATAAGATTAAGTGAATATGTCTTAAAAATAAAATGGGAAGAAGGTTAATAATCTATTTTAAGTAGAAATAGAATTTTATAGCTCAAAGCAACTGCTAGCATAACTGTATGTGGCCAGGAAATTTCTATACTGTTGAACACAGGACTAGTATGACCTTATCTGTAATGACATATGCTTGTCTAATCATCCATGACTGGGAAATGTAACTAAAGTACTAAAAAAAGCAGGAAAAGATGGAAGTTTGAACAAAGGAGTACAAAACATGTCTTAAAGCAGGAAGAATTAAGACACCTAGAAAAGAGAGAGAAACGGATGTTGCTAGTTGCAAGTGTTTGATTAGCAGGGATTGTTAAGCATCTTTATGTAGTCATGTGTTATATTAATTATCTTTTACCATTAGGTGGTAGTATAATAGCAGATATACAAAACAATTAATTAAGATAAATATATTTACTTTATTAATATGTTTTATCAAATATAATGTTGTTACTGTTGTTCCTTTCA
The DNA here is from genome assembly GCA_009769605.1 of Bucorvus abyssinicus. Taxonomy (NCBI): domain Eukaryota; kingdom Metazoa; phylum Chordata; class Aves; order Bucerotiformes; family Bucorvidae; genus Bucorvus; species Bucorvus abyssinicus. The sequence continues at coordinate 22,359,478 of CM020026.1, forward strand.
GATGATAATATTTTACTTATAATGCTATCAGTAATACCTCCTGTATCAGTGCTTCACTATAATCTTAAAAAACCTTTATAATAAATGCATATTTTAGCAATTGATAGACTAGAGAGAAGCTTATGAAGTTTTAATAATTCCAAAATGGTCTGAATAGGCGTATTGTAATACCATGGCCAGAAGTGTGTATACTGACTGTAATGTGAGCAGTGCCAGCATATGCATGAAGATCAGAAGAGACTATGGAGTAAAAAAACACCCAACAGAAGGTGGATGAGTGCATTTTCAATAAGTGATTCTCCATATCATAGAAAAGTCTCTAGAAAAGTACTTATGAAACACTAGCGTGTATCTTACCTCCACTACCTGTTTATGTCAATCTTTGTGGAAGACATAGCCTAGTAATGTTTTCTTCATAGTGCAATTTAAATTACAGAAGGCCTGAATAAATTGCTTCCAGTTTTGCTTTGGTCTCAGGAGCTGTTAAAGAATATTATTCTTCTTTATTACTGCATGAAAATAATATTGTGACATTGAATTTGTCTTAGTCTAATATAATATTTAACATTCACCTACAGTAGACCCACAGATTAGATGGGAGTAATATTTTTTTCCTTTTGGATTTAGTCTTTTTTTCATTGTTTTGACTTCAGACTAGATACAATACTTTCATGCAGTATTTTTTGCAAGCTCTCCGTTCTCTCTCACGTCCACGAAGTGTTGTAGATTTGGGGTGAGGGGAAGAATTGTTTATTTTTGCTTTCTCTTTTATTAGATGTCATGTATTGTATCACAGTCTTTTCCCTTTAGATGTTTCAATTACCTAAGAACAAGGTGCATTTCAAATGTTATTTCTGTGGCTTGGTTTTGTTATAATCTTGGTTATTTATCATCTCAGCTCTGTACACAAGTCATCTATTTTTAACTTCAGAAGCACTTTTTCTGGTTTGTTATAATGTGGCTTTTGATTCTGTCCAGATGCTTTTATATGATTTCAGGCTTCTAGTGGTGTTTTGTATCTGAGTACAATTAGTGGATGTTCTGGAACATAGTGGCTTGGTTTTGGCTTGCTTGCTTATTAGTACTTAGGTGGTGAATCACATTTTCTGTGGCAATGTATCCATCTTGTCTGATTTTATGAATCAGAATATACTATCTTGTTTGTTTTGCTCTGGCTTGCTATTTTTTCCCCTTTAAACAGTTTATGCTTTTTGCTCATATGTTTGCTTTATAAATTTAATACTTGTGAAATGCAAGAGCATATGTTATACACCCTCATTCTTGTGAAGGTTTTTGGAAGTCCTTAACTCAGAATATTGCTTTCTGATCCATAGTTTGAATTTGAGAGGTGAAGATGATGTGATTATTTCTATGCTCCAACAACGGCAAATCAGTCTTAACATGTTTCTATCATAGGAAACTCAGCTGCATCGTGTTCACTGTGTATCTTGAAACACATAGAAAGCTAAGCAGGCTTTCCATCTCTGTAAGAGCAGATTCAGGGAGGAGCAAGCTTCTCAGGCTCTATACTAGCTTTATTAAGTGCATTATGTACAGCTCCAAAGAAATCACTCAATAAAAATAAAACGACCAGACTGGGTTCAGAACTCTAGCTGAAACTTACAAAAAAGAAAGAAAGAAAGAAAAGCACAGCAGTGGTTATTATTAGAGGTCTACTACTAAATATTTGTCTGATGGAATGGAAAAACATCCATGGAATGGATGGCACGGAAAAAGAGACACTCAAATCTGTTAAAGACCATTAAAAGTATAGTTTGTGTTGAACAGCCAGGGAACCTTTGCCTGATAACATAAAGTAATAGCCTAACAAAGATGAAAATGCATGAAAAATGATGGCACTGTCATAGGGGCAAGATCATGTTGTGTAGCATCTTTTTTTTTATGCATAAGTTCACATAGTTACATTAACATAAGTTTTTACTCCTATCCATGCTAATATGTGTTATTTATCCTCCTTGATTTTTTTTTGTTATTGTTCTTCCTCTAATGCACTTGCCTATTATCTATCTATACAGCTGCTAATATAAATATTTTGAGGATTACTTTAAGTTTTGAACTGGAATTATGTAGTCTGGTGCAAGATAACATCAGTTGGTTTTGACATTAAGGAGTCATGTTATTTCAGAATATGTTCAGAAATAACTTATGCACACAATTTCATTTCTGTTCGATATGAACTGTTCTGCTCCCAGAATGTGATATGGTTGATCTAGTATTTCTTGGCAGATTCTGTCTTATCTCATCTAGTCTGTTTCCTGCCTTGAAAATCTTGAATACGTTGCTCAAAAACTTCTAACATCAGCCTCTGTTACTGTTTCATTAACATTCATTAAAAGATTTGTTGCTTTCTGATTTAGGCTCTTATTCTTCATGCTATCTCTAAAGTATATCCAATCTTTGTGAAATCTACAAAGACCTTCTTAAAATTTTTGTTACTGACATTTGCTGAATTCCTGTGTTTGTTTTCAGAATGTCTGAAAGCATTTTCCTGCCCCACTCCTAACCTAAATCTAAATACACAAAAGCTGGAAGTACCTGCATGAAAACATTTTGCAACCTATTAAGCATTTCTTTTTGTCAAACTCTACTGTATGAGTACTATCTCATAGAATATGTTTCACCAGCATACTTTCCAAGACCATTTTCTCTAGGCCACATGTCAGACTTTAATTCTGGTTAGATCTGACTTTTTTATCCATATAATAAACTTTCATACATAATCTTATTTAACTGATCTGACCTGTTATCTCTTTTTAAATAAATTCAGCTGTATAACTATGAGTTAAGGGTTTTAAATGTTGCTTTGCAGTATTTGCCCTGCCCCACATAGTAAAGTTAAATTGTGTTCATGCAACAATAATAGAATTTTCTTATCAACCATATTCCCTCTGGAATACTATTGTGAACCATATCCTTTGAAAGATGTTTATGGTTGGATGATTTGGAAACTAATATCTAGCTTGCTGCAGACTGATTTAATATTCAGCATTATTTTGGTAGAATGTGTGCAGCAAACTTCTTACTCTCGAGTTTCTTCCTGTTTTCCGGAACTTGTCTTTTCTTTAAGGGTAAAGCAATTATGATTTACAAACTCTTTTTTTTCTCCATTATCCTATTTAAGTTAGTAAAAATGTGAGTTTTTTCCTTCCTCAAATGAACAAGAGGTTTTTATAAAGATGTAATCCTGTGAATGATAAACTATGCAAGGCATATCGAGTTAAAATTGTTGAAATGCATTCAGAGTGCAACATGAGGCTGCACAATTTTATAGCAAGGCATTTTGCTCTGAGAGGTTGTGCACTATCCCTCCTTGGAGATATTCAAAAGCCAGCTTGTTCCTGGTCAACCAGTTCTAGGTGGCCTTACCTGAGCAGGAGGTTAGGACAAGATATCTCCAGAGCTCCTTTCCAAACTCAGCCAAATTCTGATTCTATGATTTTTGCTTGCAGTTCTTTGATCACTACTAGGTGGAAGGATATCAGGATGATTCTTCATACTATCCATCTGACTTACTGAATGGTGAAGGAATCAAATTATAAGTTTTGAGTTCATATTTTTATATGTGTGTTGCTATTTGTTGTATATTTTCATGTAAAGATATTGTCTGAAAAGAGGAGAAAGATAGCAGATTCCTAAATCCAAAATGCTAAAAATGTAAATATGTTAAATGTAGCTAATATGGTTTTGACAACACTCTTGGTAAAAATTTTGATTGTGATGCTGAATATCTTTGGAAACAATTAATCACTCTTACAGTATAGTGCAGCACATAATGATCAACCTGGCTGTAACGGCCAGGTCAGTTCCCAGTGGTACTCACTTTTGCCTTATACTATGTCACTTAGAAAGCAAAGGGATCACTCACCTAGAGGAATGGACTTTCAAATGCATCTGCCTCTGCTTTGTTTTCACTGTTTTAAATATCTGCATTTAGCATATTGTGGTCTTAAATTTCACTTCTGGCCACCTATTTCTTTAAATCTTTCAGTTCATCTTAGATACCGTGGGGTTTTTGTTTGTGTCTGTGTTTTTCTCTTTTCCAAACATTGTGCATGGGAGTGCAATGTCATCTCTTCCTTTTAGGAAGTAGACACTAATAGTTAGACAAGGAGATGCTGTGCATTATTGCAGGCTTGTGATATTTGAGGATATGATTCCCGAAGGGAATCTCATCTACTTAGAGGGGAGCGGTATGTTCTAACAGTCCATTCTTTTTATAATGATTTTTTTTTAGGGGTGATGGTAATGTCCCTTCCTTTGTCCTGGATGAGAAAAATATTTAATACGCAGTTTAATCTAGAAATATTTTCAGAATTTTTAATACTTATTTATGAAGCACAGGTTGCAATACTCTATTCTCTCTTGATTCACCATGGTGGTCATTGATGTGCAAGGGATATCCATACAAAGAACTGGGAGACAACATAGCTTTTACATGGCAAAGAATATTCATTTCTTCTGATAATGTTGAGTTATCATTAGGGAAAACTGTGTTAAAACTAAAAATTGCTTTGATATAAGTAAACTTTACCTGAAATCCTTTTATTCCACTTGTTTCTGGTTAGAAAGCATACAACTGTCTTGTTAAAAACCCTATATATCTCAGTTCAGTTTTTTAGAAATGTTAATCGTACTGTACTGTTTCTAAATTGATGTCTAAACTATCTCTTTTGTGACTTGTGTTTAAAACTGAAATTTAAGTTCTGGATGAGAACAGATAAATGTTACTTCTTTTGCCTCCACACTTTATAATTCTGTTTTAATGGTTGCAGTAAAACTGCAACCATTCAATAATAAAATAGAAATGGAATAGAAATTGAAAAAGTAATGGAGTCAGGAGACAAGGAACAGCCCTGAAAAAGTACTGCTTTATAACAAAATAAATTATACATAGTGCATTATTATTGTGCATGACGAATTGTTCCAATTCTACATGCTTTCTTGTGGATGAGGCAATTCATTACGCAAAAAAACATGGTTTCATGTCTCACTTCACAAGCCACTTCACACCAATATTGCCTTAGTAGCTTTCCACTGGCCTTTGTGGAATTATTCTCAATGTACATTAATGTAAATGAGGTTGCGATCAGGCCTTGTGACTGAGTCTTGGTCTTGCAGATTGTAGCTATCTGCAAACTCAAGGACACAGAGAGAATAATAATTATTTATTGTGGCTGCAGTTTTGTAATGTCTCAAGTTTAAATGGAAAAGGATCAGTCAATGCACTATACTCTGATAAACCTGAAGGCACAGCAGTCATTGCAATCTATCAGCATGATCCCTGCTCAAACTGTTCTAGCAGGCTAGAGAATAAAAATGTTACATAAACTAAACAGTCCTATCCTGTGAAGACTTTTATTAAAAAACAGTGGTTATAAGAACAACAATTACATAGTCTACTTGCTCAAAAAGCCTTCGCATGAAGACTTTTTACTCTATGCTTGGTGTAACAACACAGTGAGGTTCTAATTCTACCTGAAAGCACGATGATACACTAGTATAAGTACTGTATATTATATAGGGATAGCATTGGTTCTGTATAATAAAAGCACTACATCTCAGTTTATATCCCGAGTCTTAAGGGTTTTTTCCCATTTCCTTTAATTCCTGTGTTTCATGTGACTTTTTTTAAAAATTTCTTCTCTATTGTGTTTTGCTATAAGGATAGACACCAGGAAAATGCTAGCAATTAAAAGTTAGGAAACAAACTTTGCTTGGACTGTGTGTAGAACTCCTAGATGAATCAGGATCTGCTTTTTATAAATACAATCCTTATGTTATGAGCTCCATTGCCAGTGAAAATCAATAGTTCAATAGAGACAGTTACCATCTACACTCATGATGCACTCTTCGATGATTTCTCCTTATTTTCTGCATCTAATTTATAAAAATGCCACAGGGGCCAGACAAAGTGAAACAATTAATTTATTCATTTTGCTTCTCTGACTGAATTCATGGCACCCAATTTCTGGTTTAAATTTTAAATGTCTCTGTGTCGTTTTGAGTGTGCAGCATAAAGAAAAAAAAAATATATTCCTTCATGGGCTGAGAGATTCAGAATGTCAACAGCTGGTACTTATCTTTTTGGTATAGATTTCAAGCTTTTGACCTCTAGGTCAACAAAATGAGGTTAAGTCAGGGCCTGCATACTTATGAGGTTTAGAGAGTACATTTGTGTGACTCTGGAAGGAGATAAATGTGCTATTATGACAAAGAGATGCAAGAATCTGCATTAGCAGCAGATTTTTATGAGCTAACAGAACAGAAAAAGCTTGAAAATACATTGACAAGACCTGTTTGTAGGAAAATTCCTAAAATCCTATTAAGTATTTTACATGGCATAAAATGTTTCTGTATTAATTATTAGTTATTATTCTGGATGCCTGATATAGTGATCTAGTTGGTGGTTGTATGCTTTTCCTTGGAGTTTGTAGACTTTTTGAAATCAATATATTTAATAGAAAAATCAAGAGCAAAGCTTCTTGATGGAACAAGATGTCTGTGTGTGTGCGTATGCATGTTTATATATATATACAAAAGTTGTATGTACATGTAGATATTTGGCAGTAAAAAAGGACTGATCAAATGCTGAATCTGTCAAATGGAGCTTCCTAGAAAGCTATTGGGATACAAGGAAGGCTAGAGATTGATTATCGTCATTTTCAGTTGTCTTCTGTTTAAACACTTAAATAGCTCTATTCTCATATCTTTATTTATACATCTTTTTTATTCATACAAATTCTAAGTGACTGTTTTTGGTGAGTCATCATGCTAATCAGGAAGGATATGTGGTCTGGAATAGAATTAACCTTAGTGATATGACTGTGGTGAAAATCTGGAAGAAAATAGTCTTTAACGTTAATGGGAAGGAGTCTACCCCGTGTTCAAGCACATAATTCCCAATCTCAATTGGAGGAGCTGTCTTTTCCGTAACACACAGCATTGCTGAACAGAGAAGAAGAAATCAAAATAAGGAACTGGTATCACATGTAGTGGTTACATATTCGGAGAGTTTGCTCAGGTGATGCTCCTTGCTGTAAATTTAAATGATAGGAAGGTACCTTGACTTTAGGTAAAGAAATCTTTTTTTTTTTTTTTTTTTTTTGCTAGATGGTTGACTATCCATTCAATTAATGTGATGAACATTATACTGGTAAGAAATCTAAAATAACATTTTAAAGTTATGCTGATAAAAAAATTGTTGAAAATGGTTTCATTTTTTTCAACAGGAAAGAAAAAATTAACATCAAGAAGAAACAACTCCATAGTTAAGACTTCTGTTTTGAGTGTGTTTTCTGAGTTTATTTCACCATTTTTCAAAATGGAAAGTTCTCTCTGTAATCAAATGCACAGAGAAAATAATTGCCTCAGATTATGAGAGCCATGTTTTATATTTATAGAAAGAGTACTAAATAACAGAGTTCATATCCTCTGACAGTGTACTGTGGGGACAGTAAGTCATAAGCAGATTTCATTGATACCTCAGTGAGAAACATTGCACAGACTGAAGTTTCCCAGATTTCTGTGGGGATTCTTTACAGTAAGTCTTGACTTTTTATTGAGCATCACATCAAATGTTCAAGGGAAGTGTAAATCTACAGAGGAAAAAATTAGACTATTTTTGAAACCCAGCGTTACCTAGTCTGGATAATAAATGAGTATTGGAATTTGGCTCTCAGAAAGAAAAGAAAATTGTCGTCCCTTACATCATCCTTTCACATGTTTACCTCAAACTAATGTCATTTCTGCAGCTGCCCCTTACCCGCAGGTGGCGTTTACCCCCGCCCCCATCCCTTTTCCTGACAACTTACCTTTATGTTCTTTTCCTCATTGCGTTTGGGAAAAACAAAACAAAACAAAACCAACAAAAAGGTGTATTGCCTCATAAGTTCACATGTTAACAATTTGGGAATAGTGTTCTGTGAGTTCAGAGAACAAGGGTATGACCCTCTAATGGAAGGGATGTGCTGTGCAGGAGAGGTAACATCTGTTAGCAAGTTCAGGTAACACTTACTGTCTGCTACGTAATGACGTGTTAGATGAAAGAACTTCCTATTTCCTTTGCTTCCTTCCTTCACAGCCCCCTTCTCTCTGGAGACCCTGGGTGAACAAACATGGCACAACATGCTGTTGTTCCTGCTGTGTACGTGGCTCACCTCCTGCCCTAGAGTCTATTAACTCCAGATAATGACAAGCACAAATTGAAGCTGGTGATTGACGATACTCAGCACCTGTCCCATCTGCTAGGCAGATGGTTGCACATATGAATTTATTACTGCATTGATAAAAGACTCGCTCTGTAGGTAGGGAGCTAAAGATGACAAGGTGGGGGAAAGGTGAAGGGATAGCATCTGCCCCAAGAGATGCCAGTGTTTGCTTTTCCCTTTTTTTTCCCCTGCCCCTCCATAATCCCTCTGCTGCACCATTGTTATGGTATACTGTGTCTATCTTTTAGCAGTATGGCTTTTTGGGGGGTTTTTTGTTTTGGTTTGGTTTTTGGTTTTGGTTTTTTTTTTTTTTTAATCTTGGTGTCTTATAATACACTTCAGTTTCTTAATAGGTTGCCAAATTTGAAAAAGCAGTCTGTTACTTCATATACTGCCCTTGCATATGAGGAAAGGAGAAAAGTCTGAATCTTGAAAGATTCTGGAACATTTTTCTTTTTGCGTTACTTTTAAGATATGCAGATATTGTTTATGGAGAAAGGAAGGAAGAAAACTTGGCAGAAGGACTCAGATCATGCCATAGGGAGTAAATGAAGCATTGTTTTTACTCCATGGGGCAATCCTTGAGCTGCTGGATCTGCATCTTAGTGGAACACTGCAAAACAGACACAGTAGGGGGTAGAGAAACTAAGCTTTATACAACTCTAAATGATTTACAGACATGCAAAGCTGTAGATGCTATGCTCATTAATGAGATGTTTGCTATTTAAAATTCCTTCCTTTCAGGAAGTTACTCCTTTGTGCATAGACATCCATGTTTTGTCCTCTTGTTTATAATTTGTCTGCTGAAATAAATCAAGAAACACAGATTTATAGTTCCCATGAAGTTTCTTAAGCATAATTACTCTATCAGAAAGAATTAGATTCTTTGGTGGGGGTAGCAAAATATTAAGGGTGCAGTTTTCAGGTAGAAAATCTTAACCATAAAATCAAACTATAAAACATACTTACCATTTACTCATTTCTAAAAGTGTCCTGAACATTGGGTTTTGTATTTTGGTTTTGTGCTGCCTATTTGGAAAAGTTCATCAGGTATCACAGTTTTTGTCATATAACAGAATATAGTCAAAATAAAAAAATCAGATAATATGAAAAACAAGCTTGCTAAATAGATAGGTAGTGATGGTTATTCAGGTAACAATTTCCCTTTGCCTGTGGCATGCTATTCAGCGGTAATATAGTAGTATTTTGTTTTCCTCCTGGTACATAAATGTTGGCTACTGGATGGAATAAAAAGCAACATTTATGCACAAAGGAGATGGATGTGTTGAACAAAGGTAACATTTCATGTCTGAAGAGTGGAGTGTTGTAAATAGAGCAAATGTATTGTGGTAAACATTCCTCTAAAAGGTAAAATTATTCTTGCCACTCCTGACGCTGTTATTACATGGTGCTGAGGGCAGCATGAAAATTTGCTAGATTGTGGGTCAGCTGTGACCCTTCTCCAAGTAAGCATGACTCCACTGGTCAAGAAATCTCTATGCAAGTCAGATTGTGTAAGAAAGAAGTAGTTGCCAGCTCAAGGCTTGAGTTTTCCTGCTCACTTAGCTTATGAACAATATTGTGTATATATACAGTGTTGGTTTTCCTGTTCCCCTGTTCTGCACTTTCAAAACCCCTCCAAAAAAAGTGGGAATGAATTTTCAGATTGTAAATTATTGGCTTTAAAAAAAAAAAGATTTGATTTATAAAGTACTACTGGAAAAGTGCAGAGTTCAGGGTGTGTCATGTTTAATGAGTAATCCATAAAATCTGAAATTCTATAGGATTACAATATAGTTTATGAGAACAACAAAGATACTACAGCCCTATGAAAGATAAAATCTGCTTGATTTATATTTGTTTTACAGTTTCCTAGTAAATTAACCATGATATAGTCAAAACTTTTCTTTTAGGCACAGAAAACTGAACTACAACTCTATCTGAGGTCCAGTATGCTTCTGTGTTTCCAGATGTGTTTCGGCATGTATTTGTCTGACAGGGTGAGGTACTGATCTATCACACTAAAAAAAGCAGTCAGTAACATAATATTTGAACTGTTTCATTAAAGTGAAATAGACTTAAGTATTTAGACAGACATCTGATAAGCTGGGGAATGTTCATCACATTAATTGATTTTATAAGATACAATACAGAGAGTGTCTTTCTATTTAAATTAGAAGTCACTGCAAAATGTGCTGCTCTATTAGTGGAAGAGAATTTTTAATATTTTATACTGATGTTTTCAAGGACATTATGCACCTAGAAATACTTAGAGAAATGTAAATAATGTAACTGTGAGAGCTATTGCATGAGGAAAGATTTTCCACAATAAGCTAAGATATAAATGGACGTATTAGATACAGAAACTATTTTCTTGTTTGTTCTCAGCCATAGTGATATTAACATTTTAACATAGTTTAAATAATGCCTGTAAAAATGAAAACTCTGAAAAAAATATGCAAATACATTTCACATCCTATGTCCTGAAAATGGAAATGGTCTAGGTCCTAGTCAGCGGACAAAAAGGAACCTCTCATAAATAATCCCAAACTTAGTTCCAATGATTGCAAGCTCAAAATGAAAGAAAAAGAGGCTTAAACAAAGACAACTGTGCAGATTTATCTGAGCTTGTATTAAGTGCTATAGGTATGTTCAATCTCACCTTTTGTCTCAGAGAAAAACCTAGTTCTATAGATGTGAATTCAGAAGCCTTTCTTCTCTGTTGGGAGGGTAAATGAATTTGACAGGAGAGAAGTAATTCAAAGCACATGCACAGGTAGAATTGTTTCAGCTTCTTACAAGAAGAAAACATCCCTCCACTTTCTTTACAGAAAAACATTAAGAAATGTTTGCATTAATCTACTTGGAGCAAGTTATCCATCCAGCTCTATGATGACTGTCAGTTCTCACTGAAACTATGTTTAGTGGCATTAAGTAGGTGGTAGTGAATTTTGCTTCTTTATGAGCAGGGTGATAAATTAATTATCTGAAACAAAATTTACATAGAGGTGAGGGAAAATCATTGTTATTGCTAAGATAAGGGATAGGCTTTATGGAAAAAGCTATCACGCAGTACTTGTTGGCAATCATTGATTGGTTATAAAACTGGTCACATCCATGACAATATCACTCTATAATTACTTTTGCAGACACAGAAAATAGTCCAGACATTCCAGGAATCTGCAGACAAATCTTGAGACTTCATACTCTGCAACTGATGGACTACCAATCAGTTTATTATAAATTAAAGAATATTATAGAATTCACACGGCAATTTAGTTTACTGTAGCTGTCAAAATACCTAGTTGAATCAAGGTCAAAGTTAGTCCACTTTTTTCCATTATTTAGCTTTAAAATTCTTTGAGGTTTCCGGACATTTTTAATGTTCATTGAGGGTTGCAGCATGCTGTTTTCAGAGATTTTTCTGTTTACAGTTATACATATGCCAGGTGAGCCTTGGTTTTCAATTTTGAAAAAAAGATCTATTAACAGGAAGGGTTCCGTGCTTTTACTTTTGAGGGGGTTTGTTGTATCTGGAGTTATGCTTACAGTTATGATTAATTCTATGCTTACTAATACAGTTAATTCAATTACGTGATCTGATACCAAGTCTTTACCAGATTTTATCCTCATGCACTCACATGCATCTGTTCTTATGAGCCAAACCTAAACTTGTTGGAGAATTGATTCATAGGGTTAATTAATGTAATGACAACAAATGTTTTATTTATTGTCTATCACAAATAGAAATGTTAAGGTGACAGTAGCCAAGTGTGTGGATGGTTTGCAACCGCGATCTTAAAAAGTATCTAAAGCCATTACTGGTAGCTGAGAAAGAAAAGTGCAGTCTACAGTCCACTCTTTAACAATAAAACCTTAACAGAACAATATAACTGTTGTAGGACACGAATGCCAGTGCCTTAAATTTTTAACATTCTTTTGAATAAGGTAATGTTAGTGCATAATAATTAATATAGTTAATTCTGAACAGTAAATCACGATGACTCGACCATGGTTTCAAAATAGCCAGTTGTGGAAAGATACCTGACTGAAGACAGCTCTTTAATCTAGTAAAATAAAGTTGTATTGCTATACAAGTGATCGAAAACATAAGGGAAGTATATTCAAACAAGAAAGAAAATGCTTTTCTCATCCAGCAGGTTAATTAATATTTGTAACAATTTGTTTGGAGACTTAGTAAAATCTCTGCCACTTGAAGTCTAACTCAAGGTATAAGTAGAAAATTCTTTCTTCAGAATTGTTTCTCAGATGAAAAATGTTTAAAGCTCTGTATTATTATTCTGATAATCTAGAACTTTTTTTTTAAAACAAGTATTTCCTTGAAAAACTGAAGTACTAGTTTATGGAAGATTTAAAAGCTCATTCTGCTTTCTTTGCCAGGGCTAGGAACGCTATAGAAGAGCTTTTTAACTCCCACACTTACTTACTCCATGTCCTATAACCACACTCCAATATGTATATATTTTGAAGTGTCTTATAAATTTTTATTTCTCCTCTCAACTCCTGCTCTCAACCATTTCTTCTTGATCCTGTTTGAAATACTTCTCAGTAGGATAAAGAAGTAGTCAGTATGTAGGCAATGAAAATGAGCAGAATTTTTTTGCATGTGTGGGATCAGGACAAGCAGCATTCCTGTCCCCAGTGAAAGACCAAGCATAAGCCACCTGCCAAGAATAAGAGGCATTTTTTACTGCTTTTATATTGCTAGAGAAATACCATACCGAGATCATTCTCCATTTCATTGTCATGGTGTCTGAAATAGCAGCTTTGAGACTGTCATCTCTTTGATCACGGGTGTCTGGAGAAATATTTCAGACACTGCCACCCATTTAAAACTCCTGACTTAGGAGTTACAATACTAGACCCCCCTGACATACAATATCAAATACGATGAGAGAGCCTGATAGTAATAATGGAGTCTGAAGCTATCATGCTGCTAGAAAGTCAAAAACCTGGTTGCCATTACTGAAACTTGGTGGGACAAATCCCACAACTGGAGTGCAAATATTGATGGCCGCAGGCTGTTTAGAAGGGATAAACAAGAAAAGAGGGGCAGAAGCATTGCCCTCTATGTCAAAAAATGGACAGAGTGTGAAGAGCTGTCCCTGAAGAACAGCCAAAAGCAGGTCGAAAGCCTATGGATAAGAATTAGAGACTGAGGCAATAAAGGGAACCTTGTGGCTGATGTCTACAACAGGCTGTCTGATCAAAGGGAGCCTACTGATGAAGCCTTATTATATTACTCGAGCTACAGAGGGCTTTGCACTTGCAGACTCTCATCAATCACCCCAGCATCTGCTGGAAAAGTAGCACAGTGAGCTATAGGCAATTCGGGAGATTCTTGGAGTGCATTGAGGAGAACTTCTTAAGCCAGGAAATAGACAGCTCCACCAGAGGGGATGCAATATGGGACCTGATTGTCACCAGCACAAGTGAGCTAAACGTTGATGTCAAGATTGGAGGCAGCATGGGCTGCAGTGATCACACACTGGTGGAGTTCACAGTCCTGAGGGAGATGGGTCAGGCAAAGAGTAAAGTCAGGACTCTGAATTGTAGGGAAGAGAAATACCAGCTCTTCAAGGAGTCAGTCAATAGGACCCCCTGGGAAATGCCTCTCAGGGACAAGGGAGCAGAAGAGAGCTGGCAGATCTTTAAGGACATTTTCCATAGAGTATAAGAGCTGTCGATCCCCAGGTGTATGAAATCAGGTAAGGAAGGGAAGAGACCAGCAGGGCCAGATTGAGACATGCTGATCAAACTAAAGGGCAAGAAGGAATTGCACAGGCAATGGAAGCATGGACAGGTATCCTGGGAAGAGTATAGGGACACTGCCTGGTTGTATAGGGATGAGGTTAGGAAGGCCAAGGCATGGCTGGAGTTGTACTTGGCAAGGGATGCAAAGAATAATAAGAAGAGTTTCTACAAGTATATCAGTCAGGAAAGCATGGTTAAAGAAAGCATGCACCCCCACGATGAACATGACTGGCAAGATGGTAACAACAGGTGAGGAGAAGGCTGAGGTACTCAATAACTTTTTTGCCTCAGTCTTCACTGATAACCTCTCTACTCATGCCTCTTGAGCTGATGGACTGCAAGATGGAGACCAGGGTAGCAAAGTCCCTCCCACTGTAAGAGAAGATGAGGTTCACGACTACCTGAGGAATCTGACCATACATAAGTCTATGGGACCTGATGAGAGATATCTGAGTTTCCTGAGGGAATCACATAATCACAGAATCATCTGGTTGGAAGAGACCTTTAAGATTACCAAGTCCAACTGGCCGATGGAGTTGCCAGGCCAATCTCCATGGTATTTGAAAAGTCCTGGCAGTCAGGTGAAGTCCCTGGTGACTGGCAAAAGGGAAACATTGCACCCATTTTTAAAAAGGGTAGAAAAGAGGACCCGGGGAACTAACGACCTGTCAGCCCCAGGTTATTTGAGACAGCTAGCGTGGATTCACCAAGGGCAAGTCCTGCCTGACCAACCTAGTGGCCCTCTCTAACAAAGTGACTGCATCGGTGGACAGGCAAAGAGCTATGGATGTCATGTCTCTGGACTTCTCTAAAGCCTTTGGCACAGTCCCCCACAACATCCTTCTCTCTAAATTGGAGAAATATGGATTGGATGGGTGGACGGTTTGGTGGATAAGGAACTGCTTGGATGGTCACCTCCAGACTGTGGTGGTCAACATCCTGATGTCCAGATGGAGACCAGTAACAAATGGTGTCCCTCAGGGGTCCGTACTGGGACCAGTGCTGCTTAATATCTTCATCAATGACATGGACAGTGGGATTGAGTGCACCCTCAGCAAGTTTGCAGATGACACCAAGCTGAGTGGGGAAGCTGACATGCCTGAGGGATAGGATGCCATCCAGAGGGACCTGGACAAGCTGGAGAAGTTCACGAGGTTCAAGAAGGTCAAGTGCAAGGTCCTGCTCCTGGGTTAGGGTAATCCTCTATCAATCCCGGCTGGGGCATGAAGGGAGTGAGAGCAGCCCTGTGGAGAAGGGATTGGGGATACTGGTGGATGAAAGGTTGGACATGAGCAGGCAATGTGTTCTCGCAGCCCACAAGGCCAACCACATCCTGGGCTGCATCAAAGGGAGCATGGCCATCATGCTGAGGGAGGTGATTCTGCTGCTCTCCTCCACTCCGGTGAGACCTCACCTGGAGTACTGTGTCCAGCTCTGGAGTGCTCAGCAGCACAAGGAGGACATGAACCAGTTGGAGTGGGTCCAGAGGAGGGCCACAAAAATGCTCAGAGACATGGATAACCTCTGCTAAGAGGACAGGCTAAGAGGATACTTGGGGTTGTTCAGTCTGGAAAAGAGAAGGCTGAACAAGAGAGGGAGACCTTATAGCAGCCTTCCAGTACTTAAAAGGGGGCTTAGAAGAAAGATGAGGAAGGACAGTCTTTTTAGCAAGGCCTGTTGCGACAGGACAAGGGGTAATGTTTTTAAACTAAAAGAGTGGAGATTTAGACTAGATATAAGGAAGAATTTTTTTACAATGAGGATGGTGAAACGCTGGCACAGGTTGCCCAGAGAGGTGGTAGATGCCCCATCCCTGGAAACATTCCATGTCAGACTGGACGGGGCTCTGGGCAACCTGACCTAGTTGAAGATGTCCCTGCTCACTGCAGGGATTGTTGGACTATATGACTTTTGAAGATCCCTTCCAACTGAAACCATTCTATGATTCTATGATCTATATTTTCTCATGGATTTTAATGTGATGATCCTTCCCTATAACTGTGTCGCATGCAATTAAACCAATCAACCAATTTCATTGAAGGTCCTTTTATGATTTGTAGACTCATTCCATGTTCAGTGGAATTTGTGTGTATAATCTGTAATATTAGCATTTTTTGGCAAAGCAGGAAAAAATCAAACTTTGGTCCAGAATACAGAGACAGCACTTTAATTACAAAATGTGCAGCTGTAAACTGCATTTATTAGAAAGGTGTAACAACTCAAGTTTAAGCCAATTGTAGTAAAGTTTTCTTTCATAGCAGCATCTGACAAAATTGACTCTGTAAAGAATGCTTGTGTCTACACCTAATGCCATAGGCTTGTGTAGCTTTATGGCAGAAAAATATATATAGATGCACTGTTATGCTAAATGATAAGATCTCCAAAATACATCTATAGACTGTGTGACCACAATCTCAGGTTAAAGTCATTTTGCCATACACTTGTCTACAAAGAGCTGAGGGCAAAATCAAAGGTGAGTCTATGTGATGGAAAACTATGGCTTTCGGTTCATAACACTAATCTAATTTTTTAGAAATGCAATAATTTGCCAAGCTAGGTGACCATCATGACTGTTACCATGTCTGTCTGCCATGTTGAGTGAGAATGAATGATGCCTGTGAATATTTTTGGCTAACATGCTGCTTGGATGCAAATTCAGTTAAATGCTACTATTTAGACAATGTTTCTTTAAGTCTGTGCTTATGTTTCTATTTTAGGATTATTTTTATTGGTGCCTTTTTTATTAAAATCTCATATATTGGTTATACCTCCAGTGAAGTGGAAAGGAAGCATTATTGTATAGTAGCATCGTTCACAAATTAACTATAGAGTCTCACTTTAATTTTCACTCCATCTAAAGCTCCTTGCAGAATTAGGATAATGGCTACTATGTACACATTTCCTTTTGTATGGGGAGTTAGTCACTGTGTTTCTGACAATAAAACAATTCTCATAACTTCAACAAAATTTAACCATGCTTTTATTGATGTTTCTGAGAGGTCACTTTTTTTTTATTCTATACTTGAAATTAAATTAAAAGACAAAACAAACAAACACCATCTCGATTTCCTCCCACTACACATTGAAAAGAACATATATGTTTACATGAAGAATTAGTTGGTTTTCTGCATTTGTTTGTAAAGACTCAATTCTTCAGTATATATGCACATACTGTAGTTTCACATG
This sequence comes from Bucorvus abyssinicus, assembly GCA_009769605.1. Lineage (NCBI taxonomy): Eukaryota > Metazoa > Chordata > Aves > Bucerotiformes > Bucorvidae > Bucorvus > Bucorvus abyssinicus. The sequence goes on from CM020026.1 coordinate 22,376,667, forward strand.
TGCAACTTGAGGATTATCTGGTCTGAAAAATGAATATAAATTGCCACATGTGATTCTGTGTATTATACACGTTGATGCTTTTTCTCAAATATAAATGTGATGGTGCAACCAAAACAGCTTTAAAAAAAAAAGTTACTTAAGTGAGGTGAGGTTAATGTATTAAAATAAAATCAAAATAATTGTCATAAGCATATGTTTTTGCAACTGCTTAGTGATATCCTGATTAAAAAAAAAAAAAACCACAACCAACTGCAAAAGCCCCACAATAGTGATAAAGCATAGCAAGATCCAGCAGCTAGAAACTCAAGTTGGCAGAAGTGTTCTCTTTCATAGAGTAATTAGCCATTGAAATATATAGTTAAAAGCAGCTTTATTTTAATGACCAACAGTAATTTTGAAACAAAAATGTAACTTTCTTTTAAATTATATTTTCTGAAAAATTACAAAGTTATTGGGTATTAACGGAGGTAATTTTGCTATAATTGCTAATACTTTGAAAACAGTGAAATCCATTTTATCGAAAAAAACCTGTAGCTCAAAAATATATTTAATTATATATTACCCCATAATGTTAAAGTTAAATGTTAAGGTACTTTGTACTTTAACAAACCACATAATGCCTAAATAAAAATTTATTAAAGGGTTCATCTGGTTTGGGGGCATGGGGGATATTTGTGGAGGATTACTGATTTGTTCCTTATCGTTCCTTTACTGGGGAAAAAAAAAAGTTTTAATTCTGAAAGTTTTGTTTTCTGACTCTTGGTCCTCCCATTGATACCATGAATGAAGAGGCATAATCTCTCTCCTTGTTTCCAAAGGATTATTTTAGTAGCATAATAAGAGTATGAAACTGCAATGAGTTATAGAAGATTTCTTATTTTGTGTCAGTATCTGATTCATTTCAAGAATCTCCAAAAATAGGTTTGGCTCAAATAAAAAAGTAATTTTTATTTCTTTTGAAACTCAAGCTAAATTTGAAACTGTCTTGAAGTTAAGAAAAACACAATCCTTACATTCTTTCTTTTTCTTCTGTTTCTGACTTGGATCGCAACCAGAAACTGAAAGAGGTAGCATATGAAAAGCTGTTCTAATGTTTTACAAACAAAACCTTTTCAGACTGAAAATCAATGATGTAGAATAATCCTAATGCAGATTAAACTTAGGAGAGCATCAGTCCAGTTTCTTAAATGTCTTTTTTGGAGAGACTTAATCTTGTGGTTTGGTTATGGGAAAAATTCCTCCAAACCACTTCAAATTGTTCTAAATAATTGTCATGCATTTAACTGAGGATGACTTTGCCCTGCTCTCCAGCTCCTCTGTTCACAGAATCTCTGAAAGGAGTTCCAATTACTGAACTCACTATTCATTTTCACTCCCAAATTATTAATGATCTATCAGTCAGTCTGAGTTAGTCTTCTGGTTTTTCTTCCATTCTTATATTCCAGATAGTGCAAGTCGTATGATCTTAACTGTTTTATATAAAACTTTAACTGATGTTGCCATGAATTTTCTTATTATCTACAATCCCAAATGAACAGAAAGAATACTCTTCACATCTATGTACACTAAATGTATAAGAACGGTGTACATTTTCATGAAATGACCCAGTGTCCCATTAAAATTATAGGGATAGGTACAAAGAGACATATAGGCAACAGTATAGCTCCTTAATTTTAAGTATCTTGTTGCAGAGGAAGCTACTGACGTTAAGCAGGGAGCATGAAGTTTCCCAAAAGGGGATCATTACAATTCAATGGTAGTAGCAGAAATTGTGCTTGAATTACTGAAGTTAGGGAGACATAAGATTGAGATGCATTTCTCCAGTAAATGTTCATAGGCTTGAGCACCTTCTTTAAGTTCACTGTTCAAGAGGCAACTTGAATGTGCTTTTTCATTATTTGTAAAATATTGTCAAAGAAGAAGAAGCTGCTTCTATCTCCTATTATCACATCCGGAATACTAATGGCACTAGTTGACTCTCTTTTTCTGTCTTTGTGATTTTGAAATAGTCCTTTCATCCCTGGGGTCATCACTACCAGAGTAAAATTATATAGAATACTGTCATTTCTTCTGCTGCAACTTTTCTATATGGCTGAGAATAATTCATGTGGCTGAGAACTGGAGCTATATTACAGAATCACAGAATCACATAATGGCAGGGGTTGGAAGGGACCTCTGGAGATCACCTAGTCCAACTCTGCTGCTCGAGCATGTTACACAGGATTGTGTCCAGGCAGATTTGGAATATCTCCAGAGACGGAGAATCCACAACCTCTCTGGGCAGCCTGTTGCAGTGCTCTGCCACCCTCAAAGTAAAGAAGTTTATAGCCCAGGATGCTTACTGTGAGGGCAGAAAACAAAGGCTTTGACTTCAAACCCAATTTTAGTATGTATTTTATTATTTTTCATAGGTCTAAGAATATCTTCACTAGTAATCTATAGAGCCATATATTTATTCTTGTAAGGGCCAAGGGGAGAAAACCAAGAAATATTATTTTATGTAATATAGAATGTTTTTCAGGTATATGAGTATATGCACAAACACTAAGTTCAGGATAGCTGAAGACTGGAAAGTAGGGTATGTTTTGAGCAGAGGATGTAACTTAATATGGTTTTCCAGTGTTATTAATAAGCACTAAAACCACTGAATTGTAAAGTGAAATGTGCGCAGCTCCACCACCACTTTCTTCAAGTGCAGATGTGCTCTGAAAACACCTTGATCATGCATTGTTCTTGCTATAGGAAATATATGAACAGTATGAATTGAACCTCAGCTAGACATCAAGCTGTTTATCTTGAGCCCCATCTGTTTATGAACAGAAGCAGATTTGAAGACAATTATGGAAATTATGTTCTTGACTAGTTGAATATCTACTGACTTCTTAGGATAGTTAAGAGCCAAGCGAAAGGTTTTTCAGACTTCATGTTTTAAAGCTGAGTTTTTTAAAATGTGGATGTGTGTGAAAGACGATCAGAGAAGCATACAGAATTTCTTTGTATGCTTCATTTACTTAAATACTCTTATATTCTGAAAACTGTCCTGTCCTATATTTACTACCCTGTTTTTCTGTCCAGAACATTCATAAATATACAAGTGATTCAGTACTTTTCTAGATAGCTTTCAGATTGTTTATGAAAAATTTAAAGCAGAAACGATAAAAATCGTCCTAGTAATTTTGTGATTATTTACTGTGTGTGTACAAATGTTAATAAAACCGATGGGAGAATTCAAAATGAAATTTTCAGCACAAAGTTCAGTACCAATTTTAACTTTGAGCCTGTCTTGTTTGCTTTTCAGCTGCATAAAATATAAACCTTGTTATATTTATTTGTAAACTCAGCCTGTTAAAGAATTTAGTCAGAAGAGCCAAACTGAATGGATATTAATAAATTTACTGTGCTGTTAATGATACCTACTTGGAAAATAGTTAGGAAACGTACCAGCTTTCTGACAACCTGCAAGATCTTTTAAATATCTCTCTAGTGTAGGTTATCTCAATATGTTAAATTACAATAATTAACCTTGTGTCCGGAATACTGGATATTAATCTCTTGTGGGAAAATTTTTCCCCTAGAGGTATTATTTTTATACTTAGTTTAACTAGCTTTTTTGCTTGTCACTGTAAGGAAAGGAAACAGATAAATGAAGAATACGGTGTACTTTGATAAATAGGAAATTTTCATTTGTGAGAAAAAGAAAATGTAAATATAAATATGTAATCACTGATAATAACCCTATTCTTCATGGTGAAAACATTACGTAAGATGAATTCATAATTTCAAGTAGTTTAAATATTGTGCATTCTAAATATTTATGTTAGTGGTTAAACAATCTTAGTTCTGTTAGAATGGAATAAAATTTTTAAAATGGTTCCTAGAATAACATTCTTATAAACTACTTCTTTCTCCAATGGCTGCTCTACATGTTTAATTGAAAAGGTTTGTTTCATAGATTAAGGAATCCGGTTACTTGGCTACCAAGTCATGCCGATCAAAGCTCACTCCATGGTAGAACCAAAAACCAAACTTGGATTTCAATTTCTGGACTTGATATTTGGTGCCATAAGAGAAAGATGAAAGCAGGATTTTAAAATTTTTTAAAAATATGATTAACAGAAATTAGAGCTATATTTTCTGCTATTATTCACTGCGGTCTGAGCACTAATACTGTAGAATGTTTTAATACAAAGTAATCGTTTAGGCTAATATTTTCTAGGCAACCAAATATAATAAATCAGTGCATTATCTCAGCAAGTTTCATTGACACTTGTTTCTAGAATGAGTCTAATCTTCCCTTTGTTAAAGTAACCTAAATTGCCTCAGTAATTCTAAGGATAGTGAGAAATAAGCAAAAAGTAATGGAAAGGGAAATTAGCTTTTCTTAATTATACAAGGGCTTTATATAGACACTAATGACATTTTTTTGTGTATGCATTAATATTCCTAAATGCATACTGCATATCCCACACTGCAAACTACCTAATGAAAAGATACAAAAGATCAGTATTTAGACAATTATTTTTATCCCCTTGATCAAGTGAGATGATTGTTCAACAACTGAAGGTCATGCATGAGTATCAGTGTTCTTCATCCTTTATCATAAGATCATACAATAATTCAGATTTGGAGGATCCTCAGGGGGTCTCTCGTTCAACCCCCTGGTCAAAGCAGAGTCAGCTATGAGGTCAGATCAAGTTATTTAGGGTTTTATGCATTTTGATCTTGAAAACCCTGAAAGATGGAGACCTCACAACCTCTCTGTATAGCTTGCCCCATTGCCTGACTATCTTTGTGGCAAAAAAATTTCTACTTATATCCACGTGGATTCCGTCTTGTTACAAATTCTGACCACTATCTCTTATCCTCTCTCCATGCCTGCAAGCAGCCTGACTTTGCTGTTTACATGACTTCCTCATAAGTACTTGGAGGCTGCAGTTAGGCCCACCCGAAGATGTCTCTTTTGCAGCTTCCTCAGCCTCTTCTCACAGGGCAAGTGCCCCAAGTTTGAACTCACTCCAGTTTGACAGTGTCTTTTCTATTGAGGAGGTCCAAAACTAGACACTTGACTCCAGTCTCACAAGTGCTGAAGAGAGGTGGTAATCACTCCCATGGACCACCTGGCCATGACTCTGTTAGTACAGCTCAGGATGCTCTTGGCCTTCCTTGCTGCCAGGACACACTGCTGGCTTGTGACCAGCTTGCCATCTACAAGCACCCGCAGGTCCTTCTGAGCAAAGCTGCTCCAATGCTGGTCAGGTACCAGCCTGCATCACCTCAGAGACTCTTCCTTTCCAGCTGTAGTACTCAGCATTTGTTGGTCTTGAATTTCATACAGTTCCTGATGGCCAATTCCTCCAGCCTGTCTAGATTCCTCTGGATGGCCATCCTGCCCTCAAGTGTGTGAATTGGTCCCCCAGTTTGTTTTCAACTGTAAAGTTGATGAGAATGAGTTCTATTCACCTCCTCCAGGTTACTGATGAAGATGTTAAACAGGACTGGTCCCAGGAGAGACCCTTGTGGTATTCCGCTCTGCTTGAATGCAGGTGGAGTTCAACCCACTAACCACTACCCTCTTCGCCCAATCATCCAAGCATGTTTTTTACCCATCCAGTTGTCCACCTATCCAGATCATAATATCCTCAAAATGTCCTTTTATCATAGAATGCTATCAAGTTGGTCAGGCATGATTTACCTGGAGTAAATCTATGCTGACTTTTCCCAAGCACCATCTTCTCCTTCATACGCTAAGAAATTAATTCCAGGAGGACTCTGCCTTATTTTCACAGAGACCAAAGTGAAGACTATGTTTCTCAGGATGACCATTTGGTCTCGTGGTTTTTTTCTCCTCCATTCTTGAAGTATTTCTAAGGTACAAATATATAACAACAGAGGATCAAAGACCACTGCAGTTAAGCACTTAAACTTAGTGGACTAGATATTCACTGACTATGTGAGATTTGTTTGTGATGTATAAAAAATATGACAGTGAAACTGTACAGATTACTGCAAGTCTTTTTTTTTTTTTACTTTTGTTAGCTTACTGCTTTCAATATTTGCTTCTTTGCATAATGTAAGAAGTAGACCAGCTCCCCAAAATAGCTCGTTAACCTTAAAACTTCGTGACATTCTTAGTGTTATTTGATCCTGGTTACTGCTCCACCTCTCTCCTCCTCTCCCTGTCTTCCATTACTTAAAAGTGAGAACGTCTGCTCATTCTGACCCTGCTCTCCTGCCCCAGAAGAATGCAACTTCTTTGTATGGTAGCAAAATATCTGAGGAGTATGTTGTTAATTCTGACATTCAAAGGCAACATGCTGAGATGTTGTAAGTGTTCTAAAATACTAACTGAAACATGCAGAACCTCTGGATTTCTCCATCCTGTCTCAAACACGTTCATTTTTCAGTGACAAAGAATTGCAGAAGTTATTTGAAGTCAGATAAAACTGATTACAGAAATCCTATTCTGGTTATTTTCATTAATCCATTATTACAGTTTATCCAATAAGGAGATGTCAAAATATCTTGCTAGTAATGAAACCTACAGTAGATAACAATAGCACTGAGTTAAAAAGCCACCATTTAAGCAAGAATGAAAATGAAAAGACTCCAAGATTCTAGCTTAAAAGTCTAAAAATAATGAATCCACAAACTGTTCTGAAATATTCACTAAACAGGAAAACTGAAACTCAAATGCCATGGATTCTGATTGAAGCTGGCAAGCTGCACAGTTTGAAAAATTGTGCATGTTTTCATACCTGACTAATAATGAAAAATGCTTTAGGGATGATAATGATGATACTTTACATCTAGCCTGAACTATATGATATGTAAAACCAGTAAGAAAATAGTCTTAAACATTATCCTTGTGAATTTTCTCCCATGATGAATACAAAATCAAAATTAAAATATTTCAAAATGTTAGTGGGAAAATTAAAAGGAATTAAGTGATTAATGTAGAAATGTGTCTTCTACTGTCTTGTCTAGAAGTTAATAGATTGAAACCGTGGTCTCTGTGGTGCCTAGAATGATAATACTTCATATTTCAGATTTTTAAAGTCTGTAGTAAGCATTGATATAGCCTATAAAAAATCAGTAGCTTCAAAACCTTTAAACTTGCCCTGTTTATATTTTTAATCAGACTATATAAACCATTTCTAGCAAACTTGCTTTGTACAGTTTTCAGAAAGCAAATTCGTTACAAGGTTTCAGAATACTGAAGGCTAGGTAATTGTAGTTGTGCATGGATAGTTGTTCTAATCGATGACAGCAATGTTCATGATATGTAAATGTAGTGTTAAGTACTATAGGACTTAATTTTAGGAATAAGACATACTGCACCAAACACTGCAGAAAATGAAAAGGAATTCCTACTCTGTAAAACAAGTGTGCAAAGTTTTCATAACTCCTTTCCATAATCCAGTATTGTCTGATCAGAATTCGTTAGCTCACTGGATTCCTGGTTTTACAAAGTAGAAGTCAATGCAGCTGGTTTAATCAGTAAGGAAGAAGACAAAGGTCCAAGGAGGAGTCACAGTATTATTATTACTTATTAAGCAACTATTTTATCAATAATATGGCTAATAATTCTATAATTACAGATATTAAAATATATAAACCATCGAAGAAAATGGTAACTTTGTTTCTATGTTGGTATAAAATAGTAAAAAAATATCTGGTAAAATTTTTGATGTCAGGAAGCCATGCCTGAATTAAGTATCTTCTCAAATTGTATATCTTGCATATACTTACATTAAGTCAATACAGGAATAATTTCTTTCTGTAAACAGATATTTCCTTGTGGGTATTTTGAGGTGCCCTTGCCTTACTGATGAACTATAAACATGAATGCATTACCATTAACGATGTTTTTGGAAATGTTATCCAAACGGGTTTGTTTCTTACATACAAGCTAGATGTACATTTTAATCTTTGCTCTCTTTCAGCTTTCTAGATTGATTGTACTATTTTAATGAATAAAAAAAAATAAACAAACCACAGTGCACAAACCACCAAAATAAATGAACAAAAAAAACCACCCAGAAAAACAACAAAAAGATCACCTTGATGTGATCAACAACATGAACAGATAATGCTTTGCCTCAGCACTTCCTGTATACACAAAAAAGGAAGGTGACTATGACTCTTGGTGTCATTCCCACTTTATTTAAACATAACTTCACTCAAGGATATAAAAGAAAAGGCAAGCACCAATACAAACAACAAATGACAAAATTTGTCTCATAGGAGTAGATCTTGCAGTTCAAGAAATGTCTCCGAATAATCCTGTTCAGAGAAGTACAGTTTGCATTATTTAAAAACATATAATTATATCTTTTCTTTCTCCATCCCTGTTGAACCTGTCTGCTGAAGGAGAAGTAAAAAAGTTAAAAAAAAAACCAAAACCACAAAAAAACCCGCTGTTACAGGAAGCCCCTAGCTTCATTCCTCTGTGTTCCTCAGATTTGGAAAATAAAGGACAAAAAATCTCCTGTACAAATATGATTTGGTCTTTGGTTTAAAAGGTCATCTGGTTGAGGGGTCAGCATCTCAGCCTGGAGAAGGTGTGTTGAACACTTTCCGGTGAATAAATAAATATTAATTCCGTAGAAACTTAGACCTCTATTATTCCTTAGCCCTGTGTGGGATTAAAGAACACAGTAACAGACTTCCTCATTCACCTGGCAGATCAAAAGTACACATCTCAGAATAATATCTGAAGGTGTCAGTGTTCACTAAAGGTGAGAGAGAACAGAAGGAAGCGTACATGTCTGATCAGGATTCGTTTGCTAGTTAGGAAGTGACTGGCAGAGAAAGAGGTATTAAGCACTCAGGCTCAGAGAAACCAGAATGAATGTACAGCCAAGATTACCATCTGTTGAATATGAAATGCTTGGATCAGTACATTATAGATACATTTCCCCAAACAGCAGGAACAGCAGTCTTTTTTGGAAACAGTATCGCAACAGCATAGGGAAGCATTAAGATAGAAGCAAAAAGCTGTTCACTAAATTTTAGAGAGCAAATTACTTTATTGGTGTAATTGAACTGTATTTAAATTGTGCTGGATCTGTGAAGGACTTTACAACCAACATCTAAATTAACATGTTGGATTTTTGACAGTTATTATACAAACATTATTATATTACTAATATTGCTAGGTTTGGGGGGATCCAGTCCCAAGTGGCCTCTGAGCTGTGGTATGTGATCTTTTACCGTGAATAAAGAGATTTTTATCACTTTTAAGTCTCATTTCCTGAACTAGCTGACCTTTGACAAACACTAAAGCGGTGAAAATTATTCTGCTTCCATATTCAACAATTGTTGCAGAAGGTAGAGGGTAGCTCTCATGAGGGTAAATGGTGGTTGTTTGTCTCCACAATTACTTTTTTCTACATTCTTTCTTTAGTTGTAAACTGGAATGTGGAAACCTGGACTAGATCTTCATCATGCAAGGTTAACCACACCTGTGCAATCAGCAGCTCAGATGTTCAGTAGCATATAGACTTCCACGAGGATTAAAGGATCTATTTTGTCCCTTTAAGTTCTTCCTGCCCTCCAGCTTGATTTTTGGTTAGATATCTAATTTATTCAGAGTCCCACTGCCTTTAGCATGCTGGAAGATCAACCAAATGACTAGAGAAATGTGCAAGTGTGTGGTTGAGAGTGATAGGTATTATATATTTTGTATTTCTTCGAGGCTTTTGACTGCTGTGTGATATTCTCCTAAGAAAGCTAGAGAACTATGACCAATGAAGCTGGTATGAAGCAGGTTACACTTGGTTGGAAAACTATTTTCAGAACAGTTGCTGAAGTTTTAGTGTAATATTCTAGAGGGATTTGTCCCACGTCTGGATTTGCTAAGCACTTCCATTAAAAAGTGGGACGAAAGAAGGGTGTACTTTTAGTAAATATCAGATGGTACCATTCTGGGAAACAATTGAAATATTTTAGAAGAGAGGAGTAGAAACCAAAATGACCTGGACAACAAAAAAAGCAAGCAAGCAAGGAAAAAAGTTAACAATTTCATAAAGATATATGCAAGGTGTATGAGGTAATCTTTTCACTCTACTTGCACCAGTGAAGAACAAGTAATGTGTCATCATTTGTGTATCTCTTTTAAAGAAAGACATCAAGGAAGTGGAAAGAATTTGGGGAAGAACAGCAAGCTCAGAAAACTAAGAAATACAATACAAGAGCAGAAAGTGAAAATAAATGTGTTTGTTCTAGTCTAGAGGAAAGAAATCCCCAAGAGACAAGAAGATAGTCTTCAACCATGCAAAACCGTGACAGAAAAAACCGTTGTGTTTTGAAGCAGGAGAAATTTACTTTTTCTATTATCCAATGCTAGTTAAACTTAAGCTAGAACTAGATGACTTAGAAATGTCAAGTAAGCTTCACATTAAAGGTTTTAGAAATTAAATCAGATAATTTCTCATATGTATCCAGCTAGATTGTTTCTCTCTTTGGACAAGAGGAGAAATAGATTTTCTTAGCACAATTTTGAGGTTACCGAATATGTATCAACTGATTAAAAAATACATTTCTTCAAAATCCAAGATAAACACAGGTTTTCTTTGAACAAAGCATGAAAGTACTATTCATCTAAGTGTTGCCAAACACAGCTGATGTAAAACTATGTAGAGACAACGTGAAAATGACTGTGTTTGGGAGGGAAGATAAAACTTTTCTTTCTGGTTTCAGGAATATTAAAAATCCAGGTCATTAAGCTCAAGAAAATCACAAGTTTTGGGGTTTTTTTTAACTCTACCTTCTTTCTTATTTGCTTTATGTACCACCCCCACCCTATTCCCATCTTATACTTTCTTTTACTTTCTTATACTTGTGGGAAAAAAATAATTACTGTAAAAATATCTTACTGATTCTATAAGATTTTTTTCCAGAATCTACCCATGTTTTGCCAACTAATTTTGTTTATAACAATTAGTCAGCAGTAATAGAGGATGCTTCCAAAGGTGAAAATTTTGGCAAGCAGCACAACAGAGATGAGCTGTAGAGCACAAACTGCAGAAAATATAATTTTTAGGAAAAAGCTCTACTGCAGAGTAATCAGGAAAATTATATTTATCTTTATGTCTTTATGGTTAAAGTTAGTTGTGGTAAATGTTCTTCATTAGACAAAGATCTGTTACTTGATAGTGCAGTTAAACAGAGCTGAAATTGTGGCCAAAAGACAATGTTTTTCATGTTTTGGAACAGAAGTTCTGCAAAAGAAAGTTGACTTTTGCCTTGTTTTTTCCAAAACTCAGAATCACATTATTACCACAGGGCTGTTTAGTTTCTTTTAAAAATACTGAAAGATTTCAGACTAATATTAATTGTAATTCTTTATAAGATAGATGCTAAAAGGATACAGACTGGAATTTCAATGGTTGTTGGTGCGAAAGCCTTTAAAATCAGGATCTATTGGAATTCTTCTACCTGGTGAAACAAAGAAGTTAGTAAATGTAAATTCAAGATAATACTTCCAGTATAGTTGGCAGAAGCTGGGCTGGGTGGCAGGCGGTGGAAAAGCCTGAGTTTGCTCAGAGTGGGCAGAGTGCGGTTTTGCTCTGATGGAGTCTCTCTGTATCTGCATCAGTGTGGAGCCAACTCCAAGCTAACACACCTTGCTCCTCAATATGGTTTCTTAGGCCAAACTCAGAGCTCGATTAGTGCTGCTGTTCAGCTTACGGTGAATTCAGAAATGTTGACAGAGGGAAGCCAACTTTTTTTTTATAACACAGAATATAGACATATTTGAAGACAGAAGGGTTGTTTCTCTTAGGTCATCAAATTGTCATGCAAGTCTTAAGGTTTTTCAAAAAGCAAACTTTTGCTGCCATAATTATTAGCAAATCAACCACTCAGCTGATAATGTTGTGAAATATGCCATGACTTACGTCTGTGTGTACATAAGTTGTAATATTATGATAGCAAGATTTTATTTTTAGGTTGTTGACATACTTATGCCTGTACAGTTTATGAGCTTGTGGTATAATTTAAGCCCTTTATTTTATGAACTTAGAAACAACCATAAGTGTCTTCTGCCTTTAAGAAATGTTGATTAACCTTTATTTTTTATTATCCTTTATTGTTTCAACTTGTTTTAATTTACTATTGAGAGAACAGACAGTGGATTGGACATAGAATATTTCCTTTAGACCAAGATGTGTGTTTTCTTGGTAGCTTTCCATATGATGAAGATTTACAACTGCTGTTACTAGTTACCATTTACCATTAAACTCATTGTTAAAGAGCATGAAGGGTGAAGTTAAATGGCTCGAGCAAAAGCTGTGTGGTGGTATATCTAAAAATAGCATTGTAAGCTAGCAGGTCATGGGGAAGAACACTTAGGGTCACCAACTTCACAGCACTAAACATTTTACTTACTGTGGATATAACCTATGAGCATTACAGAGTGGATTTCTATTTACAGTTTGCTCTCGATCCAAATCTTTATTTGATATAAAGAAAAAGTACAAGTGAAGCAAAAATGCCTGGAATTATGTCAGTTTACACTAATGGAGCAGAAGTCTCATTCTGCTCAAAATGGTTCCTGACAACTCTTTGTTGTCTTTTGTGAACATATGATATTTTGTAAGCAGAAAAGAGGTTATACTCTTGAGAGAAGCTTATCAAAGGTAATTTGATCTACCAATTATCACAGAGATACTGAGTGTTTAAAAGTAAAAAAGTTGACTCATTTATATTATTTGTTTTACACACAGTAGTCATACAGCTTCTCATGCTTTCCTCCCCTTGCTAAAATCAACAGGAAAAAATAAAAACACTTCAAATGGCATATATATATCTATCTATTACTCCTCTCAGAGTTTTAAACAACTCCAGTTCTCAAGCCTGTGGCAGTTTGGTACTGTCAAATTCTTGAAAATACACAGCTGTTTAACTCGGGTACAGTAAATAATTTTAAATGAAATCCCAAAAGCAAATAAATAATCCTGTTTATTAGGTGTCATATGTTGTACAGGTGTATTGTGCAGTAATGGACTATTTTATTAACCTCTTTTGGAAGTAATATAACCTTTTCTTTGTTTCTCTTTTTGTTTTCAATATGCTATTCTCTGTTATGGAAAAAGCAACAGTAGCTGAGACACTTAAAGTGAATGGACTAAAGTTAACCGTTTGTGAAGTATCTGGAGTATGATGAAAGGGATCCTTCAGAAGGAGCTTAATATGAGATGCCATGCCAGACCTGTCTTGTGATAGAAAGGAAGCAAAAATACATAAGTTATGTAATAGGGTGTTATGTGTTCCCTTTTGCAACATTTCTTTTTTTTTTTTTTTTTTTCCAATTTGCAGAGACCAGGATAGTGAAGGATTAGAGCTGCGTGATGGTAGTCTATGCTCTGGGCTCCCACTCTTAACAAGGCTCTGCATCTTTGAAAGCAGAACCTGCAGACATAGGCAGGCCATACAAACTTGATCTGGAAATAAAACAGATGCAATAAAGGATGAGGAATGATCTGTGAGCCAGTAAGATTAAAAGTAACCATTTTTGTACAGAACTTCAACATTTATTGGAGATGAGAGTTCTTGGAAGGTCAATGCAGAATTTGGGAACAAAAGGCAGAGGAATTCTATTTCATGCAAGTTGTTACTTATCCTTGCTCTGCTTTCAGCAATGGAGCAGAGTCACTGACTTCAGGAATCAACAGTGTGCTGGCAAGAGTTGGTTTAATCAGGCATTTATGAGTCACATTCTCAAACACAGGAAATCAAAAAGTTTTATTGGTCTAAAAAAAAAGCAAAACCAGATGCAGATCTGAACCCATTAATATAAGCCTGTATAGGTACTAGGAAATTAATTCCCTCTGAGGGGTCAGGGATGTGGCTTGGCCAGTGTTACATTACTCATTTGCCTATATATTAATTGTAATTCCTCTTCATTATTTCAGAGTGCTTTTCTCCCCAGAACTTGTCTGTACATGTCCTCATTACATCACACTGCTGAAGTCTGCAGGTATTCATCCAGCCTGCAGATTGGTTATAATCTGCTAGCAGTCACCCTTGTGGATGATTATATGTCTGGTGTATAAATGAAATAGATCAGCTAAGCATGTGTAATGTTATTTTTCTTTATTTTCAGAAATATATTCTTTTACTAAAGTAAGTATTTTAAACTCACCATTTCAAATAGATTAAACCATCCACTGCCACCTGGCAATCAGGTGAAGTCCCTGGTGACTGGCAAAAGGGAAACATTGCACCCATTTTTAAAAAGGGTAGAAAGGAACACCCTGGGAACTAACGACTTGTCAGCCTCACCTCTGTGCCTGGGAAGATTGTGGAACAGATCCTCCTAGAAGCTCTGATAACACACATGGAGGACAGGGAGGTGATTTGAGACAGCTAGCGTGGATTCACCAAGGGCAAGTCCTGCCTGACCAACCTAGTGGCCCTCTCTAACAAAGTGACTGCATCGGTGGACAGGCAAAGAGCTATGGATGTCATGTCTCTGGACTTCTCTAAAGCCTTTGGCACAGTCCCCCACAACATCCTTCTCTCTAAATTGGAGAAATATGGATTGGATGGGTGGACGGTTTGGTGGATAAGGAACTGCTTGGATGGTCACCTCCAGACTGTGGTGGTCAACATCCTGATGTCCAGATGGAGACCAGTAACAAATGGTGTCCCTCAGGGGTCCGTACTGGGACCAGTGCTGCTTAATATCTTCATCAATGACATGGACAGTGGGATTGAGTGCACCCTCAGCAAGTTTGCAGATGACACCAAGCTGAGTGGGGAAGCTGACATGCCTGAGGGATAGGATGCCATCCAGAGGGACCTGGACAAGCTGGAGAAGTTCACGAGGTTCAAGAAGGCCAAGTGCAAGGTCCTGCTCCTGGGTTAGGGTAATCCTCTATCAATCCCGGCTGGGGCATGAAGGGAGTGAGAGCAGCCCTGTGGAGAAGGGATTGGGGATACTGGTGGATGAAAGGTTGGACATGAGCAGGCAATGTGTTCTCGCAGCCCACAAGGCCAACCACATCCTGGGCTGCATCAAAGGGAGCATGGCCATCATGCTGAGGGAGGTGATTCTGCTGCTCTGCTCCACTCCGGTGAGACCTCACCTGGAGTACTGTGTCCAGCTCTGGAGTGCTCAGCAGCAAGGAGGACATGGAGAAGGTCCAGAGGAGGGCCACAAAAATGCTCAGAGAGATGGAGCACCTCTGCCGTGAGGACAGGGTGAGCAAGTTGGGGTTGTTCAGCCTGGAGAATAGAATGCTCTAGGGAAACCTTATAGCAGCCTTTCAGTGCTTAAAAGGGGGCTTGTAAGAAAGATGGGGACAGTCTTTTTAGCAAGGCCTGTTGCGACAGCACAAGGGGTAATGTTTTTAAACTAAAAGAGGGGAGATTTAGACTAGATATAAGGAAGAAATTTTTTACAGTGATGGTGGTAAAACACTGGCACAGGTTGCCCGGAGAGGTGGTAGATGCCCCATCCCTGGAAACATTGCATGTCAGACTGGACAGGGCTCTGGGCAACCTGACCTAGTTGAGGATGTCCCTGCTCACTGCAGGGGTTGTTGGACTATATGACTTTTGAAGATCCCTTCCAACCCAAACCATTCTATGATTCTATGATACTCCCAAATATATTTTAAATACAGATGAGATAATGTATTACAAATTTATTTGTACAAATTTTGGCTCAGAGTTCCAATCTTACTAACTAATGATACTACATAATTAACTATGAAGACAAGAAAAAGGAGAGTAAAAGTCAAGTGAATAAAAGTCAAAGTAATATATAAAATAAAACACAAGTGTGTGTGACAGAAGACTAATCTAATATTTAGTCTTATGATGTACATATTTATGCATTTTGATGATTTTTTTCTTTTTGTGAATGAACAGAAATCAATATTTAAACTGATACATTTATAGCATGGGAATGTTTGTTCAATCTGATGTTTTCCGTAATATACATCTTTATTTTTGCCTCTCCATCCTGCTCCACTTAAATCTTATTGCAGTATTACGCATGAGCATTTCCAAATGCTCTCTTTTGGAAAACACTATAAGAAGATTTGAAAATTACTGTCCAGTACACATTCTAATTCAGTAGCTTGTTTTAAAGAAGACACCATGCATAACACCCTATCACATATGCCACCAACTCCTTGTAGACAACTGCCACTGATAAAGATCAATGCATTATTCTTTAGATTAGTTATTTTAAGGCAAAGATATTAAATTCACAGTAAAGACTTTAAATACAGATTTCAAGGTGATTTTCAATAAATTGGAAGGAATGAAGAATTAGTGGGATTCTCCATAGTTATACAAATTCAGAAGAATAATCTGTACTTCCGTGTGGTAGTGATCTTCCCATTTTAGCAAGTGAGGCTCTGGGTTACAGTTTTCTTATGGCTGATTATTAGCTCATCATGTGTGTCCTCAATTACTTCATCCCTTTGCACGTTTGGTTCTCTTATTGCTATCAACAGAAAGAAAAAATTCTGAATTACTAAGGCAGCATACAAAGCTCTGGCACAGAGTGTAGGTGAACATGTTTATGGGATTAGGGCCCCATTGATGGTCTCTGAACTCTACATACTCCCACCGTCTGTCTCTAGGGTCTGGGAGATTGGGATTTCACTTGTAGTTTACATATTGTCTTAGACTATGGTTTTCAAAATAGGTCATTCCCCAAAGTTAAAGCAAAAGTAACCAAGTCCCAGAACAACAGAACTTTAAATAGTGTGATCTGGAACACACTTTAGTCCTGCTCCTTGAAAACTAATATTATAGAAAAATAACTTTAAATGTGGCACTGAAGTAGATTTCCCAAGGTAAATGTAAAGTTCATTTGAATTCATGCTTTGATTCTTCTCCAGAGGTAAGGAAGAAGTAAAAAAAATAAGTCTGATCTGTCCAACCAGCACAGTGACATGGAGGAATCTCCACTAGGGTGTCACTGCCAAATTCTCAAAGTGTGTCTACACTCTCATCACCAGAGTATTTGAACTCAGGGTATATAACTATGCATTACCTTTCATTTTGGATAAGAACCATTTATGTCACACAAATACCTGATCATTTGTATTAATCTTTTCTGAGTATATCTGAGTTTCTATTGCCTTTCCGCTGACAGTATTCTAAAGTGAAGAGAGAAACTTCTTCAGGATGGTTGTTTCTTCACTCCTTGTTTTTATCCATGTTATTTCAGGCTACTATGCTAGAAAAAACAAAGAATATCAGAGATAAGCTTCAGGAATTAAGGTGGCATGAGGTGCTATGAAGATGGTTGTAGCTTTCCCTTTTGTTTTGCTTAATTAACAAATACTGATATCCAGAAAAGTCGGGCATTTGTGTAGGAGAGTGAGATTGGGAATCCAGTTTGAAGAGATCTTAATGATGCACAGATAGTGGTATATATCTGTTCTTTATGATGTAATAATACACAGTATTGTTCAAACCTGCTATGTTCTTATGTACACTACCTATTCACTTTGGAGTGAAGAGAGCAAAGCTCATTTCCCCATGTTGACATTTGAGTTTTTTAAAGTGCAGACATGAGGCATAGCTATCTCTGCGCTTGTTTGGTTTTTTTTTTTTTTGTTCTGCTTTTAATTAGGATTTTGTTGGTTTGGTTTTTTTTCCCTCAGTTAAGACTTTCTATTACTACTGGAAAAGCTCTTCCATGAGACATGCCTGGAGTTCTCACACCTGTTTTCCCTTTCTGCTTCCTAAGTATGAAGCATTATCTTTTCAGTGTTCTTAATGCTCAAAGATACTACTGAGCCACTGGGGGGTAAATCTGCTTTCTTTTATAACAAAACCACATTACAGGAGTTATAAAATGTAACCATGTTACAGGAGTTAAAAACAAACAAGCAAGCATACAAAACAAAACAAAAAAACAAAAAAAAACCCCTATTTCCCCACTCCTACCTTACTTAGATATTTTTTAAACACATATTTTAAAAAAATCAATAAGGCTGAATCAACAGTGTTGGATACAGAAGAAAGGCAAAAATTCTGAGTGCTGGTAGTTCCTGGTTTCTAGCAAGAAGGGTTGAACTTGCTTATTTAGCTTATTAGAAGGGGCATTCTGAATCTTTACTCACTCTCCAGTTCAGAGAACACTCCCTGAAATGTTGCAAAACAGAATTTTCCTCTCCATCTTATATCTAATGGGTATTTTATTTTATTTTATTTTATTATTTTTTTAGATAGAAAAGAATGCAGAGGTGAAAACCTTAACAGAATTCCCTGGAGAAGGCAGCGTTCTCTACTAACCTAGGCTTTTGCTAGTGAGGAACAAGGCATTACTGGGGTATTTTTACTTATGGTGAAAACAGGACCTTCTTTATAGTAATAAAAGCACAAGCTGTGCAAACCATTGGCTTATTTAGTTTTACTTTTGTGTTCTGAGCGCAGTTATGAGTAGATAAAGTGGGCAATGGGATTGGTTGCAATTCAAGGTAGACTTTATTTGCATATGTTATTCGTAAGATGGAAAATGGATTGGCAAGATCATCGATTAATCATTAAAAAGGACTTTGAATGTCTTAGAGAAAGTTTATTTAATAGACAAGTACAGTAGATCAGGTAAATTATTAAAGGCAGAATAGGTTTGCAGCTAGTGAGTGGTTGAGAGTGTTCCTCCAGTTGTTATCCTTTTACAGAGAAGGAGTGATGGGAGAGAGGGTGACACAATCAAAGTCCCCCTGATCATCTTGGTTAAATTTTCTACCATTAGAATGTAACGTTTCACAAGAAAAAGAAGTTTCAGTCTTGAGAAGAAGGTGGTTGAATGTTAAAAGATTTATTATCAAAGGAGAAAAGAAAAACTGCAAGATAGACTAATCTGTGAATAATTCAGGAGACAATGTAAAGTAAAAATCAGCAGGTCTGAAAAGCATGCATGTCCTGCTGATAACACAGGAACGACTGTGCTATAAATAGAGTTTGGGAACAATTCAGTTCATTCTAGAGAGCAAATATAGTGGAAAACAAACTTGAGAAAAACAAGGCAGAAAACCAGGTAGACTTCTTTATTTCAGAAAGTAGAAAATAACACCTTAAAAAAAAAAATTAAGTGCAGAACCTAGGAAGGAATTACTGCTGAATCTATGATAAAATTTTCCTATAGAATGATAGGGTTGTGGGGTTTTTTGGTTTTTTTGTTTGTTTTTTTGTTTTGTTGGATTTGTTGGTTAAATGGTTTGGGTTTTTTGATAAATATCAGGTCAATTAATTAATGTTATTTCTTCTGAAAACTCCCATTAAATTCAATAGGAAGATAATTACTTTCAGCATTAGTAGAATTCACAGTCCAGAATGGTATGGACCTGCTCTTACGACATAAATAAACTGGAGAGTGGTTCTTGCATATTTCAACAGTGTACACATACACTGATTAACTGTTCTTTCTGAAAACTTTATAAAATGAACATTGTCTCCTGTATTTTTATGTTTGCTAGGCCTGTTGCTGTTTTAGGCGCACTCAGATTCCCCAAGTACAACGTTTATTTCATACTTATAGAGAGTTTATACCCCATGAAACTCCACTCTAATTCGCAGAGTCAGTATGCCTACCCGAAATGTTTTTCCCTCTTAAAAAAAATGACAACAACAAAAACACCCAACCAAACTAAACCATCCAACCAAACAGCCAAAAAAACCAAAACCAAACCAACCAAAAAAAAACCACCCCAAAAGCAAGCAGAAAAACAAATCCAAAAGGACTCCAAAAATTTTTTGGAAAGGCTGCTTGAAATACTCTTCCATCACAGCTAAAACACTGAAAGCCAGAAAGAAGTGACTGAATAGCAAAGAGAAATGCTGCAATTACCTAGGAAAAAAGACAAAACAAACAAATGTCAGGGTTGTATATGTGACTTTGTTTACAGGATCTTGACAGAAAAATCATCCTTTCTCTTCTTTCTATGGAATCCATTGGAAATTTTTGGTGCTTAGGGGTTTTTTGTTGGTTTTATTTATTTATTTTAGGTATTTTGTTTCTTTCTGAAGGAAATGTCTGATAGTTGTTTTTTTACCCCTTATATTTACTTAAATATATGTATTGTAACACAAATAATTTAAATGAGCATTAATATGGAGTAATTGGATGTAGTAATAGTCAAAGCGCTAGACAAATTCTCAAATTTAAAAAAAAAGGAAAATTAATTTTTTTCAGGACTATACTTGAAGTCGATATGAGCAGCAGGAAGTGGTATGGAGATCTGAAGTCATGTTTAATTCCAGTGGAACTACCTATGGATTCAAGACAGTAAAATAGAGAATGTGAAGTTATACTTGTTCAACTATGAGAAGAATGCATTTTCTGTTAATCAAATGACAAGTAGAAAATGAAGGTACAACAGACCTGAAAAAATATAATTCATAACACAGTAATTTATTTGGTTATTATCCTAGAAGTATAGTGTCAGAAATTATCAGATTCATTTTACTAGCAATTATTGTCCTGGCATTAACAGATCATTCTTTTAGGTCACCAATTACTTACACATATGGCTACAGCTGAAAGATTAAGGAAAAATAAAAAGTCTTCCCCAGATGTTTCAGCATTGGCTATCAGGTACCGCTAATTCCTTTCGGCAGCCCTAACTCTAATTTGTATGAAAATCCAGATAGAAATGAAAGAAATGTATTAACTGCACTGGAGAAAACATTAAGTCAATTATACTCCTGCAAGATTTATAAGAACTAAAGTGAGTTTAAATTTGAATTGTCAAAGGAAATTTTGAATGCATTAACCACTCAGAAACATCCCATCGCACATATTTAATTATGTACTGGGTTTTGAACCACCATCTCCAGAGCAGCATAAAAAAAGAGTTTTTCTTTAACTACTGTTCATAGACATTGTTGTGAATTACACATGTAAAAGACTGGGAGTTTTGAAGCTGAGATGTTGCCAAAAAGAATCTAATGTTAATATACTTTCATTCCTCTCCTGGTGATGTGTATTACAGTACAGTAGACTTCACCTCATTCCTTTGAATGTTAAACTAGTCAAGTGTTTCAAGTAATTTGTGGTTAAATGATTGCATCTGTACATCCCAGAATATTTGAGATTATTTCACTTATGAGGATATGCAGAAAAACATAATTTGGTAAAGAAGTTAGGACAGCTGTATCTCGCATGATGAAACTCATTTTAATCTGCAATTAATAACCCCAATATTAAGGCAATATTTTTGGAATGTACCTCCTATCTGTTCTGAATCTTTAATGTTACAAAAACCTCACCCATTACTAATGAAAAACAGCTTAAAGCAAAGTGGAACTGAAACTGTTAACAAAAAATATTTTAGAAATTTTACAACTTGTTGCATTTATCTTCAAGGATCAAAGTTCTAAATTCTTTCTTTATGCAACCTTCTCATATGCTGTTTCAGGGGTATATGTTCCAAGAACATTTCAATTCTCAGTGGAAGAATTTGCAGCCTAAGCCAAATTTCTGCAATTCAACCTGTAAGATGTTCTCTTTTGCTTGCATGTGTGAAGTGTGTAACTGAAAGCACAGTGCTCTTAGCATCTCTGTTTGTAGCATTCTTCTCTGAATAAAATGGCATTCATGCAAAAGGTTTATTGGAGTCAGGGTGGGTGTCGCGGGGTCACACATTTAAGATATTGTATTTATATCTATTTTAAATGAATACTCTGCAATGCTGGCCCAGAAAGGCAAGGGAGAGAGACAGTTGCAATGCAAATGTGAAATAAAGAGTTGATGTTTTCCTAGAGCTTATGTTATTGGTACAGACACTTGAATATGCAAGTATGCAAATTCAATTCATCTTAGTCAGAACATTTCATAGGAACACAAAAGTTTTGATGGAATTATTGTTGATAGGTTTCTTAGCTTAATTCCCAGACAGAATTCCATGTTATTTTAGCAGAAAGTCATCCAACCTGGAGTAATTCCCATATCTGAGATGAACTGCAGGTTTGAAGCTCTATATTCCTACATCCCATATTAAAAATCAAATTTAAAAAAAAAAAATTGGGGGATAGAAAGAAAAATACCTGGCTTTTAAGGCAGTCCAAGTCAGTTTGTCTGGAATTCTGGGGACAGAAATAAAAAAATAACAGTTGAAGTGCATTGTAGCCTTTCTATGTATGTTTCTTGGAGTTTTAACTAAGGAAATTGCATTCACATTTTTATTTTTCCTGTGTGCTCATGATTTCCTATATGCAATGAGATTAAGACAAGAAGGGCTTGGTTTTTTTCTACTGTAGGTAAATGGTGTAGCAGTAAAACTTCTGCATCCAGTAGTACATATCACTGATTGTATTTGCTGTTCCATTTTTCTCCTTTTCTTTAGACAAACACCCTCTGTGCATAAAAATATTTTATTGTGGATTCTGTCTTCCAAAGCATTTTAAGTAGCTGCTTATGATGATATAATTTGAGAGACTCCTGTGCCTAATAAGCTCTCCATTTAAAATCCAAGCTCTGAGCTTTAGAAAAGCTACGTGGTCTACATGTAAACACTGTGTAAATAGCATCTGAATAAAAGGCAAGGACACGCAGTAGGAGCTGCCAGAACTGTGTTTGTTGTGGCTGCCCTGCTAGCTGCCGCTTGAACAGCTGAAGTAGAAAAGTACTGATCGACTAGTGCCAGCTCAAGTGAGAATTATGCCAGCACAGAGAAAAGTTAGGAACAAACACACAAATGGGTTCTAGGAAGTGTGTGTATCTGTTGATAGAGAAGCAAGACAGAGCCATTTAATATGAGGATGTGAAACAAATATATGCTTGTGATTTAATCTAATACAGAAATAGGGAATCATGTCCTTAGAGTTAGGGTCTGTCTGATGATACTGCTCTGCATGGTTTTACAGAATCTGATACACCATTCTGATTACAATATTATTTGATAGGTGTTTTTAATGTTTATACAATCTAATATGTTGCTAAAACACGTTGACTGAAATGCAGATTGTTTCACATGGTGTAATGCAGCAGAGGTGTTGTTTTCTCTAGAAACCATCCATGATAAAGACAAATGTGGAACTATTATGTCTAGCATACTATCTAGAGAACATCTATTCAAATAAGAAAAATTGTTCTTAATTGCTCGTTATGGATTGAAAGCTTCAGATGGCTTCTGCCTCCCTGTCAGGTTTGCTATTTGCTGGGAAATTGCTTGTTTGTATCTATCTGCTCTAAGCAGCAGATTAGGTTTTACTCAGAAAAATTGGAAGTAATCAAAAATATGTTAATATCAACTGACAAAGATTAGTGTATTATTTAGAACAGAAAAGTCTTAAGGAAACTGGAAATAATGAAAGTTAGATTAGTTTTTTTATTTTTAATTACATATCTCTGAATCAATTTGTAGTATACTATATATAGTTCAGATCACTAAATATTGTTCAGATACGAAGCCTTTCATAAATTAACATCTACAGTAAGTCCATTATAGTATAGTATAAATATAGTAGCAGTGTAATAAGGCTTTCTGGATAACCAGTGATCAAATTACCTTTTCTTTTTTTTCTTTTAAATTAAGCTTAGTATTAGAGAACAATATTAGAGAGATATATAAAATAAATTTGTCTTGTCTGTTATATAAACTTTTGCGATAGCATGGTTTAGCTCAGAGACAACAAAGGTGTAAGAAAAATAGGAAGAATAAACTTAAAAGTTAAAAAAAATTATGTCAAGAAGATACCTTTGGATGTGTATGATAAAATGGATTGCTGAGATGCTTAATGTTCCTTAAATAGGAGGAAAGTATTTATTTTAAAGGAAAAAGGTGTTCTAAAGCTCTGGAGTGCTTTTGGAAATAAAACTGCAGCTAGCAATTTCATCTTTGTTTAATACTTTTTAAAGCCTGGAAAAATGTCCCAAATTCCTGCAAGAACTTATCAGATTAGATCTTTCTGTTAACCTAGGGAAATAGGTTGATCCTTTTTTAGCTATAATTATTCTTTACAAGACAGAAATTTTTTCATTTAATGAGAAAGAAAGTACACAGGAAAGGGGGAGGATAATGCAATATGTACGCTTACATGACAAGATAGGTTTTTCAGTTTTGTAAGTTTCTGATACACAAAGAAAAGATGAAACAAGCTCCTTCAAAGAGGAAGAGTAGGGCTAACTAAAACAGCAGTTTACTAGGGGGATATAATAACCTCAACATTGCTTGGAGACTGTTGTGTTAAAGGCAGGAGTTTAACTTTTGCCTGCCAGAGCCCGTAAGTCTTGCACTGAAAAGTCTCACAAAAGCAAATGAGAGATTAAGCATCTAGCGTTTACCTGCCAGAGCCTGAAAGGACTTGCACTAAAACAGTTTTGCAAAGCCAAAAAAAAAAAGAAGTTTATTAAAGTGACAGATACAATAGATTCAGAATTGCCGTTGATAAATACACTCCCTGCAATAGCGCTGATAACTAATATATAATAGTAATGCTAGCAAAAAGAAAACTCTCACCATCATATGGTGAGAGCGTGATTCTTACCAGGAAAGAGTCCCTCCCTTGGGTGGAGGAAGAGGAGTACAACCTGTCAACTTTCCCTGCAAAGTCTTCAGTCTTTTCCCCCCAGCCAGGGATTACACCTCCTGGCTTTTTATACCCTAACTCCATTTGTCTCTGCCTGTTAGGTGTCATTTAGCATTATTTCAGTGGAGAGCTGAGTAACATATGTGTTTAGCATGTACTGCTAAGTACTGAGTGGCGTAAATGTTAATATTAATTTTGCCGTTAATTTGGTAAAGGTCTCCGTCTGGACACTGAAGCCTTCAACATTTACTTGTTTGCTTAGCCAAAACAGGGCCATCTTATTTTCACAGGACCCCCTCCTTTAGCCATTATTTATGCCAGCTCAAAGAGTCTCCACTCCTGGAGATAACATAAGAAGCTCGTGCTGCTAAAGCAGTGATAGTTATGGAGGCTTAAATGTACATCTTGACAGTTAGTATTAAACATTCTGACAAAATTTGAAGGGTTAAAGTCATGAAACTCTTGATATAAGTTGTTTAGCAGACTGATGAGAAATATTAAATTAATATCAGCTTAGTCAGACTGCTTCTAATATCCTTGCAACTCATGTTCAATCATGCTGGTTGGTGAGACATTGATTGGTGTTGGGAGACTAGTGCTGAGCTTAAGAAAGTAGTGTATGACTGGTACAGAGGAGCAATTGCCTTTCATGAGCCCTCACGACTGATGCAGATCCCTCAGAGGGCATCAAAATGTCTAGCAAGCATCATGGTATTGGGCTCATAAGAGAAAAATTTGGCCAATCAAACGGCTTGCATTCATTGTGTTACTTATAGGTCATGTAATAAGTGAATGACAGCCCTTATTTGCTCAGAGCAATCACATCTCAGAGAAATATGCAAGGCTTTCATCTGTGCAATTATGGAAACTAACGGACTTGAAATTCAGCTAGAAACAAAGTGTCAAGTCTTCCTGCTCAAGCTGACAGATCTCTAATCAGTTGTCATCTTATATTTACTTTAAAAGACTTTATTGCAGAATATCGAGTATTTTGAAAGCAGAGCTGATAGCTATGGACTTCATGATATTAATCTGTTGAGAACAAGGTGGTAATAAGCTAAGTTCTAGTCTTCTGAGGGGCAAAGACTTTAGTAAACTCAGCTGAATTTTAACCATCCCTTTTTTGAAATGTTATTGAAGGTGTCATACCAGTTAATTAATTGAAATATGTACTTGATATTGAGCCCTACAGAAAATGTTGGTAATTATTACAGCTCAAAATGTAGTATTTTCTTAATTTCTGCATTACGGTTTGTGTCTTAGAGCAGCTCTAGACCTTGCCATTTTCAAACTAAAAACCTCAGCACTGCTTTGACAGTTTTGGGGCCAGCCAAAGCTTTTATGACTGGTTTGTTCGTGCAAATGGCAGAGATCAAGAGCGCTCATTTTGGCTCTAGCAGTGAAGC
This sequence comes from Bucorvus abyssinicus, assembly GCA_009769605.1. Classification (NCBI taxonomy): domain Eukaryota; kingdom Metazoa; phylum Chordata; class Aves; order Bucerotiformes; family Bucorvidae; genus Bucorvus; species Bucorvus abyssinicus. The sequence continues at coordinate 22,402,580 of CM020026.1, forward strand.
TTAGGCATATGTGCCTTAGAAACGGTTTTCTAACTGTGACTGTGTTTTGAATCCCAAAGTTACCTTTGAATCTCAATTAAGATTCACAGTTACAAAACCATTTCATCTGGAAATCAATGCTCTGGTGACATCCAGGAATAAGGCAAAAAAGAGCAGGTAAGTTCTGAATGCTGTTAAAACACAAGAACTCCATGCATAGCTTAAAGTCGGAGTTGAAAAACCTGGTATCTTCATTCAGGCACGGCTATTGGAAACTGTACGTACTATATTTAGCCTAAGTGGATTCAGGTCCAGAGTTTAAAACTTTTCCTGGTGAGAGCCATCATCTTCCTGTAGCTGTGTGCAGCATAGCCACTATCAGAACTTACCGAGAGAGCAGCAGTGACATTGTCTCTAGCCTGTTAGGCATTCAACTAGGGATGGTAGGTCTGCTTTCTAAACTCTGACCACAGGTCCCTTCCTCTCCTTCTATCTGAGTGCTTACTATTCAGCTAGAGAGGTAGAGCATGTTCCTGATCTCTTCCGTACTCAACAAGAGAACACTTGCATGACACTGCTTGGGAGGGAGTGATGTTCTGTATGAAACACTCAGGTTTGAAGTCCGAGACGTTGAGTTGTGCTATTGGTTGCGCTAAGTAAAACACAATGTAAAAAATATCTCTATTTAAAGTTCTTTATTCTGGGATACAAATTCTGCATCTAGATTAGGCTAAACCACCATGTTTTGTCAGTGCAACTTTCGTTTTAGTAATTTACTTACTACTTGTAAACCAGAATATTTTCGTGACACCGTTTCAGTTTGTTTTGAATCTGGGATGATAAAACCAAAATCTTGCAGAGGATCAGTACCGACAATGATAGCAGATAGTATAATAAAGAAATGAAATAATGCAAACTGTCATAAACTGTCTTCTTCCCTGAAATATGCTGATACAGCTTAATAGAAATAAAAGCTTCTTTTTAAAACTGGTGTGTGTAGCAGAGGTTGGAAGATGTGCTTTCAGTACAAATTAAATATTTCTAATAGTGAGTCACTACAGCTTTGCACAAACAGGCAAGTTTGAAAATGCCTGCTTTTTGTGTGAAATACTTTTCTCCGTATCTTAATATTTTCACACAAGTACTTTTCTGCATATTGGAAAAAAAAAGCATAGCTCTTTTTACTTCTACTTGCAACAGTATTTATTTCTCAGTATTTGCAATATGGGAAATTCAAAATATGCCTTTTAGTTAGGTATTCGAAAATGATACCTTTTCACAATCAAATTACATTTAGTCAATAAAAGACTATTTTATCTTTTTAACTTAAGATTGTGCAGTTACTAATAGTGAAGAATTAATTTGGGAAGTTATTGTGAGAGGCTGTTTTCAAATAAGTCTCCTTACCTAGAAAAGGGTTGTGTATGTGTCTGTTACAAACTGTGAGGGGTTAAGATATGCTTTATTTCAGAATATATGAGGCAGAATTCTTCTGATGTTTATAGCCTTTAAAATAAATTGTTTCTGTTCTCTTAGAATGGCTTCCTGCAGAGAAAAACCTCATAATTAAAAACTGAGAGAAGGACAGAACTGCAGTGCAAGTGCATTGATATGTTTGATACCTGACAGATTTTTTTGAGATAAGATGATCTACAGTTATTGATAATACTTTTCTTTCTAAGCCAGATTAGCAGAATTACCTGGAGTTAGCTTGTTTTGTATTTCATTTTAAGAAAAACAGAATATTAAGCATGAAGGAAGTAATTATACTATCCAGAGTAAGTCAGGTTTCCTGTATGGAACGGCTGTTCAAAACACTATGTAAATTTCATTGTAATTTGTTATCTCCTAGTTGCATAATATTGATTTACTTTAAACTTTAATAATTTCCTTTTTTTTTTTGTCTTTTTCTTCTTTTTAATAGGTAGGCAAACTTTATAAGCATGAATGTCTATTTTATGCTCCTTTTAACCTTATTTTTCTGTCCTTTAAAAACAACCCAGCAAACAAACAAAAAACTAAACAACATCCCCAAAACTAAAAAGCCACCTGACAATATCCTAATAGGACAGAAAAAAGTTCAAAGTAGAACAGTATGTGTAGTACACAGTTGTACGTGTTGTTTTAATTTCAGTTCCACAGGAGACAGATAAAATTGATGAAAACTAGTCATAATTACTTAAAAGAAGCTTTTCCATCCTGTTAATTCTAGTTTTGTTCTTTTTCCCTCTGCAATCTCGCATGACACGGTGCCCTTCTAAAGTCCGTCAGTTTTGTTCCACCAGTGAGTAGCCATACATAACTTGCAATTTGGATGTCTAATAGGGTGGGATATAATATTTGTAAAACAGGAGTGATATATCATAGCAGGCATTTGTACAAATTAATTTTTCCTACAAATTATATAGTGAGTTATTTGCAATATTGCTCCATGATTAAGGATTAGATCAGTTTCTATTGCAGTCATCCTTCTTAACCTTTTATTAACATCAACAAATAAATCACTGCAATTTCAAGATAAAAGTTTTGTAAATAAGGCCAGAATTAATTTTGTTTCATCAGAATAATTTTCTGGGTTAGTGAACTTTTAGGGGTATAACCCCTAGGTAGAGCAAAGCTGGTGATAGCTCCATAGGTAGCTTCAGATTAAATTTTTGTATTAATTCTTTATAAATTAGTACTTGTGATTTCCTGACTTTCCTTTGTTTATATTTTTCTTTGATGGACTGCTTGGTTCAGTCTTGCAGAGCAAGTAACACACCAAGAGATGCCAAAAGCTTTCCATCATCCAAAGCCTTGTTTTATTAGACCACCAAGTATTAAGCTGATGAGTTGGTTTTTTTTTTAACTAGGAAAAAAAAAAAAACAACTTCTGAGCAAGACAGAATATAAAGGACTGAAAATGGATCTTACCACTCCTCTTTAACATCTTTTCCTTCCAGACTATTTATTCAAACAACATTCAGTGGCTTTCTAAATGGAATAAACTCTACAGTTTCCTTGGTGTCTCTTTCCATCACCTATAAATTCAGAGTTTTGGAGGCAGGGGCTCAGGTCACCCTCTGAGCTACAGAAAATTCTCAGCTAAATAACTTTAGTTGCTCTTAAGAAAGGAACAATTTCATTTTCCTCTAAAGAGTTCCACTTGACCTAAAACTCATCAGTCAGAAACATACACAAACTGCAGCTGAGCAGCTTTGCTGAGCAGCTTTACACTTTAGACCTGAAAAAATGTGTATGACAGGCTAGAAACAAACAAATCTTTAAACTGTACTTTCTATCATGGTTATTTCAGATCTGTGGCATGCCACTAGCTTTAGTTGATTACTTTGAATTTGCACTTCTCATTGATGACAGAAATATCAGATTCAGAAGATATCAAAGCACTATGAGGTCAGTCTCTGAATACGCAAAGTATTTGTGCTTTTTTACAAATTTAAACGAGGTTGAATTGACCAGACTCCTAAATGCTATGTGCTAATGATGTAGTGCATCTTGTGATAGCTATGCCTTAGGTGTACATTACCTTTCCCTGAAAGACAGACTAGGTAAAACTGAACCAGTAAGAAATTCTTCCAGATAGTTACAATTGGAGCCACTGCTTACTCCTCTGGCACATTTGTGGTCTTTAAAATAATTTTGGAATTCCTACGGGATTTTACAAAATACAGACTACTGTAGAATATGGTATAAGCTTTGTTTTGAAGAATAAGAGACGTCTGCAGCTAGACAAATTTACATAGACTGTGTGTAATAAGTGAGAGAATCTAAAATAGAGAAGTTAAATGATACTTGCTTTTTATAACATTATCAAGAAACCCCTCTATTCCCAGTCTGCTCTTTCATTTTCCATCAGTTCTACCTTCTGAAATTTGAAATCTAAGGTATTTCTGTAAATCTTAATTCAGATTAAAACCTCCTTATGAATAAAAATGTTATAAGTTAACAAGACGACTTGTTCTCTTATATCATTATGAGATCCATAAGTATTGTAACAGATGGCTATTTTGGTATTCCAGAAGAAGATATAATTATTTTCAAACAGTTTCAACTAGAGGCAAGATATCTCTCTACTGAGTTTCGAACAGATGGTGGTGTAAAATACATTAAGTCCACAGAATCACTTAGTGACAGAAAAAAATCTTATAATCTCTTGGGATTTAATTGATACAACATCTCTCCAATGACTTTTAAACTTGTGGGTTTAAGCCATGCTATCAGTCATAAAAGCAAAGAAACTTATGTCTTTAATCTTTCTTTGTATGCAATGTCCAACATTTTATACAGAAGAAAATCAGATATACGCAGGTATTCTAGTAAATCACTCTGATGTAGTTACATATTTTCTTACAGGTTTAGTTTTGAAACAGCAGAGTTGGGCAAATCTTTATTATCTGTTGACAATTGTTTGGATGGTACTTGCACCCTGCTAGTATTACCTATAGAGAGATGGGGATATGTGTGCTTGAGACAATTAATCTGGGGAGGGGGAAGCATTCATATTAAGTATTGAACTGTGTCAAAGATGAGATAACAGATTGTATCTTGGAATGATTGACATGAGAAATAAAGGTGTAGAAAATACAAGTAAAATTAAACCTATTATGTCTGATCCCTTAAAGGAAAATAAGGGAGACCTGTCTCTCACAGATATTTCTTGAAGCATGAAAATTGTTTAAAGGTCATCCTAATTTACCCAGTTCACAAAGCTATCTGTGATGGCAGGAAAAGATTTTTTTCTTGAAATGGATGCCTTATTCTCTTTCTCCCAGTAGCTGTTCAGAGCTTTTTGTCTATTTATATTCATTATTGTTGCTGTAAGAACAGTGCTGGTTTTCATTATTTCATTGGCATGAGAAGCCCTGATTCAGTTTTGTTTGTCAATTCTGACCTCTTTCTGTACCTCATCTACTTTCAGTGACTAGAAGTCAGTAAATAGAAGCAGAAAAAAATCCATAAAATACTTCTGCAGCAGCACAAAACAAGTTTAACAACAATCAATTTATATGCAATTGCAGTTCATGCCTACGGTAGGGTAAAGCATGCATTGAGATTCTGTTTAGCTGTTTATTGTACTGCTACATATTTAGTGAATTTTCACATACTTGGTGGGAAAGAGATTTTAGTGAATACATAAATAATCTGATAAAAAATAAGATTCTCAAAAGAGCAGAATAAAATTAATGTTAATGCTGATAAGTATTTTTTGTCAAAATGTTCTGAGAACACATATACTTTCTATCTGTATAGCTCAAAAGAGATAATTTTCAGCTTATCTAGCCAGCCACTCATATCTGTTTTAAAATAGAATATATCTATACATGGGCATGCTTTACTAGTCCAATTAAGTTTATTAACTTGAAGCATAAGTTTCATAAACTAATTACTGGTGTTCACCACTGTGGATGACTTTATCCACTGTGCTTGTCAAGGTCTAATTTAATGGATCACTATAGAGGTGCTTTGTTTACAAAGGGGTATGAAATACGCTCATAATCTCTCTGCTGCTCACTCCTGTACAAGGACCATGAAATATCCAACTGTGATACCCAGTTTCTGGTATAACTTCATTCAGCTCTGGTAGGAGCATGCCATTCTCTTGGAATAATTCTCCTCGAATAATTCCATCCTCTGACAGTTATGGCAGCTCAGGTCATTGGTATTTGGGCACACAATTTTTTGCCTCAAGATGCAGCTTCAAAGCTGACCCAAGTAGAAACCAATTGTACCATCCGGTAGTGAATCCATTATATGAATAAATTAGTTATACTCCAGTGCACAATGCTTTACATTCACAAGAACCACAATCCCAACTGGCATCTCTATTATGATCTCAGAAAGTCTCCAGAGACTAAAACAGTGTGCAGAGAACAATTTTCTACTGAATAGTTTTCATTCAGGAAAACAAATTCTGAATGGCCTGGAAGGAATATTCCTGCACAAAATATGCACCATATGATCCAGCTATGATACTTCGTGAGGGCAATAGTAGGCAATGACCATTTAATAAAAAGAAATTAACAGTTTATTTAAAACTTGTCTGAAATAATAATTACCAAAATGCCAAATTACTCTTTCCCCTTTAAAAATAATTGTCTTTCAGGTCAGATAAAATTTCCAGATTTTGTTTTTTTCTATCTGATTCAGCCTAATGAACTTGTTCTTCTGGTCTCCTTCTTTATGTTATGCCTAACTCCTCTATTTGATCCCTTAATCACTGGTTTTCCATGACTTGTTCAGAGTTTCAAAACAATCCAGCAGCTGCTAAGTGATTATGACCCCTGCAACTGATATTTGGCAGATTAACAGAAATTAGTCGGTGAATTTAAACTGGTAATAATCAAGAGGATTATTTTATTTTCCTGTAGTCAATATTTTCAATACACTAATATTTTAATTTTCTTCAGTATATGTACTCTTTACAAAAAAAAAAAAAAAAAAGAAAAAAAGTGTAAACTCCCTGTTAATATATTTTGCTTGACTGGGTTTTATGCTGTCCCAGCAGATATAATTAGGGTTTTTTCCTATCTATTGTCAAGAATTTCATCATGCATTGCAAGTGGAGCAAGCTTAACATTGTCCACTTTCAAATATTTTGTCAGTTTTACTTGAGTCTGAGAGAAAACATAAACTAATAATGTAAGAAACTTCTTGATATTCAAATGAGTGAAACAAGCTGGAGATTATCTGATTTGTTCTTGAAAAAGTAGATGTTGGGTATGAAGCAGTAGTCCAAAGTATATGTACTGCACTTCTGAAGAAATCTGGAAATGTCATGAGCTGAGGAATGGTGGAATGTTTTCTGAAATTTAAAATTTTATGGCTATGGGTATACACTACAGCAACCAAGCCAAGCAAAAGCATACTGACTTATTTTAATATTGTACTGCAAACTACAAGAGAAGACAAATTGCAATATTATATATTCTTAAACTAAGAGAAGGGATTTGTTAAAGAGTACTTCCCCTGGAGTCTCTTCTGACGAAGATTCCATTTGCATTTGGGGCTAGGAAATATTTACATATTTTTGAGGAATAGCTCAAGAAATCTGTAGAGGGATATGCTCAACTTTCCGTTCAATAAGGTGGCTTAGGAAATCTGAAGAAAATGTTACCTAGTAGCTGGTGAAGCAACCCATACCCCAGTATCTTAATCTCAGGGATGAGACCGAGCTCTTGACTAATATGCTTAAACAGTCGTTTTCAAGTCCAGTTGTGCCTTTAATTTTCATCAAGACACAGTTTTATGTGTAAGGTAAGAATTCTACTTTACCTCCTATAACTGTTGAGTGAATGAAACACTATAGGATACTTAGGATCAAGGGCGGATACACATTACAGGCTCCATTAGATTCCCCCTCCCACAAGAAGGATTGAGACTGCTATTTCCAAGAGGCTTAGACTTTGCAAGTAAAACTTGACTTTTTTATCTTCTCTGTTTAGTTTTATTTGCACTATTTCTATGCTTTCCATTAGTATAATAATAATAAAAAATATCATTACACTTTTCCATTCTATAGTGAGATGAACAGTGATACTCTAATCTTTTAGTACAACATCTCTACGATTCATGTGTATGATTACAGTCTATCATCTACTGTACATGCAGAAGGGGAATTAGTGCTGTGTTTAATACTTAATTACTAATGGACTGTAACCCAGATGAATCTGTCATAAGTATGTAACCATTCTGAGCTGATGTTTGTAATTAATTCACTAGCTGTAATCTGCACACACAGATGAAAAATCAATAAAAAAAATTAATGAAAAAAATCCCTTTGAGCAGGACATAAATCACACTGAGAGATTCATTATCTTTCTGTATTTGTCTCTCCATTTTTTCAGGTGTGAGGAATTTTCCACTAACTTACTATAAAGCCAATAACAACAACAAGAAAAAGATCCCAACACTCCCCCTCCTCTGCATCATCGCAATAAAAAAGCATCAGTACTTATAGCAAAAGCACGAACTTACTTAGGTGGATTAATTCCAGGGTAGATTTTACTTCTTTTTACGAAAAGTTGAGGATTCCAAAATAATTGATCTAAAGATCAGAGTGACACTATTGCTTATGTCACTGACATGGAATAAATTACAGAATTCCATAACTAGTTAATTGGTAAATCATTTCCTTTCTCTGTGACAAGTGTAAGTATTACCATTTACTACTGAGTTGTATAATTTTGTACTTCTGTTATGCTTCATGATCAATGAAGATGAGCACTGTATTTTATAAAATTTAACCCATTTCTTCAGGAGTATACGTATACAAACAGAAAAAATATGCATTTAATACAATGATATTTAAAAGTTTTTTATTTCTATTTTTAACTTTCATTTAGGTCTTGCATCATGTAGATCTTCTGCTAAAGGAATGAAATACATTCTTTGTCATTTTCATTCACTGAATTTAAATAAATTTGGTTCTGTGTCCTAGATCTTCTTAGTATGATTAAGTAAAATCACAAATTTATATGTGTATTTGTGAGAGAAAAGTGTGACATGAACAGATTGAGTATTTTTTTCCATTGTGTGGGATAAGGTTGCCTTTACATGACATAAAAGGTTAAATGGATGACCTTCTCATGACCGCTACATTTCTTACAACACAACTTCTTGACAGCTACTAAAAAGACAAGTAGTCACAACTTATTTGTTTCTGCTTCATGGTGAGCTCTGCATTAGATGATCATTTGCATGCAGAGCATGGAGAACTTTCTTCTTTCCCCCATTTGAAAATAATGCAATATAAATTAATAGAGCTTCAGCATATTTTACAGTTACTGTTCAACTTTAACCTTTGAGCATCTGTGACTTGTAACAAAATAAACATTACATGAGTCACACAGAAAACCTCTTGGGATCGTGACTAATTCCCTTTTTATGAAAGAAGTACTACTATTTAATATATGTTTTTATATATTATTTTATTCTGTATTTGCAGGAATGAAATAAGATCCAGAATCCAGCAATGTGTTGCTGCCCTAAGTAGAACTGCATGAAGCATTTAATTTTCAGGAATACAATGGTTCTATCAAGATAATCAGTTCAACCTACTGTCTTATGTGGCAGAAGTATTCTGTAAGAAAAAAGAAACTCACTGAAAGATATGACAGAAAAAAATCAGTATCCTCCCTTAAAGTCAGTTCTTACACAGAATTCAACGAGAACTTTATTTCAGTTTGAACTCATGTCCATAGTCACAACTGCTTCAGTTTTGCTCTTTGGGTTTTTTGTTTGTTTGTTTGTTTTTCCCCCTGCATTATTTATGATAAACAATTAAGCAGCAATATGTGTAGGGGGGTTATGTCTTTTTAATCAGTCACCCTTTGAATCTAAACATTAGTCATATCTACCCCATTTTTATATCACTTCAACAAATATTGAGCTTACAAAACAGCTTGCAACTCTTTCAAGTCACTGATTTTTTTCTGTATATTCAACTTTAATTATTGATTCTGGATGTCCTCTGAGACACTTGTGAGATATCCATGAGATCTGATGACATTGGCCATCTTCTGGGATCATACTTTTAATTTCTAAATACATTCAATTAATATTCCCTAGAAAAACATCACTTGGAGCATCTCCAAAAAGAAGTTGCATTTTTTTACGCAATGGGCATAAATTGGAGGAAGATGAGGGAAAATCATGTAACCTTGTTTTCCTCTTCTGTGGCAAGAGCACTAGTTTTCCTACTTGGTGTCAATTGCTGATGAAAAAAATACATATTTAAATCCTAATCACCAAGGTGTCAAAGAAAGGGAAGGCACTGTATACAGCTGAGATCAGCTAATATTGGCTGCTAGCTACTTCATTCCCTTAGAGCTCCTGCAGTCCCATCACATTGACATGAGTATCAGGGAAATTGTGTTGACTTTTGAGCCCTGATTCAGACTTTTCTTAAGTTATCTTTAGGAGAGCTGACATTCTAATTGTTCCACGAATTGTTTCAGCTCAGAGTTTGTTAAGCACTGATGCATTTTACTGAAAAAAAAAAAAAGGTATGTAATTTGACACAGTGACAGATTAATACTTTAGCATCAGATTGGCAGAACAATTAGCTTAAATGTTTCCTACATCTTAATGTCTATGCTGCTTCAGGAAGCCATAGCAAGTCCTGCTTTTCTGAAGGATATGTGGCCATTTCAGTGGTAGATGTAAATCAGGCTATCAAAGGATTAAACAGGATTACAAGGAGTCTTGTAGCAATTACAGTTAAATCTAGAAAATTAAAACCTAAGGTATTTAAATTCAGCATGGTGTATTTATTACAGCACTCTCCACTGGTATCCCATAAGCTGACACTTCTTAGTCCTCATTACTTATATGCAATTGTTCTTGTGAACGAAAATGAAATAATAAAGTCTGAACTACAGGATAAATACAACTTAAACAAGAGAAAACTATGTTTCTAATGTTCTTTTTATATTGTAATATGTAATTAGGGTTTTAAATTAGTATTTGTTTAGAATTAAGTTCTGTTGAATTATTTTTCACTTAAAGATAATATTGTATGCAACCTATATTATGGTTCTTCACTGATAACCAATTAATATGATTCGGGTCTGGAAGCGTACAACCAGTTTTTTAGCAGGAAAAAAAAAATCCATAGGTCTGGTTTTCATACAAACAGTCTTTTGTGAAATATTGATGATTCCTTGAAGATCATAGATGCAAAACTACAGAGTTGAGACAATCATTAATTTAGATAGGAAACATTTTTAGGAGTTATAGTTAGAGGAACAGTTAAAGAATATTGTACCTTAACCTGCTGGAGGCAATTGTGATAGGAAAGACTGTGGAATCTAAGCCAGACATGTTATTGCTTGGATAATATTTCTTTAGTTACATTTTTGAGTCATGTTAAAGTTAGGTTATCATGTTGGAACTTCAGAATGGGGTTTTTTTTAGCATCACTGGCTTTCTGTTTCTATATTTTTTTGACTAGCACCTGTCTTAAATGGTTTGTCCATTTTGGTTTTTTGTTTGGAATTCTGTTAACAACATTTTAAGAATGATGTCATTCTAAAATGGACTTATAGCTGAATCTAAGCCCAACTTCTAAGGTTGTTTTATTACTGATTAAGTCATGAATCTTAACCCAGAAACAGTTAAGGATGGGATTGAGGCCAAAGTACATAAATGATAGTAATCACATTATCAGAACTGCAGAGGCAAAGGGAACCTTCAGAGGTCATTTAGAGCATCCTTGCTTTCCCAAGGTAGAATTAGCCACATTTATGTTACCCTTGGGAGTTTTTCTAGACATTTGTAAGACCCTCCCAGTGGTGGAAACTCTATAACCTTCCATCACTATATTTATCCTCAGAAGTTTTCTCTGATTTCTAGCTTAATTTATCATTGTTGCAATCAAGCCATTACTTTTGGTCCTTTCCACTACAGGCATGCAAAACAGATTGATCCCACTCTTGCTTTACTATACCCTTTTAAAGGTACATAAAAAGTGGTGTTTTCTCCCTCAGCTGCCTTCTCTTCTGGCTAACTCACTTTCATTCATCTAGCATGAGCTAGATGTCCAGATGTTTAATAATCAGTTACCTGTTTTTATTTTCTTCTGATATTGCTTTATTTGTTTCATTTATTTTTATTAGTTTTAGTGGTAGAGTACTATATAACATCTTGTGTTTCCTTTGAAAATTCCACTCTGGTCTCTCTTGAAACCAGCTAAGTACTTGAACTTTTGACATGCTACAACAGTGAGTCTTGCTGTTCTTAGGATTTATTTAAGGAATACTTTTATTTTACCATATTTCTAGTAAAGTATTGAAAATTTTCACTGTAATTCTATGTTCCTTTATCCTTGCATAATAAAAGAATAAAAAGGTTCAGGATTCATTATTTTGTATCCTTCTGTCGTACTTTCTCTCAAGGCATTAATCAGTCAATCAATGTACGCGTAGGCCATTCTGTATTTTGAAGTATTTTCTTAAATACTGAAAGAATTTCAGTATTGGGCATGATATATATGAAATTATTCTAGTCCAAAACTAATTAATATATTCATTACTTCAGTGTGGTTGGCATATCTCAAACAGTGGATTTGTGTTTGACTTTATTCAGTAGGACAGTTTTAGAGATGGCATGCGCTATCTCTGCAGTACACGATAATGCCGCATTCAAAATGACAGCAGTCCAAGCCTTGGGGCACTAAATGCTTCTTGAGATATGTTCAATTGCTATTTAACTTTATTTAGCCTACGGTGCAGAGAAATAAATTGCTGATGCCTTCAAACATGTTTAAGTACTTCAATAGTGTCTTGCCATGTCAGAATATGCCACAGCACTAACTCAGGTGCGGTTTTTGAATTACTGCAATTAAGAGGAAGGAATTTCAAAGACAGTATTGCTGTAACTGTGTATCACTATAGCTTAGGTTTTTTTCTCCCCTTAAACAGTAATTTTCTACAATATGTACCCTCTCAGCTGTTTTCTGCATTATTGTTCTCTAATCATGTAGTCAATACTTGTTATGTTTTAAGGGCTCTATTGTGCCTCCAATCACACAAGCTCATAAAACAGACAGCCATTTAATATAAAAGCTATATAAATGGACTTCTGTTTAGTTACATAGTCTTACTGGTCTTTCACTTGAATTTTGGATCCTCTGAGTATAGTATGCTTGTGTACAGAGTGCAGGAAAAGGTGGAATGAAAAGCGGCTCATCCAAAAACCAGTCTCTACCATTACTGTATGACAGTTCCTATTCCTTTTCCTTTTCTCACAGAAGTCTGGAAGTACTGCACAGACATTCCTTACAGGTCCTCAATAAATGGAACCATGCAGGGATGGGGAAAGGCAGCAAAATCTGCATGTAGTCATTGATTTGTCATAAATACTACTTAGGATTCATCTGCCAATGACTCCTCAGATCCTGTGGACTAAGCTGCTTGGTTTACTGGAGTACTGTTGCGCAGTTGTAGTACTATATGGCTACTGTGGTCGTGTATACTCCTACCAGAAAATGTCTACAGCTAGGAAGGCTTTCTGAGCAGAGAGTTCTTTCTGGGAATGTTCAAGTTGTTGTATCTAGATAGAGTGTCAATATTGCTTTGAAGTGTTTTCTGTCTCCAGGAACAAGTGGAACAGAGCTTTTGACTACTTAAGGTCATCTAAAGTCTCTTGTTACCATAGGCTTTATGTGTGGTTTACAAAAGATGAGAAAATGAAAAGCTTCTTGCATCTTCCTCTGGAAAACTGTATGTGCTAGGACCATGTCGTGACTAGTTGATAATGCTGGATTTGTATAAAATATGTTGTATAAGAATGGGTTTTAATACATGTGAAGAGCAAAGCCAGAGTGAGTGTGCATCCTTGATAACATTTCTGCAATGTATGTACAGAAAAGCACATAAGTGGTAACATATACATGTTGACTACTGTGCTCAACCCCTCACCACATTGCTGTGGTAGGTACCTTCCTTTTTTTGAAAACAAGCAATCCTCCCAGACCTAAAGCAACAGTCAGCTACGATCAGCAGAAACATGAGCATACATATAAATAAATTCATTCATATACTGTCTCAGAAATTAGCCATAAATGTTTAAAGATTTGTTGGATTAATGATAAAAGTTAATTTTTTTTAAAATTATGTTTATCAGCTGACTTTGGAAAATGGTGGTGGGAGCTTATATCAAATGCAGGGAGAAAGCTGTTTGGGAGGCCCTGTAAATTAGTGTTCTCCAATTTATTTTAAGCTGAAGTCTGAGCAGTTGCTTGTAAAAACTCAGTTATAAATACTCACTTCTGAAGTCTCCATTTACATGTATTCCTAAGAACTTGTCTAAATATCCACATCTTAAGGAGTGGGTTTAGAATGGTTTTGTAAATAATCAAGAAATACCTAGTTCTGATGTAGAGACACCATAAAAGGATATGTTTGAAAATATCTTAGATGATATCTTCCATTGTAATTCTGAAGGTAATTTTATGCAAATAAAAGCTTAAATTTTAATAGTCTACAAATGAACAGTTAAAATCTAACTCCACATTTAGGAATTTCTGTATGACAAGAAATACCATCCCTTAAGGTTTACTTTCTCACTAATTAGCTTGTGATAAAATTTGTGTGTAAATAACTGGCATTTTAAGCACTCATTTGAGTCAGTTACCATATACGTAGCTGTGGTAGAAATCCATTATACTCTTCCTTGAAGATTTGCCAATTGTGCTAACAAATTCTTTGCTGTGTCATATTACATTAGGCTCGTCAGCTAGCAGTGTGGTCGCTACTGAAGTGTTTAACTACTAAACTGAGAAGTACTTTAAAAAGCATGTCAGTTAGAGGTAGACACGATTGGATGTAAATTATGGTCGAGTTCAAGGGTAACACTTTTTTTTTTTTTCCCAAATTCAGGGATTGTTCACAACTTCATGGACGAGATAATGTAAAAATAGGAGGATAAAGTCACTACTGCAAAAAAGGGACAATCTGTTCAGGGAATTAGCAAAAGTACAGATAATTACTTTGTAGCTAAAGCGGTATGGCAGTTTGTTCAAAATGAAGGTTAAATCTCTGTTATCTACTGCAGTGTATAGAAAGTACCAAAGTTTTCCTTAACTGACTAGTTTAGGTACTGGTAATAGTTTAGTCCTGAAAGCACTGGATATTTTACCCATCTTCTGAGATAACACACACAAAAAACGTTCCCTCCTTTCCTGCACTACTTCCCCCACATCAAATGCTGATGTTATGTCCATCTTTTAAACAGAAGAGCAGTTAAAATGTAACAGGTTTCAAAACATGTTAGATTAAATGTATGTTTAAATGCTGTACTGATTCAAGCTCTTAGAGCAGATGCAAGAAAGCAATGGAGTAGAAGGCTACATTAACTGTACATGCCAAATATTAACTGAAGGGTGTTTTAGACGAAAATATAACACACCGGATCCGACAGCCTGAGGCAGGTGAGACTGCTGCTTCTCCATGTCCCCAGGTCCAACCAGTAGTAAAATGAAGATGTATTCCCAGTAGGCACACACACAGAAGACACGCATACACCAAATATATACACAGCTGGCCACACAGACCACAGACACTCAGAGTACTCGCACAAACACAGACAGCACCAGTGGTCTCATTCTACTCCCCTCTCTGGCTGAAGAGGATGGAGGTCCACTAAGTGAGAGTGGACGTGCACAGATGTATGCATGCATATGCACATATAATAGAGAGCTTATACCCAGGAAAGGGTTAGCAAGGAGAGAATAAGAAATAATTATATTATTATAAATTATATAAATATAATAATTGTATCGTTACAAGATAATAAGATGATAGGACAGACATTGCTGATCAAGCACAGGGCACAACGAAACATATTAGTCAGCAAACTAGTAACGTATGACTGACCCTTTTATCCCCTTATCTCTCTACTTTCCCACTCTTGTTCCTTCCCAAATCACTTTAAACTGTCCCTCATCCTCCCCTTTTTTCCTCCCCTAAACATCACATAGTAAGTCCCACAGCAGCTAGTGACTCATGGTGATGGGTTTCACACCCGGACTACTGAGCTGATGGGTCTGCTAGGATAGCAGTGGCAGAGGACCCTGACAAGACCATTGCTCCTCCCCAGTCCTTGATTTGGGTTCCTGTCTGCCTCTATACACCCCTGTGTTCCTCTGGGCATGGGCAGATGGACCTGTGTTGGGCTGATGGCCTCTGTGATGGGCTGGCAGTTGTCAGGGTATTATTTGGGCTACTATTATCCTGCCAGTGTCTCTCTCAGCTCTTTTGTCAGTGTGAAGATGAAACTTATCACATGACCCAACAGGGTGAGCCAGCAAAGCGTTTAGAGCTTGTTGCTTCATGAAACAGCACTATAATATTGAATTGTGCAGCAAATCCTCATGCTTTACAGTAAGGAATTCTAATATCTCTCTAGAAGTGAACAGTGGATGCACTACATTGCAAAACGGTAAATTTTCAAATGCATGATTCAAGGATCACAAGCAAGGGAAGAATTTTTATCAATCTCAGTAATGCTGGCTCAAGATTTGTTTGCATTAAAAAGAAACCCTCAGATATAATGAGACATTAACTGTTTCAATCTGGGAAAAATAAACAAAAAAAAAACCCAACCAAAAAACCACACACAACCCCCCGCCCCCTTTTCAATAAACACATATTCCTATGTTTTAAATAATGGTCAGTTATATTGCCTTGATAAGCATTTGCTAATATTCTGCCAGAGTAATAATTGAAATACTAGTAGTAAACAAAATGATTAATGGTGATTATTTAGAGTTTTTTGAGATTAATATGGCAAGGGGATTTGTCTTGTTGTAAAAATACGAAAAGGGTTTTTCTGTTTAAAAATAAAACCACATCAGATGCAGCTCAGCAGTTAATTTTGCTTCTTACCTTTAGGGAGTGCAAGATTTAGTTGTCAAATAGAGAGTTTTCTTGTTACAGTCCCCATATTCTGTCTACATCTTCAGAACACAGTGATCTGAAAACCAATAGGCTGATAACTGTCCATGCTCTTCGCATTCTTCATTGAAAAAACATCGGAATCATTGTGGAGTCTGACTGGAAAAGCCTTAAAAAGTACAACTGGGGGGGGGGGGGGGAACCCCCCCAAAAAAACCCAAACCCAAACAACCCTCAGTTCCCTCTTCCCAGCCTTACACATTTCAGCTACAGAGTTACTCAGTTGTCTCTGATGTTTTACTCATTAAAATCAGTGACATATTTAAACAGGAAATATTATGAAGTATTCAGAATACATACAGTAAATTCTATAAAAATGTTGACAACTGTTAATAATAAATAATATGCATATTTTTTACAACATTGTAGCATATTACTAATTAAATAAATGTTTAAATGCTTGAAAAAATCAGCACAGGATGAACATTCTGAATTTCAAGAGCTTTTGCAATTCTGTCAGGATTAAATCTGCAGATGCCGAAATGAAATGTGCTTGCTCTGCAAACACCTATTGTAAATATTTTAAATTAAAACAGTTTATTCTGGAAAAGGAAAAGATTTTTGGTTGCTTTTTATTTAATTTAACCTCAGCAATGGCCTTTTTTATGAATTTATAAAAATTTCACAGTTGGAATTGTCACTGAGAAGGTGACAGAATTTTGTCTGGCAGACAAAATAACAGAAAAAATAGGCAAAATAGAAACAACAAAATGAATGCTGTATAGAGCTCTGAAAGATATTTTATAAGCCATAGGTTATTACTGGTGAAATTACTGTTCACCTGAAATTGTGTGTTGTAGTGGGAAGGTAGAAAGTTGTCATAGCCCATATGAAGAACCTAACTGCATTTCTGTATTGAAGTTCATGGTCATTCTCAATCTAATTGATTTTTTATAAAAGAAACCTAAGAGTTTTGTCAAATAAGTCATCTCATATGAAAGTCATATCAAATAAACTCGAAAAACTTATTTACTTGTTGATTCTTTGTCAACTTTAATTGTTTCAATATCATGTTGTTATTTTGTAGGCAGCTCCAGTTATTTGTGGTAGATGATGAAGTACAGAATAACTAAATAAGAATAATTAATAAAAGCAAGGTTTCAGAATCTTGCCCAGTGTTTAAAACAGCTGAGGTAGCTTTTTAATTTGGTTATGATGCAAGTATCAAAATACAAATATGAATAACTACCTATGTTTTTATCAGGTAAGAGTCAATCCTGCAGTCACCTGAACTTTGCTAGTTTTCATTGAACACTCTTACAAGCACAATAGCTAGAAAGCTTAGATGCAGTGATCTGGAACAGGGCACCTTCTACCACAAGTCACGTATAAAAATTAATGCATCTATTCAGGCAGCACTCAGATTCTCCCTCTTCCACCGCAGAGAACACAGAACAGCTTTATCTGTACAGGTTAGATTAAATTTATAACCAATAGCAGTCTTTTTGTATGTTCCTACTAACCACTGGTTGCACAATTCAGGTAACATACTGTGTACTAATGATGACTGCCCAATCCTCAGAAATACAAGCAGAGGTTTACATTATGTGCAAATTGAGTCCCACTGTCAATAACAGAGTTGCTCACTTGCTGGGTGTTAAGCATGTTCATAAGTATTTGCGGCGTGCAAGGACTCAGGTTCCTTTCACATAAATTCAAAACATTCTTTACAAAAAAATTCAAAGAAAGGTATTTTTAATAATTTCAAGAAAAACTGGCAGTAAGGAATTAAGTATGTGGTTGACTCTTTTAGAGATCAAAATTCATTCAGTACCTAATGCCAAATGCTTTCGAGATTGATTTACAAGCCTATGGTTTAATAGTTTTAGTTTTCGGTTCTTGAGATTAAGGATAACTGTGCAGATATGCTTGTTGCCTACAGGCACACACAATGTAAAAAAACTGTTACTGCGGAACTTAATGCAACTTTCTTGCCAAGACCTTTAAAAATACCTTTTGTGAATTTAAGGATTCTCAGTTTCATTGGAAGTCATTGCAATATTATTCATTTGTAAAGCCAGCTCTATTTTACTTTCAGATTCAAGGCCTCTACCAGATGTAGCCCTGACAGGGAAGTGTACCCGAGAGTGTGATGAATATGGCCACTCGGACTCCTGCTGGATGCCAGTTCGCACTTCTCCTGAAAGAAAGCAGAAGAGCCAGCCAAAACTCTCCACTTTCATGCCTGTCGATGAACGGGGCAGTCAGGAAAAGCTGGCCAATGGAGAAGCCTCCCTCATGGGTGACCGCAACAGAAACCTCCTTAACAAAAAGTTGACCTCATCCTATGAGACCTTCAGCGCAGCTAGTTTCAGCAAAAATGAAGAAGGCAATCCAGAGGATATCCCCCTTACACAAACAGGGGAATACAAGCCATCTCCTGTCAATACTCTAACTAGAAGAGAAGTTTACCTGTAGGTTAAAAAGCAGCAACAAAGTTCTTTCACATTATAAGAAAGAAAAGGGGCAAAAGTCTTAAAATCAAAACAATTTTAACAAAAAATAAGAAACAGAGGGGGCCACCAAAGAGACAAAAGATCTGCCTGCCATTTCTGCCTCCATAGCAGACATTTAAAATTATGCTGTCTGCCTGACTATACTGTACAATGTAGAAAACGTTGTTACTTGCATGTCTAATTCCCCCTCATGGTTTTTATTTTCCTAAATCTATGGTTGCAAATTCCTCCCATAGTAACGAGCTTGATTAAAAAGAACACAACACACTGTTGTTTCCCTTCTGCAGAAGCATGAGTTAAGCCACTCATTTTGTTTGATCGTCATCTGGCTTGTTGAGGATAACAGGTCAGGAATTGTATTCAAAACATATCATCTGAATATTGCTGATCCCCACCAGGGACACTCCTTCAAAAACCGTACAGATATAGAGATAAATATAAAGGAATAATCATTAATAGGCACTTTGTGAAGACCACAGCTTTAATATTCTCACCTCTCCTCTGAGGCTGGAAGCAACAGAAATACATTCAGCCTGAGACTGCAATCAAAACACAGCATTCTTTCCTATGAACTCTGGTTCTGTTTTATCCATAGAACAAACATGTTCTTGCTATGTCTCTTTCTCTCCTCTCTCACTCTCTGTAATGATTACTTCAATGTAAACACAATTAGTATCACATATACTGTAGGATAGCAATGATAAACTGTTGAAATCATTATTTTGGGCAAGACTAACATCTAGCTGGGAAGATCGTAATAACAAAAAGGCCAAAGATCACACAATGGATCAGGGGAACTGCTACGTTTTAGGGCTTGGCTCGGAAAACTAATATATTCACAAATACACACATGTATTCATAACACACCTTCAGTTACATTTTGCACAGCAGCACAGTTCACAAGCCCAGATGACATAATTTTTATTTTTTTTTCCCCCGTGCAGTTCAGTTGAATGCCCAAAGGAACTGATGTGGGGATTTTTTGTAATGACATGATATGTTGCAGCAGATGATGCATATGATATGCTGCATATGCCAGTTCCAGGGAATATTTAAGATCAAAATTAAAAACTAGTAGTAGTAATAGAAGGCTGTGTTAGTGAGAATGCTTGGAGGGATGGAAGGGGTGGACAATGGGATGATGCAGTGACAAGAGAATATTACGAGTCAAATACATAACCTTCTTTTCAGAGTGCAAGGAATGACTGCTAAGTCTTTTGTCATCAGTGTTGCAGATTACCAATCGCTTCAATTACGTCAAAGATATAATTAAAGTTTTCTTGAAATACAAGTGCATTAAAACCAAGAAAAGTGCAATATCAAATGATGTCAAGATTTGCTATGTTTAGGCTAGGTAGAAAACAGTCTGATAAACAGTGTTATGATACTCACCTAGAGGGCCAAGATGAGTCAAAAGGAGTCCAAGCTACCAATACGCAAGAGCCCTGGGCTGCAATGTTTCTCATGGCGAGTGCTTCTTGAAAGGAAGAGGAAATGAAACAAAATGCGCAGAACTTCAACAAGTTGCGTTGTGGCTGATGCTGTAGTAATAATGACAGACTGAGCTCAGACATTCAGATGAAAGCGACAATCGAGCAACACAGCAAGGGGAGCTCGAGGAGGGAGAAAGCATTCCAATCACTGCCTGTTTAACCTGGCGTTAAGGCATGTCTAGATGGCTCTAGTGTTCTGTAGTCACAATGTAGCTTTGGGTAGTTTCTTGCTTTGAAGAATTGCATAGAAATAACCTTAAACAGCCTAAAGTAGAGGTTGGTAAATCAATACAGCTCATCTCGTTTATCTTTTGATTTCACTTCTCCATATAGTGGGATGTGCCATTATTGGCCATTTCGTTCTCCTCTCTTGAGTTTACTTTCTTCAAGTAACATTAGTTTGTGTATAGCAGTTATGATGAATGGGCACATTTTAGAAGAAAGTATTAAAATCAAAGATTAATAAAGATTGAGCATTTTTATGTTTAATTATTTAAGTAATAAGGAGAGATACAAACTAGTACTTTGTTATGAGACTGCATACAGCAGTTACTGCTTTGTATAATCTGTAAGTACCTGTTTAAAAATGCTTCTAAAAATGCTTATGTAATGTATACACATTTTCCTTGCACGTTTCAACAGAATACACAATTGCATAACACAAATCTTCAACAGAATTTCCTTTAATAAGATTTTATTTAATATTACACATGAAAAATAAATTAGGTAGTTTGGTTCCATATATTCTTAGACCCTTTTTCAACAAGGCTAATAATACAGGTCATAGAAGACCTTCAGATTAAAATGGATCAGCAGTCACTCACTAATTTTTGCACCACATAAGACAGTCATTAAATACTTTAATTGTGTGCATCTCCTTAGACCTAAAATGGGTGTGAAAGAATTTTTTTTAAAATTCTATCTACTGTAAGTATTCACAGTAAATCTAGTGGAACTAGCCACTATTAATACGCTGATTACTCTTCTGACCTGGCATGACACACAAATGTATTTTGTGTTTGTATTTTTCCTCTTTATTTGAAACAGGTTAAATCTGGTGCCACTCCATAAATAGAGTGCTTTTGTATAAAAATAAACAAATAAACTATAAAAAATAATTAGGGTGAATGCAAAATATGCAACTGTGCCTTTTATACCTATTATTATGTTAAAGTGGTAGTTGGGTTTGAACACTGAGGGATAAGGGGCTATTCCCAAAATATTTGAGCCTGTATATTTACCTGTGTTTACTTTCTGAGAAATTATAAATAATATATTTCAAAACAATCCTTTTGCCAAACTCAGTTAATGGACCAGTCTTAAGCATTATTAACACAAGGCTGTGGTTTAAGTAGGTCTTGAGGATTTTTTTTTATTACTATTTGTGTGGGGCTTGGAGTTGTTTTCATTCGTTTTTAATTTTGCTGCTTGGAAAACTATGATCAGTCTATATTATAGTTATTCAGCAAGGTGTCACCAGTTCATGTTGCCAGGAAAATTGACTTTTTTTTTTTTTTTTAATTGCTTTTAGCCATCATCACATTTCAGTTGTACAGTATAGAAATCATTCTTTTATTTCCTTCCATGGGAAACTCAAATGAGCTTTGCATGTATTTTACATTAGGGCACCTTTATAGATTGATACGTTAATATATAACTTTATATGTATTAGAAAATTCAATAGCTTTGGTCTAAAATCTAATGCTCATTCTGGATCTCAGATCCACTATGTTTGTTCAATATGGTTTCTGACTGGCCTGCTGCCTGAGTTTCAGGAAAAAAAGTTAGGAGTTATTTTTATGTGGGGGAAGAACTTAAATGGGATTGAAATGATTGGCTGAAAGGCTACCCAGGAAGTTGTAAAGCAGAAAAACAAAGAATATGGGTAAAGACTTTGCCATAAATCCAGCGATCACCAAACACTTGTAAGGAACTTGAACAACAAAATATTTTTCCTTTTGTTTTCTTGGTGATAAATATACAGTGCTTCTTTAAGGAATGAAGCAGATGAAATAGCAATAGAAATGGAAGTCCATCGTTTAAGTTGTGTTACTGATTGAAGAGCATAAACACAAGGAAGACGACAAAATTGACCAGCTATCTGGGGTATGCTTTCAGACAACTTTTTCCTAAATTTTAAAGCACTTGCATTCAGTGTGGTACGATCTGTTTGTAATATTAATCATTGACTATTGTTCTGCAACTTGGATGTTGATAGTGAAGCAGAGAACAATTTATCATTGTTTATTATGAGTCACTATGCACGCAACTATGCTAAACATGGCAAAATGTATTAAACGCTAGTCCACCTCTATTTATGAAATATTTACATAATTTAATTTGCTTTTGTACAGTTTTATGTAAATAAATTGCTTGTCATTTTTGTCTCTGCAAATTAAAATATAACATGTTCAACTGGTTGCCCATTTGCCAGTGTACTTTCTCTGACAGGCTATTCCACTTTTCCTGGATTAAATCACATGCTAGTTTGCATATTTAACCTATATTTTGCATGGCAAAGATGAAACTGCCTTTGTAACTGGCCACATCTTCAGCTGCTGATATAGATGAGGTTTTGCCTGTCTACAGAGTGAAATTCAGTAGACGTTATTGTCACTCAGGACAGCATACAGCTATTTTCGCAGTGCAAATAAAGTACTTGTAATGATAGCAGTTGTTTCTGATTACTGTTCAAAAGGGCTTCTTATTAAGGTGTGTTTAAAACATTCATATTAAGGGGAATAACGTGTCTTAAGTAAAAGCTCAGGTATTTCCATTATGGAATGGCAATTTCCTAATTATCAACAAGGTTGTTATTTTTTCCAAGTTTAGAAATATTAAAAAATCCTAAAATATCAGGGAAGCATCTATGCTGAAAAGAACAGCAATTAATGCAGGATTTCAGAGCAAAATGTGCAATAAAATCCTCCAGTTCTTTCTAGCTGTAAATCAAATTATTCATGTCATCATAACTACAGATCAAGAACAAACCCTCCTCAAGAAGGAACATCTAAGGAGCAGAAAGAGCTTATTCCTTAGCTGTCTGTATCCCACATTGGTTTTTTTGTTTGTTTGTTTTAAAAAAGCAGGTTCCAAAACAACCATTAAGTTGGGATTTGCATCAATTGTAATATGTGAAAAATATGTTTGTGGGGAGAGGGATCGAAGGTTAGAATTCACCCTCTTCCCTGTTGTTTTCTATAAAATACAGTATTGCTACAGAGACCTTGCAAACCATTGTGTACAATTTCTCACTGAACACCGCAGAAAGTGCTGTTTATCTCTTGACCTTAGTTACAGATTAGGCTTTGATTTTTGTGAATACAGGCTGGCCGGAGCTTTTTTTTTTTTTTTAAATAAACTTTACATTGCAAATTTCTTTCTCTGACTGTGCTTTCAGTTAACAGTGCCTGGTCTTCTCTAATGAACGTGTCAAGGAAGATTCTTCCTTCCATAAGCAGAGGTCTGAATCCGTATGCTTATAGAGAAAATTCAATCCGCCAAATGACCCCAGATCTCCCACGTCACACTCAAATGAGCTGCCCCTCAACCTCTTTCAGCAGTAGCAATATTTTAATGAGTAACTTCCATCAAGATTTCATGTTTACTCTATACTAGATGTAGTATGCAAGGCATGACCTTATGTTTGTTTATTTGTCTTTTATCTGCATTCTTCTTGTTTACCAACTGCATCTAGGAAGGTGATTACAGGAAAGTAAAATAAATTTCCTGAACCACAGAGAGTGGTAAGAGAGAATAATATAAACTGATGAAAACTAACAATTTATGCTCCCCTTTAACCCTGCCTTCATTTTCTCCTCCTGCGCTGCAGTAAAATGTAACCTTATTCAGCAACTGAAATTAATAAATGTGACCTAGGCAGAAATAATTTCATGTCTTTATTGAGCCTCCTGAGGGGAGTGTATAGAAGATGCTTAATAGTTTATAAATGCGAAAATCATCTAGCCTATGCAAAAGAAGAAAGCAACACCAGAGTTATATAAGAATAATTAGTATATTGCTTAGTAAAGTCATAGAATTCCAGTCAGCGGGTTTGTACAGCTATATCTTCTAAAGCAAGTACGGCTGGTCTGAAAACTTGGGTATACTTACCAAAAATTGCAAAGTACCTCATCTGTAGTTGTAAGGAATAGCCTCTGGGAAAAGAAGGAACAAAGAACAGCAAATAAGTATAGTGTAGTTGACACAGAAGTGTTAGAAATAAATCCTTTTAGGACTTTCAAACTGATTTAAGGATCCTAAAATACGAAGCTATTAATACATAATTTGCAACTATCTACAGTATGGTACTGTAATTTTTAAGAAAGGATTCTTCCTAATTATAGGGCATGTGATTCTATTTAAGATGGTGTTTTTTAAAGATCTCATTAATGGTTAAAAATATTTATATCTTAGTATTCCTTCTTTGTAAGCTTACTAAAGCAAATTTCAGCAGGCTTCTACAGCATTTACTGTAGGAGAAGGGAGAGTTGGAAAGGCCAAGATAGTCAAGATATAGTTTTCATAATTCCATTGTACTTTCAGCAATGCATCCAACTCCTTCATGTTTACCTTATATTCACGAATTAAAAAAAAAAAAATCTAAACTTTTTCACTATCATTATCACTGCTTTCCAGAATATTGCAGAGGGAACAAAGTAGCATAAAATCAGCTTTAGTATATCATGTTTATTCCTCCTTTGGTAAATGTTACACTCAAACTCAGTGCCATGGAGAAAGCAACTTAAATAACAATGAATCACTATGTTTTTCCCAAAGGAAAAAGGAAAGACTAGAGCATGAGGAAAAAATTGCTGTCTCTTCATTACCTGCACCTCATGGATTTCCAGCACCTACAGAAAATCCCATGAATGGAATCTCTAATACTGGAGACTTTCTTTTCCCCACAGAAGTGTACACCTCTACTTCTTCAAAAAGAACTTGCAGATTTTATAACTTGTACTAAGTCTAGTTGGGGTAAACCATCTTTGTGATGCTTTTTCTTCTTATATATAGTAATTGTATTACATGATTCCGGAAAATGTAAGCTAATTCTAACTGCAACACGTTTATGGTGGTAGTAGTCTTCTCTAAATTAATCAGATTTGTATTTGATAACACAGGTGGAAGCGAAGAAATTAGAATAAAATGAAAGGGATCCTGTTGGTCTGAAAAGATTCACAAACTGCTGTGCACACTATAATGGGTTATTATTTAGGTCTGATCAAAACAGAGCAGAAAATTTCATAAGCAAAGAAAGAGAAGGGAAGATTCAAACAAAAACCAAAATTACAGATGAAGACCTAATCCCAGTTAAGTGTGAGGGAGGGTGGGGTGTATATGTATGTATGTATATACACACACACCTCTCACCTATGGCTTTTGAAGCAGAGTTTAGGATAGTCTTCAATATTCCAGAAAATTGTCTACTTCTGTCATTAGACAATATCAGAGACCGAATACTGGACAACAAGGACCTTAAGCATGAGGTCCTATATCTATCCTGAGGTTAGTAAAACAGAAGAAACAGTGGCTAACACTTAATATGGCAGGGTATGTTGATCACAGCTAGAAAACAGGGTACTACCAAACTTGCTTCAGTTTCTCTCTAGCCTCCTATCTCATATAAGCTGCTAGAACAAAAGTCAGAGCATTTTTTTTTTTAAATCTTATTTCATCTCCTTTTGCTGACAGTTCCCGGAATCAGCTTGGCATCTACTTAGCTTTTGCTCACCTTGTTCTGAACTAGAAGAGCACCCCAGAACAATAGGTGATTTCATATCCTTTTTCAGTCTGACCTCTGAGCATTTGGCAGGTGTCATGTTGCCACCATTTTCTTCTCAGCCTGAAATCATGGTAGACTCCCTTACACATAACTCTAGATGTGAGTCTGAATAGTAAAAGGGTTCTTATTAGTAGTAGAGTAAGAAGTATGCCTTGAATTTAGAATAATCTGGTGTTACGCTGATTAAAAAAAAAAAAACAAAACCTGAATTCCAGAGAGGATTGAAAAGCTGACATGTGAGATAATGAACAAAGAACATGATGTAACAATAAGCAGTGCATTTCTTCTTGCTCTAATCTGTGCCTTATGGAGCGATGAAAACATATAAATGTCCCAGGACCCTGTGAAGCACAGTTAACAGTATTTCATATACACAAGAAAGAAGGAATCATCTTTTGCCCAGCCCTCCTAAGTTAAGCTTGTTTCCAATCAGTTTGGATGCCCCTGATGAATATTCTGATTGTGTTTATGTGTCCTCAGTACAATGATAATGCCTCATTAACAGCTAGTGTGACATGCTCATTTAGGGGGGCATAGAACTGATTGAGAGAAACGTTGTAAAAGTGCCACCTGGAAAACAAGGCATTCAAACTATAACTCCCATGAGGTGTTATAATTTATCAGCTAGATACATTATTACACAATAATATAAAAGTTAAATACCTCTTTTCAGTTCCAAAGAAAGCTCATCTAGTTAAAATAAGCATTCAGAAAGAAAAATAGGAAGGTGAGAGTTTGGTTAGTCATGGACTGAGAAGGTCACCTCTGAGAGTTACAGAATAATTTTTCTGTACTGAGTGACTCCAGATGAAATAAATTTAGCAACACTCTGAAATCATACATCTTGTCTTTCCTTACGCAGTGAAGGGATTTGAAGCTTCCAGAAGTTTACTGTTCAGTGGCACTCAGAAAAAAACAAAAAAACCAAAAAAAACCCAAAACCAAACTAGAATGAAGGCTTAGAATTAAGGACGGATTATCAAACAGAATAGATTCTGCTGCTTAAATCAAGATGCAGGTGCATCATGAATATTTTGCACAGTTCTGGCCTCCATCCCTCTGTATTAAAAAGGATATAAATACTAGAAGAGATGATGAGTAGGGTGGTCAAAGTTATAGAATCAATAAGATAGGATCCTTCAGCCTAGAGAAAAAGACACAGAGGTTTCACAGTGTCATATAAAGTCACTAATAGCCTGAAGAGAAGTGGGGAAAAATCAGTTTCCTTTAATAAATGGGCTACGAAGCATCATATGAAATTATCAAGCAATAGGTCCAGCTATGAGGACAGGCTGAGGGAGTTGGAGTTGTTCAGCCTGGAGAAGGCTCCAGGGAAACCTTATTGCAGACATCCAGTACTTAAAGGGGGCCTGTAAGAAAGATGGGAACAGTCTTTCAGCAAGGCCTGTTGAGATAGGACAAGGGGTAATGATTTTAAACTAGAAGAGGGGAGATTCAGACTAGATATAAGGAAGAAATTTTTTTTAGCATGAAGGTGGTGAAACACTGGCACAGGTTGCCCAGAGAGGTGGTAGATGCCCCATCCCTGGAAACATTACAGGTCAGGTTAGACAGGGTTCTGGGTAGCCTGATCTAGTTGAAAAAGTCCCTGCTCACTGCAGTTGAACTAGATGACCTTTAAAGGTCCCTTCCAACCCAAATCATTCTATGATTCTATGAAAGTCTCTTCCTCACTCTAAAAACCCCCAAACAAATTAAAACACACACAAACAAAAAACCCATGAAACCAACAGACAAACGCACAAAAACCCAGCTCCCAATACCAGTACTTTGTTAAAAAACACAGTAAAAAGCTTTGCTTCAGTAAGTTCTTATCAATATTCAGTGCTTTTGATACTGTTTCTCCACAAGAGTGAAAAATAATCTATGCCTACCCACAATCACTTCTTGGAAATCTTCAGCTGTAAGTATTCTGCTGAGAAAACTGTCAGTGGGAAAAAGTTAGAAAAAGAAAAAAAAAAATTTTTTTTTCTCCGAATTGCAATAAACCTACGAATTAAACTCCAAAACTCTGCATTTCAGAAAACACATAGATGGACTCATAGAATTATGTAGGTTATAAGCACTAGAACAGACTGTTACTGGTGTATTTGGACATGTGAACAGCCCATTACCTGTTACTCAGATCATTTAGAACCAGATCCTGTATCTTCATACAGCTTGATAAAAGCTTTACAATGCATATGCAGGGCTCTGGTCTGCAGTACTGTCGCGGGTTAAAACTATGAGGCCGTTATATCTGCGACTACATGGGTTTGGAGGCAAGGTAAACCCACCCAAACCCACACAAAAGAACTTAATGGCTCGTTAGGCTTTGTTTAGGCAAAGGAAAAGGAATGTGATACACAGGGCTTAACTTAAGGGGGGTGAGAAACAGAAGCGTTTTAATGGTGAGCGCAATCTAAACCATAAAGCGATCATTTAAATACAAATGGGACTGGAAGGAGAGAGAGGGAGAAATTGATAAATACATAAATAGGCATCTACAGGTATAATACAGTCTCTCGTTTCGACCCAAATCTCCTGCTTACAAACAAAGAACCCACCACGCGGTCGCACCGCCGGGGTGGGGGGGTGGGGGTGGAAAGGAAGTCATTGTCCGTCACCTGCAAAGTTTTCAGTCCGAGAAAAACTTCTCCTAGAGCAAACCTTCATGCAGCAGCATGGTCCCTCTTCCTCCGGGGTAGCTGGGAGAAGACTTGAGTTCACCGAGGGTAAAATCCCGAGGCTTCTGGCTCTCCCCATCTGCGGAGCAGGATACGGACCGGACTCTCAGGGAATGCCTGTGGGTTTCCCGCGTGGCTCGCTGGAGCTCCGCGCGGCGCCTTTAGAACCCTCGTCGCTTTTCCCCTCGTCAGCGGTTTCTGTCCTTTCGACTCAGGATCTAGGGGCTTACAGCCGGTTTTACCCCTTATCGGGTCGAACTCAGTCCAAAGCCACCCCCGCCGGCAATTGGCAGAGCGGAAAGGTCTACCTGCTTCGCAGAAGGAGTCTTTTTACTGCCCCAGGGGCACTGAGGTAACTGCGGGTGGTTTTCTCTCTCTGGTGAAGCTTTGCAGTCCTGATGCAGAGAGAATCGAAAGTGCCGCGGCTAGCCCCCCGGGGAGTGTCTTAAACTTTTCTTTTTATGCGCTTATTCTCTGAGGCGTGTCTGAATATCTCGACTCCCAATCAGGGAACTGAGAGGGTTGGCACATCTTTTCCAAAAGTCGCGAGAAAAGTTTCCCGCGCTTCGGGGAGAAGGAGAAGGGGGAGAACAAAGGGCTCACCCCTGCCGGAGCCATCTTAAAACCGTGACAAGTACATTCTGCAGAAGAACTTATCTGAACTCTTAAAACCTGAGAAATATAAAGTGTACATTCAGACATGGAGGAGATGTACTCCAACTCCAAAGATGTATTACCACCCTTGTGAGAGTACCAATTTGCTGTAGAAAAAGCTAGGCTTAGATATCATGCCTCGATGAGAGACCTCTGCATCTAAGGAACAGAAACATAGCAAACTTTATAAAGGAGAAGGAATCAGGTATGCCTAAAGACCTTTATTTATAATCCTTGAATTTCCCTGCTACTAATTTGTGACTAGATCAAGTTCTCACTGAAATCTTTTAGAAGGAAAAGGCTGTTAATACGAGAAATGAGAAGTTGTAGAAGTTTTCATGCCCTGCTCCAGAGAAAGCTGCGCTATCTCTCAGTCATAGAAATAAAATCTTGCCTCTGGATCACTACAGCAGCATATACACACTGACGAATAATTACTTCTGCTTTCAATTTATCCATGTAACCGGAATTAATCTGCACAGGGACAAATTTGAACAGAGTTTCTCCCAGTATACTCAGATTATAAGAAGGGGGGGGGGGGGGGAACCCAACCTTCTTTGTATTTTTAAATTTTGTTCCTATAAAATTTCTTCCTTGCTAGACATATCAAATTCTAGTGTACTCTAATACAGCCTTGGTTAGAATGCTAGAAATGTAACATCTCTCCAACCCTGCTTGAAAAAGAAGTTTCTTAAAACTACGTTGTGATGTTTTCAGAGCCACAAAGGATGTGTCTGGATGCATGATTTTATTGTAATTGTAAAATATAGGTGTGTATTATTTTGTTGTTTATTGATATATACCATTGGTACCCCATTATATTAGCAAAATATACCCTTGTCCAACTGGCAAAGGAAAGAAATCTTCCTTCGACAGATTTTTGTTAGGTTTTTTCCCCTCAAACTTTTCCAGAAACTTCTGCTTTTGCTTGCTGACCTTAAAGTCATTACAGAACACTCACCCTCTTGCTCTCAATAGCACTTAAAGACTTTAAAAAGTGCTTCCTGGGGAGAAAAAGCAGCAGTCAGTGTTGGATTAACACAGCAAGGGTTGGATATACATGACAGCAGTATCTCAAGTGTCTCCTTGCTCCGCCTCCCTAAACCACAAGAAAGAAATATAGTGACCCCAGAGCATCAGCAATTTAGTTCAAAGAGAAAGTGCGGGGAGATTTAAAACCTGTCCTGAGAAATTATAATACCAGTACACATTGCATCCAAAAATGCATATAGGCGTGCTATTTTTAAAGCATATATTTTTAATTTAACAGTTGTGACATGGGGATTTGTTGGCCAAATCCCCAGCTACAATAAATCAGCACATAACCTACAGGTGAGAAATTCATCATCCCCAGCGCTCTTTCTTGTTTGGATGATGATATTGCCACAGCTTTTATTCAATAGCTGGTTCATCAGAAAAATTTGCAAACTACAGCATATGGCTGCAGTTATTTTAGGAAATCGATTAGGGGCTTATGTAGCTAATGTCTTCAACAGTGATTTTGCTTTTAGACCACGGGGCTTTCTTTTTGAGGGCTGAAGACAAAGCTGGCAAGAGCAGCTTTGCCAGCAGGCTGGCCAACCTGGTGAGTAGAGCTCGAACCTAGGAATGGCTGTGGGGGTAAATCACAACCCACAGTCAAGTAAGGAGGTAGTGGGCAGGGGAGGGCAGCAAAGGCTGTGAGGTGGCAAGTACAGATCAGACCTCCAGAATAACAAAACAGGGTGAAAGAGGGGCCACTTTAAGCATGTCATATACACAGAAATGCACGCAGCCTGGGAAACAAACAGCAGAGTCTGTAGCTCTGCATGTGGTTACAGAACTACAACATCATTTCTATTAGTAAGCTGTGGTGGGACAATTCACACAAGTAGGTTATTGTGATGGGTGGATACAAGCTCTTCAGGGAAGACAGGTCAAGAAGAGAATGAGGGAGGAAAGAGGGAGTTGAAGGAGTAGCTCAGAAGTATGGGAGTTCTTCTGTGGGACAGACAGCAGTCTGGCTGAGCGATCACAGCTTAGGATCAAAAGAGAGGCCAGTAAGGGAACAACAGTGGTGGGAAATTGTTACATTTAACCTAATCAGGGCAAGGAAATGGATGAAGCTCTTTTGAAATAAGGAATTCTGGATCACAGACCCCAATTCTCATGACGGATCTCTTTCGTATCTGCTGGAAGGGCACCATGGCAGGAAAGATTTCTGGAGGGTGTCAGGGATAACTTCTAGATACAAGTACTAGTACCAACCAGGGCTTATGCACAGCTGAATCAGCTGTTCACAAAGAAAGAAGAACTGGTTCAGGATGTGATAATCAATGGTAACTTTGTCTTGAATGACCGTGAACTAGTGAAGTTCAAGATCCCGAGGAGACTGAGGGAGGTAAGAATCAGAGTCTGTATCCTGTACTTTAGGGGAGCTTATTCAGAGAACTGGTAGATAGGATCACATGTGAGGAAGCAGCTCTGAATGGCAAAGGAGTGCAAGAAGGCTGGTAGGGACACCAACCAAGCAGAAGAGTGGTTCATCCTGGTTCCCAGGAAAGCAAGATATCTCAGGAAGCCAGCCTGACTAAACAGGGAACTCATGATGGAACTCCAATGGAGAAAAAGTGGATTATACAAGAAATTAAAGCAGGGAGAGGATACTAAAGAGAAATTTAGAAACATTGCTCAGGCATGCAGGGATGATGTCAGGAAATCTGCAGCTCAGCTGGAGTTGAAACCTGTTAGTGATGTCAAGGGCAGCAAGAAGAGCTTCTAGCACTGAAATAGTAGTAAAAGGCTGAACATGGACATTGCAAGCATAGTGTTGAAAGGGCTTGGTGATTTAGTGATGAGGTGCTCAATGCCACCTTTGCCTCAAACTTTGCTGAGAATGTCTCCCAGGCACTCGGGCTCAGTGAAAGGATTCAGAGAGTCTTAAGAACTGCTGTCATAGGTGTTTGAACAATTCATTAAAAATACATTTATCTTATGTCCCTTTAAAGATGTGTGAATAGGTATATTCACTTATAGACACCATAATAAATTTTATCAAATTGCTTACACTAATAGGGTCAAATCCTCAGAGATCATCAGTGATGCAGCTTCATTGCTGTACATCTAGTTTTCAAAACTAGATTTGTGGTTACCCAGTCCTGCAAATCATACTGTTCTAAGACAAATCATTAACAATTTTTATCTAATTTATGTCAATACTGTTTTGGGCATGATCTATTGCTACACAAGACACCTTGCAGATAGAAGAATTGTATAGGATTTATTAAAGTAATGCACCAGCCTAAAAGTCTGTGCAGAGACTGACTGCATTGTGTTCACAGATAACTTGGTATGTATAGGATCTGTAGGTAACACAGTAGTAAAGTGAACTACACCTTAAGCCTCACACTCAGGAGAGGCCATCCTTGCTGAATACATATAAATCAGGTACGAAGCACATTTGCAGAAGGTCTGATATGTTCCCAGCTGAATCTATTGGTGATACTGATATTCCAGACTTTATCTGAAAGCAACTCTAGGATTTCAAGAAAGTGTCCAAATTACAGATGGAATCATACGCTGTTTTACAGCCACCATAATGCCTTGGTCATCTTTTTGCCTTTTGCAGAAAATCAGCTTTTTGCTTCTACCTCCCTCCCTCCTACTTTAAACAGTACAATCTTATTTCAAGTTTGCAGGAAATAGTCTTAAGATCCCCTTAGCTGAAATGAAGGGGAATCATTTACTTCCAGACTATACAGTGCTGGTTTGAGCTGACATACAAATAAGCAAAGTAGTGCTGCTGTGCAGGCAGGACTAAAGGAAATGGTATGACTGATGAAAGAGGTACAAAACTGTCAAGACTCTTACAAGCACCTCTGCACATCACCACACTGCTTTGTGTAAGCAATGCAACTTGCTCAGGGCCAGCTCTCAGATGTCTGTATTGTTTGAGATAAAAACACTGCTTTTCCACCAAATGTTGTGCCAGGAAGTAGGAAAGCATAACACAACCAAGTCTTAAACTAAAGGGAGAATCAAGTGCTCAAGGGTAAGCTTAACTTTAGTTAGAAAGAGCAATACCAAACAGCACAGTATAACTGCCCCCTGCCTGGTGATCTCCTGCAGCCAGTATTCTCTAACCCTGAACACTTAAAACCATGTTACATACATGCTTACCATTAGTTTGGCATTCACAGATGCTGAGTTACAGCTGATCGGTAGCTTTGTAAAAAGCTGACTTTACATTCATTAATCAAGATTGTGATAGGCAATTTATGTGCATGCAGACACAGACCATATATCTGTAATTATCTCTATAGAGCATGAACTGTGCAGTAAGCAGGTATACGTACAAATGCTTAGGCAAGGAATGATAGATCAAAACCAGGTTCCTAATAGCTATAATGGTGAGCTACTCTAGGAATGTTGACTTTCAGTACCAATTATGTTGCACATCCCTTGAAGTGCTTCAAAGTGGCAGCTACACACCCTTAATCATATTCTTTGCTTGCACACTGTATTCAAGCCTTCAAATCTTCTTGTGCTGGGATTGCTTTTCAAGGAGTCTTACTGTTTGTTTGGTGGGGGTTTTTTTGTCATCATTATTGATGTTTTCTTTTTTTCTTGTTATCAGTATATGTTGAAGAATATTTTGTATTCTACAGAAGCTCATATGTTAGAATCTTTGTCCTTTCAGACCAGTGGTGATGGACTTACGGACTCTCCAGCTCATCCATACACAAATGTAATCACAAATTTATCAGTACAATATTGTAATTTAAAATTACATTCAAGAAAAGTGTTTTCCTAACCTGCTTCAGATTTATTTTTCAAGGTCAATTTTACATTTCTTAAGAATTAACAGTTTTTATACACTCCTCCCCTACCACTTTCCCAGCCAAACACTTTATGTTTACAAAATTTAAATCAAATAAGACTGTCTTACTCTGTGACATATCAAAATATAATTATATATTCTGGTAGCCAGCTGAACTTTGTCCCTAATTTGCATCTTATCTTGAACAATTTATTTTCCACTTCTCATGAAACCTATGACGGGAGCTGATCTTTTATAGACCACTTGGCAACAGTAAATAATTAGAAATACAGTTCCATCTGCATTAGAATAGTTTTTGTCCAAATTTTGGATTCAGGCCCTGCTATATGCCTCCCTAAAATTCCAAGAATAGGAGCACAAGAGACAAAACATTAAGATGAATACAATGAACTGCCATCTTGGAAATTAGTAAGCCATATCCTTTCTAATGTAGTATTTAACTATTTTATTCTCATTTAAAACTGGTTTAATCTGAATTAGTGTAACGGGATCTAGATGATCTTTTTCTAGTTCTAAGGACTGCTCATCTTCTACTAGTAGTGTAAGAGGCCCAAGAGACCTGGGGTCGTACATGTTTAGTGAGGGCTGAAGGATGGGGAGGAGGGGAGGGAGGGGAGGGGGGAGGGAAATCAAGTGGTAGGAGGGCTTTCAGTCCCTCAGTTTTTTCCCTGTCCTCCTCTACCACATCACCTGCCCCACTGAACAGCAGTACCTCATTTTCCTTAGACTTCCTTTTGCTTCTGAAGTGGTTACAGAAACTATTAATACCTTTCACATTGCTCCCTAGTTTCACATCCAGCTAAGCTTTGGCTCTCCTAGCTCTATTCCTGAATGCTCAGGCTAAATCTTTGTTATTCTTAGGTAGCCCATTACCATTTCCACCTTGTGTGCACTTCCCTTTCATGACTAAACTCAGTGATCATGACTGATCATATCACTCTTGATCCCTCAGTGAGTGCATAACTACAGTAGAATGCAAATGCTTCTTAAACTTTCACATGCAAAACAATAAACTGTATGAGTAATATATTAAAGGAAATCACACCAAAAGAAAGAATTTACCCCACTTCATTTTGCAGCTTAATAATTGATCAAACTTCTGTCCTTGAAATTTCATATTCTCATATAAATATAAATGATCCTGGTTCTTTGTTCACTAAAATCAAGTTACAAGTATAAAACATTTATGTAGATATAGAAACTGTTGGAAAATGAACTTGAAATAAGAAAGTATGAGGATAGACAAGATCAGGCAAAATGTTTTCAAGTGATGTATAACAAAGAAAATTGCTTCACAGGCAGATTCATTTCTATAGTAAAAAAAATGAAAGTTGCTGTGTGTGGTTTGTGTTCTTATGGTTGTAATTATTATTGTGTTCTTATGGCTGTAAAGCTCAGAGGCACACTGTAGCAACTATTGTGCAAAAGTACAGTTCTGTAAGGTGAATCCACTAGCATGAAAGTACAGTAGTGCAAGGGGACGTTGAGGGCCACACTCCATTAAGGCTTATTTTTCCTTTACTTACATCCTGGATTTTCTAGTGTTCAGTAATATAAAATGTTTATAGCTCAGACATTTCAGCAGAAGATGGGGTCTTCAGTTCAGGATCAGACTTCATTGTTGGGGTTTCTGTACGGATGTACACATCTATCCTGTCTTCTCTAAGAAAAAGCCAAAGTTGATGTCTCTTACAGCTTCAAACCTAATTTCCAGAAGAGCAGAACCTTCTCCCATTTCCACTGGCATTCCTTTGACCCTTTCAATTGTACCAAATAAGTTAAATCACAAAAAAAAAAAACCCCCAAAGCCTCCAAAACAAACTCCAAATAAACAAAGAAACTCCCTCATAAAAAACCCCACACCACACAGAAAAACCACAAACACAGTTACGAAAAAAAACCCCAAACAAATCTAATATCCGAACACAAAAAAATCCCCAAACCACCAAAAAACCAAACCAAATGAAAAAAAAAAAAAAAAAAAAAAAAAAAAAGATGTGCTTTCCAGCAAACTGGCAAAACTGGCTTATTGCAGAGAAAGACAGAGACAGTTGAAAGAATAGGACTAAAAACTTTCTCCTTTCAACATATTTGGGGCATGAGTTCGGCTCAAGTTGCATCATACAGTTTCACGCTTTGGCTAGATATTAGGAAGTGTTTAAGCAGCTTATATGAGATATCTGTGCAAAGCCTTAGGCTTCTGTTGGAGGTTAGGGTGCATGACAGCCACTGTTCTTCTGGCCAGACAAATTAGAACTCACAAAGTTTCAGTAGTATATTCTCACCAGACATCTTACACACACGCACAGTTCCACTAAGCACTGGCCATAGCACACAAGATTACATTGTCTCAAGAGATCTTAGTGTATCTCTTGAGATATACTGCAGGTCTACTTTTCACACAGTATCTGCCAAGAAGATGTATAAGCAGAGCAAGAGATATGCTACACTCACAAAATTTCCGCCGACAAGTTCTTTGAGAATAACCTAAGCCTCTTCATTATATTTACTTCATATTACTCTGGTAAAATGAATTCAGATATTTTGAATAGAAATAAAACACAGATAAAATTGAGGCTACATACGCTCATAATCATAGCTGTCATAAAGCACAGAGAAGAAATAGAATGCATGTAGAACTGGTACTGAGGAAAATAAAATATTAAAAAAAAAAAAAAATCACTTATGCATGAAGTTAACTGTAGGAAGCAAATCCCCAAGCATCTAGTCTTTCAACAGCTTAAGACATGGCTGCTTCTAAGTGTTATTTTCCCTGTTTCTAACACATCTGGAAGATGACCTTAAGAGCTAGTTGTGCATTTTTTTATATCAACCTATGGAAAAAAACATGCACTAAGCCTCATCTCATGCTGTGTTGGTGCAAGCCACAAGCAAATGTTATTATTTAGAGGGCCTGGAAGAATAGAATTTGAACATGGCTAACTATACAAAAGGAACCCACACATACACGTACAAGTTGAATATAGGATATATGGTGTCATTCT
Source organism: Bucorvus abyssinicus (assembly GCA_009769605.1). Classification (NCBI taxonomy): domain Eukaryota; kingdom Metazoa; phylum Chordata; class Aves; order Bucerotiformes; family Bucorvidae; genus Bucorvus; species Bucorvus abyssinicus. The sequence goes on from CM020026.1 coordinate 22,439,912, forward strand.
GTCATTTAAGTTATCTTCAGATATCTGGAGTGTCCTTTGTCATCAAATCTCAGTATTTCAGTAAGACAGATAGAATCTGTATGCAACCTGAGATCAGACTGCTCTTATAACAGTGTTGTGGCATATAAACTAAAAGCAGTGCAACTTTGTGGTGTGCACAACCGCCCAAAGCTTTCCCTTGGTAAAACAGACTGGGTAACAGTACCTGACAAATAGCAATGTGAATGTAAACAGTGTAGATGAGTGGGATACTCAAAGTTGTTTGAGAGGATGCTTGCCAAAAAAAAAAAACAAACCACAACACCAAAACAAGAAAACAAACCAGCAAACCAACTGATGAAAAAAGCCACACTGATAACACCAAAGATGATGAACATCTGTTGGATTAAACAATAATCAAGGATTGATCATGAAAATTTTGGGCAAGAAAAGCAACCAAATAAAAAAGATGAGTCATCTAGAAAAGAAATATGAAAAAAATCATGAAAATGTATGTGAGAAGAGACAAATGCACTTAAAATGGTTTGGTGCTGCCAGAAGTCTCTTTGGGGTATAGCAGCCTTTGCCCAGGCTGGACAGAGCAGCCTCCCCATTGGATACCAGGAAGAGTTTGCGTTAGCTCCTAGTTTAACAGCATGAGGAATGGTACTTAGTGACCCACACCTTTGGGGGCTGGGATGGCACTTGGCCTCCTCAGGGGCTTCATCACCTGTGTGTGCATTAGCAAGTTGCAGGGAGTGGGCTGCATGAGTACAAAAAACCTTGAGCTCCCACACCTCCAACACAGATGTGTGCTAGTAGGGTGCCCGACAGTGCCGAGAGATGGGGTCTAGTTGTAACCCACATGTCCTTTGAGGCACAGGAGGAGTGCATGTGACTGTGTGAATCTGTCTATGTCATTAATACTCTGGGGGACTGGCTAAGGAAGAGTGTTCACAAATTTGTGGTTGTTTATTTGTAAGCCTCTAGCTATTGGCCTGTCTGCTGTATTGCTGACATTGATCCTCAATGTACAGTCCCCTGAATGCTAGTTAATCATGTGCTGTTAAAAACCAGAACAAAACCAGTAAACTGCTCTTATCCTTATTTCAACCCCTGTGTTATTATTTCTTGGAGTTAACTGTTTTGTCTGAACAAGCTGGCTTTGAAGAAGCAGTACAACACTTGTATCACATATATCCATATGTATTTTAGTGTAGTTTGTTTTATTTTTCCTAAAGGTCCCAGGGATGTGATCTTGCCATTAAATTAAGGCACTGACAAATGAGTGTTACATCTGCTTACATCTCTTCTTTTAGAATAATATCAGTGAGGTTATATCAGTGAGCAGAGGGAAAAAACAAAACAAAACAAAAAACAACCACAACTGACTCTTTTATTTAGACTGCAGGTTTAAAATAATTGCCTGGATAAGAAATAAAAGCTATTTAAAGTTAGAAGCTGAGAGCATACTTACTACCAGCAAGTTAGCTGCAATTTCTGCAATGTTCTCAAAGCTAACACATCCTAAGTATTAATTATTAAGAATAAGAAGCAATTGGCTAATCTAGACTCTAGTGAATTGAGACATTTGTATAAAGCTTTAAGACACCACTGTTAAGTCATCCCTAGAGGTACCTAACTGCCTATACTGGACCAGCAGCTTCCTAGGCTATGACGAGAGGCGATCATCTTTCAGGAGATTAATCTCCATTTATTAGTTGAGTAATTCTCGGTTATGTTCTCTTCTTGTATATGTGCTGTTGTAACACAGTCATGCTCTCGCTGTTGTCACTCAGACCTTTAACAACTCTGTTTTGCAAACCTGCCAGAATTCAACATTACGCAGTTTACTCACAACATAATTGGCTAACTTGATAATGTAATTTTGGTCATCTGGGTTCACTCAACTAAAACCTTCCATAGTCAAGTCAAGGTCACATGCCAGGTACTTCTGGAGAACTTAAATATAAATACATATACATACGTACATATATAGACAGACATACACTCATTTACATTTATATATACCTATTATATATGTATAAATATAAAATGTCAAGTCACCTCAAAGTTGTCGCTCAATATGCAAGTCATCCTCAAGCAGAGGCAACATGTGAGTAAACCTGCTTTGGAAAGCAAGTCGGTCCCTCATGTCTTTCTAGAGTATTTCCACACTCAAGTCTGAAAGCTGTAACAACTCGCAGACACATAATACTTGCTGACTATTTAGTAAAAACATGTTTCTGTGTGGTATTACTTCAGTAAGAAAGGCAGAACAGTACACATTTTTAGACTACGGGTACCACTTGAATATTTTACCCTAGCAGCTCAAGTGTATATCAACATTAGAGACGAATAGCACTGTTAATTAATTTGACTGTGGAGAGTTCAACTTTAAATATTTGTACTTGCGGTCTACCAAGATTCCTGAATTCAAATTCAAACCAGTCTGCAGAGACAGTTAGTTAGAGAGGAAGGAATGTAACTTGTTATTCTTGCTGAAATCTCTGCTTTGGTCACTGAAACACTCTTAGTCTGACTCATCACTACTTAACTTTATTGACAGGATGAGAGTTAGATTTATCTTTGCTGCTCACTTGTTCAATGTAAGACCTCCCCTCTCCTCCCTAGAGTTTCTAGTATATCCATAAGCCAACTGCAGCAGTCATTAAAGGTAGTAATTTAATGATCAGTAAGTAATTTAATGATCAGTATCTTCTTGTAGCATTGAGTGATCCAGAAGCTTCATCCCTACATGAGTAACAAGAAGCATAAGGAAGCAGTTGCTGCTCTTGTCCTTTGCTTAGTGATTGGTCATACAGGACAAGAAAGAAGGGGGAAATCAAAGAATCACTGTGAAACAAACCTACAGTCACATACAGAAAGACTGCATTTCTACTGAATATACGAATAAGCTATTTTCAAAAGCTTAAAAAGCTTCTGAAATAGCAAAGCTATACATCTACTAGTAATACAACTTTAGGAAAGTTAAGCAATTTTAAGGGAGTTAAGGAGAATTTTAGCTATGTTTTAAATGCTCAAGTACCTCAGTTAATTTTAGAAAGTATCCTGATTAGAACTGTTGTTTCTATTCTGAAAAAGCATCAGTAGCATTAAAAAAAAAAAAGAAATCCTAGTGAAATAATTATCTTTAAAAACCTGGGAGTCTTTGTTTGACAAGTCTGAGCTCTTGAGCAACTGTTAGGAACATGGCTTCAACAAACACAGGTAATATGTTTAAGGAGAATGCTGACACAGCTGAAAAAATTGTTATAGCAAAAATCAATTTTCATTTATGCAGTTTAAATATGGCAGACTGAGTCAATAGAAGCGTTTAGCCCACCAGACACAACAAGCTGGATTTTAATAGTGAAATAGAAATTCTTTGGAACCGACTTTCCATATACCAAATATTACAGTAGCTTTCATTTCCTTCAAGGTAAGTGCTAAGGCACACTCCCATCTATTAAAGCAGACATCCAAAAAACAGCACCAGTCTGTCCTGTATTTTAAACACCATTTCCCTCCACACCTATTGAGTCACAAAACCATTCTCCAGTAAGTTGCTGAGGGTTACTCCACTGAAACTTGCAGAACTGAATACTTACCAGGATAAATAACATCCTTTCTTTACTTAACTGTCCTACCCACTAGAACAGTATCAACCTTCTGTCTCCTTTTACATAAAGGATAGGAGAGAAAATGGATTTCTTTGAGGGGTTGGTGGAAATCTAAGAAAAAAAAAAAATAAAGGAAAAGTCTTCCTGGAGTCTCTTATAGCTTGACAATAGATTTTTTTACAAACTAAAAAATGTCTATTAAAATAATGTCATTAAGGATCAAATAGAATTACAGTTATTAGTTCGCGTGGAAGTGGTCAGATGAGTGATTCCTTGAATACTTCCCTCCAATACTTCCCTTGTGTGATAGAGAGTAACTGCCAGGACCAACTTGACTGAGTGCCAAAATGCACTCAGAAAAATAGTACTTTCCTGCAGTTTAGTTTCTATTTCAAACATCTACACCTCTCCGTTCTACTTACTGTTTGTTAGTACAAATAACTAACTAAATAAATTAATCAAGTCATTCAAATAGGGCCATCTTCCCCTGGAGGTATTGAACATGGTTCTTGCATGCACAACTTCAGCACCAGTAATCATTATTTACTAGTAAAAAAAAAATTTTTTTTTTTTTTTTTGGTGTGTGGCTTTGCTCTTGGGATTTAACCACTGCACTACAAAATTCAGCTGAGCTTCCTGACCCTAGCAGTTTTATGTTTCTTCCTACAAAACAATGACTTCAAAAGAAAGCAAAAAGAATGCCATTATTTGCTCTATATCCAAAGCAAGCTGTGAAATGGGTTTTGAGCCTCTTTTTCTGATGTGAGCGCAAAACTCTGATTTGTTTCCTCAGCACATATTCAAGCCAGTAGATTACTAGAACAAAGCTAGGCAGACACCACACAAAATAGAAGTCAATAGCACATGGTAAGTTAATTCATTAATTTATACTAGTCATGAGTTTTGGTGAAGCCTTCACAGGATCCTGGAATTGAGTGGAACATAACCAATCTACTCAAAGCAGAACATACAAGAGGAAAACGGAAAACTGCTAAACTAATTAAGAGCTTTCAGGTTAATCCAGAAAATCGGGGGTTTTGGAGGGTTTTTGGTTTTTTTGCAGGGGCAGGAAGGAAAAAATACCAGTTCTGAGCAGTTAGATGCCAGCTTTCCTTGCGTTTGTATAAAGAAAATATGCAATATTGATAATAAAGTTAATAAACTCTCAGAACTGCATAATTACCTTTTGAGTTGTTATGCCAATGCAGTAAGCACAATAATACAGGAGCCCTTTGTAGATACCTAATAACAACAGTAAAATTCACAGTTTCATTATCAGACTTACTTTGTTCCATGTGAACTCCATCTCACTTTTTCCTCTTTCCTTTAGGCTAGCAAAACCTACTGCCAGGTAGCCCAGCTGCTTTAGCACCAAACACATTAATAAGCCTGAGCAGATTTGCCTTCTAGATAAAGAGCAAAACACACTAGTAACCTCATTTTTCTGTCTCCAAAAGGAAACTAGTTTTTAACTTACAGAACTCCTAACTTCTTAGGAAGCCACTAACTTCTTCGAAACAACCATCTTTATTCAAAGAAAAACATGTTTTACAGTGTATTGAAGCCTGCTAGGTGGTAGAAAGGCCACATAGCTGAGTCCTCCTGATTTTTTTTTTTTCTCAAAATGAACCATCTGAGAGTTTAAAGGGCTCCTATATCCCAGTACACTTCTGCATTTAAGTTTGAAAGCAAATATTGTTTTAACAAGCATTTAAGGCATATTAACAAAAAACAACAACAAAAACAACAACAAAAAACAATCAGAAGAGAACAACCAACTAAACAAAAAGCAATCTCAAAAGAGAGATGAATATCTAAATGAGGCTACTATGAGCACAACTCTATTTCCAAACTGACCAAACTAATATTATTTAGACAATTACAGTGATTATGTGCTATGTTGAAAAGATTTAAAATTGTCTGAAATGAGAAATCAAAATATTCTGAGAGACAGTGAAAGCACACAGGAAGTATTGTAGATCATATGAGGAAGAAATGGAGAAAAATCTCTCATTTTCTCTAAAGAAAAATCTTCAGTTTATTTTCAACGACTCTTAAGCTGTTTAGATATTTTTAGTTAGGAAATCCTGCACAAGTGCCTACTTGACACGGTGGAATGTAATTGAAAATATGACACCATACCATGTGTGGATCCCATAGGATTTTACTTTTTTCTCATTTTGTTCCACCATTAAAATACGCATTGGTGTGTAGTAAGTGAAATGCATCTTAGCAGAAATAAGAGGGAAGACTTCCCTGATTTAATATGAACATTCAGAGTAGAGGAAAAAATAAAATTAAGAAGTTATTTCATTTTACAGACCTTTCAGACAAAAATAAAGTCTATTTTCTGACTAGCACCAAACAAACAAACAAACAAAGATAACTAATGAAATGAAAAAAACAGAAAAAAGCTTTAGTTAGCTAAAATTGTTGAAGATTTACTTTATATTTTTTGCAATTATCCTCTAATTTTAATGCTATTTAGTAGAGCCTTTGAACAGCATAATCATTTGTCATTTACTGAGCTGGTTTTTTAGCTCTGTAATAGGAAAGCAAAAGCGTAGGTTGCAAGAAACAGAACAATTGACAAGAACATGACATGTAATTTTTGATGGCGTGAGACATACTCTATTTGAAGATGTGTATTATGCAGGGCAAAGATTTTATATCACTACTAATGATAGGAAAGAATCTAAATGGGCTCATGGTAGAACATTGAAAAGAGTTAGCTCATGAGACCTCACCTGGAGTACTGTCTCCATCTCTGGAGACCTTAGGCCAAGAAGGACATAAACGTGTTGGAGCAGGTCCAGAGGAGGGCTGCACAAATGATCAGAGGGATGGAGCACTTTTGCTATGAAGAAAGGCTGAGAGAACTGGGGTTCTTCAACCTGGAGAAGAGAAGGCCCTGGAGAGACCTCCTGTTGTGAGTTAACGCCAGTGGGCAGCTAAACACCAGACATCCACTCGCTCACTTCTCCGTCTCTGCCAGGGGGATGGGGGAACAGAAAAGGAAGAATAAAAGCAAGAAAACTTATGTATCGAGATAAAATAAAATAATAATTGTTTAATAAGTGACAGGTGAGTGGAAAAGAGAAGTAATCAAAAGAAGTCATGCAGGGGCAATCACTCCCTCCTTCCATGTGTAGATTGATTCTCAGCCAGTTTCTGAGCAAAAGATGGCTAACCCTCCTAAAACTACCTTTTTTTCCTTTTATTGATGCACATGATGCTATATGGTATGGAATATCTCTTTGGTTAGTTCAGATCATCTGCCTGGTTGTGTGCCCTCTCAACCTAGTATGCACCCTCCTAATCTATGCACTAGGGGAAGAGAGTGAGGAACAGAGGTGGCCTTGATTTTGTGCAAAAGCTGTTCAGCAAAAGCTAAAACATTAGTGTGTTATCAGTATTGTTTTGGTCAAAAATTTAAAATGCAGCCTCATATGATCTGCTATAAAGGAAACAAACTCTACCCAAGCCAATACTGGTTACACCTCCAAAATATTTCATAAAAAGTAGGTGTCAGCAGGCTTGCTTTCCTCCTCACCTAGGTTTAAAAGGAAGGACACTTAAATCCTTTGAGTAACTGGATGTAAACGCCAAACACCATCCTCTTGATAAAATCCAGTTTACAAAGCTAGGTGGAAAAAATGGTGGAACCTCCGTGTTGTCTGATTCAGTTGCCTAAAGGTATTCCTGAACCACGTTGTTAACAACCTCTCCTTTATATTAATCTCAGCTATGGCACATTGGCTTGCAAGTCAAATTTGAATCCATGGCATCCATGCATGCACTAGGCCTATCTCTGATGTAAGAGTGGGCAGTTGCAATCTAAAAAGCAGTGGAAAAGGAGCAGCTTCTTCAACGAACAGATCTACACCTGACAGTGTTGTGCTTCTAATCCCTTTCTGGGCAAAGTCTTAGACTAGTTTACAATGCCGTTGAAGATTTCAGCTAATATGGTAGAGTTTGCATTAAAACAGAAGAGAAACTCAATCACAGTCAGTTACCAAATCTCAAATAGAATCTGTGACTGCAGCTGACAGGACTACGGACATGTTTTCTAAGCTGCATCTGCTCTGTAAGTAGCAGGAATACATCCTTCACCTACTTTATTTGCATCCATGTGGCAAATATTTGCTCACATTACCATGAATCATCTTCACTTTGGTAGAGCTTTGAGCTATCTTAAATCAGTGCGTTTACTGTGTAGCTAGTCAGCCTGTAGAACAGACATTGCTGTGCTGAATGACTAAGACATGTTACGAGAGCTGAGGAGAGGTGTAATTTCAGTGTTCTGTAGTATTCTCTATGATCTACTTCTAAGTAAACTTCTAAGCAGGTAAAAATTTATTATTTGAGTAATTATTATCATTCTGAAAGTGTGGTAGGTTGACTTTGGCTGGACACCAGGTGCCCACCAAAGCCACTCTATCACTCCCCCTCCTCAGCTGGACAGGGGAGAAAGAATATAACAAAAGGCTCTTGGGTCGAGATACAGACAGGGCTATCCCTCAGCAACTACCATCATGGGCAAAATAGATTTGACCTGAGGAAATTGGCTTAATTTATTTTTAATCAAATCAGAGTAGGATAATGAGAAATGAAAATAAAATCTTAAAACACCTTTCACCCACCCTCCCTTCTTCCCAGGTTTAACTTTACTCCCAAGTTCCCTACCTCCTTCTCTCACCACAGCAGTGCAGAAGAACAGGGAATGGGATTTGAAGTCAGTTCATCACACATTGTGTCACACATTGCATCTGCTGCTCCTTCCTCCTCAGTGGGAGGACTGTTTACACTCTTCCCATGCTCCAGTGTGGGGTCCCTCCCACAGGCTGCAGCTCTTCGTGAACTGCTGCACTGTGGATCCTTTTCACGGGGTACAGTCTGTCAAGAACCGCTCCAGTGTGTGTTCCCTGTGGGATCCCAAGTCCTGCCAGCAAAACTCCTCCAGCATGGGCTTCTCTCTCCATGGGTCCACAGCTCGTGCAAGGAGCCTGCTCCAACACAGGCTCTTTTGAGCATCCACCTGCTCCAGCGTGGTGTCCTCCACAGGTTGCAGACAGATATTGGCTCCACCATTAACCTCCATGGGCTGCAGAGGGACAGCCTGCCTCATCATGGTCTTTACCATGGGCTGCAGGGGAATCTCTGCTGCAGTGCCTGGAGCACCTACTCCTTGTCCTTCACTGACTTTGGCATCTGCAGAGTTGTTTCTCTCACGTATTCTCCCTCCTCCCTCCAGTTGCAGTTGCTTCCGTGCATCTTTTCCACCCACCCACCCCCCACCCCTTCTTAAACATGTTATTATAGAGGTGCTACCACTGTCACTGACTGGCTCAGCCTTGCCCAGTGGTGGGTGCATCTTGGACCCACTGGCATTGACTTTGTAGGACTGTTTGCAGTTTAGACCCAGCAGGCAACTAAAGCCCTGCAGCAGTTTTATCTCCTCCTGAACCGGAAAACAAAACAACTACTTAAGGGTCAAGACAGGGGACAATGTAGGGCTAAACACAAGCTTATTGCCACAGGCAAAAAAACCCAGGCTGGACTAGGGGAAACAAAATCAATGTGATTCAAAACAACAAAACCACAAACAAATCACCAATTAAATCAGTATAGGACAGAAAGAGAGGAAAACAAGGTCTTAAATATACCTTCCCTCCACCCCACCCTTTTTCCCCAGGACAATCTTTACTACATCCCCCCAACACTTGGCACCAGGGGCAGGGGGAACCGAAACGGGATGGGAGTGCGCAGTCATTTCTCACCTTCTGCATGAGGTTCCAGCCGCTTGTCCCATAGAACACACCCCCTCCAGAAGGAGGCAGTGCGGCATGAACCCCTCCAGTCCTCATGGGGGAGTGGCTGCTCCTGCACTCAGCTCTCCCAGGCCCAACCAACCTGGTGCCAAACCTTGTATTGAGCAACAAGTTCTAGGAGGCCACAAACCATTCTGATCTAGTAACTGATCCTGTAGTCTCTATATTTTTGTTTTGGTTTGGGTTTTTTTTCCATTTATCTTAGTGACAATTAATTTTTTATTTCTAAATGCTCACAAATATATCACAAGGGTATCCATGCCTATGTAAATGAGTTAAGATAATTCTAGTTATTGTAGCATGTGAAAAGCTTCCATTGATGAATGACTTTGCTGTATATTTCCTTCATATGATTTAAGGACTTGATACCTAAACATGTATATGTGCTGTTCCAGAAAGTCCACAACTGAAAGAAGACATGGCAATTATAATATCAAATGGGCCTTAAGCAGCTGTGCTTGTTAAAAAAATGAGGGTGGGTAATAAACTATTAGAAAGGCTGTCAATGGCAAGTGATGTTTCCCTATGGAAGGATCATAAATACGTAGATTGATGTCAGAATCATTGGGAAGGTGTTAGCAATTTCTGTAAGAATATCTACTTATAGTGGGAATGATGGAGCCAAAACACTAACATCTCACCTTCTACATCTTAAACCAGTTCAAGGAGTAGCGACCCATTCTGTTCAAAAATGCTCCTAGCTGGGCAAAGTTTGGGATTCCCAGTATGGCTTGTTTCTGTCACTTGCAAATGAAAAGCCTTTTCAAACCTTCCTTACTTCTGTCATGCTGAATGGTCTGGCTGTCACTCTTGGCTTGAATTACATTGTTGAAAGCAAATCTGTATCACTGACCTTAACAGTAAGGTTGAGCATGCCACAGAATGTCATCCCAGGGGACACCATTCAGAAGTTCTCCACGAGACTTGATGTCACCAGCACACTAACTATGAGGTAGTGATAATAAGTTGTCAAAATCAGTGAATGCTGAAATGTAATCCAAGAGACATTTTGTACTGAGAGCTGCAAAGAGAGTTAACAGATAAGCAAACTAGTTAATGCTACTGCATACATATAATACACAAAAAAATAGTTTCTGAAAGGAGAAGGGATGGTTTTGGCTTTACATTTGGAAAGCTCATTTCCTGCATTTAGCAACTCCAGTGAAGTCCTCTGAAAACCTAGTTGTTACAAAAAAGCAGGCCATTAGTGTACATAGCAAAATAAGATTTTAAGATCATCACCTGAAATATCTATTTTGGGTTTATGAATTTCTCTTCCGTATTAAATCAGAAAAGCATTTTACTAAAGAGGGGCTTTCTTGAGAGTATTCCATGAGTAAGACAATTGGGGTAGGTACAGTGTTATCAATTATTAATAATTATCAATATTTATTAATAATTATCAGTGAATGTTTTTAAATGTACAAAATGTGGCAATGGTATATTCTCAGGAGAAACTTAAGAAATATTAACTTGAATCTTTACCACACTGCTTTTATTGTCTTCTCTTTTCTTATTCTTATAATTGTTATAATCATTAATAACTTCAGAGAAGAAATTTTTTTTAACATTTTGAATAAGAAAATTTTGGAATAGGGAGTATATTGCATGCAAATGAATCGGCATTAAATTCTGAAGTAGAATTTGGAGAGAGAACAGAACATTAAGACCATCTGTGGCAATGCAGAGAAGAGATTAAGAGGTGTCATAAAACAAAATTAGATCTAAATTGTATAAGGTCTTGAAGAAGATCAGAATTTTATATCTAATGCACTGTGGAAGAGTGCATCAGTACCTGGACTTATCATTGACGTGTAACAGAAGAAATGAGAGATGAGAAAGGTGATTGTAGCGGCTGTGATTTGAATAAAGAACTAAGATTAGTATCAGAGAGGCTAAAGGAGAAGTTGCAGCAATCGAGGTAAAAGTTAATCTGCCACTCACGTAACTAGCAAAGGTATATGAAACTGAATATCTCAGTAAATTTTTCAGCATTTAAGATTGAAGCTTTTACTGTAGCTTATCTTTAAGGTCATTTATTCGCTGCCATTACTCCACTTATGATTCTTGGGGCTATTGGAGAAAGGCATGAATGCCTTTCAACATATAATTGACTTCCTTTACCCTTATATTCCAAAGGGGACATGAGCACCAGCAGAAGTAGAATTTGCCAGAGATAATGCCACTGTAGGGCAAACTTAAAACATAAGAGTATTTCTCTATGACAAAACGACTGTGTGATTTTACATGTTAATCTACAAATACCAGCTTGATTTCACTCATGTCAGTACCATAACATTCAATGAAGATGTCAGTTTAAGTTTCTGCTACAACCCTGGCACAAAATTGCTTGACCATTATAAAGACCTCCTTACTGTATTCACGTTGCCTCCTTGTTAGCTCACTTAAGCTCACATTTCTTTTTTGAAATGTGCTGAGAAAGTGCTCACTACATTTTATTGAATGATGTTCATTTCAGTCAAAGGATCACTGACTGGAGTCACAGCTTCTTTGTATCACTGACACATGCAGAAAGCGCACTGTGATAACACACTGACCTACAGTCACTGAGAGACGTTGGCAAAAGGGAGTACTCTTTCTCGTACATGTGCATAGTAGATAAGCTCTATGCTTCTGTCCAGCCCCTTCTTACTGTGTGACTGGAAGGGGCCTGAGTAAAAGGTCTGTTTTGCTAAATCCCTTCAAACTAAGGTAACACTGCTGCCTAGCAGCAGTTTTAACACAGTTACATGATGAACACAATATTTATAGCTAAAGTATTTATAATACACTCAGTTCTAACAAAATCTTTCTCTGCATTCAGTGTGTCACAAATACTAAAATACAGTTTTCTGTTTCTAAGTTGTTTTGTTGTATTTAATAAAATAGAGGTTAGATTTATCCATAAAACCATTTTCTTCTGTTTAAAAGCACAAAAAGATTAATCTTTGTCTCCTGCATTCTAAAAAGTCTGGATTTTAATAGGAGGGAGGATTTGTGTTGTGAATAGACAGATTATCAATACTTGCAGTTTGCTTCCTAACATCCTCATATCCTCCCCAACGTTAGATAAGGCTCAGGTTTGATACCAGCTGATAAAATGTAAGTAAAAATGTCTTCTGATTTTACTGCTGTTTTCTTTTACTTAGGGCATTTGTTTGGGTAGTGTATTTGGAACCTGAGATCTGATGCAATATCATATATTTTACTGGCAGCATGATACTAATGTGGATGAAAAGCATGCTTTGTACAAGCATAGAATGTCTTTCTAATGCAGCTCAAACAGAACTAATGTAGCTTTATAAAACTGTCTGCGAAGCCTCTCTACCTGTGAACAAAACTATGTCAATCAATCAGGAATCATATCTCTTGCCCCTCAGCTGCCTAAACCTATAAACAGACACCTTTGCAGGTGCTGATATAGTAGAAGTCGTTGTCTGACCCTTTTTCACTGGCTGGAGTTCACCCATTTCCACAGTTCAGATGGTAAAATGTTTCAGGCAAATTCTGTCTAATCCACACTCATAAGAAACCCAGTCAAATTTTCAGAGGAAAGCCAGTGATACAGGAAAACACACCAGGCTGCTTTTAACAGTGACCACTACAGAATCTGCTACAGAATGACAGATTCAGAGAATCATTTTGGTTGGAAGAGACCTTTAAGGTCAAGCCCAAGCATTCACCCTGCACTGCCAGGGTCCCTAAACCACATCCCTCAGCACCCCATCTACATATCTTTTAAATACTACCAGGAATGGGGGCTCTACCACCTCCCTGGGCAGCCTGTTCCAATGCTTTACCACCCTCTCTGTAAAGAATTTTTTCCTAATATCCAACCTAAACCTCCCCTGGTGCAATTTGAGGCCATTTCTTCTTGTCCTATCACTTGTTACTTGGGAGAAAAGATGGACCCTCACCTCACCACAACCTCCTTTCAGGCAGTTGTAGAGATTGATGCGGTCATCCCTGAGTCTCCTTTTCTCCAGACTAAACAGCCCCAGTTCCCTCAGCCGCTCCTCATAAGACTTGTTCTCTAAACCCTTCACCACCTTTGTTGCCCTTCTCTGAACCTGCTCCAGCACCTTAATGTCCTGCTTGAAGTGAGGGGCCCAAAACTGAACACAATATTCAAGATACAGTGTCACCAGTACTGAGTACAGGGGGACAATCACTTCTCTCCTCCTTCTAGCCACACTGTTTCTAATACAATCCAGGATGCTGGTGGCCTTCTTCACCACCTGGTCACACTGCTGGCTCATATTCAGGCAGCTATCAATCAACACCCCCAGGCTCTTTTCCACCAGACAGTTTCCAGCCACTCTTCCCCAACCCCGTAGCGCTGCAGGGAATTGTTGTGGCCCAAGTGCAGGACCCAGCACTTGGCCTTATTGAACTTCATACAATTGGCCTCAGCCCATCGATCCAGCCTGTCCAGATCCCTCTGCAGAGCCTCCTGACCTTCAAGCAACAGATTAACAACTGAGCTTAAATGGTGTGTATGTAGGTCTCAGCTATCTTGTCTCAGAAGAAGTCGAGAGACATCTACAGCTTGCTGGACATTCTGAGAGGACTATAAACAACATCAGCACAGCTAGAGTGAAAGAGGATATCTGTCCTTAGCCTCAAGCCAACTATTTAAATTGCTTGTGCTTACCGAGTAATTTGCCTGAAAAAGATGAGGGATCACTCACAGGAACCACTCTGCTGGAGGTTACTGCCATCCCAGTCTGCTGGCAAAAAGGTAATAATGAGCAGCTGAAGGGCATAACTGTAACAGGGGTCTTCCACCTGCATGCCAATTGTATTGTGATGTCTGTCTGCAACCTATTTGCCTGACAACTATACTAGCTTTAGCTTATAATGTTAGGTTAATTAAAATTGCTTTCAAAGTTGCTGTGCATATAAATCCTTAAATTTCTATGATTTAATCTCTATTTTTATTTACTACATTTTCTGCGTGAATGTTCCTTTATATTAGTTCAGATTATTAATAAATATAATATGATTTCTCTTATTGCAACAAGAAAAAAGAGAAAAAAAAGACAAGCATATAGTACTGTGACATTTCTACTAAGCTTGATGTTTCTCCATTGCTTACCACCAGTGTTAAGATAAGGAAGAGGCAAAAAAAAGGATGAAGAGGAACATATGCCTGTATGTGTTCATCAGTGTGGCTGGCTATGTGTACAAGTGAACACGTATTCTATAAGTGTGTTTATGTGTATACTGGGGAATACGTCCTACTGGTTGGACCCAGGGGCATGAAGCTGTGGCACCCTTGCTCTGTTGATGTCAGATTTGGCAACTTCCTAACAATATATGTAGAAAATGGCATATGAGGACTCTGAGATTTAGATTAGTGACTTACCTACACAAGTTGTACGCATGCTATTTTGAAGGTGTGTATTAATTTTTGGGGAGGCTACGTAATTTCTTTTTTGCATAAAATGATTTTATTATGTATGGTTTTTGCACAGAGTATGGTTTTCTTAAGTACATAATAAGCTACATAAGTTGTTAGAGCATTACGTGGCACTATTCTGAAGAAGTAGAACGAGACTTGAGAGACTTCAGTGACAGTAACAAGGTGCTCCCAGCAAATGTCAAATATTGATAGAGGATAAGGGACTGGCAGGCAAGATAGGGATGATATCACCTGAAGTACTATGAGCCTTACTGCCACTAGAAGATCCCCCAATATGAAGTAGCAACAGGCTTACTGCCACTGGAAAAAGCCCTGTCTTCAGAAGCATCAAGCCCACAAATGGCAATGCTACAGGAAATTACAGCCCACCTGAAATCGTGCAAGGAATTTAAATAGTTTTCCTGGATTCTTGATCCAAGTCCAAGTCCTCTTGGCCTGTGACCAAACAAGAAGAAATCTAATCAGGCATTGTGTGTATATGTTTGAGAAAGCATAGTAATATCTCTATTAAGATTAAATACTAAATTATAAATAAAATTTTAATAAAGACTGTAGTTTCCCCTTGAATAGGGAGAAAATACATATTTTCTGCAACAAACATTGCAATTAATCAAAAAGCTGGCTAAGGCTTCTTAGTTGTGGGCAATAATTTTATTATTTTAAGGTCAATTATAATGTTAAAACATTTTAACTTTGCTTAGAGATAGGTATGTAACTACGAATTTATGTTTTTTTTAGTTTGCCTGCTTAAGAACCAGCTTTGTACAGAAGACCAAACCTTGAAATATTTAAATGTGATTAAACTGATTTAATATATGATAGTCCCACCTGTATGTCATTTCTGATGTACATCTGCCACAGACAAAATTAAAAGATAAGTAACATGATTACAATCAGATTAGTGAGTCTATGCAAGTAAATGAGATTGAAAATCTATACAACTGAAAGCTGCATTTCCTAGTGAGACCACTTTGCATCACATTAGCTTAAAATTAATTTTCCACTTTCATATAAGATGCTGACTAAAAAATCCAACCTTTGCAATAATACTCTCCAAGTCCTGAAAAACCTTCCCTCTAATGGGGCACGGACTACTAGCTTTTTTTCCTGCTGGAACTTTTCACCTGGTATTTATTTAAAAACTGAATCAGTCATGTAGATTGACTGTTGAGCAAATTCAAAAAAGCAGGCTTTTAGAGGAGAGAGAAATTTTGTTTTCCCTGTGTTTGGGCACTAGGGATAAATAGAAGGATCAACATTTTACTGAAGAAATACCATGCATATACTCAAATAAAATTATGTATGCTCAAAAAAGTTTGCAACTGCATAGGGGTGCAGTAAAGAATAGTAAGGTGCATATATTAAAAAAGATACTTTCCCATGAAAAAACTCCATAAGCCAAAGGAGTGGTTTAACTTTGCAGTCGTGGGGAAGAGATTGCTTTGAACCTCAGAGAATTTGCTCTTCAAATATGGACTTCTGACTGGTTTCAGTTTTAACTCCAAACCTTTCATGCATCTGTATAAGTTACAGTTTTAGAAATCACAGTTTGGTTTAGTTTACATGTTGTGTTTATTAATAGGTAGGGGCGATATAGACTGTAGCTTTGCCTTTTATATATTTTATATATCCCCATACAACTAGAGAAATGAGAAATATGAATCAAAATATGTTCTGTTCCTTTTAGAAATCTTATTGTAAAATCTCTGTGTCATTAAGGTTACTGATCAGAACAGAGTTTGAATCTCTTAGAGGAAACATCAGGTTTATGAAAGTGGCATAAAAGAGAAGGCCTACAAAGAATATAGTCCTTGCAAGCATCAAGAAAGAGTGAATGCAAAATCTCATTCACTCTGCTGTTAAACTTAATGGTAGGCTATATAACTTCAAAGATTATTTTTATGTAGATATAGTAAAGCTAGAACAAGCTAGATGTCCATATACTTCTATTTATTTAGATTTTTTATAAGTAAATTCTGTAGCTACTCAAGTATCACATTATGGTTTTGGCAGAGAACATACAGAAACACATCAATGTCTTTAAAATCTATATCATCCTAAAATAGCTTCAGGTGGGCTTCAGAATATGGCTTTCTAAAGGGTTCTTCTAATGGCAAAAAAAAAATTTACTTACCTAGTTTAACAACGGTGTCTCTCAAGTGCTTTACCAGCAGGTTTACACACTTGGAAATGTACATCAGGACACTCAGAGTACTTCATTTTACTGTGTTCCAAGGTCAGAATCTTCATAACACTTTTTATTCCACTTCACAATGGCAAGAGAATAACAGTTTGAATAAATAAATGAAATAAAATGTAAAAACAGCTGACTGCTATATTAGCTGAAAGTTCAGGATAGTAGTCTCACTTCAGGGTCATATAAGCATGATTTGCTGCAAACATTTTATATTTAAAGATTATAATTAATAAGGTCACAAAAACGAGTCAAGATAATCTAACAAGCACTTACTGTTTGCCTTTGATATATAAGGACTGACAAGATTGTGCTTGTCACCAACAGTGGAGTATAATGCTTACTTTTTAGTAATAGGTCAGAAATGTTTATAGTAAAATCAGAAGGTAGGATAATGGTGAAAAAACTGAGGCAACTTTTCAAGTAGAAGATCTTAATCTTCAGATGTGGTTATTATGGGGAAAAGCTAAACAGCACTGCAAGCCTGGCTGATAAATGCAAGGAAAAAAAAAGAAGGGAGGAAAGGTATGTTGGGAAAAGTTACGATTTCAAAAACTTGAGTACATTATTTTAATTTAACCTACAGGAGATCTCTACCACCTTCCTACATTGTATGTGTCAATGACAAACTTCTCTTGTATGTTCAGTCTCATACCATTTTATTCAGAATTCCTTAGATGGTAGAGCATAGGAATTAAGAACAAGTCTTGCAGACATCCTGTCACATCCAATAATTCTGCATCATAACTTCCAGAGTTTAAGGACTTCTAAACAATTCCAGACTGCATTATTAGAAAATTAATGTTGATATTATAAGAACCCCCAAGTTCCTCAAAATGATTATCCTGTTACATGAGGGGCAGCGCGGCCAAGTCAGATATGGCGATGCACTCTCTGAGCCCTTCCCAATAGCCAATGGTGTGAAACAAGGTTGCGTTCTCGCACCAACTTTATTCACAGTTTTCTTCAGCATGATGCTCCAAAGGGCCATGGCAGACCTCGACGAACAAGACGGCATTTATATCCGATATCGTACCGATGGGAGCCTTTTCAACCTCAGGCGACTGAAGGCCCACACCAAGACCCTGAATCACCTTGTCCGCGAGCTGCTTTTTGCTGACGATGCCGCCCTTGTTGCCCACACAGAAGCAGCTCTGCAGCGCTTAACATCCTGCTTTGCAGAGGCGGCTGAGCTTTTTGGGCTGGAAATCAGCTCGAAGAAGACAGTAGTTCTCTACCAACCAGCACCACAAGATGATTACCATCATCCCCACATCACCATTGGCGAGTCAGAGCTTCAGCCAGTCCAGCAGTTCAGCTATCTGGGTAGCATCATCTCCTCAGATGCCACGATCGACAAAGAGATAGACAACAGAATAGCAAAGGCAAACAGAGCTTTCGGAAAACTCCATAAAAGAGTCTGGTGCAATAAACACCTGAAGAAAAGTACAAAGCTCAGTGTCTACAGAGCCGTGGTACTGCCTACTCTTCTGTACGGGTCTGAATCATGGGTCATCTACCGCCACCATCTGCGACTCCTCGAACGCTTCCATCAGCGCTGCCTCCGCACAATCCTAAACATCCACTGGACTGACTACGTGACTAATGTTGCTGTCCTTGAACAGGCAGACGTCACCAGTATTGAGGCCATGTTGCTGAAAACGCAGCTGCGTTGGGCAGGGCACGTCTCCAGGATGGCGGATCACCGCCTCCCTAAGATCGTGTTCTATGGTGAACTTGCCACCGGCTGCCGCAAGAGAAGAGCTCCAAAGAGGAGATATAAGGACTCCCTGAAACAACACCTCAGCCTAGGCCATATTGACCACCATCAGTGGTCCACCCTGGCCTCCAAACGGGAGATTTGGAGACACACCATACATAACGCTGCTGTCTCCTTTGAGAGCACGCGTAGAATCAGTCTCGAGGAGAAAAGACAGCGCAGAAAGAACCGTGCCTCGACTATACCACCCAAGGAGACCCTCCGGTGTGCTCTTTGCAACCGGTCTTGCCTATCGCGCATTGGCCTTTTCAGCCATCAATGCGCTTGCAATAAGCGTGGGCAAAGCCCTTCCCAAATCTTCGTCCGCGAAGCCAAGCCATGATGATGGTGATGACTCACTAGAATTACATGCAATAAGATACGGGTCAAGGTTAAATGAGAAAATGTTGCTTATACACGTGTGAGAGCTTAGGGCAATTCCAAAAGGGAAAGCCCTTAGGCAAGTAGAATTTAAATTGGAAACAGACACCTACCTGAAAAAAACATTGAAGTTACTGGGCTGCAACAGGATGTAAAAGTACTGGAATACAGGTTGTCAACCAGAGTTCATTTATTTGATGACAAATTGCCTGGAGCACCTCAGAAAGAAAGGAAGCAAAGTTTAAAGGAAGTTTTTTGGAGTTTGCAAGGAAGAGCAGTAGGATTCTGTGAACTGTTAAGATCGTGGGGTATTAAAGGAAAGGAAATACGGCACTAAGACTATTATGACTTTCAGAAGTCACAGAAAAAGTTGGACAATAATAGTACCAGGGAACTTGAGGCACAAAAGGATAGATTCAAAGACTTGATGAGGTTCTTCAGTTTAGCAGTGAATATCTTATTTCTTTTCCTAAACTCATTGGATCACATACTCAGACATTTTGAGTTTCAAGTGGCAGCTAACCCTAGGTTTTTGCATTATTTTATTACATATTCATGGAGTCATAGAATCATAGAATCCCAGCTTGGAAAAGACTTCAAGGATTATCAGATTCAAACTTCCTTGGTAAAAGCACAGCGTAGACAAGATGGCCCACCACCCTGTCCAGCTGAATCTTAGAAGTGTCTAACTGCTTCCCTGGGGAGATTATTCCAATGGGTGACTGTTCTTATTGTGAAAAATTTTTCCCTTGTGTCCAGTCAGAATCTCCTCAGGAGTAACTTGTATTCCTTACCCTTCAGCGTTTCCATGTGACTCCTTGTTAAAAGGGAGTCTCCACTTTCTTTGTAGCCACCCTTTAAATACTGGAATATTGTAAATGTGAAATCACACGAGGCAGTTGTATTTTGAGGAATTTGTTCTAAAGTATTGCCTTTTAAGCTTTCAAGATCTTGTCTCTATGCAAAACCAGGACTAGCATAAGGAAATGTCTGTATCTTTTCTGAGACTCGATAATCTGAGGAGCAGTTTGATAGATGAAAGAAGCATAAGTCATGTTAAAAAATAGAAGTTCCCTCCCATCCAAAAAGTAAAACACAGATCACAAAAGATAATCCTGATGTAAACATTAAAGAGGCCTAGACTAAATTGTCTGTGACTGTAGTAGATGGCAAAATTCCTGACCTCTCTGAAGGTAAGTCTCTGCTATTGATGAGTCTGTGTAAGAGCCACTGGGGCTGTGTAGCCATAGTTCAAGACAATATGATTTTGCTATTGGGTCTCACCATCATGGAGCATGCATTTGTCTCATCTATATTCACCCATCATCATATTTCTCAACTATAGCAACCTTACTGAGAGAGTTTATATAAAAAACATAAACCATAGGTTCTCCTGGGTGACTAAATCCAGTTCCATACTGAGTGTTCTGTACTTACTGGTTTTTTGGGTTTTGGTTTTTTGGTTTTTGGGTTTTCCAAATTTGATCAAAAACTGACTTAAAACTGACTCGCTTTTGGGCTTCTTTCAATCCTCATAAAAGGCTGATGTAGAGCTGGGAGGTTTTTATTTGCTTGGTTTTAGTTTTCAGCCTATTAATTTTATTTCTAGAGGTCATTTTCTTCACAAACCCTTGGGATTCTGTGGTTTACCTCTAATGAGCCCAGCTGCACTACACTCTGTGCTTTTGATAAAGCTTCTCAAAAAATTTTGACTCCTTACAGATCATTTCTACCCTTGTGCTGTCTGGAGTAAGTTTCACCAGAAAAAAAGTTTTAAAGAATAAATTTCTTATGTGAATGGTATACCTGACCAGTTTGTATACATCTAGTTGAAGTAACTCTTAACTTTTATTAGTTCTTGTAATCTTTTATGCCTTCCACTGCTGTTCTCTCAATATCCTCATCATTTATGTGCTTAAATAATTAAATCCTGCATTGTACTGTTTTGCAGAAGTTAGGTTCCTTCTTTTAAGAAAAAGTACTGTGTTTATTGTAAATTGAACTATTCAGTTTAAATAAGGACTCTTCCTACTCATGCTCCCAGATCTATGTTCAATCTTTTCACAGACTTCATCATGTAATTTAAGATAGTACATGGATTAATTTTGGGGCATTTTTACGTAGAAAAGAACAGGAAGGTGGATTTTCTATTCCTTAGATAATCAATGGAATATTTTCTTAATTTAGGGTTAATTTGGGTATCCCTGATTGCAAAGCAACACTAATTGCACATATTTCACCTCTGAATTAGTCCTCTGAAGTCAGAGATTAGTCATTGGGCTATTCTGCATGCATAAAAATATAAGAATTTAGGTCTTATTATAACTGATTATACTAGATTTAGTAGAGAAAATTGCTTTCATTCAAATCAAGCCTTTAAAATGTAACAAGCAGCTTTGGACAGAATATGATTTTCTTAGCCTAGCTTGTCATTTTCTAACCTAGCTGTGACATAAGAGAAGACATAAACCTCACTGAGTA
Organism: Bucorvus abyssinicus; assembly: GCA_009769605.1. Lineage (NCBI taxonomy): Eukaryota > Metazoa > Chordata > Aves > Bucerotiformes > Bucorvidae > Bucorvus > Bucorvus abyssinicus. The sequence continues at coordinate 22,461,585 of CM020026.1, forward strand.
TCTGTTATGCTCACAGTTTTCTTCCCAACTGTCCAGAAAGTGGTAGCATTAAGGACACCATGACCCTCCAACCAGAATTATGACTTAATAATCCTGTTTTAAGTGCAATAAGCTAAAAGGACACTATAAATTCCTAAATTCATACTTGATTTGTTTTTCTTTATGCTCATGAAGTTAGGAAGTGAAAATAGTATAGTAAAGTGGTAGACATGAGGAAAACAGCTTAAAATTTCTCATTAAAGTCCTTTTTCTGCAGAAAAAGAACATCTGAGAACTGCTATGTAGCAGAGATTATGTGATTGCTACAAATCCTCAGACCACAACTGTTCTACATTTCTCTATGAACCATCATGTCAATGAGCTACATTTTCCAGCTCTCAACTACCACAGCCCAATTAATTCCAGAGAAGGCTGCGTACGTACAAATGTGAATAAAACTTGTGTTTTAGAGCTTCAGCTGCCAAGGAAGCATCTTCATATGCATTTTTATTTTGTATTTTTCGGGAGTACATTTATGAAGAAGGACAGAATCTCTTTGTGCATGCACAATTTATATATAGCTTTGTTCGTTCAGCTAGGCTGGTCAAAACTAGTCAGCGAACATTTAAAGGAAGCCTTGTAATATATAAAATATCCCTAGAGGCAGGGAATAAATGCTGTTTAAGATATTGAATTGTTGGAACAGAGCCAGAAATGCAATTCTTGTTCAGTTACATTTTCAGATGACTCATCAGATCTTCTGCTAATCTCTGCTTTGAGAGCCGGGGAGTGTGGGCTTTAAAATCTCCTGAACATAAGAAAAGAAGTAATTTTTAGAAACAGAAGAATCCTTAATACAATGTAATAATATTGAGGAATCCACCATTTGGATCTGTTTCCAAATGTGATGCAGTAACTTGTACCAATGATAAATCTGGAAAGATGTGTAAACATTGTAATCCTATTTGCTATTTCACTATGAAAAATGAGAAGGAAATACAAAAGCATGTGCTTAACTGTAACAGTGATAAAGAAACTGGCCCCTGGAACTCATATAAAGCATTTAGTTTTGGGATAAGAAAGCTTAGATTAAAAAAAAAAATTTAAAAAAAAAGAAAAATAAAGGAACATATACCTTTATTTTTTGCAAAGCTTGTGCTTTTGCTTATGCCTTTTCCATTCTTTCCAACTGCTGTTCCATGGTAATGATTTCTCTTTTTTTTGTGTGCTCATCCATTGTCTTTTAACTCATAGCTGCAAATCAAATAGCATCTTCTTATTGCTTGATGCATAGCCTCTCAAACACTAAACTAAAGAGATCTGGCTTTGCCGAAATAGTTGTCAGCAACATTGTCACTTCTCTGCCAATGAATTTACATATTAACAATGTAAGTGATAAAATCGGTCTTTTTGTATTTTTGCTTCCTTTTTTTTATTATTTTTAAGGTAACCGAATTTATAAGAAAACTATTGCATAGTACTGGACTTAACATGGGAAGAAATTAGTCTAATCCATTAGTGTTATACATTGTACAATGAAATGAAAAAGAAAGGGAAGTGTCTTCATTCATATAAAAAAAAGAAAAAGGAAAAACCCATGATAGTGAAGAACACTAATGGCTTCCAAAGAAATAGTATGGATATTATTTTTTAAATTGCTTATGTTTCCACCTCAGCAACAGCCTACAACATGAAAAGTAATGTGAGCCTAAGAATGCATGATGGCAAAGGCCAAGATGGAAAATATCCCTAGGGAAGGTTTCCATTATTTTTGACATATTAAATGCTTTCTGCTTTTATTCATGAGTAGTGGAGAAAAAGGGAAGATTTGCCTGCTGAATTTAACTACTGGTGGTTCATTCTATGACAGGCTGCTGGGGGAGGGGTGGGGAGGAAACCCTAGTTCACAGGCAGAGACATTATAGCAAACTTCCTTCTAGTACTATGCAGACTCTGGTCTGTAAACTGAGCTTTAATTCACCTGTTCAGTTTGTCAGGTACATGGTTAGGACATGGGTTTTTCTGATATTAACACATACCTCCACTGACTGCCACCATAAAACTAGAATTCCAACCATATTACTGATGAATTCTATATCACTATGAATATCTATAGGTATCTATAGCAAGTTGTCATCTATATGGACCATCAGCACAAGCTGTGGGAAAAAAAATTAAGTGACTAATCAAACAAATTTTCATCTTCACAGCCATAAGGCCAAACCAAATCTCCAAAATACCTGAAGATAATGCGATAATTAGGTAATAGATTTCATAGTGGCAAACTGATAAAAAATAAATCCACTCCCCATAGCCCAGATATACCTATACTAGCCCAGATACCTCTATTCTTAAGATGGGAAAGAACGTGAAAATAGTATTTAAAACAGTAAACGATGTAAGTCATAGACATTAATTTTTAAAGGGGAATGAAGCTAGCCAAAAATCAAACAATTCACCCTCAGGGACACCCTAGGCTGATGCTCTGAAAGGATTATTTTAACCAAGCTGATGGGCAGACACAGGTGCAAAAAATCCAACGCATATGAATTGATTTGAAATTTCAGGAACATGCAAGTAATGTGTGCATAGAGATACTACAGGCAGTCAAGCGAGGTTATGCTGCCTTCGGGAACTAAGATCCAAGACATTACCAAGACTGTGCCACAATTTGTCAAGAGCACCAACTACTATCCACTGTTACTCTTTTATGTGAGCATGAATGACACTACAAGACAGAACCTGGGCAGAATCAAGGAAGACTACGAAGACCTGGGGGTAAAAGTGAAAAGTATGGGTGCCCAAGTTATCTTCTCCATTTTGCCAGTTGGAGGAAAGGGCACAGCCAGAAATAGACGAGTAATGCAAATCAACTTCTGGCTTCATGGCTGGTGCCATTGTGATGCTTTGGCCAAAATTTTCTCTCTGTGAAAGATTTTATCTTATTTTTTTTCTTGTAGAAGCAGGTTGTTATAGATATAAAAAAAATACTCCTTAATAATAGTTGTCCTGGTTTGAGTTAGAAGAAAACTAATTCTGTTCGGTGATTTTAGTTTTCAGCTCAGTCTCTTCTAAGTAGCTCCACTTTCTGAAATTAACAGCATACTTTTGCAGTGTCTGCTTCTAGAAGTGGTAACACTTGATGTTCACAGTTACTACCAGGGGTTGGTGTGCAGAAAGGCTCTTGCTTATGCTTGCCTCTGTGAAGACCAAGGTCACTGCTAAATCCTGTGTACCACACTGGGGGTGCAGAAAGTGAGAGGCTGCACCTGCGGGGAGGAGCGGACAGGACAGGTGACCCTAAACTGACCAACAAGGTGTTCCATCCCATAGACGTCATACTTAGCATAAAGCTGAGGGATCACAAGAGTCTCGCTTTCTTCCTCTCTTCTTCAATGGTCGGCATCTGAGGAGGACTCTGTCCGTTCTGCCTTCAATCCCAGTCTGTGCATTCCTGAATCCAGTTCCAGAACCCAGCTCCTGAATCTGGTTCCCAACTGCCTCTGAGCCCAGTCTCGGACTTCCTCAGTGCCTGCCCACAGCATCAGTGGTGACGTGGTTGCCATCAGGGGAGTCGGGTTCGGTATTGGTATTTTATATATTTGTATATATATTCATATTATTATTATTCTGATTAAAGCAGTTTAGGTTTTCTTTTCCAATCCATAAGTCTCTTTCCCTTATTCCCTTTCTCTTCCCCTTTGGGGCAAAATTGTGGGTCATGGAGAGCATCTGTCATTTTTCTAGTGGCCACTCCAGCCCTAACCCATGACTACAAATTGAAATATAATAGTCCTTAAAATGAATGAGGTTCTGTTCTGTCCAAGTTTGTCTGAGGTATGTTACTACATCTATATAGACATATTACATTGAGATAGTTAAGAAAGGCTCTTAGAATAAGTTTAAGAATTGTGGCCTCAAATTTTGGCACTGTCCCACCACCCTAAAGATCTAGTTTATTTCTTGATTTCCTCATAGATTTTGCAAAGCTTTGGATAAGCCCTTAATTGTGTTATCTCTTACCTTATTCTCTATAAGGCCTCTTTGGGAAAGAAAAATCTATCATCTAATAGAAATAGTTTAAGAAACATTTATATGTTCATAAGTACTGCAATGTAGACCTTAGATGACATAACAGAAGACAAATAGGTGGATTCTTCTTTGACATATTTTCTGAAAAACAGAATGTGTAAAGAAATTACACAAAGTAAAGGCAGAAGAATTAAACCTAATACCCATAAGTGCCGGTTTTAGAGATGATTTAAAAAATCTTCAATACCCACCAGGGGATAGGACTTTATGTATCAGTTATCACACTTAACAGCATAAACAAAGGTTGTTAACATTTCTTAGTTGCCCAGTAACATTAAGGAAACTAGACAACTTCTGAGCTGTTTCTACTAGCAAAGCAGCTGGATTTTATAAATGTTGAAAAAGTACAAATTAAGCTTTTTCAGGAAAGCAGGATGAAAAACATCATAGGTAGAATTAATAGGTTGACAATAGCAAATATTGCCGCAAAATTATATAGACCATGTTACAAGGTTCATTGCTTGTATTCTCTATTTCCTCCATTTAGCCCCTCTTTAAATTGCATGTGCAAACCCACTTCTATTCACATAAATCCTGCACACTCTGTGTATGTGCCTATACAGATATCCACCAGAATACTGCACAAAGTATGAGGTAAGCTGTAATTCTTTCTTGAAGAGATTCTCATAGTTCTCATTTCAGTAGTTTAATTGTCACTGTGGGCAGCTTTTGTTTACAATGTACCCTGTGGTGCAGTAAGCACTAGTGGCTACAGTCCCCGAAGAGAAATTAAAATAAAAAAAATATATATATAAAAATAAGCAACGAACACCTGCTGAAGTTATTATTGTTCAGATTACAGAGGTAATTTTATATAAAGCTAGAAAGAATAATAAAATAATAATAAAAATAAATCAATAATAAACAATAAAACAATAATAAAAATACCTTTGCTCCTTTTAAACAGAGCTCTGGTGGAGATGGTATCACTATGCCTAGAAGTAGAGCACAAAAGGGCAGGACATATGGTGCTCATAATGACCTGACCTGCTCTTACTTAAATAAATAAATAAAATAAAATAAATAAAATAAAATAATCATGGTTTCCTGCGTGTGGTGTTTCCTCAGAGGATTCCGTGTAATGAAACATGTTGAGTGTTATCAGTGCTCATGCCATCTACCAGCTTTGAGCTGCAACAAAATCTGATTTTTCAAATAAATTTGATGAGAATACAAACACATATACAAAGATTTTCAAGTTATTTTCAATGATTGTGAGTTTGATTTAGTTCAGTAAATGAGTTAATGGAATAGAATTCAATTTGTTACATGACAGTCCACATTTAAAAGGTTTATTATATCCTTCAGTAAGAATGATTTTGTCTCTTTTCTTTGTTTTTGAATTCTACTGGGAGGACGAAGCTTTGTTTCCCTCTTTTTCTTGACAGTATTACTTTTTCCTCTGGTACATTTTCACTGAAGAGTTAGTCCTGGCATATGACATCAGTAACTTCCTTCTTCTTCACACACAGAGCTTTTAGATCTAACTTGAGTGATAGTTTGCTGTTAGAAAGCTGTGCTGGAGTTAGTCTTGGCCAGAAAGCAGATGCCCATCCAGCAGCTCTGTGACTCACCCTCCTCATCAGCATGAGGGGAAAAAATAGGTTGAGAAAGATTATGAGTTGAGATAAAGAAAGTGAAATCACTCACCAGTTGCTGTCATGGTCAAAATAGACTTGATGAGGGAAAAATTAATTTTATTTATTGCCAAAACAAAGACAAAAAAAGTTAAACAAAACTTTACCCTGCCTACACCCTCTTTCTGCAGGCTCAACTGCTTTCCTCCTGAGGGGAGTACTTCTGACCACTCTCCCTGCCTTTAACAGCACAGGGGGATGGAGTATGGAAGGCTGCAGCCAGTATGTGACAGTTCCTCTCTGCTGCTTCCTCCTCCTCCTCACGCATTTCCCCTGCTCCAGCATGGGGTCCATCCAACAGGACACAGTGCTTCAGGATAAGACTGATTCTTCATGGACTTTACCCAGACTGAAGACCCACCAGGAAATGTTCACCTGCTATGGCATGGGGTTGTCCATGGCCTGTGTGGTGGATATCTGCTTCACTTTGGTTCTCTCCATGGGCTGCATTAAGAGCTTGTTCTGGTGTCTGCAGCACCTCCTCCTCCTCCTCCTCCTTCTCTGATCCTCATGTTCACACCGTTGTTTCTCACTGTCTTCTTTTGCCTCCTCCACTGTGTGGGGTTTTTTCCCTTTCTAAAATACATTCACAGATGTGACACCAGTCTGGCTGACAGGCTCAGCAGTGTGCTGTGGAAGATCTGTTGCAGAACCAACTGGAACTATCTAGATCAGGTTGTGTCTGGCATAGGGCAGCCCCTGGCCTCCTCTCTCAAAGACCACCCCTGAAGCCCCTGGCAGCCAACAACTTGCCATGGACACCCAGTACAAAGGCTCCTCTTTCAGTTTGGTCAGCTGCATGTTTTTTTTTCCCTTTGACCACAAGACAAGATACAGGTGACGTTTTCATTCAAGTACTAATCCTGTTTGGTTTTAACATTGCACTGTGTCATTGCAGCACTTTGCCACATGCCTAGAAAAGAACACTTCTCCCAGAACTCTCTGAGAGTTATATTGGATTATCAATTCGCTTTATTTCTGCAGTGCAAAAGACTGTCATGAGACATCAGTGCATATCAGCACTCATGACAATTTTATGTTTAAAAAGATGCTTAAATTTGAAGGTCAGTTTAACTGTTCAATATAAATGTAGGTTATGATGAGATATAAGCTTTTTTCAGCTTTGTAAGCAAAAATTAATTTTAAACAAAGTAATCTCAAGGCCAATTTTGACATCCAATTTCCTTATGTTCAAATTCAGAAAGGAAAACCAGACATGCCCTTCACTCCCTTTGGTACAATTGTCAACACAAAATGCTTATCTACTCATATAGAATCAGATGTCTCTATAGCCTGGAGTTTACAGCACTTAGTTGGAAGAGGCAAGTCTGGATTCTCACACTAGAAATTGTAAAGTCGCTCAGAGCACATATCCAGGCTCAAACCCTACACGTGAGTTCGGAAAAAGAACAGTTTTGTCTGAGAATGTTGCTAGTAAGTAGGCTTAAATTAGCATTGAGCTGCCTGGTATTTTTAAGACTTGAGAAATTCTCTATGCTCCCAACGGCTGTCAAGTCAGTGGTATTTTTAGATTCCTTGGGAATTTAGGCTTCACCATGGATGTTTGTTTATTTATTTGGGGATCTGACTTTGAATTTAGATGCTGAATGTAGCAGTTAGGTGTTGTGTCTTATTTCTCGGCTGAATACTTTGTGTCCGTCTTCAATGTCATTGACCTTGTCATGTCATTCAAAGTAAAAGAGTAAAGATTTCATAGCAGCTGCTGCGTAATATGTAATAGCAGACCTTATAATAATATTGTTAGACATTACATCGTCTTAATATCCACTCTCATAATTTCCATATCATACAAAACTAAGTGCTATTCATTCATGCAGAAGTAAGTTTTAATCAGGAAATCAGTACCACAGGAAATATTTCCTCCTACTATTGAGACTTAGTTCTTTTCTTCAAGGCTAAGCAAGACCTTGCAAAGTCTTACAGACATCTTCACCGCTGGTCAGTAACCTTACTGAGATGAGAAAGAACTCTGAGAAAAAGGAAAATAAAATTCAGTAATGTCTGAATACTCAGTATAACTTTTCAAATTTGATGTAAATTCGGGGACAAAAGGAGGTTCAAATCACATCCTTGATCAACTTTCTGTAAGTGGAACTTTTATCAACACGAGATTAAGCAACGTGTTTGAGAGCATGTCTGGGTGAACCTAAACAACCAGTTAGAATGAGAGCCCAAGAGGAGACAGGTGAAAGAGTTCAGCAGGTGGATGTCTTTTTAAATGATCTGCAGACGAATTTTCATCCTCGTCTATTTATGTCCAGATCCCAACCTTGCCATTAAACAGGCTTGAGAAACAGAAGGTATGAATGAAATATTTGATCAGAAATATGTTTGTTGTCACCTTACCCCATTCTACCTGTCACCTTTAGAGTGAGAAATAAGACATATGCTTTCCCGTCTTTCTGATAAATGCAGACCTTTAAATTCCTTAGCAAATACTTACTCTTCTGCAATGAAGCTGTGCTACTTTGTTGCTGAAGGGTCACAGATAGCCTTTACTTTAGAACGTCACTGTAGCATACCTTCATAACTTCACACATAAAACTACAATTATTTATTTATTTTTATTGTACTGCACAATACAATTAAAAAGCCTCTGTTTAAAAGAATAAATAAATATAAATAATGCACTCAGAGAGTTCTTCTCTTTTCAAATAGCAGAATTTAATTATTTGCTTGTGGCCCTGTTTATTTTCTACATTTCAATTTACTATTGTCTTTATTGAGTCTCTCCTGAAACTTGTAAGCTCACTGAACATTACAAAATGCTTTCCGTATTGTTTGGTGTTCTCATTTTCTCAGAATTCTATATATTATATGAACATTTTTTCCAAAGAAATATGGAAAATTTGCTTGTATGTCTGCATATTGGTGGTATTCTTATCCCAGACATCCAGTGAAAATTAATTTTAGTTGGTTTGTCCTTCATCCTGTTTCTACCAAGAGCTTCTGCATTTCTAAATGCAACTTTAGCTAAACCCTAATAAAAGTTATTGTTGTTACTTTGGTCAAGCAGTTAGGCAATATTAAGGTTCTTTCAAAGTTCCTTTTCAAAGTGAATATAAGTTAAGAATTCTTTGAATCTTTTTTTTCCCCCCAGAAGTGATGTTTCCTTCAACACAGTGAAAGCATAACAGTGAGCAATTTTCTCTGCCTGAAAATCTGCAAGTACAATGAGCTTTGCATCTGAGAATCTCTAGATGGGTATCACTTCACCCAGCAGAGACTGTCTACATTTGAGCTGGGTTCCAGAGGCTTTCTTTACAGGTTACAATTAATCCAGATCTATTTTATGTATCTGTTTTACAATCCTGTAACAGACAGATATAATCAGGACATAATTAAGATTAGTGTACCTTGAACACAAACGTAAGTGTACAAATATAGCGTAACCAACATCAATGTTTAAGCATTTTTCTAGCACTGTGATAGCATAATGAAACACAGTGTATAAGGATTTTACATACATACTCTGCCAAAGTGACATTTGAAGGGGCAAAGATTGGTCTAGTTGCATGTACGAGTTATCCAACTAACAAGAAATTGTGAAGAGAAACAAATTAAGAACAAAGGGCTTCAAGCAACCGAAAGATCCTGAAGAATATGATGTAATGATGTGTACGAAACCAGTCAAAAAAATGTTGCACAGTATCAGGAGAAAATTTCATACTTTTCTGAAAGGAAGTAAGGTGAAAAACATAAAACAGTTAGGATGAGTATTTATAACAATTATTTATTCATTATGCTCATAAATATCTGAGGACTTGGCTACCCGACCGCAAGTATATGTGATAAGCTCAGTTTGGTTCCCACAGAACTTGGAAAAGAGAAACTGAGGTAAGATAATTCACTGTATTAATTTAGTTATTTCAGGCCACCAGTGTCATAGACCATTAAGAAGAGCTTCTGAAGTTCTAAAGGCAGTTATTTCATTTAGAGGCCCTTTGAATTATCTCTGGTTTTTTCCCCAGATTCTAAATCTATTATTTTTCTGTCAACTTAAATGTCATTACTTGAAGAGGAAAGCTTCAAATGAAGATGGCGTCTTCATGTCAGAACCAACCAGATATCCAGTATTACTGAGAGCTGTTAAATAGCTGCTGTTTTTCCATTTGGAAATTAATTTACTTAATGCAATAAAACTACGCTCATCAAAATATTCTGATAAAATCCAATAACCTTAGTACTTATGGAACTTGATTTATCATTTTGCTACACAGTGTTTGTATGATACTGCATCAGTGAATGGAGATGTACCAGCATGAAATAAAAGTAAATGAAGAGACAGTCATGCCCCATGTCTTGTTAATATGGAACTGTCCTGAGGTAGGCCTGGGCCAGCCACTAGATGAATGACAGATGCTCTCTATTAACACCTCTCCCTTCTCAGAAGGGAAAGAGAAGGGAATAAGGGAGGAGACTTATGGATTGGAAAAGAAAACTAAAACAGCTTAGATGAAATAATAACAATAAAATGAAATATATACAAATACATATAATATGAATATAGAATCCAACACCCTTGATGGCAAATACATCAACATCTGATGCAGTGGGCAGGCACTGGGGAAGTCCCAGACTGGGATCAGAGGCAGTTGGGAACCAGATTCAGGAACTGGGTTCTGGAGGTGGATTCAGGAATACACAGACTGGGATTGAAGGCAGAACGGACAGAGTCCTCCTCGGATGCCGACCATTGAAGAATGGGGCTTGACCCTTGTGATCCCTCATCTTTATACTAAGTATGACGTCTATGGGATGGAACACCTTGTTGGTCAGTTTAGGGTCACCTGTCCTGTCCACTTCTCCCTGCAGGTGCGGCTCCTCCTTACTGCACCCCCAACATGGTACACAGTATTTAGCAGTGACCTTGGTCTTCACCGGAGAAAGTATAAGCAAGAGCCTTTCTGCACATCAATTCTTGGTATTAACTGTAAACGTCAAGCGTTATCACTTCTAGAAGCAGACACTGTCTGCAAAAATATGTCATTAACTTCAGATAATGCAGCTACTTAGAAGAGATTGAGCTAAAAACTAAAATCACTGAACAGAACTAGTTCTGTTCTAACTCAAACCAGGACAGGAAATACAGTGAATTAGTACTGAAAATAAAAGAAATAAAGACAAAATAATTCTTGGTTGATAGAGTTGTGGTATCCACATTCTTTGTTCATTTATAATATAGCATGGTGATTTGAAACATTTTGTTGCAGAAATAGTGTATGAATATTATGATAAATCTTTCCCTGGCTTGTTATCTTTGTCGGCATCTGAGCCATGCTATCCCTTATAGGCTAAAATCTGATCCTCCAGTCAAGCATGAGCACGCACAGACACATAGAAGCTTACTCTTGATAAGGATATATCGAGAAGATATTTGAAAAACCCCCTCACATCCTTGTAACTAGACTGTTAAAACCAGTAAAATACAATGGGGGAATACCAGGTGAAGAGAACAGAAATGTCTTGGATTTTAAAATTAATTTCCTGACATATCATTGTCCAAGATAAAAACATCTTTCTTTTTAAGTGGCATTTTCTTTGCACCTAGATGTGTACACATGTCTGTATCGGTTCCTGGCATTCAACAAAAATGACCTTTAATATACGGCTCTGGCTACTGAAAACTTTAAATCCGGAGAAGAACAAGTGCAGAAATAATATCTCAGTAGGAGACTATTGTATAACTGCAGCCAAAAAGCTTAGTGACAGCAAATTTAATAAAAGGCCTATAAAAACACTAGCTCAGTGACAGCTCTCAAGGTAAGGTGCTATAGTAATTTTATTACTTTATGCATACATTAAAAAACCATTACTGAGTTACAATAAATAAAATACTAATACATACATGCAATGCAATGAAGTTTAAGAGTTATGGCATGATTTACGCAATTCCTGATAAAATAAGGATATAATAGAACAAGCAAGGGTTTCCTTGACAAACAAGTAACTAGATGTAATTCCATACCTGATATGAAATGCAAGTACTTCCAGATGTGGGTGAGGATGTTGATTTTTTAAAATTCCTTCTGCGATGATTACTTCATGTTTCAGGGACTACTTCCTGAAAAATCACCTGTCTTATCAGTTGTCCCAGAAGAGCACGACAGTGGCTTGGATTGGTGGGCAGAATTACAGTAGTTGTGCTCTTTCCTGAGAAGCTGGAGAGCATTGTTTCCTGCTAGTTACAGAAACTTTGATGTTCTGGCCACATGTTGCTATTTTGTCAGTAGAAGACTTTGCTGACTAATCTACGTGAACAGATTAAGGCATCGAACACACTGTTTATATGGCTTTGAAACCTGAATTTGAAAGTATATGATTGATTGAAAAAGAATTCTGCAAAGCTTTTACTGTACTATAATCATTACATTAGCTGAGAGGAGGAACGTTGTAGACTATTTCAGAAGGTAAACTTTAATGCTGACGGAAGTTTCTGAACTATGTCAAGCTCACAGGCCAAAGTGATCTTTAGAATATCAAAAGCCACATGCAAGATACTCTTCAAGAGCAGAAATATTCTCCCCTTGGGTTGATCATCCAATCTCATTGAGATTCTGAGGTTAGAGCAAATTAGTATCAAAATAGGACTGTTATGAACATTATAGTAGTTCAGCTTGATTCAAAGTCTGTCATCTTATACAAATGGTTATACAGATTCATGAGCAAGCATTATATCTCTCTCCAAATCTAGAAAATAACTATTGTCATCATAGTTTCTGGTGATTATAATAGTTATATTTGTATCATTCAGAAAAATGGCACAAAGAAAAGAAAAAATAATCAAAAACCACAAAAAGTTAATCTTTAAAATGAAGTTTAGAGAGAGGTTGGCTTCTGCTTTCCTATTTCTAAAATGTATTTATAAATATTACCCAGTCATACTCTTTGAGAAATTATGTCCCTGAGTCTCTATTTTGTGTGATGGTCAACTATTTTACTCAACATTATTAACATTTAAAAAAAAAAAAAAAAAGATTAACATAGCTGTTTGGACAAGCACAGCTGTTCCCAAAACTATTCACTGTTCAATCCCATATATTACTATGACATTTTCTAGAACCTGAACCTCCCTACATAATACTCAGGAGATTGTAGTTACCTTCATTGTTATTCTGTATACAGCAGTGGAAAAATTAGTGGAAAGAGGAAAAAAGAAAAACGAGACAAAATAGCAAAACTAACACCAAACATCATTCAAAATTGCTAAGACAGTAAGAAATGCTAGCATTGGAGGGGGGGAAAAAGCCACAAAAACCCCAAACAAAAAATGACTATTGATCTGAAAGGCATAGAACAAGCCCTTATGCCACAGAGTAACACAAAATATTGCCTGTGATACTGTTCTTACAAACTCATACCATATATCTACATATTTTTTCCCCCAGTCAAAAATTTGAGAGAGACAAAAAAAAAAAATCAGGTTGTCTGTTGATCCTGGATCCCTTGAGACTGCCAGTAATATTATTAGAAACTACTGGAAATCCACATGTGCAAATGAAGATGTGAGCTAATAGTAAATAGTTACCAAAAACCACCTGGAAATAAAGAAGAAAAACATGTTTATGTCATAGTAACCAAACAACAATACTCATACCGATTTCAGAAACAAATTTTGCAGAGTTGAAAATAAAGCTATTGTATGCCTATGAAAACTCTCTCTCTCTCCATGAGAGACTTCCATGGAAAACTTACCAGGTTTACTTAGGAAATCTTATCACTAATTTATTCCAGTGACAGTTCCGGTCACTCACTCTACTGTCAATGCATTGTCAATACTGATAAGAATACTGTTTTTCAGATGTTGGATCATCCATTAATGCCAGCTCCTCTTCCAGGAGAAACCATTTTATTGTTTCCAATATTTTCATTATTATTATTGCCAGATACAATGCAATATTAGAAGAAAATATTAATTATTAAAAAAACGGTGGTTTAAATCAAATGTTAGAAACTGTGAAATGCTTATTTCCACACTGCTTGGTGTTAAACTTTCAATGTTCCTTTCTAAAACAATTCCCTTAGAATGTATTGAATTGCAAAATCCATGAATCAATAAGTTACTTGCAGTTTATTTCAGTAGCTTTCTTGGTAGCACTTTCATTTGAAACTTCAGTGTGATCCTTACATCCATGGTTTCCAAATCTCAAGAACAGTATAGAATATGCACAGATAGTTCACTGTCTTCCACAAGGATTTTATGATCCCAGTCATCATAGCAGGGCATTTTTCCCTCTTCCTGCCCTCCACGCTTTTTTTCATATTTATTGGGTTTTTTGCCAAGACCTTAAGTTTTAGCTGTTGGTTAGATCTTCAACCAAAATATTCACGAAATGAAAGCATCCTTCCCAAACGCTATAGGATATTATATTTGCCTTTTTGACAACTGTACAAATCTGAAGCAAGTTTACAGAAATCAATAGCATGTAATTACTACAGAGATCAGAGTCACTTCCATAGTTTGAGGCATGATGCTTCACAAGAATTTGAATTTACACTGTATGCTACACAGTCTTATTCCTGAGTTTCATGTCATGTATCCTTTCTGTTTCACTGATAGATTCACATATTTTAGATTTGTCCTAGAGTAACTGCAGTTTGGTTGTTTACTGTTTCAACAGATGTCAGTCTTCAAATGTACCAATACATAATTCAACTTGTATGCCTAATAAACAAATTTATTAGCAGTAATAGCTCTCTATATATTTGGAGTCCAGATGTGATGTTTTCCACACTAACCAACAGTGTGGCACTCCTTTTTTTCTCCCAACACACTTACTTTCTTCCTCAATTACTTTTGTACTCCTTATAACAGTATTTCAGGGTCAAATTGAGACAGAGAGAACATAAACTACATATTTTAAATAGTTGTTTTACTCAGTAATAAATTGGTTTTCTTTTAGTCTTAATATTTATGACTTCTTTTGAACTTTTTTTGCGACTCCAAATGGAGTTTGAGAAACCAAGCCATAGAACATTGAGAGGTACAGAGATGCCATGGTAAGTGGTTAAGAAATGCCTTTTAAAATTTGTAATGGAATTGCAGTTTTGTCATATCTTGAAAATATATTTGGGAGACCAGACTGTGGCCAGACATGTAAGAACTGCGGAGTTCAGAGAGTCCTGTCTCCATTCTTGTATTGACCTTGGTCCCAGTTGAACTGTCCATGCAAGTGCATGTGCTATTCCCCTAATAGAATGCCAGTAATGCTACAATGTAAAAGTAAGGACTAAAACTGCCTATACATCTTTCTCATCCCACACCAGTGCAGTTGCTTCATGAGAATGTTTAACTGCTTTTTTAAAAAGGGGACTTTTTCTATTCATGAAGCTCCCTGCAAATCATGGAAATCATGGAAAAGTAGATTATGTACCTTTACAAAAACTAAGGCTCACCTCCACAACAGTAGTTTATACAAACCATCCAGAAGCAGCAGCTGACAAGAAGATGCGGATGGAAATCAAAACAGTGTAAGAACTCCCAGCAAAATAATGTTTGGTGTTAAAACTAGCATTTCAGAAATAATCTGCCATTACACTGATTCAACGTGAATATTAGCAGAACTGTTTCCAAAGACTTAAAACTTTCAGTTGACTTTTTTTTTCCTATTATTTGAAATCTGAGCTTCTTTTTCCTTTTTTTTAGTGAACAATAAAAAGTAACAACACACCTGAAGTGACTGATTCTGCACCTTTCTCACATTAATCATCCCCACCACGTCCATAGCTTAGATGGTTTCTGCGGGACTAATTACAAGAATGACATTTACAGAATCAATCCCCCTATGACTGCTCTCATTTCTTATCGGGGAATAATGGCTTTGTCATGAGGCAGCTTGATTTCATGAATTTCTTAAACATAAGAAAATAATTTAAACTTGGTTCATTTTCCAAACTACCCTTTTAAAATTGCACCTTGTATTCATTGTCAGCATGAAAGAGTAGAACAGAACTCAAGGTTTTTCTACAGTTCAGTAAGGGAATAATGTCTGTCACCATTTCAGTTATGTAGAATTTTATGTAGCTTGATATTCATATGGACAGCTGGTGGCAAAAATTACCTAAAACAGATGCCAAAGCAATGAAAAGAGTTTCTGTAGAAAAGCCCAGTCTTCTGAGGTATTTAAATTCACCAGATAATTCCTTAAGAGGTGAGAAGTACACTGGCAGAAAGGATGGAAGTTGTTACTTCACTTGATTAAGAACGGTATTGGTGTTGACACTTTGTCACATGCTCTGTTGTACTGTGATTCATTTCTTTATGCCACTGGAGAACACTTTCACTATAGCCAAAGCAGAAGTAATTTTGAATGTTAAAGCACACATTAAAAGATGCCTTTTTTTTTTTTAAATCTCTTCACTCTTAAGCTCTGCTTCAACGTGACTAGAATTAGACAAAAATAATAAATTGGTTTGTAAAATATTCCCAAACTGTTCTATCTTTCCTAAAATGATGCTAAACTGTGGCATTTTGGGTCACTTGCTGTTGAACTTTGTGGAAATTCAAAAAGTCATTCTTGCTCAAAATGTCATCCTGTGAAAAGCCATCTGCTACTAAACTTCTGAGTTGTGGAGAGACTCCTGTCTCTAGTTATAGACTTCTGTGTTTGACAAAGACAGTGTATGGATTTCCATCCTTGGTTTGCACCTACAGAGGAGGAGAGGAGAGGAGAGGAGAGGAGAGGAGAGGAGAGGAGAGGAGAGGAGAGGAGAGGAGAGGAGAGGAGAGGAGAGGAGAGGAGAGGAGAGGAGAGGAGAGGAGAGGAGAGGAGAGGAGAGGAGAGGAGAGGAGAGGAGAGGAGAGGAGAGGAGAGGAGAGGAGAGGAGAGGAGAGGAGAGGAGAGGAGAGGAGAGGAGAGGAGAGGAGAGGAGAGGAGAGGAGAGGAGAGGAGAGGAGAGGAGAGGAGAGGAGGAGAGGAGAGGAGAGGAGAGGAGAGGAGAGGAGAGGAGAGGATGTTATATTTCAGTTGAAGGGGACTAACAATGACCATCTTGTCCAACTGCCTTACCACGCAGTATTACTGCCCTCTAATTCACTGCTGTAGTATGTTGTAATTGAGATACACACACTTAACTCTTCCTCTATACTCATTTGGAATCTCGCTTCTCTGTTCATGTGTTAGAGGTATGTCATTAAACCACTAAAGATCTTTAGATAAACCTGGATGAAGGGTCAAGTATGTAAGAAAAGAAACCCTGTCTATAGTGCCACATTACAAAAGAAATTCCTTTTGTCAAGGAACTGCCATCTTTCTATATGGAAATGTCTTGGTAAATTGTTATAGAGGAGGCTTGGAACAAGTCTCTATAATAATAGCAAATAATGTACTCGACTGTACAAATGATGAGAATAAATAGGGCAAATAGCTTAAAGTACACTTCAATGAGTAAGCAGAGGCATATAATACCTCTGCACAAGAAAAATTATTTCAGATAATATAAAATACTTGAGTTACTGAGCAGCCAAAATAGGCTGTAGCACCACAATTGAGGTGGGGTTTGTTTGTTGGGGTTTTTTTTGGGTTTGGTTTTTTGGTTTGTTTGTTTGTTTCTGAAAAACAACTGATTATTTTCTAGTATATTACTTTGTATTGATATGTCTTGTTGGTCTGAATGGAAACGAAAACTGGAGTTGACAACAATATAGAATTAACAAATAGCATCTTCCAGGAAGAAGAGTGTAAGACTAGTTTGTATTCATATTTCTACCTTATTTTTATTTTCTTTTTGTTCCTTACATCCTCACTAGTAACATTAAAGTTTTACTACTAGAAGAGGCATGAAAGCCGTTAGTCACAGTCCCCACTTCTTCAGACAACTGGCATGAGTCATTCACATAACTTCTCTCCTACAGAGTCAGTATGTCTGCTGCTGCTGAGCAATCAGGTTGCTCTTTCTGATCCATTCTCACTCACAACAAAGGAATCCCCCTAGAATTCAGTGAACATACCCATTAAGCACAAGGCCTCCGGTGTCAGCTGCTGAGCTGTTATCACATTAATGAGTTAAAACTCAGCTACATTCTCAGTAATAGCCAAAGGGCATACAGTGCCAGCTGAAAGGTGGAGAAGTAAGTGATTGCACACAAGAGACACAAAGCTCAACTTTGTCATTGCCTAATTCTAGAACACTGGGATATCTTCCAAGGGCTGAAAAGGCTTTTTGAATTAATCCACATAATAGCCTCTCAGTTGTCTTTGCTCTCCTTTGGCTGTGCCTAGTACGCTGTCCATTTCGTGAAAATATCTGAAGAGTCTTTAACATGGCCTTGTGTCCTAGGAAAACTTTCAGATACCAGGACAAATATAGTGAAAACAGATGCAAGAGCAGTATTCTTCTGTAAAGTGTAGGAGGTTTTTTGTGGGTCTTTCACAGAGAAATATGTGCATTTGAATAAACCACATGACTTTGAAAACATTACTGGTTTATCATATTGACCGCTGCTGCTATTCTTTTTCTTAAACTGGAAACTTAATCAAAACTACTAAGGGATATATGCCTTAAATTTAAATTGCAGATTTATGTACAATCTCACATATTAGAAACTCACAAAAATCTTTTTTCTCTTAGGTAACTAAAACAACATTTTTTTTTCACTGAGAAAATGACTCGTAATAATGGCTTCTGTTAAAAACATGAGTTAACCTCAGAAAAGAAATGATAGGATTACTATGCATTTTCATATGCATGAAATTCAGTATACCTTGAAATTAAGGTATACAGAGCCGACATTTGAAGATAAATAGAAAGCTGTGCATAAATCTCAGGAATACATTCATTTTTACAAATATTTAGTAAGTGAAGACACTATTTTCCTGAAGAAGAGTTGTGATGTGAAAATGGAGTACATGATGTTAAAGTGTGATATAATGAAGACATAAAATATAAAAGGCAACACATGCAAAAATTCATCTAGATTTGGTCATTAGATATGAGAAGACAAACTGCATATCAAAATATGATCCTTTAAAAACAGGCAGTAAAATTTCCATAAGAATAAACAAACTTAGTGTTAACATGTATACGGTATAATATCATACATCTGTCTTTCCAGCTTTTGTGGATAAGCAGTATGTGGAACAGCTTCATGAGAAGGAAAAAGAGATACACATCTACAATAGAAATTGACAGTCAAAACCTCTTGAAGAATACAAAAACATACTGGAAATTACTAAGTTGTGCCTGTATTGAAGTGATACTAAAAGAGAATAGGGAATTAAGTAAGTGTATTTCCAGAAGGCATATTTTTTATTACAATAATTCTGAAAAGAAAGGCGTATTTGAGTCTTCTGTACTAAAGAGAATCTGGAACTATGTGCCTATGTAACAATGCCACATTTTATAAGAGAGATGATGGCTAAGTAGATGCACTGACTACATACACTGTCCATCTGAACAGTTCACAACTTTGTGAGTGTTTCAGAAAATGCATATGCGTGACAACTTATTTTCTCCTTTGCTCCTCCAACTGCTTTTGGGATCACTGAACTTTTTTGATGTTCCTGAAAAGGCTCCACAGTTAAACAAGAAAAGTCAGAGTATGCCAGAACTTTACAGTATAAAAATGGAAGAATGATGAAATACTATAGTCAAATATTAAAGACTGAAATCAAGAACATTTAATGATTCAATATATAACATAGAAAAAAGCTAGAAAAAGTAATGTTTTTTCCCATTTGACAGTTGTATTAATTGTTTCAATTTTCATACCTACAATTATGATAATAATGGTCCTTTCTGGGTTTGATACTGGGGGGAAAAAAGGGTTTGCAACATCACTTGGTGTTGAACTTGGAATGGAATGTTGTGCATGTATGGAATGTGAAACTTGCACGACCTCTGAAAATCCCTAACCACACGCTGAGCATTATGCAGTGCCTGAATAATACTCATGCAAGTAGAGGGACTAGGAGTTTGCCGCATCTAAATGAATAATGGTATTGCTGTCAGCTGTTAATGACAACAGAAACTAATTGCTCTACACAGTTTCACACTTACAGACTTCATCGTATAAACTACACTCACAGAAGTAGGGTACTGTTTAACATAACTTACCACAAAACATGTATAACAAGCGAATGTTTATCAACTGGAAACTAATAAATAGCTCCTGTCAAATGCACTGTTCATATAATAACAATTAAGCTCACCATAGGAATAATAACCAAGTAGAAAACAAGCAGTATTTTTAATGAAGCACTTGAATAATGCTTAGCCTAAAGGTGGAGTTCTGAAAGCACTGGCTAAATTCTCTTCCCATTACGAGCAACGAAAATTTACCACTGTCTTTAGTGAAAGTAGAATTAGGACATTATTACTTTTGAGAGATTCACCTCTAAATGATTGCTAATATTTCTTTTACAAATTATCACTAAAAGACTAGATATCACTGCAGTTTATAGAAGAAAAATATTTCATACATTATTTTAATTCTATTTACATTAAACTATAACATTCTGCATTACATCACGCACACTATAGATTGTTTTTTTAATGTCATCTCTTCAGCACATGTATTTGTGACTGATCAATCCAAATACCAAGATATCTGAAGGATAAAACTGTCCAGAAGACAGAGGTGTTAAATACAGAGCTGTTAAATGTGTGATATTTAACTCAGGATCCACTGCTGGAATTTCTGGTTTATGATCAATCTGAAAATGGAATTCTGTGTTACTGTTGCTCTTGTTTGTTGTTATTGTTGTTGTTTTCTCTTGCTGTCATCATCTCACACACAGCTTAATTATCATTCTTTTTTAAACACCAGGTTGTGAAAACATTCAGGATTTTTTGGGAAGACTGGTACATCTCTGTAATTCTCTGGTGATTGTGCAAATAATGTCACTATGAATGCATTTCCATTTCTTCCTATGGATAAGCATTATTCACCAACAGGAGGAAAATAAAACTTATGGAAGATATATGAATTATTTATTTAGCAATAATCTCTGATACAATTTGATGAGAAATCACCACCAATGGAAAAGGAAAAGAACACTTTTCAAATACCAGTTTGTGAGTTTCTTATTAATACATACTCAAATGTTTCTTACCACACAGCTGTGCTCTGACATGTCAATAGCAACTAGAATTTTCTATAAATGGTTCTATCATTCCCAGCTGTCCATGAAATTTGTTACGAAATACCTCCTTCAGAAAGACCATCAATATTTTTTCTTAATATGGTAAGAGCTGCCTGTGTACTTGCCTACTTTCACAGCAAAATAGAAATTAGCACTTAGAGAAGGCACACATGAGATAGATACAGAATATGTTTGAATTAGGACAAAATAAGGCATTACTTAGACACTGGTTATTCCATCAAGATGCAAGATGTTATATAAATGTAAGCTATTTATTATCATCATTTATTTGAATTATTTTGTCCAATGATTTGTGTATCATAACCCTCTAACAGAAATTATCTGAAAAATTAGAAGCTACTACCTGAGAAATCATCTTCGAGAAATGCATAAAGAGAATAAAACCTGACATACACTGAAACACAGTGATTTGCATAGCTATAATATAAATTAATTGATTCATAATGGATAAACATCCATCTTACCCATGGATATTTTCCAAAACCTAGGTAATATAATCTATTTGATTTTAGAGAAATAATTATCATCACAGATTAATAGGTAGGGGTAATCTCCTTTAATAACTTTTCAGACTCCAGTAAATCTTTATACTCTCCAAACGACTACCATTAGGAATTATGGATTCCATTCATTATGCCGAACTGAAGAAATTTCAATCCCTAAACTGAAAAAAGTGAAGTATTAGTTAAAAAGTGTATGCCCTTCTAAAGCCTACCAATACATTTGTAAAGCTTTAAAAACCATGCACGTTTCCATGATGTTTCCAAAGCCAACTCTTACTTTTCCAAGTCCTAAAATCACCATAAATAATTCAGAAGACCTCGTTTTCTTAAGAGTTTCTGAACACATAGGCTGTTTGCACTGTGGTACTTTTAGTGCTCTGCAAAGGAATGAGCATCTATAGAATTCAGGCTTTATGAGATAACAGAGGGCAAAATAATTTTGGGTGTCTTTCCTCACCAGCTTTTTTGTATTGTTTGCTGACTATTCTACTGCTCTAAGCCTCTGTCCTGAGCCTTATGAAAAATCATACTGCCTAGTGAATTTAACTGGAGAACTTTCTCTGACATGAAATAAAATATGGCTTCTAGTGCTATGAATCACCAAGAATCATGGTTCTTAGTTAAAAATGGACATCCAGGTGACTGGGTTTTAGCCTTATGTCATGTTATGCCTCTATGTAACTGAGAACTGAGGCTTATTATTTTTGTTAGAGGGAGAGAACAATTGATGCCAAAAATAGGCTAAACTGAAGTACGCAAAGCACTTCTTCAATCATTAGAAAGATAATTTACTGTTAACTTTCTAAATTTTGCTGCAACATATAAATATTAATGCCCATTCTCATCATAACTATAATTTTACAAATTATTTAATTTCTTTTTAAAGCAATTATTAGAAAGGACTCCCTAGGACAGACATAGCTGATCCACTGTTTTTTAAAATGGTGGGAAATATATACATACATAGTAGTTCGTGGACTACAAGAACAGTTTTACTACAATTTACAATCTTTACAGCAAATGAGGAATAATCTGAACACTGAGAAACAGAATGACTCCTTGAAGAGCTGGAATTTTGCTATCCTAAAATTCAGAGCCCTGACTTTACTCTTCGCCTGACCCTTATCCCTCAGGACCGTGAACTCCACCAGTGTGTGATCACTGCAGACCACACTGTCCCCAGTCTTGACATCATCCTTTAGCTCACTTGTGCTGGTGACGATTAGGTCCGGTATCACACGCCCGCTGCTGGAGCTGTCTATTACCTGGCTTAAGAATGCACTTAAGAATGCTTAATGCACTCCAGGAGTCTCCTGGATTCCCTACAGCTTGCCGTGCTACTTTTCCAGCAGTTGTTGGGATTATTGATGAGAGTCTGCGAGCTCAAAGCCTTCTGTAGCTGGAGTAAGAAGACTTCATCAATAGGCTCCCCTTGATCAGGCAGCCTGTTGTAGACCCTAAGCACAAGATTCCCTTTATTGCCTCAGACCCTAATTCTTACTCATAAGATTTCAATCTGCTCATGGCTATTCTTCATGGACAGCTCTTCATTCTCTCTCCATTTCTTGATGGAGAGGGCAATGCCTTCACCTTTCCTTACTCGCTTGTCCCTTCTGAACAGCCAGCAATCCTGGTGCTGTGTAGGCCACCCCATTATAAAAAAAACCCAAAATCATTGTTGTGACACCAGCAATGGAGCCATACATAAATAAATTTGATCTGTCTGTTTCTTCCAGTATTGCTGCCTACAACTGGAAGGGGTAAGGGAAAAACAACCTGTGCTTCAGATTCCCTCACCAACAGTCCCAAGGTCCTGAAATCTCTTTTGATCCATCTTGGACTATGTGTTGTGCCTTCATCACCACACACATGGAATAACAGTAATGGGTGATAGCCCATTAGTGTACCAAGTTAGGAAACTTAAAGAGTTAGAGAGGCAGCAGACTTCTCTAAGAGGAGGGTCTGTCTGGCATGTTGGATCCTCTGTTCCCCTCAGAAGAGAGTTGCCTACAACTATAACCCATCCTATATTCTTCATGGAGGTGGTTGTAATACAGAATCACAGAATCATTTGGTTGGAAGAGACCTTTAAGATCATTAAGCTGAACTGTCCAAGGTCCCTTGGACCCTCTTAACCAAGGTCCCTAAACCACATCCCTCAGCACCATGTCTACACGTCTTTTAACACTTTCAGGGATGGGGACTTCACCAACTCCCTGGGCACCCTGTTCCAATGCTTTATAACTCTCTGTGAAGAATTTTTCCCCAATATCCAACCTAAAGCTCCCCTGGTGCAACGTAAGGCCGTTTCCTCTTATCCTGTCACTTATTAGGTGGGAGAAGAGACTGACCCCAACCTTGCTACAACCTCATTTCAGAGAGGAGAATGATGGGGCCTCCCCTGAGCCTCCTTTTCTCCAGACTAAACAACGCCAGGTCCCTCAGCCGCTCCTCTTAAGACTTGCTCTCTACATGCTTCACCAACTTCGTTGCCCTTCTCTGGACGTGCTCCAATGCCTCAATGTCCCTCTTGAAGTGAGGGGCCCAAAACTGAACACAGTACTCAAGGTGTGGCCTCACCAGTGCCAAGTACAGGGGAACAATCACTTCCCTACTCCTGCTGGCCACACTATTGCTGATACAAGCCAGAACGCTGTTGGCCTTCTTGGCCACCTGTGCACACTGCTGGCTCATATTCATTCAGATGGCTGTCGATCAATACCCCCAGGTCCTTTTCCGAGTTGCAGCTTTCCAGCCACTCTTCCCCAAGCCTGTAGTGTTGCAGGCGGTTGTTGTGGCCCAAGTGGAGGACCCAACACTTGGCCTTATTGAACTTCATACAATTGGCCTCAGCCCATTGATCCAGCCTGTCTAGACCCTTCTGTAGAGCCTCCTGACTTTCAAGCAAATTGACACATCCACCCAACTTGGTGTCATCTGCAAGCTTTCTGAGGGTGCACTTGATGACCTCATCAAGATCATCGATAAAGACGTTAAAGAGAAATACATGTTAGAGATGTTAAAGACATATGGGGGTTAGGCCTCTGGTGCAGCTGGACTATCATCCACATCATCAGCTGACTGATCTTCCTCATCCAGAGCCTCATACCTGTTGTACAGAGACACTTGGGAATGCAAGGTGGGCAACAAGGGGGTTTGCCTGCCACCCTGAGTGTGGACTTGCCTCCATTCACTCCTTTCCTTTAAGATACTGCCTTCAGCCTGGAAGGGGAAGGATAAAGAGTCCCCTTGATATTGTTTTTTTTTTCTGGTGGGTGCTCCTCTTTATGTCTCAGGGATGACAGAGCTTGGTGCTACCAACATCTTTCTCAAACTCCCTGATGCTCCTTAACCTTTTTACTGCCTCTCAGAGCTCTTCCACCAGGCTGAGCAGATCATTCACCTGGTCACACTGCATACACTGTTCTCACTGCTGCCACCTGTTAGCAGTGAAAGGCTCTGGCACTCCCTTGAAGCCTGGGAGTTGGTTGGCTGAAAGTTTTCATGGAAGCTCTGCTTGGGTTGCCACATCCATTCTGGCAAGCACAGAGGACAGAGCTATCTGTCAGGTGGATACTACAGTTAAGCTCCTTCTGAGAGGG
The DNA here is from genome assembly GCA_009769605.1 of Bucorvus abyssinicus. NCBI lineage: Eukaryota > Metazoa > Chordata > Aves > Bucerotiformes > Bucorvidae > Bucorvus > Bucorvus abyssinicus. The sequence continues at coordinate 22,486,523 of CM020026.1, forward strand.
TGATGACCACTGATTGAATTCTCCTCTTCCGCTTGAAATGCTGCACAAACTGCTGTGCCATGCCCTGTTTGCCTGCTGTAGTCCCTTGTTCTCCCCGGGCAGGTTTTACAGGTGTGGGGGTGGCTGAGGTTGCTCTGGCAATGCTCGGGCTTTGTCAGCATCTCACACAAGAGCTGCCGGCTCCTGACGCATCTCTCTGGTGCTCTGGCATTTCCCTGCCTCAGGAAAACCCACTGTCCACTGCAATCTGCCACACCACTGCAAGCCCAGCCAGCTCTGGAGTAGCTCCCCTTGGTAACTGGGAGAATATAGACAGTGCGATCAGACCTGGAGGGAAATAGGGAATGAGCCAAACTGTTAGTGTGGAAAAAATTCTGAAACATTGTTGTGAACTGTAATATTTATGTAGAACTGAAAGAAATTGAAAACTTTCAGGGTAAAGTACCTCTAGACTAATTTATTTTGTGGAGCCAGGAGGAGGATGTATGAATGACAGGTCAACATCCTTAGGGTAGTGGGATTACGCAGATGGATAAATTATAATGATACCTGATAAAATTCTTCTTTTAAAATAATGTTCTATATGTACTGGGATTTTAAAAGAAAAAAATATTTTGTAGTTTGTTGGCCTCAGTTTCTCTGTGCTTGTTTCTTATTGTCTTTGTTATCTATAAGAGTACAGATTTTCTTTTCCATTTTGCCTAGATATTTTTGCCCATTTCTTATCCTCACACTACACATCCAAATCACCCCAAATTTAAGTAGAAATATACCAATATTTCTTATAGAATCGTGCTTGTCAAAATTAACAGGGACAGTCTTTTCACTTATACATGGCTAGGAGAAAAGATTCAAGAGCTGACATATGACAAGGTTTGTTGCAAGCATTAAGCAGCGTCTTGACAATGACTATAATTAAAGTTGCCACGGTTTTGACCTGATTAAACACTGAACAATACAACTGCCACTCTTTGACTACCTTAGGCCGGTAAGCATCTGATGATATATAATATCTTTTGGCAGCCAAGTTAATTATAACATAGTTGAATGCATTTCTTTAGAGGGGAAATATTTAAAGAAATTAATGGGAGAGGAACTGTCATGAAAACTGTCAGACTAATTCTAAACATTGCTAACAAGCATACCTCATATCTCTGATGTATGTTAACTTTTTCAGATATTGTTATGGTTTTTAACACTTATTTTCAGATTATGTAAGAAATTACATCCCATGTACGAGCATTTGAACATACTGAACTTTGCAGTGTCAAAGCTCGTACTGTTTCCTGAAAGACGCACAGGAGCCTAAAGCTGAGATAGTCAGGCACTTGGGAGCCTTAGACGTTAATTAACAGGAACTGAACATTCAGATCTCTTAGTTAGCACTGAGGATCATAACCAATGTGTTTATTTCAGCCTTCTGTATCAATTTGCCAACACTGGTGACCCAAACTTATTCTAACACTGATAGATTAACAGCTGCATGGATCAGGTATATACAAAACAGTTACTTGCAATGACACTAATGAGTGTCTTTGTAATGTGGGATTTTTCAGCATACTGTGTGACATTTTTGCTGAAACACTGAAAATTTAGGAAACACGCGTCATACCTAAGTATGACCAGCAAAGATTTGTAATACATGCAGATGAGTGCCAGATTAAGGGTCTTCTCCTTGTCACTGAATCTATCACAGATAAATAGATACAGTACTTCCTGAAATATGAAATATCTCCCATACAGCTCTCATAAACAAGAGCTTTGCCTACAGCTTCAAGTGTACTAAATGGAAAGTCCCCTGTGGCATACTGGCAGACACTTTATCTCTCAAATTATTATTACAGGGAACTTTACTGAGGTATGCATCATTTTTATTAATGTATTTTAATTTGTATTTCTGTGCCTAATTAAATATTTAGACTTTGTCTCAGACTGAGAATGAAAAACTTTACAATAAATATTTCTACCATCTTCCTTGAAAATCAAGAAAGCATTTTAGAAATCATTTATAACATGTTCCAAAATTCTGACCTGATTCACTCAAATCTTTTCTGAAATCACACTTTTACACATAATAAGATCAAAAAGTGCTACTTGTACTTGAAATAGGTGAGGCTTTTGGTGTAACTGCACTCTACACCTTCTTTTTACAGGTATAATGACAGTTTAGAAGCAGGCAAAAGGAGGTTTAAGATTTTCTTGCCCAGTGCTCATTAGCTTCATAAAGAGTTGATGCACATTGTTTGTAACCTTTACATTTTGTATCCCTAAGCTTGCTAAGCCTAGATGGAACTGCTAAAAGTAGTTATTTTTGCCTTTTCTTTCAAGGACACGTGAGTTGTATGAAAGCAAGTACTGTTTTTTCTTTATGAAATATTATATGCAATGAAAAGACTTAGAGGGAAGTTTCACAAACTGTGCATTTTTGGACTATTGGACTGCATGGCTTGTGGTCCACACAGTTTCACAGAGCTCTCTTGCCTTTACAGGATATTTAGTTCAAAGATGATGTGAACTGCATAGATCTGCATAGATGACATGTCAAATTTGTCCCATGACTGCTGCTTTCAAAATTTGGAAATCACTGTTAGACTTTTATGATGACATGACTGGCTTGGTTGATTTACGGGAGAGCAATAGATAGTTTACCTTGATTTTAGTAAGGCTTTCAACACAGTCTCTCATAAGATAGACATAGAAAAGCTGAATAAGTACGGGCTGAATAAGTAAACAGTGAACTGAAAACTGAACAGACAGCTGTATTCAAAGGTTTGTGATCAGTGACATAAAATCCAGATGGAGATCAGTCACCGGCGGTGTATGCCAGAAGTCCACACTGGATATGGTACTGTTTGACATCCTCATTAATGACCTGGATGATGGGACAAAGTGCACCCTGAGCAAGCTTGCTGATGATAAAACACTGGGAGGATTAGCTGATAAACCAGATGGTTGTACTGTCAGAGGGACAGAGGGACCTGAGCAGGCTGGAGAAATGAGCTGACAGGGAGCCTCTTCGAGTTCAACAAAGGGAAATGTAGTGTCCTGCACCTGAGGAGCAGTAATCTTACGCACCATTATATGCTGCAGGTTGACCAACTGGAAAGCAGCTTTGCAAAGGACCTGGGGGTCCTGGTGGAGAGCAAGTTGAACATGAGCCAACACTGTACCCTTGTGGCAAAGAAAGCTAACAGTCTCCTGGGCTCCATTAAGAGGAGTACTGTCAGCAGCTTGAGGGATGTGATCCTTCCCTTCTACTCAGCACCAGTGAGTTGCACATAGAATGCTATGTCCAGTTCTGGGCTTCCCAGGACAGGAAAGACATCGACTTACGTGTCCAATATGGAAATACTGCAGCAAGTCCAGTAAAGGCCCGCAACAATATTTAAGAGGCTGAAGCATCTATCATATGAAGAGAGGCTGAGAGAGCTGGGACTGTTTAGCCTAGAGAAGAAAAGTCTCAGAGCAATGCATATAAATTTTGCATTTTAAACTGGTTGAACTGGAGCAGGTTTCCCAGAGAAGCTGTGGAATGTCAATCCTTAGAAATATTAAAAACCTGACTGGACACCATCCAGGGCAATCTGGTCTTGGTGATCCTGCCTGAATGGGGGGCGGGGGAGGGTGGGGGAGGTGTGTGTGGACTAGACAATCTCCAGAGGTCCCTTCCAACCTCGATTATTCTGTGATTCTGTGATTCTGAGGTTTTCTTTTACTTAAGGAACTAACTCATTATAGCTTTAATATCTGAACTCCGAGGTTCCCATATTTTCCTTTGGGATACTAGCCATTCAGAATACAAGGACTGATGTGCTACTAAGATTATACTTCTCTATCTTAACACACTACCCTAAGCAACTGGTCATGTCTCTATTTGTTTAAATAAAATGTGGAACAAATATTTGCCGCCTTCCTCCTGAAGAGTTATTTCATCTATTTCTTCCAAATTTAGTGAAAGATAAAGTTAGTTCCCTTACCTGTCTTTATTAGGAACTATTTGTTCTTATTTGAACAGAAAAACTGTTGAAGTTCCTCCAAAAGCTATCTTTACGTACTGAGCTTCCAAAACTACTTCCTCAGTAAGTAAAGCCTGTGAGCTACACTGAAGTCTGTAACAAGGCCCAATTAATAATGTTACTTTGTTTTCACAGAGGAAAGGGGTGTTGAAAGATATCCAGATTTGGTGTCATGTGAATTTGCATTGGTTTATCTTCTAAAATTATTATTTTTTTTTAATTGTCTGATGTAGTTAGTTTTTCTTCATGTGGACGATTACTATATTGCAAAGTATGACATTGAAAAGAGGACTAATCATAAAAATAATCCACAGATAGAAAGTGAGAGGGATTTTGTCTTTGACAGGTGCAGAAAGAGGATCAGAATTGTTGGCTGTGCACAGCACTTTTCTAGATTAAAATTTTGCCTGCAATAGCTTTTATAACATCTAAGATTGACTATTACAGTCAGTTACGCCACTATTTACTTCATTACTAGTCCAATGGTTCTGTTATCAAGATGATTTTCCTTTTTAAAAATTTGATGGAAATAAAAGTTAATAACTTTAATGTAGATAATAAAATTTATCTTTTATTTTCTATAGGAATTCTAGGAAATCTGGATATTTATTTGCTGTTGAAGATATATGGGTCGTAGTTTTAGGGAGATATATAACTAATGATCTAATATCTCTCTTTTCAGAAGTGAAATTTCCAGGTCCAATAAAGCTATATCTGAAATAAATAGGAAAAGAATTGGCCTTTGTGCATCATTAAAACATATATTTCAAAAGAAAATATTTTTAGTAAGATTTTTTCCTCAAAATTTTCCCATAAATTATCGGAAATTAAATAACTCTATAAAATAGATTATTTTAATAAGAATTTAATAAACCTAATCTGTTTTAGCGTATTCTGTAATAGTTTTCTATACCTGTTGAGAAGGGGAAAAGTGAATAAGGAAAGCTGCAGAAATGGAACAAGTCTAGAATTATACCTGCAGATTTAAAAGGACAGCAGAACTAACAAGATCTTGCCTTTTGGGGCATTTGTAAGATGATATCAGTCTATTGAGTAAAGTGTCTCTTGCTGCCATTTATGTATATATATATATTTACTTGTGTCTTATTACGTTCAAACGGGTTATGAAATTAGTTTCCATTATTCATCATTTTAGAGTCTTAAGATTCTTGAAGTTTGGTAGAAAATGATAATTTCAAATCATTCCTTCACAGAGGAAAGGGCTAAAATACAGTAAGGGAATGCCTTTCTAAACGCATTTCTAAATGCATTCTCACGTTTCCTTTGTAACATTTAATAATACCTGGGAGAATTAAAAGACAAATTTTTAAATTGCCATTACTTTCATGCATGATCCTGGGATAAGGATCATGTACGATAATATTTAAATGGTCAAAGTGGTCCAAGAAAGACTGCTAAGAAGGAAAAGATGTGCAAGAAAGAAAGCTTTATTTACTTGATTTCTTAAACTATCACATTTATTGACCCTCGTAACCTCACTAATCTTTATAACATTGGCCCATTAGGCATTGGTGTTTCTCATCAGACATGTTAATAAAAAAAAATTATAATTACTTCTGATTCTCAAAGGGATGACTGCCTTTGCTCTCCTGATTCCATCTCATGCCCTTCTTCCCCCAGCCATATGAGGTGGTACTTCATGAAAGCAACTATGGGGTAAATGAAAGTGGAAGAAACTAGTGTGCTATATGTGGGAGTAACCCACCATGTTGACATGTCATATTATTTTTGCCCTATAACAATTCCCTTTTGTAAGATTTGCAGTCTTCTTTACTCATAGATACTGCATGTAATACAGTATTAAACAAGACTTCAATTTTTTAATATTTTGTAGTCATTCTGTTTCAATGCAGATTAAGCCTTGAGTGGTTCCAAGATATTTGCATTTCTCTGCTGCCCTGGCTAGCAATAACACCAGAAGAGGTCAAGTTCATTAGCAAGAGAGTAATTCAGTTTATCATGATTATCATGACATTAATGCATTCAACAAAACATTGCTCCTGTGCAGCCATATTGCCATGGGCTCTGATTGTCAGGTCCTATAAACTAAGAAACATTGGGTTGCCAGTAGCTGGATTCAAGAATTCATAGGAAAAAAAATGAAAAAAAGGAAGTGACAGAACATGAATATTTTTTTGTGTGTTTGGGACTTCATTCAAAATGTATTCCTAAAGTTTAGGTCTTGCAGGCTCATATTTACTGTTTATTTCATTCTACTGTCTTTCTGATAAAAAAAGACCCTATAATAATTCTTTTGATTTACTAAAAATAATGAAAAATATTAGTAGTACTTACCTTAATTCTTCCCTTTTATGGAATAAAAAACATTTTAAAGTAATGCTTGAATAATTAAAATATTCCTGTAGGTTAGAAGAACTGTTAGTATGGAAGAATTTTTACCATTCTTGAGGTAAAATGATGATTAAAATGAGAATCTAGGAGAACAGATAAATTAAACACCTTTGAAAAGAGGTTAAACTAGATTTTGTCTGCATCATTTCTTATCTAGAGTTTATATTTAACACCTTAAAAAAATAAAACCAGGTAACTATAAAGAGGATGGTAAAGGTGATTGGATCTGGCTCCTGTTAAAGTCCCTTTCCTTAATTTTGGAGCAGAGTTAACACTGCTTCAAGGCATCAGCTGAAAAGTACCCCTTGTACAGGTGGAATAGACGGGTGGCCAGTACGTGCTAGCTGGAGAGAAGGAGATAAAGAAATTGGCTCATAGGCCCATTCATGCCTTTCACTATCCTATCTGGGCATATTAACTTCTATTTTGAGAAACTTCATCAAACATCCGAAATAAACACAGGACATGGAAGCATGAAGTATCGGATAGTACTTCTGCATTATTGTAGATTTTCCTGATATTTAGAATAGTGGAGGTAAAACTTCAAATGCATCTCCAAGTTAAGAGAAGAAGCATATTTTCTTGAAAAAACAGCATATGACCTTCTGTGTTCTTCATATAAACAATACTCCCAGCATGGTGTATATGTAATAGTACTCTTCCAAAACTTTTATCTATTTCTTCAGGGAATTTAAGAGGTTATTTTTCTTTATTTCTTTTTAAAAGTAATTTAACGTGAATTATTTGCACTAGGTTCTTCTTACACTATAGTATAGTTTGGCTCATAAAATGCTATTATGCATGGAGAAAATAGATTTTTTTTCATTTTCATTGTGTATTTGTTAATCCATTTCAAAAAGTATTATGCTAATTATAACAGTGTGCTTCGGATTTAGCATCTGAATTGCTCATTTTCAAGGGTATTTTTTTTTAAATTGTAATCTGTTAATTACTTGTTTAATGGAGTGTGTAATTACCTACTTTAAGTTAGAAAACTGTTTCCATTTCAAAGCAAGAAGCCCATTCTAGAAATGAAAGTATGTAAATGCATTCCTTCCAGATACATTATAGAACTCTTTTGCTTCAATAATTGTTTCATTTGTGTCTGAAAATAAATTGTTGCCTACCCTCTGTCTGTAGTTATCATTGACACAGTGTTCTAGGAGACTGAGTCCTTACATAAGAGAGAAGTGCTTCTTTAGTGAATATGTGAAGGATTAGCCTTGAAGAATGTATTTTTTTAACTAAAAATGAGCAAGAAATAGTTTTCTAATGATATGAGATTTTTATGGTGACATGAAAGTCCTTCCAGGAAAAGGCCAAATCTTCACATTTTGTGCTTTTTTATTTTTTTTTTTTTTTTGCAAAAATCAAACTGCGTCTGAAATGTAATTGTTAATCTAAGATTTAATTGAATATTTAATTTGAAGTTAAAAGTAATTTTGAAATAAAAATTAGAAAGGTAATGTAACCAACTGGCTACACCTGACACTTGCTGAAGTGTCACTCACCTAGCTTTGGAATCACTCACCTAGCTTTCGATAAGCCAGCCATCTAACAAATCCACATCCACTTTAATAATTTTTTTAATTTCTAAAACTACTGAGGCCTTTCAGTGCTAAGCAGGAAGACACTAAACTGAAGAGCCAAAATTTGGGATTGCTTCAGTCCACCTCACTTGCAGGATTGCATACTTACTGTAAGTCTAAGAGTATCTGCAATTGCTGATGAAAAAAAAGCCCTGTGAATTACGGACAGTAAACATTCATCATCTCAGTGCTCACAAGTTCACTTGAAACACTCTCCTGAGAATGGATGGATTCAGTGTGAAGAGGCTGAAATTTACATTTTCCTGTAGGTTACTGAAATAACTTCCAGTATATAGGATTATCTATGTTGATTCTTTATCGATCTTTCTCAGTTAAATTATTTCTTTTTCCATTCCATAATACAGAATTATTTGAGATAAAGTAAAACAGGTACCATAATCTTACAGTCACTGGATGAAAATTCAGAAAGTTAAGGGACTATATTTCTTCTCAAATAAGTGCATCTAACACAGATTTTAAAGGACTGTTGGAGGGTGGTTTAGAGTCCCTTCTTAAAGGAAATAACATGATGACTGTATCATGGAGTGTCTCATGGAGCCTCATGATGTCACCTGATAGGATATTCTATTCAAAATACAAGTCCAGTGTGATAGACAGATCATCTAACTATTCCCTGCTACTGACTTGAAGTCTTCACTGGGAAGTAGGAGATATTCAAATGGCACCTCTCAAAATTTCTTAGTTTTAATTTGCTTTTTGAAATAAAGGTTAATACCGTGATTACTGAATTACTTAATAATCGCCTTTGTAACTACAACATATAAAGAAGGTACAGACACATAGTTCAAATAGAAAGCTGTCTTATGAATCTTTACAGCTGGTGGAAGAAAAATTCTGCAGTGGAAATTTATGTAGGAGACATTCCTTTTTGATTTGTAGCCACTAATTTAGGTAGCTGCCTGCTGAAGATTCAGATTTTTTTGGATCTCATTCCTATATGCTTAACTTTCCATGTATATGGAAATAATTTAAACCTATGGATTTTCATAGGCATCTGAGGAACAGCTGAATTTTCCTTAAAGAGCAAATGCACTCCAGCGCCAAATACAAGATTACACACAGGTTAACTGTTGTGCATGAGTCTAAAAGAGCCAAGAATTATTCCTGGAAGATAAAATCACCCCTGGATGATTTAATCCAGCTTCAGCAGTATGCTTACAATTACTTGAAAACTAGATATTGTTCATTGTTGCTGGATTTAAGTTCTTCTCTGCGTTTTGACTCAGCTTTTCTCAGTAAGCAGAACATGTAGGTTACTTGCTCTGCAAAATACCAGACAAAATAATGAATAAAAACCCATATGTGAAAATCTGAACTTTTTTCCTGCGGTATGTATTGCAACCAGTCTCATAAAAGCTAAAAAACCTTTATAAGAATGGTTGGATAAGCTTTTGGGGGAAAACAGTTTAGTTCAGGAAGTCACCTCAAATTAATGACACTTATAAGCATATAAAATGCATTATTACTTGAAACCGAAGTAGGCTTCGCTAAAACATAAGTTTTAAAAGTGCAGTGATTTGTATTTTAGGTCAATTATATATATCCCTGTTACTATTTTGTTCCATTCTGTGTCTATGCCCTTACCATAGTCTTAGCCTGGACTTCCTATAGTTATGAAGAACCTGTTTGGTTTTCTTATTTGAGTGAAATTCAGACCTCGGTAAAAGTTTATCACTTGAATAACTTTTATCTCATAATTTTTTGTAGGCTGTTCATATCTCTGTTCCTGTATTTTGGGTTTTGCATCAATGTATTTCCTTTTCCTGAGTTTCACGTCCTGCTTAAATTATTATATTTAAACATCAGTGTCATGCTTCTCTCCCAGCGAAAGAAGATTTGAAAAACAGAGTTCAGAGCTTAGTATGAAAGGAAGTTTTCTGAATGTACACAAAATCATAATGATGCAGAATTTGAAAGCTGGAATGGTGATAAGTGTGTTTGCTTTGGTTTCTTGGCAGCAATAGCAAGGGGTTGAGGTTTTTTGTTTACAAAAATATCTTACGCAAATAGAATTGAAAGAAACTATCAGATTAATGAACTAGACTTTCACACTGGCGGTCTATTTTCAAATCCTTTTAAATTCAGAGATGAGTGAGTTTGGTGGTCTCTGTCTCATTCTCTGTGAACATCTGTCTGTGTCACTAAGCCATTCACATGGTTTAGCACGATAGGCAGCTTTGTCCAGAAGGGACTCAGAGTATGACAGCTTGAGCACTGCAGATCAGACTGAAGGTGCATTGAAGGTGTATCGAACTTGCATGTGATTTATCATGACTTTGTTGTGGTGCTTTAAATCAAAAACATGAGAACCTCCAAGAAGGTTCCTTTTGCTATACATGATTTTTTTTTTTTTTGCAGGTACAAACTCTTTGGAAAGAATAGCTAGAGGGAAGGTTAATGTTAAGAAGGTTAACTAATCCTCCATTCAATTTCTGCATATTTTATAAAGTCCTAAATCTCTTGAAAGGAATTTGCCTGTGTGGATATTTTTGTTACTCTTTTCAACCACACAACTTAGTCTTCTGTTCTGATCCCTCTGTTGTAGTAGCAATCATTCTATGTTAATTCTTAAAAATTCTAACATGTTCCAAATTTAAAAGAAGTGCAAATGGGAAAAAAACAAGCAAAAGAAAACATCACTTTAAAAGTTATTATCAAGACATTTAACATCTGTCAGAGTTAAATAAACATAAACAGAATTGTCAAATGAAGACCTTACATTTTCTTTTCTTCATTCTCTTTTACAAAAGAAAGAAGCAAAGGTCTTTGGTGATTTCACTCTTTTTTAGCCCTTTGTAAAGACGAACGTTACCCTGGATATAACTAGGCGAGCAACCTGGCAAAAGCAGTATAACAATAAAACTATATTTAAACGACTCTAGTTTCAGGTACAGATGCCATAACCTCTTTTATTCTCATACTTCATCCTCGCAGCAAAAGACAACATTTTGACCTAAATGGTACCTTTTAAAGTAGCTTTAACTTCATAGAAAGGGAATTCTGCTGGTTGTTTACAGTAAGAACTTGTTCCCTGGAGTTGATAATGGTCGAGTTCTCTGTATTAGATATGTACTGATAAACGTGTCACTTTTATTATGCAAGCAACCTAATTTTGTTATTTAAAATAGTATTTGCAACCCATTTTTGTGTCAACTAAATAGCAGGATATAAAAGACTATTTTTTCCTAACATCCTCATGGACCTAGGGATGCTTATAGGCACTGGTTGTATACAAGCACTTAAGTGAATTAGGAGCTTAACTTCTGCTGACTTTCAAAATACCACACATATTTGTGACGCATTAGATTCTAATCTAGTGTAGCACATAGATCTCATGTGTTTATTTTTAAACAAGAAACATTCTTAAAAAGTGCTTTTCTGAACCCGGATTATACATTAATTTGTTTCTGCAGCCCCTTGTGGACAGAGAGAACAGTTAATGTTTTGCAATTCTATCTTAAAAAATATTTAAATCATTAAAAATGTTGTTTCTAGAGAACTTTAAAACCTACATAAACAAAGAATACTTCAAAATCAGAATATAATATTTTATTTAAGTTGAAGAGTTTCCACTTACATTTTATTAAATTTACTTTCCCATTAAAAGGAATGTTGCCATTTTCACTTACGTGTATTCAAACCATTTTATGCCTTTTTTTAAAAAAAAAAAAACTGCTACTTACCAGAAAAACAGCTATTCCCGTTTATGTCCTACTTTTTAAGCCAACTACATTTACCATTTCTTTGTATTCAAAATGAAAAATAATTTGATGCTCATCAAGAAAAGCTGATCTTACGTTTTCATACTATCCATCCTGTTGTTCTCTGTAACGACTCCTAAGGGAATTTTAACTAAAGGAGTTTTACCATCTTTTTCAAAATATTCCAAAGCACAGCTAGTTGCCACACTGAGATTTAAAAAAGGCCAGGACCCTTGGTATTTTATAGGTGTTCATAAACTTATGAGTTTTCTATGTCTTGACATAACATCTGAGAAATTCCTAGTTATTTTGCTGAACTGATAAATCATTTTATAAAGAGTTCTTCACAAAATTTCTATTACAAAATTCCTTAAAACTCTATAAAATAAATCTACTGGCATTTGCTATGTAACAATGTGCCATCTCCAGTCTCATAGATGCTCCAATTTGGTTCTGAACCACTGACTAGCACGATAACAATATTAGATTAAAGTAGGGTGATCTTTGTCTATTTGAGTCACTGTCTTCTAATGTTTGCTTCTTCAAAGAGAAGATTGAAACAGAAGATCATACTTTCTTACTTTAATTTAAAGTAGGAGAATGAAGCAAAACAAGTGGAATGATTCAGACCATCATTATGTGAGAATAAAACACTTTTTTCTCTTTGGTATTTTCGCAGGCCTCCCAGAAGCAGAAGGACAAAGATTAGAGCTTATATAAAAAGCTGCTAAAAGTTGAAGAACTATCTCTAACATGCGTTTGGTTGCAAAATTTAACTCTTGTCTATATGTTATTAATTAATGAGCTTGAGTTACAGGTTTTTTTCCTTTCTCTTTCATAGGAAGAGAGTGAACTTCTTACAGGAGAAGATCCTAAAATTTATCTTTCAGAATATCCTAAACTGATAGGCAAAGGTAAATAGCTGGGGAAAAAAGTCATAAAGAATAGAATGTCAAGAAGACAAATATGAAGAATAGACAGTAGAGTGTTAAATAAGATGGTAAAACTAAGGACTAGGGGACCTTCCCAGGTAACATGCTAAGCGCTAAGTGTAGGCCCCTTAAAGACTATGGTAAAACTAGAATTATCCTACCTGTGGATGTGAACTTGAAAATCAATATGCAGCACTACAGGTAACTATTGTACAAAGATTCATAGACCTCTTGAGCATATTCCAAATAATTCTTTGACTATAACAGAGCTATCGGACTGTTTTGGACTACTGAGGACTGGGCACAATTATGGTTTTATTTTCGTTAAATGTTTTGTACATCCCTATGTGTTGACTTTTTATACTCCACATTAATGAATTACAATGAAAGAGGTCAAAAGCCAGGTCTGTACAAGAAAAGTGTTTAAAGAAACTACAGGAAACTAAAATCAATTTCTTAGCAGGGTAATGAGAGCTTTGGTACTGAAAAAAAAAAGGTACATACATTCCTATGTTTTTCAGAGTTGTGCAAAGAAATCAGGGACAAAATAATTAAAAGCATTTTTGTGGAATTTGAATAAAACTGTATAAAATAAATCTCTCATTAAATAGATTATCTCTTGCCTTTTATTCAAGTTAATAGCTAACTTTTAATGAATTCATTACTATTATCTTTTAATCTCTCTTTGTGTTTTAAACAAATTTTGTTTCATATCTTTTATGCAATTTGATACATTCCATTATGTAATTTTTTTAGAAATTCATTTTGTGTTGTGCTCTTTTCTTCTTTTTGTCATCTGTGTAATTATTAATGTTTTTCTCATTATATTACTGCATCATGCTTCTGTATTGTATGAAAAAAGCATAACTGAGATTTAGTGAGGAAGAATAAAAATTAGTTATTTGTGAACTAAGCTGCCCTTTGTTATACCTTTGGATAACAAAACAGAAGAAAGAATTTGCAGTTCTTTCAATCTCAAACCTGTAATGCAGAGATATAGAAGTAACAGATAAAATTTTCCAAAACACTTTGGAATCCAGCTTCCTTTTAGTACATATACTTAAAAGACATTTATAATTTCAAATAATTTCAAGATACTTCCAATATTCTATTTTGGGTTTAATGTGAATATCATAGCATTTCTTGAGAAACCCTACCCTACACTGTTTCCTCAAGAATCGAATCCTTAAAAAACTCCTTAAAAAAGTTTTGTCCTTAATTCTTTTTGCTTAACCAGGAAAAGGATGATATATAGCAGAATGTTTGCATATAGACTGCATGTCTGATGACCTCTCATGTAAAAAAAAATTACATATTCACTAAGGGATCTTTTTTAAGATAAAATTTTTTAAAACTGTCTTTGAAAATACATCCCTGAAAATAAAAATATTTTGCAGTAAGGATTACGAAATATTGTTTCTGAATAAGCCTCAGACTGCAATAGATTTGAGATTCCTGCAGCACCCTCTTGTTATTATACTGCATCTAGGCAAATTAACAAAAAACAAATTAATTTAAATGTAGACTTTACATTGTAGTTGCTGAACATAGATAGATAAGATCCTGTAGTAATCTTATTGAATTTCTTAGATTACTTAAGCAAAACCAGAAGCTTTAAACACAAGATCTCCATAACTGTTGACCTGCTTTAAGCATTCCCAGAAGGTTCTAAATTTAGCAGAGAGAAAATGTGTTGTGTAATCAGAAGTCAAGGTCTTCTAAGATGTCTTCTAAGAAGATATTCTATAGCCTTATGTTTTATATCCATGTATGTTTAATTCCTACAGATCATATGGGTGCTAGAGGTCATACAAAGCCATATATAGCCATGGTAGACCGCTGTCAGTTTTCCAGGGCATTGAAAGTACCCTGAAAATTTTACCTATTTGCATATATAAAAACATATGTTACTGTGTGATCTCATACAGATGATAATGATATCCTTCAGAATAATGTTTATGTCAGGCTTCATGAATTCCACACTATACCATCCTATTTCTACAGAGGAAGTAACATGAGGTTATCACCCCACCAATATTATAGTTATTGGCTGATGACATTTATTAAAGGTGGAGGTCCGAAGATTTCCAAAAAGCCCACAATTTCTTTGTACCTGAAACCCTCAGTTCAAAAGTGTATCTTATCTCTAATTGTTTTTCCTTATTTTTTCACTCATGTTAAACCATCATTTTCTCAGCTCACAGAATACTATACAGAAATTTGATTTCTAAAGAAAAAACTGCAAGGAACATTAAGGAAACTCACTATTCTTGTGATATTTCTTTATAATTACTATTTCTCCATTATAATGTGTTACCTTCTAAAAGAGTAAACAGAAGCACTCTAATTTAAATTGTAAACTTACAGGCAATTTTTGAAAAACTTTAAATTAAGGTTTTTTTTTTTAGTTCCTCATTAACCTGTTTTAATTACTCTTTATATTTTGTTTGAATGTTCAGGCTTTTTTTGCTGTTGTTTTTAATATTCTTCTGTAACGAGACTACATTACTGTAAAACATTTGAAAACTTATGTTTGACCAAAAGTAGCAGCTAGCAGACTTAAAGGGTAAGAAAGGTTTTAATTTTTTTCTTTTGTTCTGTTACATTTTATTTATTTACTTACACTTGAAGATATACATTCATAGATGACATCTGAGAAATAAATGATAGTTCAGTATCTCATTGGAAACTAGCTGGAACATTTTTGTTGGATTAATTTTTTGTCTTACCCACTTTATCACGAAAAAGAGTATCTTCCTATCATATCAATAACTTTTGTTTGGGGAAAAAAAAAGTTTTCACACAGCAAGACTATTGTACCAGGTTTGTATTGCTCTACCTCATTGCCTTGGTGTTGTAAATACACATTATATCCTGCTTGTCACTCCTTATAAAACCGTGCTTGTGCCACATACACAGAAGTAAAATAAATTAGCCATAAATACCTGGTCAAATAGAGAAACTGTTCACAATGAAACAAAGTGAAACAAATCTGTAAGGCAGATGAATTAAAGTTCAGAGAGAGCAAGCTTGACAAGTCTCAATCCTGACGTTTTGCAAATTCAATGCAAAGCTTATGGCCTGTTAATAGGTGTGGCAATACTTATTATCAGGCTACACAGTCACAGTTTGTTGTGACTGCAAACCGCTATCCATAAGCTGTACATCCTCATGATTATTCAAACCACATTAGAGCAAAAGCTGAGATTCTACTTTTATTTGGAAATACCATAAAGTACTACATTTTAATTCAAGTCTATTCTTTTAATGAATTGTTGGATAAGACAAACATTCTTAATCTGTAAGTGTGCATTATATATATATAAATAAAACAAAAATGTATAGTTGTCATTATTATTATTATTATTAAACTACATATAGTTTATGCAGTGTGTTCTAACAGGTAGGCATCTCTGGAATTCAAGCAACGACAGGAAAATCTTTAGAAAACATTATATTCCTTACATCTTGGAAAACTGGATATGAGTTATTAATCTTATTATGCAACAAAAAAAGAAACAGTTCAAGCCAAAAACATCTTCAGTCCTTCACTAGGCTTTTAAAGTACAAAAAACCAATAGAAATGCAACATTTTAAAACAATCTCACCAAGATCTGCAGCAGAGAGTTGCCGCAGCAGAGGTTTATTTGCTGAGTATCTGGTGAACAGAGGTAAAAACCTGAACTTTTTTTAAGCCAGTGTAAAAGGATTTATTCACTAGAATTCATATCTCTCGAGAACAGCTCAAAGGAGCTCAATATTCTTTGGCTGTCAGTTGTTGCTGATGGCCATTTTCTCTGTCAGAGTGGCTGTCAGAAGGTGCCTTTAAGAAAGATTTATTTGGTAAAGAGGGCAGGGTTTTTTTTTAACACATAGCGATGTGGGATCTACTTTCTATTTCTTTGTCTCTTAGCTGAGCCTTTGCTCCCTCTGAATGCAGTTTGGACTAATATAACTGACGGATATTTCCTATAGAACTGAATTTTTTTAAAAACTCATTTAATGAAATGCACTACAAAGGAATGCATGTTGTACATTTGTCACTGGAGTTTATATTTTATTTGATTTCTATGCCTTTTAACGCCTACCGAATATACAAGCCTTCTCTCTTTTTTTGTTTAATAATGTAATTTTTAGTAGCTATGTTCTTGATAGTCTCACTGTCAAAAAGTGGACTTTATGGTATAGACTGGCAGGTAATTTTTATTGAATTTGGTGCCAACTAAAAAATTAATCGATTTGTAATATCAAACAAAAGATGGGGCCAGAATAGCCACAAGTATCGAAACTCTCCAAAAGCAGTCCCCAAGCTTTAGCTTCCTCCATTACTATGCTTAGTTCAATCAATCTTTTCCTTATTTCAGGATGTCTGGAAGCCTCACTGGAGAATTTCTTCACTTAAGGTCTTTGGTGTTCAGAGATAGCAGAAAAATATATACTGCAGCCCACCAATTGTTTCCCAGCTGCAAGTATGATTATTATAACACAAAAGAGAAGCAAGTAACTGTCAGCTGCTGATCATGTTCGGATTTGGCTCAAAGCTCAAGGATTTTAGCGACTGTTAGCTAAAAAGGAAAGGTAGGTTGTACTCTTACTATACCATGATCTGAAAAAAAAAAGGAAATAATTCTCCCTAAAAAGCTATGAAGTTCAGTTGTGTTTTTGCAGATCACTTGCTTTTGAGCGTAAATGGTGTTGATGGGGAGACAAGTGCTATGGAATTAGAAAATATTTTCTTGTTACATTACTAAAATATAAATAACATTTTGAAGTTTATGTTGCACAATTGAAAAATATAATTGACATTGGTATTTGATTTAATAAATAGACATTTGACTTTAAAAAGTAACTAGAAAGTAAAAAATTAGAAAGTAATGAACTTTAAGTTGATTTTCTTTTATTTACTTTTTTAAAAATTTCCAGGTAGCTGGACTGTACATGACAGATGTATATCATAAATAATAATAGTGCTTTGATAACTAGAAAGTAAAACTTTTGAAAAGGGGATATAAGCATAAGACAAAATGAAAGGAAGACAGCTGTTTTTTTTAAATAAAAATGATAAACATTCAGACAGTAGACAAAAATGCCACCACTGGAAAAGAAGTAAACTACATTCCTGGCACAAACCCTTATGAAATTATTTTAATGTAAAATTCAGTTTCACCTATTCAAAATGTTTAAGATATCATTTACCTCTTCTTCGGTGAATCTTTTCACAGCTTATTCTGAAGTATATTGTTCTATGTTATTATTCAGTTTCAAGACTCTCTTTTATGGAAAACAGTATATAAAAGTAAATTCCATTTTGTTTGTGAAATACTGACAATTCTTCTATTAACAGGGGTTACTACGGGATTAAACAATACCTCTTAGTTATTTGTTACCTTGGACTTTAAGTCTATGTACATTATTTTCAGTGCCCTAAATCTACATCCTGGAACATACACAAGAACAGGAAATTATGTTTACAAGGTAATTGTGAAAATATAACACTCTGAAGGAGAAAGTATAAATGAACAATATTTAGTTCAACTAGATTAGAAAAGACAAGGGAACCAAACTTGCTACATTGAACAACTGTTTAATTTTTTTTTTTTAAAATTTGGCTCTTAAACTACAATGGTAAGATTTTTACATACTTATATATTCATATATAAACTATTAACTGAATAGATATCTGAAAAAGAATCCACAAAAATGTATAAATCAACTGGCAATGGTTGGCAATGGGATGTTTTATTCAAAGAGGATTATATTTTGAAATAAGAGTATTAAAGAGCTTTGCATTTAACTTAAGACACTAAAATAAAAGTGTGTGATATTACTTGGATGTCACATATTATCTAGGTAGTTACAGTCAATTTAGAGATGTCTGAACTTTGGGAAGGGGTGTAGGAACTCAAAAGGTCTTTTGCAGTAATTGAAAACTGTTTGAGATACCTTTATAAAGTATGTATCTTTACCTATGACTTGTAAGCGTCCCTCTGCTTTGCAGTAGAGTATCACTGTAGCATGAATACAGCACCTCACTGGAAGCAAACACCTGAATTTCAATATCTACTATTGGATGCCTTTTCCGTCTTCCATAAAATGCCTGATTTCAGAGCACACCTAGGAGACTGGACAGTGAAACTAACTTCTTACATAAGAGGTAAAAAGACTCAGTAGCAAAGATATCACTTTATTGAATTTCAAGCATCTGTTCGAAGAAGGCTTGTACTGTAAATATATGCATAGTCCTAAAAAATCTGAATATTCTCTAAGTGGCAAGTCAGAAGATATCCACCCTAGGATATTATTATGGATGTCTGTGGAGCAATGCCATGGAAGCCAGTGTTTGAGACAGGCAGCCTGCCTGCATTGCAGACAGCTCTCTTGGGTACTGTGGGAGCAGGGTAGCAAGCCTGTGCCTTTACTCCTCCTGTCCAGAGTGCTCTGCTGCCTGTGTTGACTTTTGCCATTTGCTTGGAATTTGGAGCACACCTATAAGACTAAGCAGAAAAAGGAACAACTAATCTCTGGGGCTAGGTAACAAGGTTAAATATACAGGGCACATTCAACACCTCTGTACTAGAAAGTGGCAAATATATATTTGAAGAGTTCAGTGTTAAATTGTTAGATGGAGAGACTCAAAGTGGTACTTAGATGCTTTATTTTCTTTGATAAAACAAAAAACGTGCTTTCCCATTCTAAGTAGTGCAGCAACTGAATCCTTTCAGAACTCGGGTTTCTATGTATGTGAATGATTTGCACTGAAAATGTTCACAGCACCATTATGATCTGCTTGTTTTGCATTTAATTTAACTCAGAAAAGAAGAAAAAAAAATAAAACCCACATAGTTGCTTGGAATCAGAAACTGGAGCTTCTCGAACAAGTAGTCTTCAGAAATCCCTTGTTCTATGTAAGTTAGTTGCCAGAATCCTGAAAATGAAGTCCGCTGATGTGGAAAAGCTACTTATCAGAATACATATAAACAACCTTGCTTTTGTGAAATCTTATTTATGAACTATTTTCCATCTTTTAGAGATAATGGGCACAAATCCTAGATGTTTTCCGGTAGTTAAGGGGCTGTATGTCTTTTTCCGTTCATTTTATTGGTTCTTCTTGTGACATCATTAGTCCATGTTATTTTTCCTTCTTTGACCTATTTTTAACTAGTTCCCTCCCTTTGCATACCTCCATTTTCTACAGAATTTTTAAATATTTATATCCAGATCCAGATGGCAAGTAGAGAATCAAAAGAAAACCCAAACTCCCCAAAATCAAATAACATCCTTCCGGGAAGTCAACATTATGTAATTTTTAGCAGATTTTTCCAGATGAACAGATAAGCAGTTATGATTAATGAAAGTTTGAAAACACCTTGTGGGTTATTTTTTTAATCACTAAATATAAAATATTTTATTTTCTCTTTTTGTAACAAGAAGAACACAGTGTAAGAAAAAATAGAGAATGTAATCAGGAAAGGGTAGTGTTACATGTGGTGTTGCTAACCTGCTGCAAGGAAGGATATTTAAAAGCATTGAGGAAAAAACCATGAAAGCAACAGCTTGCACCAGTCAGGGTGACTTAACACTGTCTTAATACTGTGACTACATATCCATTCCTCAGTATTTGTCCCTTTCAAGTGTATGATTTTTGGTAAAAAAAATAGTTGCCAAGTTTATGATCATTATTAAATTATTAAATAGAGAGATAAAACAACAATTGCAATAAGATGAAGAAATGTTTCCAAAATAATTGTGTAATTTTTTTAAAATTATTTTTAAAGAATACAGTTCTGTTCCATTGTTTCTACTTAAAAAAAAAAAAGTAATTAGGCTAGTTTTGTCTCATCTATGCTGTCCAGAACTATTTACTGGCTTTAGAGGTTTAATAAAATTTGTTCAGATTTCATTAACCTGCATATCCTATAAATTGTTCCCAACAACAGAAAAAATATATTTCTCAATTATGATCTGTAGGGAGATTAAAAAAAAAAAAATGAGGCAGCATCATCCGAAATGTAAATATTCCCAAATGCTTTCAGTGAAGCTGTTCATAATATAAATGACTAGTAGATATTTTGTAATTAAATATTCTTGCTGTTTTTTCTCATTCAGTTACCTTTATGCCAACCAAACTGTAATTGCAAATCCATGAGAATTTTACCATTTATTTAACTTAATGTCTCATAATAAACTTCAGTCATTTACAGTGGATCTCCAAGTCATTAATGGGAACTAGTGAGGTTCTTCTGTATTGCAACAGAAGTAATGATCTTATGCCTTGGAGTATTTACAGTTTACTGAACAACTCTTCCTTTTTGTACCTTGCATATTAAGGAAAAACCTTTTGGAATGCTCTTTCTTTTATCCACTGAAAATAATAACAAAAGGCATAATTATGTCTAGTCACCTGGATTATTGGATAAAAACTGAATTTTAATTAATTACGATGGGACTGGTCAATTTGTTTTCCTGAGGACAGTGAGAAAATTAATCATCCTAAAACTAAGAAAATGTT
This sequence comes from Bucorvus abyssinicus, assembly GCA_009769605.1. Lineage (NCBI taxonomy): Eukaryota > Metazoa > Chordata > Aves > Bucerotiformes > Bucorvidae > Bucorvus > Bucorvus abyssinicus. The sequence continues at coordinate 22,507,664 of CM020026.1, forward strand.
CCATGGCTACCTTCTAGCATAATCTCAGTGTCTTGACTAAATTTCAGTGTAAATGTTATTTCTATCTACCTAAATAACCTCTGCAGTTTCACTGAAATTTAGTACTGTATTTCCTTCATTTCTTAATGTATTTTATAACATTGCTTTGCATGGTTAACCTGCTTCTGCAAATTATTTCAAGGGCAGACGTATTTTGGTTGTGACAGAAAAGGATTTTAGGAATTTTTTCTCATATTTTTCTTCCAGTTTTCCAGAATGAATATATGATATGCAAAATATATGATACATATTCAAAAAGTTTTTCTTTGAGGATAATTTGCAATAGCTCTGATGCTTTTTGATTTGTGAGTCAGGTGGATTTATTTCTTTGTCATAAGCTCTAAAAAAACTATAGAATATCCTCCAATATTTTGATCTTTGTGCTGGTGACAGTACTGCCTACAAATTTTATAAATACGTTTAGAAGTCACGTATTATGTTCTGTGATGTTCTTTACTACACTGAATTGTAATAGACTACAAGTGGACACTACTAATGATTGCATATATACAATAATATATTAAAGTGAATCCTAAATTGAGACCTGGAACTAGTTTTACAAAACTTTAAATAAATGTGTATTGCACTGTAGATCTGGGATGATATTGAAGCCTAAAATAGACTTGTATATCCTCTGTGTGAATGCAAGTCCAAATTCATAAATTTCAATTACAGTATCAAAGGGGAAAGTTTAGGTTCACACTACGCATGAGCCTGGACTCCTGCATGCACCTATACTCTCAACAGTATAGCCCAGCCTACCATGAGATTCTTTTTTACTGCTCTGTCCTCGTGCTATAAGGTCCCTTCTAGAAGGTAGCCTGAAGTAAAATGAAGGTGTAATTTTTAGGTAACTGTGGGGCTGAAATGCCATTACAAAACTGAGGAAACACAACACTGAGTTAGGTTTCCATATCTCACTCTTGTTTCTGGGTGTCTCTACAGTTCCATCTGGTTCTTTCACTAACAGCCCAGCTGATTTTTCCCAGTGTCACTGTTGATATGGGTATGTACAAATGCAATCTGTTAAAATCCCTGGTGCCTCTAAGGGGCTAAAATAAGAACCATAGTATTTGAAAGAGCTGATTTACAATGTGTTAGAGGATTCCCCCATCCTGGTTTTGGCTGGGATACAGTTAATGTTCTTTACAGTAGCTGCTACAGGGTTGTTTTGGATATGTGCTGGAAAGCGTGTGGATAATACAGGGATGTTTTCCTTATGGCTGAGCAGTTCTTACACAGCATCAATGCCTTTTCTGCTCCTCACCCCACCCCACCAGCGAGTAGGCTGGGGGTGCACAAGAAGTTGGGAAAGGACACAGTTGGGACATTTGACCCCAGCTGACCAAAGGGATATTACAGTCCGTATGAAGTCACGCTCAGCAATAACAGTGGAGCGAAGAAGAAGGAAGGGGGAGACAGAGTGATGTCATTCACCTTCCCGTTACACATGATGGAGCCCTGCTTTCCTGGAGCTGGCTGAACACCTGCCTGCTGATGGGAAGTAGTGAATGAATTCCTTGTTTTGCTTGGCTTGCATTGTATGGCTTTTGCCTTGCCTATTAAACTTTACCTTAACCCATGAGTTTTCTCACTTTAACTCTTACAATTCTCTTCCTCATCCCACTGGTGGGAATGAGTGAGCATTCAGTGGGGTGCTTAGTTCCCAGCTGGTGTTATACCATGACCCCCTCCCCCACTCTCTTGTTTTGGGGTTGTTTGGGTTTTTTTTTTTAAACCTGGATTTGACTGTATCCTGGAAGTCATTGTCAAAGTGCAAGAACTGTTTAATTAATTTTAATTACTGACTCTGATGTGTAAAATGAGTGGGATATGAATGAATGATGAGAGGGGAGAGTCATGTAAGTCCAATACTGGAAAGGAAAACAGGACTCATGGCAATTTTCAATTTGATTCTGTGCCTCTGCAGAACAAGAACTTGGACATCAAAAGACTGCTGGTTGTGTACTGCTTCAGAATCTCTGTCTGTGAGAAAGAATCGTGATCTTGCTCTAGAAGCATGTTCTTGCCTCTGTTTCCTTTAGAAAGAAAAAAATTTAAAAATTCTGTTATGAATAAAGAAGGGAAAAGTACTATGAAGAGTGGTATTTCATTTACGTAAAAGACAGAAAGCAGAGGTGATAAGAAAACAACACAGAACTGGGAAAATCAGCAGGTGAGACATGAAAATATCACTGGTTTTGTCATCACAAACAATTTAGAAGACAAGTATTAAAAAAGAAGCATTTACTAGGCCTATATGTGAAAACTTCTGTCATCTTTTTACTGGGAGTCTTGAATTAGATAACAAGCATCTTAGAACCCTGCAAAATAGAACTGAACCTTTAGTAACTAAATTATACCTTATAAATAAATTTTTCTTCTTTTTGATTCCATAAAACAGAATTGCAAACATTCAGTAACCCATTCAGTAACATAAAGCTGAATTTTGTGTCCATACTGTGATTCAGGTTCACAAATTAATTGACTATTACAACACTGAGTCAGTGTAGAGAAGTGGAGGTGCTAGAACTTCATGGTTATGGTAAGAAATAAGATCTGGGTAGGGTACTGATAGTGGGGAATCGTTTTCCTAATGTCTGAGCAGGAATATTAATATTCTATAACACAAATGAATATTCTTTTTCTGAATATTCTACTTTCCAAAATGGGATGGGGGTGAGGGGGGAGGAGGGAAGAAGAAAACCAACCAACAAACAAACCCCCCAAACAGCCTGCGTTGAAGTTCAGCTCAAAGCATTTTTATACCTGCCACATACCTGTCTTTTTCATCCATATTCAATGAGTCATAAAATACAATTGTATTTTGGTCATCATCAGTAATATTTGAAGAGTAAAATATTGACCATCTGTAGTTTTCATATCAGTGCTTCCAAGCAGGGATAAAAAATGAAGATGATGAAGACTAACACCGTAATTCCTAATATAAATACATAATATAGTGAGATAAATAAATAAACTTGCCAAATATAGTGTTTTTGTCTTTTTGTTTTTAGACTTACCATTATTTGAATTATCAGAGTACTCTCAAGCACCACAGAGTTAGAAAGCTGGATTTTTGAGTGTCAAAGAGGAGAAAAAAAACTTAAAACAGGGCTTGTGAATGTGAGACATATTAATCTTATTCTTGCAAAATGTTTGGTTTTGTATTTATATTTCTGCAGTTTTATAAAATATACTCACAACCCATGAAGAAATTAACAAGGAATAAATTAGCTACTTTCCATTTCATTTTCTTTTCAGACTCTCCCTTATCTTCTAAACTCCTCTGCTAGACAATATGAAGATGTACAGATGCAAACTTTAAGCAAAGTCTAATGTCTCATGTGCCATTGCAAAATTATTTGGCTCCATATCAGTCGATTAACAAACACGGTGTTTTATAGAGAAAACCCTTGGCTTACTAAATTGTTTGTGTTTTTTCAGAAACAAGAAAAAATTGTTGTGGTGCACTTGAGCAGCAGAAAAATGTAGCTGTAGTCCTGAAGAAGACAGTATTTTTATGTTGTGGAAGTAAGTGATTGCTTTTGATCATGTTAAATGTTTTAATCACCTAGTCATCCTGTCACATCATGAAATGAATAAGAGCACTTAGTTTTCCCTAGATGACACTCTACAAGGAGTGCTTGATAGCTACACTTAAAAGCACAATGTATTGCAATAATGAATAATCTTGATAATTTATAATTTATTTTAGCATTTGCAAAGTGTTATGAGATGATCAGTTCAGTGTCACTAGTTGCCCCAACGAAAATATTTTTCATGCCAGTAAAAGAGAAAAATCACAATTTTAGTTGCTTACAAAGCTGCAGCTAAAGACTAGAAGCACAGAAAACAACATACAGGGATCAGAAAAGCCTTCTAAAATGCTTCAAGTCATAGGCAGTTGCTATTCCAAATAAAGTATTGGGCTCTATTTCCTTCCAGAAAGGGACTGCAGAGTTATTCCCAGAGCTTATAGACTCCTTCATTGCCATGTCCTCCTTAGCTCTGTAGTTATACTCCTAGCCTTGGCTTAACTTACACAATACAAAATGAAAAAAAAAAAAACAAAAACAAACTAAAGGACAATCCTGAGACAAAAACAAATTCAAGGCCACTTTATTGTATTTTAATTCATCATTGTTCAACAATGTGGGAACTAATTTTAGTATGATTACGTTTTTTCTAATTTTAGTTAGAGATTGTTTAATAAATATGATTAATAGGGACCTAATATACTTGTTCACAGACAAGTCCTTTACTTGCATCATGTTTATTAATCCAGCTATTTTCAGTGGTGAATGGTAGCCAGAAGGAAAAATATTTCCTCTTCTTGGCACTGTTCTGCTCTGCCAGTTCTATTTCCAACTGTGCAATTTTATCATGCCCTTTATTAAGCATAGTTCTACTCGATCGTATCACCTCTTTGACCACTGTTGTTGCAAGAACGTTGTTCAATGAGGCGACCAACAACAGAGACTGGAACGCAAAGAGAAACCCGCATCAAAACCTCTTGACTTCTTTTCTTCTGTATATCTCTTGATCAGTTTACGCCATCCACCTTACCAGGTTCTACTCTTCTAGGAGCATTTCCTAATTTATCGATCTTATTTGTATATACAAACGAATGTGCTTTCTCATATTATCCATAGAGTATTTCTAATCTGCCACAGATTTCAGAGAACAAAAGACTAAATAATGCAGTGACTTATGACATAGAAAAATGCAATAAATTAATTAGGCTTTTTCCTGCAAGGTCTGTAATTTGAGTGTATATGGGCATGAACATGAAATTCTGGCAGCTCACATGGAAGAGTATGCAGTAAAGTTGCTGAAACTCTGCCAGCTCTACCAAGGAGCAATGGTATCCACCCAGCAGAAAGCAATGACATGTCTAAACTCTGCACCCACCACAACTGACACAGCTTTGCAAGAACAGCTCTGATAGGAACATGCTACCACCCAGGTGTCAGGCTGCAGTGTATGTTCTCCTTTTATACCAAAATTCTGCCAGAGAGTAGAATTCGGCCTGTTTAGGAGCTTGGTTGGCAGGGCAAAGGAGTCCAGGAAGGCTGGGCGTTCTTCAAGAAGGAAATTTTTAAGGTACTGGAGCAGCTGTCCTTCTGTGCCAAAAGATGAACCAACAGGGAAGAAGACCGGTGTGACTGAAGAAAGCTTTGGCTGGAACTCAGGAAAAAGAAGGAGAGTTTATGACCTTTGGAATAAGAGGCAGGAAACTCAGGAGGACAACATGGATGTTATGAGGTTATGCAGGGAGAAAATTAGAAGGACCAAAGCCCAACTAGAAATTCATCTGGATACTACTGTAAAAGATAATAAAATTTCTTTCTATAAATACATTAGCAACAAAAGCAGAACTAAGGAGAATCTCTATCCTTTATTGGATGCCGAGGGAAACATAGTGACCTAGGATGCGGAAAAGGCTGACATTCTGAATGCTTTCTTTGCCTCAGTCTTTAATGGCAAGAGCAGTTCTCCAGGTAACCAGTCCCCTGAGCTGGAAGATTGAGATGAGGAGTGGAATGAAGCCCCCATAATCCATAAGGAAATGGTCAGTGACCTGTTGCACCACTAAGATGCACACAAGTCTACAGAGCTGCATGGGATCCACCCAAGGGTATTGAGGGATCTGACAGAAGTGCTCACCAAGCCACTTTGCATAATTTACCAGCAATCCTAGCTAAACAAGGAGGTCCCAGTAGATTGTAAATTAGCAAATGTGGCACCCATCTGTTGCAGAAGCACCCACAAAACAGACAGCAGCACCTATCTGAAAACTTTGGATTTATTGCAATCAAAATTACTCATCACTCTGACTGACCAAAATTAATTACAGGATTGGATGTCAGTTGGGAATATATTACTGCACAACAGGTTGCTGAACACCAAAGCATATTCTTTAAGGAAGATGAACTACAATGTGTACACACACTCATACAAAAGAAAATCTCCCACTCAAGGGTACCCAAACCAAAGGTCACTCACCACAGGGGGATGAGGGCTCACTCATTGCCGGGAAGAATCCTTGGGTGGTGTATCGATCCAAGGGGAGTCCTGGGGAGTATCCTCAGATGGCGTCCTGATACAAAGGGAGAGTTCTGCATTACCTGCTACTCCAAAGAGGACCAAACTGGATCTCTAACAGGGCTCCTTTTATGCTCTGGTCAGGTCTGAGCTGTGGTCATTTACGTTAGTAAGCACAGACAGGAGACCAGTTAATGGAGCCTGGACTCTGAGGCACAAAATAGGCCTGTGGCATCTACCTGAACTTTATCAGGTGCTTGTGCAGACACCTTTGCACAAGCAGTCAGGGGGTTTATGCCTGTCACACTATCTACAAGAAAGGCCAGAAGGAATATCTGGGGAAGTACAGGCCTGTGAGTCTGACTTTGATGAGGGAGAATGTTATGGAGCAGATAACCTTGAGTGCCATCAAGGGGCATCAACAGGACAACAGTCAGCCTGGGTTTGTGAGAGAGAGGCCCTGCTTGACTAACCTGATCTCCTTCTATGACAAACTGACACACTTAATGAATGAGGGAAGGGCTGTGGACGTTGTCTACCTGGACTTTAGCAAAACTTTTCTCAGTGTTTCCCACAGCATTTTCCTGGAAAAACTGGCTGCTCTTGGCTTGGATGAGTGTACTCTTTGCTGGCTAAAATACTGGCTGGATGGCCAGGCCCAAAGAATTGTGGTGAATGGAGTTCCATCCAGATGGCAGACAGTCACAAGTGGTGTCCCCTAGGGCTCAGTATTTGTGCCTGTTCTCTTTAACAATCTGGATGAGGGGATTGAGTGTACCCTCAGCAAGCTCGCAGATGACACCAAGTTAGGCGGAAGTGTTGATCTACTTGAGGGTCAGAAGGTTCTACAGAGGAACCTGGATTGATCAATGGGCTGAGGGCAATGGTATGAGATTCAACAAGGCCAAGTGCCGGGTCCTCCACTTGGGTTGCAATCCGCTGAAATGCTACAGGTCTGGTGAAGAGTTGCTGGAAATCTGCCTGGTAGAAAATGACCTGGGGATGTTGGTCAACAGCCAACTGAATATGAGCCAGCAGTGTGTCCAGGGGGCCAAGAAATCCTGCAGCATCCTGGCTTGTATTAGAAATAATGTGGTCAGCAGGAGTAGGAAAGTGATTGTCCCTTTGTACGCAACACTTGTGAGGCCACACCTTGAATACTGTGTTCAGGTTTGGGCCTCTCAGTACAAGAAAGAAATTGAGGTGCTGGAATTTGTCCAAACAAGGACAACAAAGCTGGTGAATGGTCTAGAACACAAATCTTATGAGGAGCAGCTGAGGGACCTGGGGTTGTTTAGTCTGGCGAAAATGAGACTCAAGGGAGACCTTACTGCTCTCGACAACTACCTCAAAGGAGGTTGTAGGAAGATGAGTGTCTGTCTCTTCTTCCAAGTAACAAGTGATAGGACAAGAGGAAACAGCCTCAGGTTGTGCCAGGGGAGCTTTAGATTGGATATTAGGAAATATTTCTTTACAGAAAAGGTTGTCAGTCCCCTGGAACAGTCCCTGGAACTGGGGAAGTGGTTGAGTCACCGTCCTTGAAGGTATTTAAAAGATGTGTAGATATGGCACTTGGTTTAGTGGTGGACTTGGCAATGTTAGGTTAATTGTTGAACTGAATGATCTTAAGGGTCCTTTCCAATCTAAATGATTTTATGATTCTGTGAATCTATGATTCTTTTTACATATTCATACTTGCACAGAGACACTCTCACACACACACGGAAAAATAACCCAAATACCAAACAAATTTTGTCTTCCATAATTTTCAGAAAATGCAAGTCCACTGCCTGAAAACTCTGGAGATCAAAAATCTTGTGACTTTGGCAACCTTGCTAGGTACCTTGTAAACAGTAGACTTTCGAGGAAATACTTTGTTTTTATAAAGCACTAACAATTTATTCAAGAGAAGTGTTTAAAATAAAGTAAAATATTTTTAAATGGTTCTGTCTTATATCTCATCCTGTCATAAAACTTGTCAGTGGCACTTGAACTTTTGCCAACACATTCTCACACAGAACTGTACCTTTGGAAACAGATAGAATCACATAAACAGGCAGAGCTAAGTATAAGTGGACCATCCACAAGGACATAAAGAATCATTACGGAATTATTCCTTGAAAAAACAGTGCACAGAGCTCATAAATTGAACACAGCATGGATTCACTTCTGTTCTACAAAATGGATTGCCAAGAAGTTTGATGCTCCTAAAAAAGGGATGTGCAGTATTGAAGATGTCCATAAACACCATAATAGCTTTTTCCCAGAGCTGAAAGTCTACAAACCTTCCAGCTGAACGTAATGATGAGCCCATTGACAGGATGACATTCATTTGAGCAGCAGGCAGCAATAGATGGATAGATAAGTCAGACAGATTCCTTTAGCTGACACAGGCTAAATATGCAGTCGTAATCAGTATTTCAGAACAGTATCTCTAATTTGACACTGATGCAGAGAGGTTTCTATGCAGCTTTCTAAAAATGAACTTTGTTGTCACTTTGGTGTGTGTGTGTGTGTGTAAAACATGCTGTCACTCTCCCAACCTCTAGTCCTGACTCTTGATGGAGCTCCACTTATTTTCAAGGCATTTATGAAAAGACTGAATGTGAAAACCACACTTGCAGATTCGTCCTGAAGTGAAGTGTCACATTCAATGTGTGTTGAACTGTCTTTTTCAGGAGCGTGAACAAGACAAAGCAACCAGCAGAAGAAACTCTAGCCTTTCCAATGCTGGGTGTGAAATGGAAGTATCTTTCACTACAGGCTTGTCGTTACCTTGTTCTCACTGAGTTCAGCGGAGGGTTTTGAAGGTAAGAAGGGGAGGAAATTTTACTTCTGTCATCCCAAAAAATCTATAAGCATTTATAACTGAGCTTTATTCCATGTTTTTCTTTACTGAAAAACAGCTACAGTAGTCAAATATCTTCGCCTCAGTAGCTTGCAGCTTGATGAGTTCTGGTAACAGATAATTGGATGGAGAGCAATTCTTTAAATATGAAACATAAATATTCCTTAAAAACAACAAGGAATAGTATAATTAGACATTACTATATTAGAAATAAAAGTCAGCAGATATAGTAGGTTTTAGAAGATTTCTTTTGATATTATTTTCAAATATTTAGTGTTCCTGTGGATGTACTAACAAGAGTTTTAAAGCTCCAGCATCAGTCTAACAAAGAATTGGTTGCAATTGTTGCTAGGTAGTCACAGAAAAATTGTGGAATATGTGTTCTGAGCAACTGCATCAAAAGCAGATTCTAGCACTGATACTAAAATTCTATCGTATTATTCATATGTTCAATTAAACAACATTAATTTAGAGTATTAAATTCTTAGAAATGTTCACAAATAATGTTAGATTCGGTCTTGGGATTAGATCTGCTGCATGCTGAATATCATAGCAAAACCCAACATTTTTCATATACATGAGTGCCTCAACCCCAACTTGCCTGAAAGTTTGGGGTTTGAGAATGAGTTGTATCTAATGGGAGACCACTTAAGAATTCCAGGTAATGCAGTAATTTCCCTGTAAATGTTCACTGACAAATGAAGACATCATAAAACAGTCAGAAAAAGCAAGAATTTCTGAAGAATAGTGAAACTGATCAACCAAGTTCTGTTTGCAAATGTGTTTGATTTTATAATAACATTTTGATTTTCAAAATAAATAAATAAAAAGTATGTGAAATAATTTTTACTTCTGAAGTCATGAAAAGAACAAACATAAAGCATCAAGTGGTCATTTGTGGCTATACATTTTCAGCAAATGTGAAAGCGTCATTAATGGAAGGCTGGACTTGATGCTTTTTAAGTGATCTATTTTATTGGAGGCAAAATCCATTGGACAACCTGCTGCTGTGGTAATAACGCATGGCCTTTTCCTGTCCTCCCTTTGCTAGAAAACAAAGCAAACACGTCATTGCCACATCTATGTTTCTCAAGTGCAAACATATGCTTCAATTAATAGTATTTTATGCACATTCTAAATAAGTAAAAACTATACAATTTCAGCTATAGTTTAATAATGTATAGCTAAATAGTTTTATGTGTGTCTACATTTAGCCCATTTCTGGGGTTAAACTGCAGCGGTTGCTCTATCACTCAATGACCCCTCCCCAGCCGAAAAGTGGGATTGGGAAAAGGAGAAGAGACCCATGGGTTGAAATGAAAACAGGTTTAATATAACAGTCGAACTAATACCAATGCCTAGAAAAAGTGTCTTTTTTCTGTTACTCTGCAGGTATGTGCACTTATATGCCTTCTTGCTGTATTTCTCCTCTTTCTACCTGCCTGAACTCTACATTCCCGAAGGTACCCTCACTTAAGCATTCTAATTTGCTTTTCCTAAGAAATTATTCCCTCTATTCCTGAAGGTCCAAGAAATACACAAAATCACATATGATTTTAAACACTTTTAAGAGGACTGTATAGTAAATACATTAATCTGGTGAAAAATGGAATAGTAAGCCCTCAGAGAAGATTATTTGTATGTTAAGGAAGACAAAGGCACAGACAACTCTAAGTCACTGTATGTGAGAATGTGTTATTCCCTTTGCATCAGGGTCATAAACTGAAAAACTAAATATTAATTTATAGTGAAGCTTACAAGTTTATCGAAAATGTTAATGAAGCCTTATATAACAATGCATCTTTAAATTTTTTTTATTATAGTTGGTATCTGATCTTGTTTTAATCAAAATTTGTTCTGAACTTTGGTCCAAGATCATTATTAAGTTCAACCGCTGTGAGTTAGTTTTTGCAAAACAATTGTAATTTTTCTGTGATTCAAAAATGTATCAGAGTATTTTTTTCCTGTGATTCCTAACACAGAATTACTGTCTCTTCAGTTTTCATTATGTTAACTAAACTTTTTAAAGCAAAACTTTTCAACCCAGTTCTGGAGTCTGAATTCAATATAACTTCTGTTCTCAAGGCAGGATCTCAGCTGAAACAATAGAATCCCACTTCACCCACCCCCACAATGGTTCAGACTAGCATCTGAGAATCTGAAGCTGCAGTGGAACAAGACTCACGCCTATTTGTAAAAATAGTCTCAGCTTTAACAGTGATAAATTGCAGTAGCAATTGCAGCACACTTACTGATAACAATGCAGTTGCTCTAGCAATTTAACTTACCACAAACTTTATCAACTCCATACTTCTGGGGTTTGGGTTTTTTTTTTTTTTATAAGAAGTTTTTGTAAGTTTAGGAAAAAACCAAACAAACAAACAAAAAGAAGTGGTGACCCTCTTCATGGAGTTAGTAACTTAAATGTGCCTTTGGTACTTATCTGAGGATTTCAGCGTTGAAAAGAACACGCAAATGTTGTGTAACAATATGAGTGTGCAAAGACAGGAGAACGCTAGAAGGAACTTTTATTTTGATGATACCTTTACCTGAAGAAAGGCTTGCTCTTTTAACATGGACTGGCAGATACTTGAAATGGAAATTAGAAGGCTAATACACTTCAAGTGGGGTGGAATTCCCATTACCTGGGTGAACACTTCTGTATCTTCTCCTATAACTGGGTGTAGTTAAATAGAATCAGAATAATGGAGTAGAATTGGCCAGATAATAAAAAGTTCCTGTGTGCTCCTGGTTGAAACCAGTGTAATTCGTACTTCTGAATAATTCTCTTAGTGACTTAAAAACCCAGGAAAAATGAAGAGGAAATTAACTTAGATAATTTTCTTGAATTTTAGGTACCCTCGTGGATCTGATCTGATACATGTAATCAGATGTTCTCTGAAACAAATTTATGAACAGTACCTGTCAACATCCTGTATGAACAATGCTTAATAACTGACAGATATAGTATGGGTGTGATCTGTTCATTGGTTTATAGTGGAACTTTTCTGTAATGTTTTTAACTTAAATAAAATGTACTGTTATTTCTGAAAGCTGTTTGGCCACTGGTTAAGTTCCCTCATTTTTCTTGAGATAAGGTGGAAGTCCAGGTGCTAAACTGAACACTTGCTGAAATCATCACAGTAAATCATGAGAGGATTATACCTTTAAAATGCTGCTCTGAAAAGCAGCTCACAGGTTACTGCCCTGAGAAAAATGAAAGCAGGAGGTTTAAGACCTAAGGGCATTCTCCAGAGAAGGTCACAGACTGTCAGAAATGCAGTTAACCCTGTTCAGCTAACAGGTAGGAAAAGAAATCTTTACTTCCATTGCTCCTGAAGAAAACAATTCTATGTGACATGCAGTACTTTCTTTAAAACCAAATTGATTGACATTAATGATATTTTTAGTGTCTAATATTTATTAATGAGGTCCTGAATTTAGACTGAATTATTTTTGTCAGGAATTAATATATACTTTGGTCTGTCATTTCTGGATCACCCTTCTAAAATGCCAGGATTTAACAAAGTTATGCTGTATTCTAAATTTTTCCTCAAAAATATATTTAAAATTAGCTTCCCAGACACTCCTTTACTATAGTCAGTGCATCCAAGTATCCATATCTTGTAAGTTGGAAAACTCTAATTTAGAAGAGACTTGTTTTACAACTCTTTTATAGATAGCACAGGTAGCATTGTAAGTTCTTAATGCATCCTCTTCCTTTAGTCCATATCCAGCATAAAAATAATACATTTTTCCATATTAATATCAACATCTGTTTCTTCTTTTGCTGTTTTAAAATTCTTTTTCTTTTAGTTCTTTATGACTTCTTAAGTTATTGATAGATCAGTGCCTTCTTCAGTCTTCTTTGTCAGCCATGTATATTTTGTTTAAATTCTGATCTTAAAAAACATTGTGCTAGTGCTGAAAATTTGGAAAGTTGATTTCCTTCACCATTTGCATGGGAAGTGTGTACAAGGATCTCAAAATAAAAACTGATTCACCAACAGATCTCAAAATACCATTGCTAGTGAATCTTATTTTCAGAGACCTGTAGTGATCATCAGATATATGTTTCTATATATGTAATAGCTTCAGGAGATCAGGGACCTCCAACCACTTTTGGTGTTGACATTTAGAAGATATGAAGACACATAAGGTGTGGAAAAGACAGTTAAAAATATTTCAGCAAATTAAATACTTTAGCTTTAGCTGGAGCTTGAGAAGATCAAATAAACCATCTTATTGAAAAGGAAGTTTGGAAAAAATTTGGTCTCTGTATATGGGTACAAACATGTAGAAAATGGTAATGGGAGGCTTTTCAGCCCTTTTTACTAAGGTAGGAAAGGATGCAAGGATCGAAAGTATGTTTCCCAGCTTTGAGGGTAATCCATCAGTGCAATAATATGGTAGGTGATAGCATTACCAGTGTTCAAAGCCTTTTAAAAAGACTTTTCTAACCTTTCAGAAGATGTTCTCTAACACAGTTCTGTGAAAAGTTCAGTAGCATTTTTGCATAATGGTCATTTCTAGCATTGGAAGATGGGCGTTTTAGAATCAACATCTTCATTCCCTTTTTACATTGCCTCTATGAGCAGAATTGGCTGTATGTGCTATATGCTTAAAACAGCTGCAGCTCTTAGTTAAAACGAAAATTAGTACTTCAGCAAATCAACTACTAGCCTCTGGGTTATATATCTTTTGTGTATACAATGCACAATCAACTTATTCTCATCTATTCTGCTCCTGTCAGATACTGTCCATGATAAAATCTGGAAAAGATAGATCAGTAATCAAAGGCTGCTCAGAGAATGCTTTTCACAATGATGACTGGCTGGTCTTTCCTGCCACCTCCTAAGGGACATACTGACAGCTAAATTTTAATCTGAGCAGTCTCTTCTCACCACTGCTGAGAAATTTTGAATAAATTCACTTCTAAACTTGCTCTACCTCTATTCTCCATTCCCTTCTACCTATCCACAGTATGGATGTGATTCAGCTCCTAGAATTATCTGAGTGTTTTCCACCCAACCAATCCCCTGCTATTGCAAAGGCTTCAGGCATTTCAGCTTTACTTATGCTTGGTGTGTTGCAAATGGATAATTCTTTTAAGAATGGATATACTTTGCTTTTCAGGATTCATATTTGGTTGAAAATAATCTAGTTGTCAAAAGGAACACAGTTGGTTTAATTATATCAAATATTTATACAGCACAATTTCTATTAATGTATTTTTTACCTCATGATGTGGAGATCAAATAAGAAGGAAACAAGCTAGGATGCCACACAGAAACATAGTCTTACAGTGTCATGTACGTTTCTAAGGAAGTCCTTTTAGACAGCAAATATAATCAATTTCCAATCTACTGTCACATTTTGTACACAGAAATAATCTGTATCTCTCTGATTTAATTCTTAGGTAGCAAAATTTTGTCCAGACAGATCTTCTGGACTTCCCAGGCAAAGCAAAACTCCCATTGTTAAGGGAGGAATTTTCTTCAAATCCGTTTTGTGCCTTCAAGAAAGGGATAACATGCAGAGCCCTAAAATAACGATGATGAACCAAAACAATGAAAATAAATAGTAGCAAATATACAGCAAGAAATATCTTATATAGTGATGTTAAACCACTGTAACACCACTCAATTATATTTGAAGTGAAATCCTTTTCTACAGTTTTGGTAGAATTCAGGTAAGTGAAGGGTTATTTAAATTCCCCTTTCCTGTGTAGCATGTTAGAAGAAATGAATGAAAGCTTTGGTATTGATTTAAAACCTTTTAATCATTCTACAGCTACAGTAAGAAAATAGCAAGGAATGGGGAATAATTTATTTACGAAAAGTAGAATATTGGGGTTTCATGATTTCTGTGGAACTGGTTTTTTTTCTTCTTAAAGTTTGGTTCATTTAATTACAAACCCAGATACTGAATTGAAGATGAAAGCTGGCTGATAGAATCACATCAAAGGAGTCCTTCAGAGGAAATAAGTTGTATGGTATGCTAGAAATGGAGCTGTACCATGTAACATTTCAAGATTGGAAGGTCAGAAAAGAAGCTTGAGGTATCAGACATAACTGAAAACAAGAGTGACTTTTAGAAAGTTGGTAATATTGCCTGACTGACACATAAGAGAGTTTTTTTTTTAGTTTGTTGATTGTGAGCTACAGTTAGGATAAAGAAATGGACGTGATTAAGGAAAACAGTAAGATGATAAAGATGCAGTAACCATTGAGAGGAGTAGATATGTTGTGCATCCTAGGAAAGAAAATAAGTCACATACTCCACTTCAAAAAAATTATGACTCAGAAATAGACAAGATACAAAGAGATAAAACAACACTGCAAATCTCATAGATCATGCTAAGTTGGTTGGTATTCCTTTTCCTCTGTGACACTCTTGTGTCAGATAGTTAAAAAAATGATGCTACAGCTATGAATATCTTTGGATACTTCAATCTTTCTGAGTGTCCATTCTCTCTTATACCACATTATGGAGATGAGAAATGTCTTTCTCTAAACAAAATGCCATCCCACAAAACTGGTTTTACTGTTCTTGCTCAGAATTGTTTCCTACATTCGTTTAACACAAACACACGCATATTTGGGTCTGAGTGGAATTGAAATGATCAGTAGAACTGATGTTTCAGATGTTTTCAAATGCAGTATCTTATTTTTATTGGTTTTTTTTCCCCAATCTATTCACACCTTCTATGAAATTCTTCTAATCTGTGATATCAAGTATTACCTCAAATGAATAAATTCAGAGCATATATAATATTTATTAATATGAACCAGCACAATGCAGATCACTAACAAAAATTTCCCTATTTCACGGAAAATGGAAGAAAACTCCATACTCTCTCACATACTGCAAAATTCATGAAATACATTGATAGAGAAAACATTCACAAATCTTGTTCAAGGAAAATGTCAGACTAGAGTTGTTTTTTCTTGCAGTTTACATGCAAAACCACAAAAAAACCAATAAAAGGCAAAGCTTCACAAATGCTGTACATAACTACCACGTCAAATAATTTAAAAGTCTTTACTGTTTTATCATTTTTTAAATTTTGACCAAGTACTATGAAGTGTTTGTTTTTGCTGAACATAATGAGAATACTGTAAAAAGACCCAGATATAGTGTGTTCTAATCTGCACTAAATCAAAAGACCAGAAGGTATTTTTCTTAATAAACCAGCCTCATCAGAGTGGTTTATTAATACAATAAGATGAAGTGCATTCTCTAATTTCAGAGATCAATTTACTTTTAGGCAACTTCTGCTTTACTTAATGAAATTGGGAGATTTTTTTCCAGCTATAAAATCAACCTGTAAATTAAACTGTAAAGAATCTTAAAAAAAAGAAAGTAAATTATTTTATCAAGGAATTCTTCAGTATGATCTAACTACAACAGCCTTTAATCAAGAAGAGGAGATGGGAAACACGCTTTGGATAATATGTATTTTTATTGTATTTTTCCTTTCCAGAGTATTGCTATCATTAACATTATAGTGTCAAAACAGTATATTGGTATTTTCATTTGAGACAAGGGGCTTATACTTATTATGGGGTGCTAACATTTTAATGGGAAAACATGGTTTGATGTATATGATAAACAGATCATTTAGTACTGCTAATGTTTTTCATTATTTGCTTCATTAATTGCATGTCCTGTGTAGCTTACATTTAAGTACACATGATTACATCAAGCTCATTTATTTAACTATATGTTCTGGTACACTATAGAGCTGCTATTTGTCTAATCTAAAATCTGAAGACCATTTACCATACTCTTCAGCTTTCAATTTACATGCAATTAGAATAGCCACTGTATGTGAGATTAATGTAGAAAATAAAATGATCACTTGTATAGCATTTTGTCAAGGAAGTTCAAGAACAGTTCTCTTAGAGCTTATTTCAAGAACTGTTGAAGGTTAGTGATGAAAACAATACATGAGCTATTGATCTAACACCCACACAGTCTCTACAGGGTAACTAAGGCATATTCAATTACTAACATAAGATACTACTTTCCAGTCCTTTGGCTATGCAGTGTATTTTCCTCAATATCAATATTCTTTTAAGAAAATTTCTAAAACTTCACAGAATCACAGAATGGCAGGGGTCAGAAGGGATCTCCGGAGATCTTCTAGTCCAACACCCCCACCGCCTCCCCCGCCCCCTGCCCCCACTAACTAGAACAGGTTGCACAGGATCAAGTTCAGGTAGGTTTTGAATATCTCCAGAGAAGGAAACTTCACAGGCTCACAGGGCAGGGCAGCCTGTTCTAGTGTTCTATGACCCTCAAAGTAAAAAAGTTTGTCCTCATGTTCAGGTGGAACTTGTGTTGCCGTTTGTGCCTGTTGCCCCTTGTCTTGTCACTGGGCACCACTGAGAACAGTCTATCTCCACCCTCTTGACACCCCCACTTTAGATACTGATAAGCATTGATCAGATCTCCTCTCAGCCTTCTCTTTTCCAGGCTAAACAGACCCAGCTCTCTCAGCCTTTCCTGACAAGAGAGATGCTCCAGTCTCCTAATCATCTTCGTAGCCCTCTGCTGGACTATATCCAGTAGATTCTTGTCTCTTTTGAACTGGGGAGCCCAGAACTGGACACAGTACTCCAAATGTGGTCTCACTAGGGCAGAGTTAGAGGGGGGAGGAGAACCTTCCTGAACCTACCGGCCACACTCTTAATACACCCCAGCATACCATTGGCCCTCTTGGCCACAGGGGCACATTGTTGGCTCGTGGTTAACCAGGACTCCCAGGTCATTCTCCCCAGAGCTGCTTTCCAGCAGGTAAGCCCCTAACCTGTACTGGTGCATGGGGCAATTCCTTCCTAGTTGCAGCACCTTACATTTGTCATTGATCCTATTAATTATATTCCTCTCCACCTAACTCTCCAGCCTGTCCAGGGCTCGCTGAATGGCAACACAGCCTTGCAAACTTGCTGAGGATACGCTTTATTCCTTCTTCCAGATCATTAATGAATATGTTGAACAAGACTGGACCCATAGTGACCCCTGAGGAACACTGCTACCTAGAGGCCTCCAACTAGCGTTTGCACCACTGATCACAACACTCTGAGCTCTGTGATTCAGCCAGTTCTCAATATACCTCACTGTCCTCTCATCCAATCCACAGTTTCTAAGCTTTCCTGTGAGGATGTTATGGGAGACAGTGTCAAAAGCCTTGTTGAAGTTGAGGTAGACAACATCTATTGCTCTCCCCTCACCTACCCAGGCAGTCATGTCATCATGGAAGGCTATCAGGTTGGTCAGGCATGATTTCCCCTTGATGAGTCTATGTTGACCACTCCTGATAACCTTCTTTTCCTTCGCATGCTTAGAGATGACATTCAGAATGAGCTGTTCCATTACCTTTCCAAGGATGGACCTGAGGCTACCAGGCCTGTAGTTTCCTGGGTCCTCCTTCTTGCCCTTTTTGAAGACAGGAGTGACACTAGCTTTCTTGAACTCTGTTCTCCAAGACCTTTCAAAGATGATAGAGAGTGGCTTAGCAATGACATGTCTCAGATCCCTCAGCATTCGTGGGTGCATGTAATCAGGACCCGTGGATTTGTCAGTGTGCAGATTGCCTAAATGATCTCTAACACAATTCTTCTTGACCAAGAGTAAGTCTTCCTTCCTCCAGACTTTCTCTCTTACCTTTGGGGACTGGGATTCCTGAGGGTCAGCCTTAGCAGTAAAGACTGAAGCAAAGAAGACATTCCATAACTCTGCCTTCTCTGTATGCTCCTTCTCCAGTGGACCCACCTCTTTCAGCATCAGGCCCATGTTTTCTCTAGTCTTCCTTTTGCTACTGATGTACTTGAAAAAACTCTTCTTGTTGGCTTTGACACCCCTTGACAGATTTAATTCCAAGTGGGCCTTAGCCTTCCTCATTGCATCCCTGCATGCTTTGACAACATTCTTACATTCCTCCCAAGTAGCCAGATCCTTTTTCCACATTCGGTAAACTTCCTTCTTCCCTTTGAGTTTCTCCAGTAGCTCCTTGCTCACTCATGCAGGTCTCCTGCCTCCTTTGCTTGATTTCTTCCTCATAGGGATGCATCAATCTTGAGCTTGGAGCAAGTTGTGCTTGAATATTAAGTGACTCTCTTGGGCTCCCCTATGTGCTAGAGCTCTAATGCATGGGATTCTTCCAAGCAGGTCTTTGAAGAGGCCAAATTTAGCTTTCCCGAAGTCTCGGTTTCTGATCCTACTTATTGCCCTTCTTCTTCTCTGTTGGCTCCTGAACTCCACCATCTCATGGTCACTGAAGCCAAGGCTACCCTCAACCTTCACATCTCCAACCAGTCCTTCTTTTTTTGTTAGTACAAGGTCCTGCAGCACAACTCTCCTCATTGGCTCCTCCACCACCTGTATCAAAAAGTTATCATCAATGAGCTGCAGGAACTTCCTGGACTGTGTGTGCCTGGCTGTGTAGCCTTTTCAGCAAACATCAGGGTGGTTGAAGTCCTCCATGGGAATCAGGACCTGTGATTCTAAGGGTACTTTCCATTGTTTGTAAAAGACCTCCTCGACTTCCTCATCTCGATCAGGTAGCCTGTAGAAAACACCCACAACAGTGACATCCATATTAGCCTACCACTTAACTCTTACCCATAAGCTCTTGACTCGTTCTCCATCCCCCCACCCCCCTTAATAAAGCTCGATACATTACAGTTACTCTTTCACATAAAGAGCACCTCCACCACCTCATCTTTCTGGCCTGTCTTTCTTAGAAAGTACATAGCCATCCATGACAGCATTCCAGTCATGCAGGCTATTCCACCATGTCTCTGTAATTGCAATGAGATCATGGCCCTGTGACCACATACAGATCTCCAGTTCTTCTTGTTCATCCCTCTCTCCCGCGTGCGTTTGTGTACAGCGATTTCAGAGATGTAGTCGAGCATGCAGGTTTCCCTTGAGGGGTGCAAGAGGATACATCATAGCCAGAGACCCTTGAGATGTTTGGACTTTGGGGTTTCAACTTCCCTTTAAAGTAGTAGTTATTTAAAATATTATTACTTTATTAAATTCTCTTTCACGGGCACCCCCTTGCCTCTTTCACGGGCACCCCCTTGCCATGGGGAAAGAGCTTGCGTGCCCTTGTGAAGTTGAGAGCTATGCTGGTGGTGGCCTATGCCTCCGGTAGGGACTCCCAAGCCAGACAGGTCTCAACTGAAGGGTCAGACAAAGTGTGTCCACGGGCAGGATGGGCTCACTAGCCTTCGGGCAACCATCCTAGGAGAAGGACAACTCTAACTCCAAACGCGGGCAGATGGAGCTCATTTAGCCCTGTAAGGCCATCCATCTAAGAGAAGGATACTCTAAGCAAACCTACGACCTGAGGACTTCGCTGTCACCGTCCAAGCTCGCTAGGCGCTGGCAGATGAACGTCAGGTGTAAAGGGTGGGGCCAGTCTCGCGCACGCTGCGCCTCACCTAAAAAATCCACCGCGCAGGCTTGAAGGGTGTACTCACTTTTAAAGCCCTTCCCAAATCTTCGTCTGCGAAGCCAAGCCATGATGACTTTATTAAATTAGAGATTAATCTATGCTGCTTCTGTGGATCGTTCTGCAGTCTTGACCTTGAAAAATTATTTAGTTTCTTGTTTCTATTTTATATTTCTAATACTGGAAATGTTACTTATCTCCCAGCCATGAAACCCAATATCTGTCATAAAGAAATTGAGGTTTTTTTAGAAACCTGCCACTCACAGTGTTGTACTTAAGAGTAATAAGCATTACAAATACTATAATTTTATGCATATAACCCTATATCTAAGGTTCTCCACAATTCTGAAATACTGTTTCTTAAAAGTAAGTAGTCAAACAATGGGGAGAAGATTCTGTCTTGTGAAGGTCATTATGATGGGAAGGTAACAAAGGCTTCTGCTCTTTCCATTTTTAGGGAAGAGCTCTGAGCATAAGTCTCTCTTTATAACATCTTTTTGAACCCCAGTGACTTCAGTCAGTGTTCTTACAGCCACAGTTATCAGCATGATAATGCTGGTAGAAATTGAAAAAGAATTTTAAAGACTGACAAGTATCTAGTGAACCATGAAGGTTCTTCCCTACCAATTGAGGAAAGTGAATATAATTAGCTAATGATATTTTTATTTACTTCTTTAAAACATTTAAGTAGAAATTATCTGGCTGTCAAAAATCAAATAACTTTAATGAATATGGCGAGTAGATGAATGTGAAAAAAGTTGGCACATTTCTTTTCCTGTGTTTGTAGATATGAAGAAGAAAGGAAGAGTGAATAAGAAGATAACCAAACATTTCTATTCTGAACATAGTACTTTGAAAGCAGTCACAGATGTCCAAAGAACACAAGCCTATATAGCAAACTCAGGAAAAGCACCACATCTTGTCTAACAGTTCACATCTTAGCAAGCCCATTTCTTCTGTTTTGGGGATATGACTCCTAGAATCCTTGTAATTCTTAGAAATGGGGTTTTTTCCCTTATATGCCTCTTCACAGTTTCCACATGATTCCTGCTTCACTGAGTATTCAAAACAGATGAAACAAAATGCTGGTCTCATAAAACAATTCTTAAAAATAGCCCTAAGTAGCCCAAAATCATGTTACAATTGCCTTAGGCTAACCTACGGTATTTTTCAGGTTGGCAACAAAGTCAAATTCAGAGAAGGTATTCAAGGGTCTGAAACAGGGTTATTTTCTTTCTGAAACATCTAAGTTATCAGAATCTAAAAAATTATTTTCTCTATGGTCAGCTTAAATATACAATACAGAGTATCTTCTTATTGACAGTGCAGACACCCTGTATTCACTCATGCAAAAGCTATACTTTTACTTGGGATTCTGCTCACTCCATATTTGATTTTTTCTGTAGGATATTTTCATTGTTTGCTCTCTCCTCTTTTATAGCATTTTTGTAAACAAACTTTGCCCGTAATATTCAGACAACTTTGGAATGAAGCTGAAGAATCTTACTCATCCAAATGAAGATTCTTGAATGTTAAATTTCTGTCAATTAATGTTGTGGTTAATTGACTGACACAGGTATGAAAACAGGAATTATTCATTGACCTTGTCAGAGGAGGATTAAGGCATTGCTGTGATTGAGAATGGACATTCTTACTCTATGGGTTTTTTTTCCATCTTCCATGCTATGAGAGGATTTCCTCCAGAAATGTTGTAATTTATTTTTCATTGTTAGTCTGACTATACCTTCTAATATATCATTTAAGATTATTCTTTTATTCTAAAAATGTAGTTAAACATTTCAAGTGTTTGGTAGCTAATTCTGAATTAAACAATTTCCTGAATTTTCCAAAAGAAAACTGCATGCGTTTGTAATAACCTGGCAATTTACTGATTTGTTGATCTTAAGTCTATTGATTTTAAACTTGCTACGTAATGCAGTTATTTAAAAATAAGTGTTATAGAATCAACATGTCTTTCTGGTATTCTTTAAAAACTCCTTAAAATAAATTAATATAATCACATAATTTAATATCCCAGAAAACAACATTTTGACATTTCATATCACCATTAAGAGTGACAAATTCCTTTCAAATTGTTCGTCATTTGTCTTTATTAATATTCATTGCTTTTGAAATGTCTAGAAAAGATTGGAAAAAGGTCTGTAGTGAAAATCACTTTTAATTGAGTAAATCTGTGAGTGCTTTGGTAGGTAGAGAGAACATACATTAGTGTGACATTTGTACAGCATAGCCTTATAGATACCTTTCAATTTTACAGTGAGATGAATTATTCTGTCAGTAAATGTAATTTCATTTCAAAGAACTCATACTGCAACATTGAAATTCAAAGGTTTAAGCAAGCTGAAAAATTTAGCATGAACAATAAATATTTCTATATTATTCAAGCAAAGAAAGACAAGTTACTTAGCAAAATAAGACATTTTTAAACAATAATGGTAAATTCAAGCAGTGTGAGTTATTCATGAAATCTAGTTTCTCACTATTTCTTCCAATATTTACTTGTTTTTGAAAGCATTTTTACAGGGGAGATGAGATTCTGAATGCTGATTTTCATATTTAAAAATCAAAGTGCAGTTAAGTAAGTGAATAAAAGTTACTTTTCTTCTACTTCTTGTTTGCACTTGTCTTTGCATGGTGGTTGCACTGAAATAATTTACAGCTGACTTATTGCAATGGGTTAAGATGGCAGCGGCAGGACTAAGACCCCTGCCGCTTTCTTTCTCTTTCCCTAAGCACGTGAAAAGTTTCTCGAGATTTTTGTGGGGGAAGGGATGCCACAACCCTCTCGGCTTATTATTGGAGCTGAGGCATGTGAATCAAGCACCTCTGTGACTGAGCGTATAAAAAGCTGAGCCTGAGGCAGACATAGCGCTGGACTGTTGCCCGAGGGATGCACCCAACACCCCTGCCCATGGACCGTGGAACAACAGACGCCGAGCCGTCTTCTACGAGGGGTGAGAAAGACTTTTGCGAAAGTTTGCCTGGGCAGTTCATTCTTGGACTGAAACTTTGGAGGTTGAAGAGACTGGGACACCCCACACACACATCCCTTCGGGCAGTGGCCATGTGGCAGGGGCTTTGTTTGTTAACCGGGGATGTGGGATAAACAGGAGAGAATGTATATTTACCTGTATATACTTATTTATGAATTTATTGACACCTCTCTCTTATCTCTCTCTTTTATTAATCTGTTCTGTTTGATTTTAAATGATTGATTTATAGTTTTAATTACTTTGAGCAATTAAACCAATTTTGTTCCCCCTCTTTAATTTAAAACCTGTTTTCACTTGTTTTCTGTTCCTAAAAGCCCCAACAAATCCAGGCAAGCCCAACCAAATTGTTTTAAAACTCTTTTGCGTAGCTCTCAGGTGGGTTCACATTTTTCTGGAGGCTACAGAAGTTGCAAACCTTTCAGGATTCCTTATCTTTCTAATTTCAAACTGTGACACATACCTTACTTTTCTCCCCTTTTCTCTGTCCTTATCAACTGCTTGGCTTGGACCAAGAGCTTCTCTATGTTCTAAGAGTGAATCATATAATTGTTTTCTTTACACATTTTCTCTCTCCATCATTCCGCAGCTGAACTAGTCATTTTATTCATTTATATTTTTCAATATACTGGCCAGAATTTTCTGACAGGCAACCTCTTACTGATTTCTTACTTCAACTTTTCTTTTAAACTAGTCTATCCTGGTCACTTGTAAGACTATCATAGCACTGAAAATTCATCAGCATGTTTGAAATCTTGTGTCAGATTTTAAGTTCAGGTTTTCAATTTTGGATAACAATGACCTCTGCTTCTCTTCTTAGAAGAGTACATCTTGCAAATATGTCCTTATCTGTGTAGATTTCAGAATCAAAGTTCCAAAAAGGAGAGCCAGTGATTGCTTCCAGAAAACCTGTTTTCGAAGCCCATGCATCTGCAATCTATTCTGCAGCCAATTCTGTCACCTCTTCTCATTCATTTATTACATCAATAATTCCTAATCAATACCAGTAATACCCTAAAATGAATAGACAGCTACATAAGTTTGTTCCTCATCAAAGCATGAAGTTACTTGAGTTCAGAACACCCTTTTACTGAAGACTAAATATATGTAAATAGCAGTTTAACCATAAAGAGAGAAAGGAAGTAGGAGAATGAAACGTTACTTGCCTAAGGATACAGGTACTTGCTTTTGAAGACTAAGCCCAAAACTCCAGTCACAGGATCTGTTCAGAATAAATTATTCAGATTATTCTCGTTGAGGTGATATGTCAGTTTGTATTAAGGGAGGGAAAAATATTGCCATAGTTAGGTATTATTCTATTTTAAATGCACTTCAAGGACTAGTTTTGCACTGAACATCTCAAATCCCTGAAATGGGATAGGTGGTAGAATGTCTTCAGTCCCAAGTGCATTTAACGTGGTGACTTACGTGGTGACTCTTTTCACACTGAAGCAGGAGATCAGAAAATGTAGGTCCTTGTGAAACTTATGACCTCTGGTGTTTAGTGCTAGCTGAATAAGAGTTTGAAAGGTTTACATTTTTAATATTTTGCTTAAATAGAGAAGTCTTCCTAAACACCTTTTTGTCTACAGCTACATTGCCTCCTGAAAATGAATACAATTCTCAGAGATGGGGAAAAGGCATTAACTATTATGAGACTCATGTACTACAGAGATGGAGACTAAGATAGCTAAATTACAGTTTACGTGAGGATTGTGCCATTAATCAGTTCCTGCCCCTTTTCCTTTTACATTGACAGAGCATTTTATGTCCAGGGAAAAATAAAAATGCAGTTTATTGTTTTTAGTCAATAATAACGATAGGTTTTGGACAGATGGTTTTTTTTTTTCCTTTTTCTTCCTGCCAAGCAATAACTACA
Source organism: Bucorvus abyssinicus (assembly GCA_009769605.1). Classification (NCBI taxonomy): domain Eukaryota; kingdom Metazoa; phylum Chordata; class Aves; order Bucerotiformes; family Bucorvidae; genus Bucorvus; species Bucorvus abyssinicus. The sequence continues at coordinate 22,532,956 of CM020026.1, forward strand.
ACTTTCTTGAATTTCTCCATCCCCAAAGCTACCATATGTTTTAGCTTTCCTGAATGTCTATTCTTTTTCTTCCCAGAAATTTTGTTCAAATAAATATTGAACTCTTTCTATAAATACACCCAGGTTAGCTGGTCTAAGGACAGCTTGCTTGGAGCTACCAGGCTGTCATAGGTCTGGAAATCCCAGAAGCACATTCACAATACTGTTGTCGTACATCTGTTCTATAGGTCAAAGCACTGGATACACATACTACATGTGCAGTTGCTCTAAGGAGGAAGAGTACGTCCAAACATTTCAGGAGGTAGTGTGGAGAAATTCCACTCCAAAAAAATGAAAAGATTCTGAGAAATTTGGAGAGATATTAGCTATTAATGCAACTTTTTCCTAGAAAAGTTTTTAAAAAATATAAAAATATGGTCACATAAAGATCAATATATTTACTTAGTTTTCTTATTAGAGATAATAACAGAAATAATATTCTTACCATTTTTATAGGTTAATCCTTTATTGTTGTTAATAACACATTGTTTTATAAAATTACTGCAGAAAATTTTCTTTCAAAATATCATTACTCTCTCATTATAACACCTGTAATCCAATAATGGATATGTTATTGCAACTAAGTTTTCAACAGCCTAACGACTAATGACTAAACTTTGTGAATGACATCTGTCAAACTGTTAATCATACCTATATATGATATATGATGCACTATACACTATACATTATACACTAAACGTTATACATCATTATATATTATACATTATATAGAATCATAAAGTCATTGAATCATTTGGGTTGGAAAAGATCCTTAAGATCATTATCCTAACATTGCGAAGTCCACTACTAAACCATGTCACTAAGTGCTAGAACTACACAGGTTTTAATTACCTCCAGGGATGGGGACTCCACTACTTCTAAGGGCAGCCTGTTCCAGTGCTTTACAATGCTTTTGGTGAAGAAATTTTTCCTAATATCCAACCTAAACATTCCCTGATGTAATTTTTATATATAAAATATAATATATTATACATATCATATATATGTTACATGTTATATATTATATGATATACATTGTCTATCATACATTACATGTTATATATAATATATTATTATGTGTATTTATTATATACTGCTAGGCTGCAATAAGATCTCACCCAGAGCCTTCTCTTCTCCAGGATGAACCACCCCAATTATCTCAGTCTCTCTTCATAGGAGAGATGATCTGATCAATTTCATGGTCCTCCTTCCAACAGGTCCATGTCTTTCTTGTGCTGGGGCCCCAGACCTGGGTGCAGCGCTGTAGGTGGAGTTTCAAAAGAATGGAGCAGAGGAGACCTGCTAACCACATTTCTTTTTATGCAGCTGTGCTGGTTTGGGCTGGTTATTTCTCTTCACAGTAGCTACTCAGGTTCTGCTTTGGATTTGTGCTGGAAACAGTGTTGATGATACAGGGTTGTTTTCCTTGTTGCTGAGCAGTGCTGACACAGAGCCAAGGCCTTTTCTGCTTTTCACACCACCTCACCAGCAAGTAGACTGGAGGCGCACAAGAATCTGGGAGGGGACACAGCCAGGACAGCTGACCCAAACTGACCAAAGGTATTTTCCATACCATATGACATCATGCCCAGCATATAAACAGCACATATACAGAATAAGGAAGGGGTAGACAGAGTGATGACATTTGTCTTCCCAAGTAACTGTTACACGTGATGGAGCCCTGCTTTCCAGGAGACGGCTGAAAAATTACCTGTAGAGGGGAAGAAGTGAATTAATTCCTTGTTTTGCTTTGTTTGCATGTACAGCTTGTTGTTTTACATATTAAACTGTCTTTATCTCAACCCACGAGTTTTCTCACTTTTACCCTTCTAACTCTCTTCTCCATCCCATTGCAGGGGGAGTGAATAAGCGGCTGTGTGGTGCTTAGGTCCTGGCTCTGGTTAAATCATGACAGCAGCCCAGGGTACAATTTGCCTTCTGGGCTGCAAGTGTACATTGTTGATTCATATCTAATTTTTCATCTACCAACATATTCAAGTCCTTCTTCATCCATCTATCCCCCAGTCTTACTGCTACTGGGGATTGCACCAACCCAGGAGCAGAACCTTGCCTTTGCTCCTGCTGAACTTCATGACGTTCACATTGACCCACTCCTCAAGTCTGTCAAGGTCCCTCTGGATGGCATTCCTTCCCTCCAGTGTATCAACTGCACCACTCAGCTTGGTGTCGTCCACAAACCTGCTGAGGGTGCACTTAATCCCGCTGTGTCATTGATGCATTGATCAGCATCAGTTCTGATACAGACCCCTGAGTTACTGATCTCCATTTGTACATAGAGTCACGGACTGTAACTTTGGAAGCAGCCATCCAGCCATTGAAAAGTGCATCCATAATACTTATCTTGCTTCAAATTAGAGACAAGGTCAAAATCTATCCAGAATTTTCAAAAATGACATAAAGAGAGGAAAGCTTTAATAGTTTAATATAATTGAATTATTAGCTATGAATTTTAGAGTCAATTCCATTAAGAATGTGTCATAACCATTTTGGATTTTAATTTCATAAGGTCACGCAGAAAATTAGTTCAGGAAAAACAAGTTTTCCAAACTGGAGAAAATGAAACAATCAAACAATAAACCCCTAAAACACTTCACAACACTGTATCCATTTACACGCTGGTTGGCTGAGCACAAATCAATAGGATTCAAAGCAACGCAGAACACAAATGGCTTTTATGTCTTCTTCTTCCTTTTCCTTATGTAGACAATTTTCAACATACACAATATTATCATTCATAAAGACAATTTGAAATGCATGCTAAATTACTTCTAATTAGGATATATAATTTCCAGTAGTAAATAATAGATTACCATTTCCTTTTATTTTTATAGTCTTTATTTTACCAATTTTGAAAATTATACTACTTTGATTAATTTTAATCTAGAAATAAAAAAGTTTTTTGAAATTCATTTGCTAAATTTAAGAATAAACAATCTGCAGAATAATGTAAATGAATAAAAAGTTTAAAGTTTGAGATCAGAATTTTATCCAGATTCAAACGATATTACTGCATGTTTGCCCATGACATCTGAAAAGATGTATTTAGTCATATATAAATATAATATACATGCATCTGTGTATATAACATACAGATCCATATCTGCATGATCATGTATATCTGCAACAGCTTAGGAAAGTGTAGCTACATGGTTTCTTTTAACTCATTTCAGTAATAGCACAATTTAAGTTGAAATAGTTCACTTAACATTATTTTTTTCCCAAATCTTCCATTGCATTCTTCAATATTGCATTAAAAATTGGTAGGATTTTCGGTAACCTTTTTTTACAAAAAACTTTTTAGATAGATAGTCAAAGTTTGTTTTAAATACTTGATCTCCTGAATTTTTAGGCTGTCTTCTTCATTAAGTCTGTGCATTTGATGACCTCTTGTTGTGCTTTGTTGTGGTTGTTGTTGCTGTTTGGGTTTTGTTGTTTTGTTTGGGTTTTGGGTTTTGCTACTGACCAGTAAAATATGTCATGCAATGATCATTTATCAAAATAAAGTTTTCAGGAATTTATTTGAATAAAGGTTTTTACATGCTTAACTTTAAGCACAAGAGGAAATTAATCATTATTTAATAAATACTTGAGCCTTTGTTCATCTTACCCAGCTTAGTGAAGTGCCTCAATTAGGAGCATAGTTAGATTAGTCTAGAGTCAATGAAAACAGATGTCCCATGTGATTTAACTCAAGCAAGACTGCAGTCATACTCATACAGCTTTTCTTTCCTTGCAGAAATAATATTCCCTGGTCCTTCCAGAGGAAGCTTATTGTGACTACGTTCTAAATAAGATACAGATATTCTTTCACTTACCACACCTGAAGTCTACATCTCATCTCCATTATTTCCATGTTTATGTCTGCTAACAGCCTCTGACAAGTGATGCTGGAAGAAATCTCAGTGTACTTACTGTTCTTTGCTGAGATGAAGGATGAGCATCACTGGTGTGCTTTGTAGCAGCCAGAGCTCTCTGTACTGCAGATAAGTTTGGGAGGCATAATCAGGCCCAATAATGGCACTTGTATGCTGTTTCCAAATAGAAAAATGAATTCTTAAGTATTTACAACACTTTTAAAAAAAGCCAAGTCAGAGAGATTCCTGACCTTAATGCACTCCCATGTTAAGACATGCCTGGCAAAAATGAGCTTGGTCTGCTGGTGCTCGGAGCAGAGAAGATGTCCTAAATGGCACATGCTAAATAGTATGAGATTATGAGGTTCTTCATCAAAGGTCACTGTGGAAATATGAATTAGCATTGTTTTTTCATAATTTGAGTTAAAATCAAATATGGATGTGTTGGGGTAACACTCTACTGTTTTACTGCTGATGACGTGTAGACTGAACGTGCCAAATAATCACTGGTTATTTTATTTTATATATGTATTTCTAAATCTAAGCCTATATTCAGGATTAGTAGAATTTCTTTCACAAAGTTCAAAGCTTCGTATACACACATTAGGGAGCCTAGGCACTTACAGAAGAGCAAGCACATTCCACAAGTAATGAGAACACCTCTTAATTCAGCTGAAGCCAAAGCCCCAAGTGAGATATAAATGTATTTGTTCTCCAGTTAAATCGATTCCATGCAGTGCTGCAAGTGCTTATTATGTATTCTGTTTATTCCACAAGGAGGAAAATGATAGTTTTTTTCCTGTTCTGTTAAAATACCACAGTACAAGGCAGCTTATTTGGTTTCGTTTTAACTATACCAATTTCGCTTCTAATCAGCTTCTATGTGATGCTTACAGGGATCTCTAAGTTGCTGCTGGATTATTGATTTCTATTAAGAAATTAAAAAAAAGAATCAGTTCGCATGCCATGAACACCATTTTACTATCTGGGGGTTTTTTCCGAAAGAGATTAGGATATACATTTCTTAGCAGCATGCGTATTAGCTAGTGATGGTATCAGGGAGACAAGATTCAGGATCATATATAAAATTACTTTTTTTTTTTTGTCAGTGCAGTTCTCAGTTGATAACGTCCAAAGATAGCATATGCTTCTACCAGAAAGTTTATTAATAGGCTTTCAGATTGCTTAGGGAGTCTATATTGCAGTTCCCTTAGATACTAGAATAGCTTGACTTATCAGAGAAAAAACACACTTAGATGCTGTTTCAGAAGCAGATGAGCGAAGTAGAACCAATGATAAATTTCCTGTGCCATTCTGTGATGTAAAAGCCTTATTCAAAGAAAACTTATGGGGATATTTTACAAATGGACCATTGGTTGCAAATATGCATATACTAGTTATAATACAATATAGAACAGAAACAAGCAATATAGTACTCATTCTTTCTTCACATTCTATACATCCTTGAATAAATGATACAAAAAGGAAGGAAAAAAAAAAAGAAACTATATATTTTATTTTAAAAATAAAGGACCTGAATGTATTTGAATAAGCTTGGGCCTATTAACAGGTTTGACAGAAACACAGCAAAATATTGGAACACAAACCTGAGAATCAGGTTATAGATACTAAAGCAAACTCTATTTTGAATGTTTAGTGAAGACCATGCTAATTAATCACCTTTCTCATCATTATTTCTTATCAATACTTACCTTGAAAAACTATGAACAAGTTTCTAAAGTTGCAAAAAACTTTTGAAATCTGAGTAATCAATCATTTTCAACATTTCTCAGCCCACTTTCTGCCAAAGGACTCTTCATCATCTGTCATGCCTGTCATACCGAATGCTTGGATGAAGCAGTCAGAGTATTTGACCACCAATAAAAAATAATAGTGCTGGACAACTCTGTCAAGCTTATCAGCAAGGTTGAATTCCTTTCATAACAAATGCTGCCCTTAACACATTTAGATTTTCTCTGTCAAAATTACATTTCAATTCACTCACTGACTAGGGAGCAGTTTGGTTTCAACTTAGACTTGTAATGTTATGCAATATTTAATATTCTGCTATCAGTTGTAATAATTTCAAAAACTGCACATGCCATTTTACATGGCACAATTAAGTGACTTGTCTTGTCATATATAGTAAGACAAAAGGAATCTCAGTACCTTTAGTGGCAGAAAAATAAAATAACCTGGCACAGACAGGCACAGTAAGAGGAAGAATCAGTATTTTTGTGAGGATAAATATACCATCTTATTTAGAAATGAACAGTTGAAGCAGGGCTCATAAAATTTCTGAAAGAAAGTTCTAGAATATAAAGTTATGGTTACATTTCTATATTTCTACAGAAGACTGCAGTGCATAGAAAGGAAAAAAAATTAATTCTTTATTCTTCTGCTTTTCAGAAAATATAAAAAAATAATGCATCCATCTTTATAAGTGGATGTGACTTTAGACACAGTTTGAATTAATTACATCAATATAGTTATGCTCATATGGAGCCTATTGCAATTTTTTTTTTCCAGAATTTATGCTCAACAATGTCCTTACTACAGTTATGCTTTGCTGTTTGTCAGGCTGTCCAAATAATTCTTGTGAAATTCTTCATCCACTAAGCATGCTTTCCATTGAAGTCATGTACATAAATATTAATTAAAAGAGAGTTAAGAACCCATGGGAGAAAAAAAAATGAAACAACAAACCACAATAGAAATAACTGGAAAATATGAAAACTTGTGTAAGAATTGGCCCAGAACATGATGTTAGTTTATTGAATGTGGTGTCAGTAACATTAAATTAGAAGTCTAGGACAGACTCAAAATATGCAATGTTCTTTTTTAAGTGTTAGTTTAAAATTTAGTAAGACATAATCAGACATCACTAGATAGCAGCTCTAACTATTCGCAGGTTCCGTACAAACAATACAATGTCTTTGTCACATATATCTGATGTATGATAATTCCTTAAAAATAATTTGGGAAAAGTACTGCACCTGGGTGCTGAACCAGCAACATGCCTGTGAATATGACCGTTCATGTGACTAAGGTAAAGCAGGCCCATTCAGCATGGGTTTATGAAAAGGAGGTCCTGCTTGACTAACCTGATCTCCTTCTATGACAAGGTGACCCGCTTAGTGGGTGAGGGAAAGGCTGTGAGTGTTGTCTACCTAGACTTTAGTAAAGCCTTTGACACTCTTTCCCACAGCATTCTCTTGGAGAAACTGGCTGCTCTTGGTTTGGATGAGTGTCCTCTTTGCTGGCTAAAGAACTGGCTGGATGGCCAGGCCCAAAGAATTGTGGTGAATGGAGTTCCATCTAGTTGGTGGCAGACAGCACCATATTAGGTGGATGTGTCAATCTGCTTGAAGATAGGGAGGCTCTATAGAGGGACCTTGACAGGCTGGATCGATGGGCTGAGGGCAATGGTATGGGGTTCAACAAGGCCAAATGCCAGGTCCTCCACTTGGGTCATAACAAACCCTTGCAACACTACAGGCTTGGGGAGGAGTGGCTGGAAATCTGCCTGGTAGAAAAGGACCTGGGAGGGCTGGTTGTCAGCTAGCTGAATATGAGCCAGCAGTGGGCCCAGGTGGCCAACAAGGCCAAAGGCATCCTGGCTTGTATAGAAATAGTGTGGCCAGCAGGAGGAAGGAAGTGATTGTACTTTTATACTCAGCACTGGTGAGGCTGCACCTTGAGTACTGTGTTCAGTTTTGGATGCCCCACTTCAAGAAAGACATTGAGGTGCTGGAGCGTGACCAGAGAAGAGCAATTAAGCTGGTGAAGGGTCTAGAGAACAAGTCCTATGAGGCTGAGGGGAGACTTTATCACTCTCTACAACTACCTGAAAGGCTGTTGCAAGGTAGGGGTCAGTCTGTTCTCTCAAGTAACAAGCAATAGGACAAGAGGAAATGGCCTCAAATTGGGCCAGAGGAGGTTTAGTCTGGATATTAGGTAAAAGCTCTTTACAGAAAGAGTTGTAAAGCATTGGAACATTCTGCCCAGGGAGGTGGTCGAGTCCCCATCCCTGGAGGTATTTAAAAGACGTGTAGATGTGGTGCTTAAGGACATGGATTAGTGGTGACTTGGCAGGGCTGTGTAACAGTTGGACTTATTCTGTAGAGTGTTGTACAACCCTAGTGTCAAAGCTTGATTCAACGGAACCCTAATTAATGCTTAGCCTTATTCAGATTTAATAGTCATGTTATGTCTCGTAAAACTACTCAGCAAAATGTATGTTTCAAATCCTTTGCTGTGTAGCAGAAGGTGAGTGGTTTACTGATATCTAGGGGAAAGCCTATCTAGTCCTCAGATAAAAGAAAAGGAGATTTCTACTTTTTTTTCTTTCACTGAGTAGTGGTTTAATATATCGTACGGAAATGTGTATTAGGGATTGGAAAGGTGAATTTACTTCATAAGAAATGTCTGGAAAATTTTAGAAATCCGATATGGTTAGAATCAGCAGGAGTAAAACAAACCACATGATTCTTGAAAGGTTAAAGTATATCTAAATTAGAGAACTGTGAATCTAAAGAATTGCCGCTCCATCCCCAAATTGATAGATGAGAACAGGTGGGCATGCAGATGGATATTTTAACAGCTCAGAAGGTGCTGGAGAGTATGTAGGTCTTGATTCATTAATAAAGAAATACATGACCACTTCTAACAGCCTTTGACCATTTTACCAGTGAAAATAATGTGGATATAATCCTTTCTGACAAAAATATTGGCAAGGAAACCTATAGTCATATTAATCCTTTTCGTCCTTCTGGTTTGGTTTCTCTCTCATTATTATTTTCCTAATTTTTTTTCCCTATAGGCTGGTTCTGGGTGAAGGATGGTGTTATTTGTTATTTTTGGAAGGTTGGAAAGGAGGTGAAGGGTCGTTGCCATTCGTTTAGACTCAGCCCTAAAATTGTATCCTTTTTAGCATTTTGTATCAGTGCCATTACTGCCCATAGTACTACATGTTTAAATGGCAATCACTACTACTTGCTAAGGACAGATACAGCTGTTTAGAGTGTTTCACAGCGTGAAACCTTTTAACGCAACTAAATTAAACCAGTTAGCATAAGATTATATGCAGTTTTAAATCTCTTTTTTCTTTTATATAAAAAGTCCTATGTGGTTTTTGTATGGTTTTTTGTTTATTTTAGCTTGATATTGCTCCAGTGTGAAAGACCTCTTCAGGGGAGGATGAACCAAATGCCATCTACAGCAGATGAAGTAATTATGAAGTTCAGGAAAAGTGGATATTAAAGGGTTGTGTGAAAATGTGGTGGTTTGAGTTTTTTTGGGTTTCTTAAACTCTGATTTCTGTTTTCATAAGTCCTGGCACACTGCCATGATATTTTAGTCTCTAGTGATGCACTGGGTAGTTGCAGAATCTTGGTATTGCAATAAGGAGATGAAACCAACAGCTGCCTGGGTCACACATTGGGGTTCTTTTTAGCTTTGTCTTTATTCTGGTTGTGAAGAAGAAAGGTGCTCTTATGATGATGATGAATTTTTTACTTTTGTTTTTGGGAGCTATGTTTAAATTTCATATTTATTCCAAACAAAAAATTGATTTGTTTTATTAACATGCGAAGGGATCATTATGATGTGATCAAACTTTTTGAAGCACAGTTCTGAATCATTGGATAAAACGTATTCTTTAGAAATAGTGTTCTCAGACTGCTTTTGTAACATATCGCATTCATGACTGAAGAGATTCTTTCATATGTGAACGACTATTTTCTACATGGCTTTTCAAACTCTTGCAAATCTACCGGTGCATTGAAGAAGGTAGAAATGAACATATTTTCCTATGTAGCCACTTAACCAACAAATGTCCAAAGCCATTATAAGTATTTCAATAGATACACAAATTATCAGTCAGCTAAGTAGTACATAATTTTTAAAGAAAAGATTTGAATAAGTTGTATTTTAAAAACTTAAATTCAGGGAGATAACTTTACAGAAGTTATTTGTTTTATAGTCATGGAATTCTAGCAGTAGATGTTATTCTATTTTAAAGTAATACCCATATCCATACTAAAACTTGGCTGCTGGAGAACTCAAGGAAAAAGCATGATCATGAAAATACCAAGGCTAAAGATTAAGTTTTCAGCCTGCTTCTAAGATTGTCAGCTCTTTTGTATGTATTTGCATGGGTATTGTTCCATGGGTATATTCTCAGCCATTAAAAAGCTGTGTGGTTCAATGGAATCTTTTTGAAATCATTGCACTAACACCAATCTGAATGAGACAAAGATTTTGTCCAGGACAGGTAATACAATAAAAGCAAGATCAGATTCACCTCGGCATCTACCAGATAACAATACTCATTCTTGACCACTTACTCATCTTTTAACCTCACTCTTTTCCAGAGTGGTATGTATTGCAATAATTTTACTAATTCCAGCAGATTATCACTTAAAAAAAAAAATAGCCCGAAATTGTTTTTGCAATGAGCTTAGACTATTTTGAATTCTAGAGAAGTTGAGGAAGAAAGAGGAGGTATTACTGGAAATTAGAAAATTAGAGAGAAGGACAGTCATCTGAAGAGAGAGTTCGAGGTGAAAATCAAAAATTAAACAAACAAATAAAAAGAAAAGTCACACAAGCTAGATGTGGATGTCATCATTTCTTCCTGTTGTCTGCTTAATTTCCCAGCAGATATTCTCAGTGACTTTCTGTTTGCAATCTGGAAGGGAACAGGTTTGCTCAGTCTACTTTTGTTACTTCTCTTCTTACCTGTTGAGATTGTTTCTTTTTTTCCTGTCTTTAGAAATTTTTACCTCTTTCTTTTCTTTCTATTTGAAAGTCTTTAAATAAAAATACCATTCAGGATTTCATTTGTATAGATCACTATTTGTTTAAAAAAAACCATCAAAGTTTCACTGGAAGGTACAAATGAAGACAAGGAGGGGAAACAAGTGATGGAGAAAAAGGGGAATGAAAGGTGAGATTTCATAAGTGGATTTACCTGTAATACCATGTCTAAAAAATTCACTGGGATTATACGAGGAAACGTGGATTACAGACCCTGATCATGGTAGTATAAATTAGTTAAATATTAATTGGAATAGTAACTGCATTTCCCTGCTCTATGTTCTCTTGCCATACTTGCCTTTTCCTCGTTCAGAAGGAGGAGGCATAAATAAAGAGGGGAAAAAACCAAAACAAAACAGTATTGCACCATTATTATTACTCTGCCTTGGACCTACTGAGTTGCCTGGTTGCATTCAGCATCTATATCACTTCACAGGTATGTGCCGGGTACTTGCTCTGTTCTTTCTCCCTAGTGGGTAAAGTAATTTCACTTTCCTGTTGGTTAAACCAAACAAGCTAAATACCATGGAATGTATGATAAGCAAAATTCATCCTCAGTTGTTATGCCTAATATCTTCATAAATCTTCTCTCCTGGTTTAGCTCTCATTACTGAGAAAAAGAGATAACAATATATTGCTTTGGGAGGTTTTAAGAGCATTTCTCTACTAGCCCATCTAATTTAAAGTGACTTTATGCTAGGAGCAATGTGTAAGCAAATCCCTTCTGTTACACTAAGCGCTGTAAATTGTGGTACACGATAAAAATGGTAAAATAATCAGGTCACTATTTGAAGAGTCAACAGTCACTGCAGTGTGTCTGAAATACCTCTGTTTCATTTTAACCAAGAAGTAACTGTGCCGGTAATGTGGCAGCTGACGATATTTTAATGATGACCGCTGCAACCTCAAAAATACTTTAAAGAAAATTTTCATAAAGAACTACCGACTACCCAGTTCATTTTAATGAACACCATAACCATGCTATGAACTGTAACTCTTCTGAAGCAGAACGGTTTTGTACCATCATATTCATGAAAAACAAATCATGCGTGCCATGAAGTACAGACACTTTCTTTGACTCATGAAGTCAACATTCATTAAATACTTGCCTTACCCTAGAAAATTGATATGAGCTATTAGGAGACAAGATACTTCCAAACCAGAGGGAGTCAGTGGCTATATGTACATTAGCAAGTAGAGTACATAAATGGGAATGGGTCTAAATATTAAAACAGTTGGGGCTGAAGACCTGAAATCCACACTGTACATACTGAAGGAACTTCTGAGTTTGGGTTATCTTTAGCTGGATCCCATAGACATAATGCATGCTGAAACCCAGAATGCATTAGTTCTGCTCCTGAAGTAAATATTTTAGTTTACTTTCATCTGAAAGAAATACAGTTCATGCACAGTGAAACTGCTCCACAGTGCAAAGGTAAAGGACAGCTGGTGGGGACTACTTTGAAAGTACACTGCTGGCCTTCATTCAGTTACCGGTGTAGAAGTATCCACAAAGACCACTCCTATGTTTCTGAATTATATTTGCATACTTTTAAGTTTTACTGGATGGAAATATCTGTCTGCATCTCTCAGCCATTTGGCCATAGTAACAATGGGTTTTTTCTTTTATTGTTCTTTATGACATGATACTGTTTACGTCTGCACAGAACAAGTGTACACAAAATGCAAACCACTGAAATACTGCACAGCCACAATAAAAGCAATCTATATTTATTTGCAATTATTTTGCCTTGGTTTTGTCACTGCTAGAAACACTGGTAGTGGAAAATCCAACCATTGACTGTTAGTACAGACTTAGCTTCCTCCATAACTCAGACCATTACCAGGGCAGTTTTCCTAAGAGAATCAAAGACTATGTCAAAGTTACAAGACCAGATTTTTCATCCGAGGTGCACATCAGTTTTGTTGATGGTTCAAAGCACTTTTGATTCACCAGATCTTCAAAAGTAAGTCTATTTGATGCATTTAATACTCTACAAGAACAGGGTGACTCATACATTGCAAAAACGCTTTCATAATAACTTCTCTTCTTAAACAGATGTGAAGGTGTTACATAAAGGTGACAAGTTCATTTGATTCCATGAGAGTATAAAAAAATCCCACAGCTCAAAAAACCCTGTCTCTAAGTATTTAACTTCTTCCATTTCCCAGAATCTGCCAGTTACAGTTCAAGCTTCTATTTTTAAACTTTTTTTTTATTCACCTTCACTATGGTCCACATATTTATGTGTTGTTGAGAATTTGATTTAATCCTTATAATTTATGGTAAAGACACCAACAAATGACCTTAGAGATGTATGTTTTAACCATAGCATTATACAACATATGTTTCATTAATGACCTAGTGTAAAAGTTAAAGAATTGTTAAAAATATAATGCATAAGTTCCTACTGTACAAATACAAAACAGAAAGATGACTTCTAACTCTAACAGCTATATACATATAATAATTGCAAAAAAAAGAACAGACTGATATAACATACACCATATAATTAACATCTAACAACAACCATGCGCAAACTCTATAATGATGTGAGGCAAGAACCACCCAGAATGAGATAAGGATTTCAGAAATGCCAGGACCCATGAAGTAAAAAAAAAAAAAAAGGAAATTATAGGACTGATAATTCATATCTAATACTAAGGAACTCTTTTTGTGGTTTTAGTAGCTATCCACAATGCTTAAAATATATCCATATCCATATGCTTAAAAGAGCAGTGCATAACAAAACCAACTTCATTTGTTATACTGCACAGGGAGAAAATACAGAAGGCTTGAATTCAGCACCAGATCACCTTACACTTATTATTTTGCTTGGAAGAATTTGCAGGGATTACAATTGTTTTTTGATGAAGGTAATCAATTTAGTTTTACTTGATGATTAATTTAATTTGAGAGGAAGATAGTGTATGAGAAATACAGTGGTGAAAGATACACTTTTAGAGGGTTATTTTCAGAGTAGAACCATATTTTACAAAGAGCAGATGACATTACAATGCATATCTAGTTATTTTACAATGCATGGTTAAATTTTTTAGGGAACAAATATACATATTTCAGGAAAATGTATGGATGGATTTGCCCTATACCACACTCTTGATTAAAAACAAGAAGAACAATATTCAAAGTTATTTCTGTTTCTATTGTGCAGCCAAAGCACAGGTGTATGAAAATTATGAACTATTAAGTGCATTAATCTGGATATAGGTAATATAAACTTGTCTCCAACCCAAACATATGTGCTAAAGTATTGTCACCACGAGTAGTCTTGCATGTGCTTTGTAATAATATAATGGCCTAGACAGGAAATTTACATAAGTCTATGAGCAATACGATCATGAGGGAGGCAGACAAAGATGTGTTTAGTTCCATGCAGGAAGCATGTGACTAACAAAACCTGCAAGAATATATACATGAATACATACATATATACATATATATATATGTGTGTGTGCAATGCCGGTACAGACATATTTATATATGCACCTGGAGGATGGAAGTTTTCATGATAAACTCTGAAAATTAAGATTCAGAGCATTTAATATTTCTTACCTCATTCTAAAATGCAACATAATGTATTCAGTCAGATAGTTACAATATATATAAAAAGGACTTATATTTTATATTACTCAGTAGGTATTTTAATAGTTAAATCACTAATTATTGTTCTGAAGTTTGTGTAAAACTATAGATTTGTTTTAAAACATTGTCTTAGTGAGGAGAAATCCATTAAACTATGTGCAACAAGAATTACCCACATGATTATAAAGTAATGTTTTAATTTGCCAGAAAACCCAAACCAAAAGAAACTCCTTATTTTGGATTGCTTCAAAAGATAGACCTAATGTGAATAGGTTCAGAATAGCATGTTTTTATAAAAGTATGACATTATGTCAAACTATATCGTAGAGGTAGTGAACAACAGCATGTACAACAAATGGAACACGGGCAGCTTGGTGTGAACCTATTCCAAGAAAATGCTGTGAGCAGAATTAAAAACAAATTTGAAAGTTCAAACTTTGTTGCAAAGTGGAAATGTTATCTGCCAATCAGCTGTGTTGTTAAACAAATATCCAGGAGGTGTGACCTATCTACTTACTTGAAAAAAGCGAGAATTGAAAGAAAACACCAAGCCTCCATGGCCCACATTCAAGAAAGCATCTGAGCTTGTGTGTGTCTATTCTCACTGCATTCCAGTGTGAGCTTAATTTTAAGCTCCAGTTTAATCCTCATTGACTTCATTGTAAAATGGTGGTTTTCTGTAATGAGACACAACTGCACAGAATAGAATCTTAACAAGCAGTGAAATGAAGGCAGAAAGAAAAATCACATACTTGGAAACTAATGAAATAATGAGATGAACGCGTGGTATGAAGAAGAACATGCACTGAAAGGGGAAGGTTAACGTCATTAAATACACTACCATTTCTTGCACCTGATGATTAATATATTATGTGATTCTCACATGCCAAACTTCTTTAAATTCTGTTACTGTCAAACATAATGTAAGCAAAATTTAAAACATATAGGGTCTATGGAACAGTATAACGTATCTCTCACTGTCTACATGTTTCAGAAGTCATCAGCCTCAAGGCATGACAACAGGGGCACATAAGCATTTGCATTACCATTTGTATCTTTTTCTTTTCCCCCATGGTAATTTGGGATATTGTCCTTAAGGAATGTCTTCTAAAAAATCATGTCTGTGCTCCTGGCCTAAAGGATATACATACAACCAGGTTTCACATAGTGTATTTAGATTGTAAATGTGATCACTTGCACCATATGATTCCTTCTGAATGTTTTGGTTGTACGATAAATGACATGTTTCTTCATGTATCTTAATTGTATTTTTCCATGTGAGGGACCACTTAGAAATACAGTTACCCTTTGCATGTACAGCACTTTAGTTACATTTATATCCTGAGAGCTATTTATACAGCTTAACATATAATTGTGAACATCTGTTGCTCACTGATGGAGTCTATTCGAAACAGAATAATTTCATATCATGCATTCATATATCATTCAAGTGTGAATGCAACAAAGTTCATGTTGCATGTATTTTTTAAAGTGAAAACATTCTTTAATTCTCCTTTAATATATTAAAAATATTTGCCTCAGACAGTATTATTTCAATATTTATGTGCATATGTGTAAGTCTGATTGTGTCAAGAATGTACTACAGAATGACCTACGTTGCAAGGAAGTTTTAAGTTTCTTGTGTGGGTAACAGGATTTTATAACTGTTTAATGCTAACATTTGTGCTTAATATGTTCCTTGCTGATAGGCAAAAGAACAAAATTGTTTTAAGATTGATTTTATCTTTTTTTCTTTCTTCATATTTTTCCCCCCAAAATCCCTACAAGAAGATTTCAGGATCAGGTAAAGGCCATTTAGCTCATCAAGGATAGCTTCTTTCCTCAGTACTTTAGTCCCTCCGGTTGCTTACTGCTTTAGTAAAAGTTCTGGTGCTTTATTTTATGACTATTCCCTTTTTATTTAATCTATGGTAAGCTAACATTGTTATTTAGTATACCACTTCACCAGAAACGTTTGACTTCTTACCTTTAAAAATATATAAGAGGTTTTAAAAAAAATTCTGGCCTTTTACATAGCTGTAGGCCCCCAAATAAACATATTTTAAAATTAATTAGTTACATTATGATCTTAAAAATATGTCATTCTAACATGTCACATCTACTTCTTATTTACCTTTGCTTGTCTTTTTCTCTGTATAAGATTAAGCTCAACAAAGGCATACATCTCAGAAATATTTATTAACTCTTCTGTTTTGTAACTTTTGAAATTTTTCTATTTAAAGTACATACAATGAGATGGTAACAGAGCAGTAATCACTGGAACCTTACTCGAAAACGTAGGAGTGTTTAATTTCTATAAGCTCATCACCTCTTTTTTCAGAATACAACAGCAGTTATTTCTTGGAATTTTAATTTATTTCTCCATTTTAAATGTTAGCAAAATACCCATCATAACTCCTTCATTCCTGTAATGGACTCATACTTTTTTTTTAAAAACAATATATTTCATTGTTATTTTGATAACTGAAGATAATGTATGCATAAGCTCACAAGCTGTGAAGCTTAGAGTGCCTGAGCTCTTTGTCCTCAATACAGACAAAAAGCCATGTCTGGGCAGCCTCATTTACATTAATTATAATGTTGCTTCACCATAGTTTCAATTACTGTTTTTTATTGCTTCAGCTGGTATTTAGTGGATTGTTTATGCCCTTGCTAGATTTGTTATTGATCAAGGGCATAGGGGATAGAAATTCTATCTGAACAGTGCTTCGCAGTCTTCACTTGGCTAAGAAGGTCATTAGCTCCCTATAGCTCACAAAACGGAGAGCAGAACTACCACTACCAGCAAATCCCAGTTATCACCTAACAGTGTTCCCAATACTCTGATGTAGGCTCCAATAACACAATGTCAGGTGTAGTCCTCTCTGCCAAGAGAAATTCTTCCTACAATCACAGACACACTCTCTTGTACGTTTTGTGAGTATGACAGATTCACTTTCAAGCTGACATCTAACTGAGATACTTTTAACCAAAATACTGCTGAGTCAGGTGAGGATTTTTTAAACTGAGGCGATATCTTCTGGTTTAAACACCGACTTAATAATTTTTGCAATATATCTTAAATCACAGTGTAGCTTTGTTTTGTTCTCTAAGTCCATGAAAAACAACTGAAAACTAGCAAGGTCTTGGGTTTAAGATGTATGATGAACTTGTTTTCTCAGACACGTTTATGTTTAGCAGAAGCCTATGTGTTACAAAGACTTCAAGCATTTAAGAATTCTGTCTAAGGTTCCTATTCTATCTTCTGCAAGAGGATATTTGGAAATCAATGGAACTGAATTAATTGAACTAGTGACAACAGTTAGAGAAAACTGTCAAGCTTCACAGAAGGTCCTGCTCAAACCACTTGTAATCAGCAGAAACATGTAAAGTTGACATCTGAAACTATGACAAGCACAGGGAAAAAAATAATAATGTGTAGATTCCCAAGGTAATGTCTACATGAAACCCATTTCTGCGTAAAAAAGAAATTATATCAGGAATAGCAGAAATGATGTCATAAAATGGCATAGGTTACTTCTGCATCAGAGCAGGACTCTGCAAAAAGTCATTCTAGGTGTCTATCTTGCCTATGAACAAAATTTTATTTAAGTTGGTTCAAGTATGCTTGACCCCACAGGACAGATGACTAGCAAAATACTGTTCAGTTGGTTATATTCCTATTGCGGAATTAATGGATTTTGCTTGTTTAATTAAATGTTAGTATGATTATACTATCTTCTTGTTGTTGTTGCTGTTGTTTGTTTCCTCCCAAATAAGTTATATATAGGTTTGTATTTCCATAGGCACTGTAATTTTTGAATGTTTGTGTATTAAAAATTAATATATTAATTAATTAAAAATTAATAAAATGGGAAAATTATTTCAACAAGATTTTATTTCAACACCTCTAAAGATGGTAGCATGGTATTGTGTTATGACTTTCTCTATGCACGTAACACCTAAAATTGATGGACTGATCACAAATCTGAAGTACCTGAGGGAGAACTTTTTTCATATATAGTCATGTTTTCTTGTTAAGGGAAACCTGTAATTTTGATTATTATTCTAAATCAATAATTGTTAAGTATAAAAAAAAAATAAATTAAAAACTTTAGTAAACACAATTTAAAATAAGAGTTATCCAAACCACCTTCTTTACAACAATTTTAATTGACAGTAAACAGCATACTTTCCTCCAACACAAAGGCAAAAACAAGGATGCTCAAGAATCAGAGTTTTGGCAAAATATGGTTTTGGCATATTAAGATGCCAGAAGATTGTAGCAGACCAGATGGCTCTTCTGTTTTAGGAAACCAAGTGCAGAGACTGGCAGTCAGTTCAGGGATCAGGTTCCTAGCTGGCATAACTAAAAGAGCTTCAAGACATGAAAGAAGACAAAAAGACAGGGTTTTCTGAGGGCAATGCTTCAGAAGAAATAGATGGTCTTTTGCCCTAAGGAGAGAAGGACATATATGAAGGAGAGCAAAGGATATTTTTATTTGAATATTTTTTGTTGTAAAATGCGAAGGATACAAGGTTTTTAATGTGTTGGAGTGAAAGGAAAATACGGCTTCAAAAACTTACATGAGGGTGTTTGGTATATTTGCTGTGCTTCGTGCTGTCAGGCACAGCAGCCTGCAAACTTGGGTAATGAAGGAGGAAGACAACAGAGACTCATTTAAACAGGCCGATTTCCGGGCCACAGAGTTAGAGTTGTCACTGTTTTGTACTTTGTTTGCACATTAGAGATGAATTTTTGTCCAGTTAGAAGAAGAAACTGATTCCAAAAAGTGCAAAATGGGTGACAGTCTAGTATGTACAGGCACTTCTGGAAAATCAGATATTTGATGCATTGTCACCTTTTAGAATTACATTTGTAAATGTGATCTGTGTGCTTTATCTCTGGAAGTTTTGGACTTATTAAGATAGCTAAAACGTTTAAAGGATAGTAAAACTGAAGGTAAATCATCACAAAATTTTATTCACAAAGGCACATGGAAGGGGTCCTGAAGTACTCTGGACACACTCTTGACCCAAACCAGAACATTTCAAATGCTCTGTGCCTAGTGTCAGATATGCTAAATTATGTAAGATTAAGCATTTTATTTTATCAATAGGAACAAATTTAAATACAAGTTTAAGTTCTTATGTCTTTCAAATGTTAAAAGAACAGACATTCTTACCTGTCTGTGTTGATCTGGATTTCGTACAGTTCATTTTGCAATGACTGTTGATTTTGTCATATTTACTTCATTACATCTTCCATAATTTTTGCATAGTCATCACAACTCTATCTGTTCCCTGGACAAGTATGTAAGCTAGAAGAATACATTTTTGTATTTTATTATTACCATTCACACTAATCCTTGAATAGATAGATTAAATCATATTTGCCATTTTAGTTCCCACAGTACTTACATGATAAAAGTTATTTAGTAGATTTTATAAGCCCAGAGAATAGTATGACAACCATTTAGTTTGATCTTCATCAAAAAAGACCTCAGGATTTAGAGAGGTTACAAATTTAAATCAGTAACCCTGAGCTACCACATGTCTTTTCACAGGACTTTCAGACTTTCAAGTGATAAAGAATGAGAATGATTTTGGATGCAGTTCCTATGACTTATACTATAATAACAAGAACAGCAAAAAGCACTGGAATTTAAAAAAGGGAGAGCATCTAATCTGAAGTTCTGTAGATTTCATACTTTAGTTGACATCTTTAATAAAATGAGAGATCTCTCCATTTAGATACTTCTCATGTTGCTTCTGGTTTCATAAAAATAATTTTATTTGCCTCAAATAATAAGGCAATAGCTGGAAGCTATATGCTGAGGGAGAAATGTGAAGGTGAGAGTGTGACCCCAGGGTAGGCAGGGCCATGCCCTCCCTGACAGGGCACAGTCCCATATGGCCTGAGCAAGGTGAGCAGAGCAGGGCCGCCGGAGCAGTGCGTTGCACCAGTGGCACAGCCATCACCAGACAAATACGAGGTGACAAGTGAAGTCAAAAGTCTGTCTGAGGAGCACAGTCAGCAAGTCAGGATGGGCAGGAGCAGGGCTGAACTCAGGGACACCTATGGCAGAGCTTAGGCAGGTGTCCAGCGCTCAAATCTGAGTTTAACTGGAGGCTCTGGGTTCATGGGCGGGTGTCTGTTTGTGGATATTTATGTGTGCATGTTTAGGACAGTGTTCAGGGGAGACTGGTTGTGGGTATCAAGGCCTATGTGCGCACTCAGAGCCCTTACTTTCAATTTCTCAGAAGTTATTTGTAGTATCTCTTCTTGAAGTGTGGTCGTTAGCACTGGATGCTGTATTCCTGTGTGATCCCATTAATGCCATACTGAGTTAATAGTGTCTTCTTGTTAAGTACCCCTCTGCCAATACAGAGAAAAACTTCAGCCTCAGAGCTGTTATGAAAAGTGCTACATAATATTCAATATCCACGTGAACATGGATTCCTAATATTTTTCTGACGCAAAGATTTTAAGGCTATAGGATCCATCCCATAGGTGTGAAATTTGTGTTCATGGTTGTATAATCATTTAATAACTTTACTAATGATACATGTGTAATCCTTTTGATTATTTAAAACCCCTTCATCTGTTTCTTATTTGCAAACACTATATACAGTCTATGGTTCATTTATTATAGAATTCTAATATGCCTGAGTTTTTCCCAGGGATTCATACTTCGCACAGAATTTATTTGGTGCAAGAAATAGGATGAATTATGTTAGGTTTATGCCTTGCTGGTAACCTAAGATAAGAGGGTTTAGTACTTATCTGATCCGCAAACAGTTCTTTTTCCACTGGCAAAGGCAGTCCACCTGTTGGAAGATAAAGCTGACGGAGTTTGTGTCCTCAATTCAGCTCTAAGACTTAAAATCAATTCAGTTAGGTAAGAGTGATAAAATCATTCTAGTGAAGGTAAGATACCATGGATTTCCACATATACGTGATCAAGCCTCCAGCTGGTAAAATTTTACAGGGATCTACAGCATGCATATCTTCCATAAATTCTTGCAAAACATTGTTGACTGTTAGTTACCTCTACTGTAAGAAAAGCATGTTTACAATCTGTAGATTTGTGGATTTATTTTAAGTCCATTTTGCTTCTCTTAAATGCTTAACTATGAACTACCAAATATACCCAACACACAACACACAATGCATGGTTAATATCTTGATATTACAAATAAAACGTGAATGCAGAAGTGTTGTAAAAAGGGGGAAATAAAACTGGTCTTAAGGCCGACACCGAATATGTGAGACAAGCAAAATCAGGGGCACAAATAACGATGGTTTATTTACAGAGCAACATTTGCAAGTTCTTTTTGTGTTGCCGTTGATAAACGAACCACAGGTTTAGCTATAGGTTATTTACCAAAGAGGCAGCATAGTTCTGATACCAAAAAGCTTACAACCTGTCTGTTGTAGCCTGGCTACTTGGAAAAGCAAGCCCAAACTTATTGCACAAACAGTGCGATAGAAATAAGTAAAATCGCAATTATAACCATACAAAATACACCCAGGGAGAATAGTATCACTCAGCATAGGCTGAGGGAGAGAATCTTGCCCACAGGGTGTCCCCAGTGGGGGGTGGCGAGAGAGAGCGAATTAGTCAATCCGTCCATTGGTCTGGTTCAGAGTCTCCTCCTGTCCCAATCTGGGGTCAATATTGGAGCAAATTTATACCTAGTTTTTGACATTACATCATTGGTGTAGACATGCGTGTGGGGACGACGGTAGACAAGCTTATCGCTCATGTTAATGGCACAAAGTCTGTCAATTTGCACCTGCTTGGGTGGAGGTAACAGCTCATTTGTCCAGGGCAGAAAAAGGGAAAAATGTGACGACGGGGCTTCTGTCCTGTTTCACACTTCTCCCAGGACATCCAGGTAACACCTATCACCAGATATGGATCTAGTGATAGTTGTAGTTCCGATTGTCACTTTGCCCAGCACTGAATTTTATTGACAAATAGCTCGCAGGCATCCAGCTGCATGGTGTACACGTCTGACGTGACTTGGACTTTGTGCTGGGACTGTCCTCTCTTCAAGATGCACAGGTTATGCATAACCATGTGAAGCTGTACAAAAAACAGTAATAAATACATCAATTAAATATTTTGCAGAAGTATATCATTGTGTGTCCCGAGCATCAACCATCTTTATTCCACAACTATGCACAACACAAAAATAGTTTTAACTTCTATTCATACATGAATTTAAATGGATACCTAAAGTAAACATAACCACACAATAAATAATATATAATGTGTAATATGGCATATATTTTGCTATGTTAATACTGTTGTGGTTTAGGATTTTGGCTCCAGGGCAAGGAGGGGTGCTCCTCCCGCCTTGTTTGGACATGAAAGGAGTTAGCACAGGGGAAGGGGTAGAAGCCCCTGTAACTGGTGTTACTAAACGCAGCCCCGGCTCCAATTTCATACCTGCCCCTGGAGCCAAGCCGTGTCAACCAATGCCTCTTTGAATAACACTAGAAAAAGAGCCGACTACATTGCTTCTTTTGCCGTGCAATTTTCGGTTCAGAAGGACAAAGACAAAAGAGAGAACTCCTGAAGCAGTCACCTCAGCAACAAGAACTTTTCATCACTATGCTGGGACAGCAAAAGATCTGCGTGGCAGGTAGACTTTTTACTTTGATAATTACTGGCGGAGGTGGAAATAAGAGGCACCAGGAGGCAGGAACCTGGAGCCCCCCAACATGCGTACTGAGAGTAACTGCTGGCAAGGGAGGATAAAAAGGGTCAAAGCACTGAGAATGAAGGCCCTGCTGGAATGCGGAGAGAGATCCAGGCTGTCCCCTGGAAACCCCGTGACTCTTAAGTTTTGCAGCCAGGCCGAGCACAGCGCTGGAGCCTTTGGCCCAAGGGATGCACGTGCCCCACCCCACCCATGGAATGGAAAATGGCCATGTGGGATTGAGAGAGACTGTATGCAAAGGAATTTTGTCCCAAAAATCAACCTGAAACTTAATGCAAGAGGTTAAAAGGACTGCTCTTTTCTGCTCCTGTTTTTTTTTCTTTATCCTTGCACCTCTGGCAGTGACCGTGTGTGAGGGCTCATAGTAAATGAGGGCATGGAGGGGAGGGAAGGTGTACGTATTTATGTATTAAAGATTGATGTTCTCGCTTTCCTTCTGTCCTGCCCTAATTTAAGTGATGATTTGTGGTTTTCATTTTTTTTGAATTAAATTAATTTTTGTGACCCCTATTCAAAACTGCTCTTCTTTGCCCATGGCCGTAAGTGGCGTGTTAAGCCCTCCATTAATTCCCAGCTTAAGCACTTCAGTTTCTGTTGTTTATCTCTTAGAGGAGATAAAACTCCTCTGAGAGCAAATTGCTTTTGCTGCCTTTCAGTTCTTTCAAATAGCGACAAACATATCATATATAATATATAATACATGATATTTTAAAAACCTGGAACTATTTACCAGTTAGCTTGGGATACGTAATTTTTCTGCAAAATTTTCTTAGAATCATAGAACGCTTTGGTTTGAAAGGAGCATTTAAATGTTATCTAGTCCAACCTGCCTGCAGTGAGCAGGGACATCTGCAACTAGGTCAGGTTGCCCAGAGGCCTGTCCAGTCTGACCTGGAATGTTTCCTGGGATGGGGCATCTAGCACCTCTCTGGGCAACCTGTGCCAGTGTTTCACCATCCTCATTGTAAAAAGTTTCTTCCTTATATCTAGTCTAAATCTCCCCTCTTTAATTTTAAAACCATTATGTCATGTCCTATCTCTACTAAAAACTCTATCCCCATCTTTCTTTTATGCACCCCTTAATTGTTGACAGGCTGCAATAAGGTCTTCCTGGAGTATCCCAAAATTAAATATAGTAAAATATAACTAAAACAACACAAAAGTAATTACTGCAGTTCTGGAAAAAAATGTGAAATTTAAAATGAAGACATTATGAGAGGAAAAATACATTGCAGTGTATTTTGAGTAGCTTTATGAAGAAAATTCTCTTTCATGGGCACCCCCTTGCCGTGGGGAAAGAGCTTGCGTGCCCTTGCGAAGTTGAGAGCTATGCTGGTGGTGGCATATGCCTCCGGTAGGGTCTCCCAAGCCTGACAGGTCTCAACTGAAGGGTCAGACAAAGTGTGTCCACGGGCAGGATGGGCTCACTAGCCTTCGGGCAACCATCCTAGGAGAAGGACAACTCTAACTCCAAACCCGGGCAGATGGAGCTCGTTTAGCCCTGTAAGGCCATCCATCTAAGAGAAGGATACTCTAACCAAACCTACGACCTGAGGACTTCGCTGTCACCGTCCAAGCTCGCTAGGCCCTGGCAGATGAACCTCAGGTGTAAAGGGTGGGGCCAGTCTTCGCGCACGCTGCGCCTCACCTAAAAAATCCACCGCGCAGGCTTGAAGGGTGTACTCACGTTTGCAAAGCCCT